>CM052444.1:62471797-62643914 GCA_028533085.1 Varecia variegata
CTCTCTCCTGTGAGTTTAGGCAGGGTAAGGAAGAAAGAAAACAAAACCAAAGAGGGGTAGCATGGAGAGAGTTTTGGAGTCAGAGTCTAGTCCCAGCTTATGTGGCAGGCCTGAATGTCCTGGATACTAACACTAAGGACAGAATGCCTGTGACACTCACTTTAAGGGAAATGTTTTGTGGACTTATTCTCTGCCCACTAGGAATGCATTTAGCAAAAAGGAGGGTAGAGTGAGCCCTGGTGGAAACCCTCAATGGAAAAAGTTCTGAGAGCTCGGTGGGCATACCCACTTGGCACCTCTTCTAAGATTTTAGCACAGGTACACACAGCAGTGATATTCATAATATTTAATGACTGGTGCTGCATGAGCACCTACCAAATAAATGGACACAGGCCATCGTGCTTCCAGACACCAACCCTTTAGTTACCAGATCACCAGCAAGCTCAACCAATCCTGGAGAGCCCCGGGCAGCGTCTGGATGCCAACTGTTAAAAAAGTATTGCAATGTTTTAATATCCAGAAAGGCTATATGAATACATAACCAGATGAATAACGACATGAATTCACATGAAATTTTGAAGCTTATGCCCCCTGTTAAGCTTTGTGTAATCCCACTTTCACCTTTCAAGAGCCTACTTTCTTTGTCCTTAAGAAGGGTTCAGGGCCAGCATCAGGACCTACTGGTTCCACAGGATTTGGGTGGCATAAAAGAGCCCTTATCCACAAAGGTGCTCTTTATTTTGCTCAACAACTAGTATAGAGCTTACCCAAAGGAAGTTTGCAAGTTAGCTTCATTATATTTTCACTTGCTGCAATGTATGTGGCCTACAACATAGCTCTACCTCCGGCAGGCAGGCAAACAGGCTGGCATGAGTGATTGCCCACCCGCCTGCCTGCCCGCAGTCTTTGAAAGGCAGCCTCGTCCCAGACCATCAGCCTGCTGAGAAAAATCCATCTGTGGTACCTTGAAAGCCCAAATCCGTACTGGATTGTTAAGGCTCTTCCTTGTCCTTTTACCCAGAGATTCTCACTTGCTGCTTCTTATCAGACACCTGGAGTTTGTGAGCTGTCTAAAAGCTGCTTCTCAGAATGGTCTCCCAGGAAGCGTTGTAACCCCTCGGCCCGACATTTCATTTCTTCTTTTCCCGTTTCAAGGAAACTTACAGCTTCAGGGTAATTTGCTGTCGCCCTTGTCTTCATTCAAGACAGCAGCCAAGGTTGCTCATAGTCGGATTGACTCTTTACATACCAACCATAAATTTTGTTTGAATCCAGGGACTGAAGGGAACTCTGTGATTAGGGAAGTCTGAGCTTGTAAAGAAATTACTTGGAACACTTGGGTCTTCCAATTCTTGCTTTACAAGTTACTACTAGCCTGTGACTTTGAACAAGGTTTTTACCTCTCCCTAAGCCTCACTTACCTCAAATGTAGAGTGGGATCATGTCCAATAGCCCTTTGTTAATTAAAGAAATATAAGCAACATCCACCCAAAGAGACTAGGTTGTAAGAACTAGTGAAAGAAAAAAGAAGCAAGAATGTAGAAATAAATTATGGCAGCTGGATGAGTATAAAGGAAGCTCACTGTGGTGGTCTATCTTGGAAAAGAGAGCCCCCAGCCCCATGCCCTTCCACACCACCTCTCTGCAAAACTTTAGCTGGGGAGCAGTGAGTGTTCTACAAAAATACTAAGGAAGAGAGTTACTGTCAACTTGAGGCTAAGGCAGGTGGTGTGTGCAGGGAAAATGCACATGGGGTGATGACGGAGAGCTGAGAAGGACATAGTGCCCAGGATAATACCAGGATGGGGAGAGAGAAAACAAGACACAAAGTATCTGCTGCTCCCATCTGTGTGTTCAGTGATCAGAGCTTGTTCCAATGATTCTGGGCTTGAGGCCCCTTCTCAGAGTGAGGGAGACGGATTGGAAACCTCAACGGCACTTTTCTGTAGGAGCCAGTGAGTGCATCCTCCTCTAGAGACAGACCTCTGCAGCCTTGGAGAGTGATTTGGTGTTATAAGATTAATTAAGTCATTTTCTGTGGTTAAACTTGCATATGAATATTAAATCTCAGGCTGGGCCTCCAATCTAATCAGCCAGTGGAGGTTTTTAGGATAACACCTCGTTCCTGAAACATTTAGAAGTATGCATATTGTATCATTAATGAGGTTGCGATGTATTTATTTCTGGCAGGAAGAAGTCTTCCAGCTAGGAAGGCTCATCTGTGTGATAGTTCAGTGTCTGACACCTACAGATGTGCTAGATGCCCCCTCTAGAGGGGCTTTTTATTACCAAGTTATTTTATACTCGGCTTGTATTCTGAATTTGTCAAAGTTGCTCATGCTGCTGAATGGCCAGGGTGTTCGCTCCTGGGTTCAATTTCTGGCTCCACCAATTGCTAATGGTGGATTCAGATAAATGGCTGAACTTCTGTGGGACTCAGTTTCCTCTATACAAAGTGAGAATAATCATGACTACAACTCAGAGGTGTTTTGAAGATTCAAACTTTCCAGGATGTGTAAAGTTTTATGTAAAGTGCCTGGCACCGAGTACCTGCCACATATCGGTTCTCAATGCATGTTACATGTCCTCCTCCATGGCTCTCATGTGACCAGAGTTTCCTGCTTTCTCTTTAAGCTTTGATGTGGAAAATGGCCCTTCCCCGGGTCGGAGCCCGCTGGACCCCCAGGCCAGCTCCTCCTCTGGGCTGGTGCTTCACGCCACCTTTCCTGGGCACAGCCAGCGCAGAGAGTCGTTTCTCTACAGATCAGATAGCGACTATGACTTGTCACCAAAGGCGATGTCGAGAAACTCTTCACTTCCAAGCGAGCAGTAAGTACAAGCTCTGTCTGCCTCCCAGTCTCACGCTTACCTCATCTCTAACCCTGTCGGGGCAGCAGCCGTAATTGTCCCCTTTTAACCTGTGGGAAGGAGGGAGAAGAAAAATGAACATGAGCAGAGATGACAACGATGACCATCTTAAGGACATTAATGCTTTATAGCTTGAGGAATGTGTAGCTGGGGTCTCCAGGAGTATTAAAAAACCTTAGCACAGTGTTCACTTTATATCTGTTACCGGTATTTTTTAGAAATTTTCGTTTAGTTTCATTTCGCAAACTGCTGAATCATTTGCAGGATGAGAACCTTAACACGTTTTACAAATCACACTTGAATTTTTGGCTGCATGTGCAGTTTGCAGGAGGCTGCAGCAGAGAAGAAAAACTGTGGTTGGTTACATGCATCCTCCCTCAGTGGCCTTTGCTGGGTGACATTTAATAAGCTGTCATCTAGCCACATGCCTGTGTCCCTTCTCTGGAGCCTTAACACAATGCCCACTTGTTGCCTGGCCCCTTGGTGAGACACAACACACTCCACCGCCCTATTAAGCACAGCTGATATTTTTGTTTTGCTGCTATTAATTGTAAATCTCTAATTTTTATTTAAAGAACAAGGACTGAGCTGTGTCACCTGTTTATTCGATTTCTGAAACCAAATAAAATTGGGCGCTGGAATTCATGCCTTAAAAGGTTTCTGGGCACACATACGATTGTTTTTAATACTATATGTTATAAAAATATCAATAGCTCCCTAAAGTCTCCAGCTTGGAAAATTCCACTGGTTTCTCTTCCTCTATTGGAAAAGAAGCCAAAAATTTCACCGTCTTGTGAAAGGGGCAGGGGGCATTTTAAAGCTACCAGCAAGCAAATATTCCCCAGGGCATTTCTGCCAGCAAATTTTAATAGAAGCACCCCAGCCCTAAAATATGTCAATCATTATGTGGGCCAACATTTATTTTTTTTCAGTCACTTGGCAAATATTTACTGAATCTCTTCTATGTGCCATGCATTGTGGCAGACTCTGGGGATAAAAGGTAAACAAAATAGCATAAAAATCACAGATAAGTTATAAGCAGACCTCATTCTCAGAAAGTTTACATGCTCTCAGGGAGGCTACAGTTAAATAAAAAAGATAAGAGGAACACACACAGACACACGTAACTCTGAAGTGGAAGAAAACTAACATTTAAATGAGCGCCCACCATGGGTAGGTGCAGGTTCATTTACATAAGTTATCTCTGTGAATCTTCACAGCAACCCTGTCAGGTAGCTACCATCATTACCGCCACTCTTTAGGTGATGCAACTGGGACTCTGAGAGATTGAGAAACTTACCTGGATCCCACGACTGTATCTCATGCTGTATCCCATGATGTAGTAACAATGACCATATTCAAAACGCTTGAACTCTTTTCACCCATGTTCTTCAAGTTTGCAAAGTGGCATCTCTACCACCAGGTAGAAAAGAGATGACTGCAGAGTGAGGTGCCTGAGGCTTGGAGGAGAGAGAGCCACCTTGTGGTGGATCCTACAGAAACCAGGCCATTTATGACAAAGGTCTGGATGGGAGGCATTGATGGATAGTGAAAGTACTAGGAATTCTCTCCCCTACCAAGATAAAATCTTTCTATTCTAGACTTCATCATGGGAATGCATAGGAAATGTGGTGAGCTCAAATTAATTAAATCTTCATTCATGTAGTATTTTACAGGTAAAAGACTAATCATTCCGCAAACTAATTTTGGAAGCTAGTCAATCCCCAAACTAATAATTCCCCAGCTAACAGTTTCCCAAACTCATGCCAAACAGTATGACAAGTCTTAGGGTTGTTCAGAGTCTCCCTGAAAGACTCACCAAATTCTAGATTAAACTTTGATGTCCTTACTTGGGATGAAAAGGTAATAGAAATTTTGAACTTGAAGAAACCTTAAAGATCACAGTCCAGCTCAGCCTATAGCTGCTGAAACAGAGATGTGGTTCTCCATGCCTCTGCATCCAGTTTTCCTGCCACCAGGGGTTTACCTGATTTTCAATTTTGTTAACCAATAAAATTGTTTTCCTAACTTTAAGACCTACACAGTGTTGCCAGCTTTAAATTTAGGTAATTAAAATTTATATATGTAAATTATCATTCTCACTTTTTAAAAATAAGAACTTAAAAAAAATGGGAAGGGCACACTTTCATAATAAAGAACAGCATTTCCCAAGAAAACACAGTTGGCAGCATGATACCACCCTATCAAAAATACTGATAACAGGATATATTAAGCTTTTTGCATGAATAAAAATAGCACAAGATTTTGTTTTGCAAATATTTCAGCATCGCAGCAAAAACTTTTATATATTTGTCAGTTTAGGAATTTATATTTCTCAACACAACAAGAAGTAGAATCTGAATGATATCCAGGTCTTCTGGTATTTAATTTTATCAGGACCATGTTGGAAAATCCAGTTTCAACCCAAGCATCTGGATCTAAACCAAAGTAGTGCTCTTAAAGCTATTTCACCTAATTATTACTTTTGGGGATGAATTGAAGTAAACAGAGGAACAGCCCTCCCAAGCTCCCCACTGCTTCTCCTGCCTTCTCCCTGTGGATCCCAGAAGGAAAAGGATGATAACAGGCCAGGAGTCTTGATGCAAGGTCACTGTGTGGGAGCTGTAGGATGTCCCCTGCTCTGAAGTGCCTCATATCCAGCACAGAGTAGTCACAGATTTTTTATAAAAGGTGGAAAACTTTGCATAATTCCACTGCATTAATCCTAGTAATAGAGGAAACATTGGCTTTTAAAAAGTTCTCATCTGAACTCTTTCAGAAGAGTAAGAGGAAATTATGGGCAGGGTAAGAGTGAGTGAAAAGATATTAAGAGTAAAAATGTGAACAGAAAATTAAAATTGTCTTTAACTTTTAGCAAGAAAAGAGAGATCAAAATAAGGCTTTCAAGTAAAGTAAAACAAGATCACTATTGGGTCCCATAAGGAAATTTTGATGCTTTCCTAGATGTGGCAATAGCCTGTTGGTTTCTGTTCAGTTCCTGTGTTGTAGTCATCTCTAGTGTAATGCCTTCATTTACTAAGAGGTACAGATTTCCTCATGGGAACAAAAAGTACTGGAAAGTGGTGAGGTCAGTTTTATTGCCCAAAACTTTGGCAAGAACTACCATGGACAGGATGGAGTTTTGATTATCTAGCTGCAAAGCCATAGGGAAAGGAGACTGTATGTTTTCTCATTTGGTCATCCCATTTGCAAAGCCTTACGTAGACAAGGAGCTTTCTAAAGCCACCATTTACATGAAGACTAATGGTCTCTAGAGAGATCAATCAGTCAAGGGAAATGATACGTAAGAACCAAAAGAAAAAGCAGACATAATAGCTCACTTACATTTAAGACCTGCTTATTATGAACTACCAAAAAGTACGATATAGTTTCTGAGACTTAAGTTAGATGTACAGCCATCACACTTCCTAGTGCCGTGGCTAGGAAGTGTGAATCTTTTTTATTGTCTCTAAACTATCTTTAAATAAATGCACACATTTATTGAGTATTTTCTATATGCTCCGTATTATTTAAAGTACTTTACATATATTAACTCATTTAATTTCCATATCCCCAATGCAGTAGATACTGTAACTTTTTTGTTTTAAAGATGAGAAACACTGGGGCACAAAGAGATTAAGTGACTTCCCCAGTAAATGAGAACCAAGGCTTGAAACCAACGAGTCTAGGTGGTAAACCCTATGGATATCCAGTGTACCCATAAAGAGACTCTAAATGAGGCTAAAAACTCAAAATGATGGTATTAATCTCTGCGCTGTTTACCTTTCCAGCTGTTATGAGGATCAAATTCATTCTCTCTTTTAATAAATAATTACTTAAATTTAGGCACTTTGTTAACAAATAAGACAGTTTCTGTGTCTTCAAGGGACCTGAAAGATTTATAAGTCAACAGGCAGTTTTAACAGCTTCTGATAAGGGCAGTTGTAGAGAGTTATGCATGGGACTTTGAAAGGTCTGGCCAGGCGGGGCAAGCAGCCCACTTTGAGGATGTTACAACTTAGCCAGAGGAGTTAGGCAGGCAGGAGGATGTGCAGGATGTGCTAAGGGACTCTCTAGTTGTGGGGCAGCATTTGGGGGAACCACAGCTCAGCATGGTTTTGGCATAGAATGTGAGGAAAGAGGAAGTCGTGCAGGAGGAGATGGCAGAGGGAACAAGAACTGCGTCATGAAGGATCTGCGCTAAGAAATTGGCCGTAATGCTGCAGACACGCAATGGGGAGCTACTAAAGTCTTTGAAGCAGGAAAATACGTAATCAGACATGTTTTTGAAAGATATCTTTGATTGAAGTGTGTAGAATGGTTTGGAGGGTGGATGAGCCTAAAGAGTAGTCAGGAGCTAATGGGAAGCTGCTTTTGTAATCTATGTAATAGAGAATGGGGATCTACATTAGAACAGACTCAGTGGGCAATTCATACCTATTTGCAAGTTAGGTTCAACAGGCGTTGGTGGTTGATTGTGGGTGAGGGAGAGGGAGGTTTCAGGCTTGGCCAACAAGATAAGGGGTTGCACCATTCCCTGGCCTCAGGGGCATTCTCTTATGTGAAATAATGTGTATGAAAATGCTTTGTAAACTGTAAATACAATGTAAATGAGTTCTCTTGATTGCAATGGTGGGAAGACACAATTATCTTAAAGATGCTCTCACCAGCTGGAAATAAAGACATGCAACCCCTTAATTGCATATGCTCCTTGATTACCAATGGGGTTATGTCCTGATAAGTTGAAAATATCATTAAGTCAAAAATGCTTTTGATACACCTAACGTACCAAGCATCACAGCTTAGCCTATCCTACCTTAAACACTCTGAGAACACTTACGTTAGCCTATGGTTGGGCAAAATTATCTACCACAAAGCTATTTTGTAGTAAAGTGTTGAATATGTCATGTAATTGAATACCGTACTAAAAGTGAAAAACAGAGTGATTGTGTGGATTTCTATTGAATGCATGTCACTTTCCCACCATTGTGAAGTCAAAACATCATAAGTCAAACCATTGTAAGTCAGGGACTGTTCATATAAAAATATATCTACTAATAACAACAACTATGACTAAATAACTAAGTGTTTTTATGTGCCAATCACTGTTAATAAGAGTTGTACATGTGTAATAACTCATTTAATTCTCAAAAAAACCCATTTTATGGATGCAGAAGTTGAGACACAGGAAACCTAATGTTTCACATCTAGTAATAATGTAGCCAAGAAACAAATCAATGCTGTTTGGCTCCAAAATCTGTTCTCTTAACCACTATAATATTCATCTTTTTGATGAGACACACTAAAATTAGTTATAAGAAAAGTACAAGTAAAATTCTGTGCACAGTGAGGAAATAGAGAAAGATGAAATTAATTAATAAATAAAATTTAGAGTGCAGCAACTAAAAGCAGAATTTTTGCCTTCTAGAAAACCATTTCATTGTTTAGAGCAGACCTACACTCAATTCTAAGAGGCGATTCTAAGATTGGAGTTCTCTCGTTTCCAATCATTCTGTAAAGCTGTAATGTGCTGCTTTTGTCACTAGATGTTGCTCATGCAATGGATCTGAATATCTGGCCTTGTGCCTGAGCGGCATTGCCTTCTCTAGTGGTTTGGGAAATTAAGAAATGCATGTTTTCATAATCAAATCTTTTGTTATTTTATGCCATTTGATTCTTAATTAGTAATTAATGAAATTATGATTTTAAAAAATTCAGAATAGCTCCGTAAATAATCTGGCCATACTCAAAACAGGAGATTTTTTGTTTTGTTTTGTTTCGCTTCCTGATACTTACTGTAACTCATCTGGTAATTTCTCTAACAGCTATTGTCTAAAATACAGCATAAACTTTTGCAGTTCAAATCCTTGAAGGGAACCAATGCTGGGGATCTACAAATCCATCTCTTGCTTCTGAATGTTCTGCTCTCCTCAACTTCAAAAGTTCCATAATGATCAAATCATGTTGACATTGTGCTCTGTTAATGTTTGTTTTCCTCCCTTTAATCTTTAGTTTGTGCAATTTTTGGAACTCCCAAACTCATTCAGCAATACATCTGCTCAAGGTACTACATATGCTTGATATTTGCTTATATTATTTAGCTTTTACCAGATTATTTAGACTCTAGAAATCCAGGAGCCATAGATCTGTTTAACTCTAAATCCATTATCCTGTCCCCAAATCACCCTGATGTCTTATGAACAATTGAACTTCACATTAGAAATCAGAACAAAGTGCAGGATCTTTCACCCATCTCAAAGTTCATCCCAAGAAAATAGCTTGGGGAAGGGAAGTTTCTGATACAGTTCACTGCATTGCATTTGTCACAACTGCTCCTCTCTTGGTTCTTAATCTGTCTCTTCTTTGGGCTTCTCTCCAAGAACCCTGAGGTTCCTCCTCTGGCTCCCTATCCATATATACTCCCACCTCAGGAAGCTCCCCCTGTCGTGGCCTTAACCACCCCTGCTGTTGTAAGTAACTCCTGCATCTATAGCTCAAATGCCCATGATTCAGTCTCCGTGCTTGATGTCTCCACCTGGATGGCAGTGAGTACCTTGAAATTCAACGCGTACCTTAAACTGTCCCAACTCCTCCTCACTTTCTTCTTTATACTCACGATTTCACTGTTTTCTCGGATGCCCATTTTTAAAGTTGAAAATAATATTTCTTATCCAATTAAATGTTGAGTCCTGCAAGACCTCTGGGGTCTCTTTGAGTTGTCTCATCCTGGGGTTTTTTCTTTTTTGTTTTTTGGTCTTACCTATTCCTTCTTATACAAATGACTAAAATACCTCCCTAACTATTCTTTCTAGGTCTGTGCCCTCTCCCATCCATCCCTCCGCATCCATTGCATTTTACTTTCTCACTTAGCTGTTTGCCCATCTCACTTCCTATCTCACTAAAAACCTTCACTGGCTCATTTCTTCCTACTGAGTTAAGCACCAACTCATAATCTTTGTGCAGACTGTTCATAATATGGGTTTGGGGGGCCTTCTAGCCTTATCCTTTACAACTGTTCATAGTTAATATGCTCAGCTCCATCCAAACAGCCACCGAGCATCTCAGCGAGCTTGTTCAATATTTCCCCATTTCAATGCTTTTGTTCTTGCCCTTTCTCTCATTGATAGCTTCTACCATCCCTGCCTTTTTAAAGCCTGCCCTTCATGTTGACACTGTGCCCTATTAATGTTTGTTTACCTCCCTTTAATCTTTAGTTTGTGCAGTTTTAGTAACTCCCCAACTTATTCAGCAATACATCTGCTCAAGGTACTACATATGCAAAGTTCAGCTCAAACACCACTCACTCACTCAAGCCTTTCCTGTTTCTTCTAACCTGTAATTATCACCTCTCCTTTGGACTCCATTAAGTACCCCTTGTTTATATTTCTCATTCTATATTTAAAATGTCTCTTACAGTTTTTTGAATATTTTTTTGTCTTCTCTACTGTTTTAATTTGGGTGGATCTGTATAATTTAATTTGTCAACTATGCAGCATTGTCATAAAGTAGGAAGCACAGTATTTAAAAGCATAGATTTTTGTGCTTTTTATATTTTCAAACAGTCTCAGCTCTTCCACTGTGTGCTAGTTCAGCATTTGCTTAACTGCTCTGAGGTTTTATGTCATCTATAAAATAGGAATATTAAGAGTACCTGACTCCACTGCATTCCAGCCTGGACAAACACAGCAAGACCCTGTCTCTAAAAAAAATTTTTTTAAAGATTACCTGCTTCACAGCCTTGTTATAAGAATTCAGTGAGATGATGCATGTAACGTGCTTAGCACAAGGCCTAGCATACAGTGATCACATAAAGAATTCTTACTCTTTGTCAGTATTCTTTTATTGTCACTCTAAAAAGTGGGCACACAAGAAATTTTCTAGCTAAAGACAAAGGTGAAAAGAAAAATATCATATCACAATAAAGACCCCAAGTTAAAAGCCTATGCTAGCGCAAAGGCCCAGGTGAGTGTAAGCGTTGTTCAATGCAGGGTCCCCACAATGCCTGGTACAGGCAGGTGCTTAGTAAGTATTGGTTGCACTCACATAGTTAACAGATGAGGTGCCATATTTGTGGGACAATCATGAGGACAGGGAAGGTAGACCAGACAATGAGGGAAGCTCAATGTCATCAGCTTCAGTGTTACTATTATGATTCACACTGTGATAGAAAATTGGTCTGACTCTGTAACTGAAGCTCAGGCCAACATGTCTTCTAGTATCTTCAGTGGAGAGCTTGCTGAATGTGGGTGTAAGTGAACTTATTGAAGCATGTGCCAGAGAGGAAGAGAGAGAGAACTTCTGAAAACACATTTTTGACTCTTCCTTTTATAGATTGACAATACTCGGTAGGGCTTAATCAAGTCTTTGGGGCAAAATGGAAGACAATGGTATGGTTATAGTAGGTTTAGTGGTGCACTACCATTAAAAGCTTTTCCTTGGGTGCTTTAAGAAAGAAGTTATATTAAAAACAAAAAGTAATGGGATTCCCAGACAGAAATCTGTGTTTAAATGGCATTAAAGCTGTGGTTCAAATCAACAAAAGCCAGGAAATCCAACGTTAAACCTTTATCCAGACTGTTACACCATTTTTTCCAACTGTGTGTGTCCCTGTAAGCAGCCCTCTCTTTGAATTTCCTGGCTCTGGCAACCAAAATCCACAAGTCGCTTTGAATTACAGTACTCTGGATCTGTAATTTAATGGGAATATACCCTGAGGATATATGCTTACTTGCACATGATTTTACTTGTAATCCCCGTAAATCCGGGAGTCATGAAGCTGGTACTATTATTTTTTTTCTTTCAAGCTTTTGGGATCCCCATGTATGCCTAATTGTGAGTCCTGCCTTATATTCAGGTAGAGGACTTGTATAACATTTGTGTTGCTAACATTGACAAAGTTTAATTTATCTGCATATGTCACAGTTATAATTCAAATGCATTTCTAAATGTTCCTTTTCTCTCTTTTCACCAGGCATGGAGATGACTTGATTGTAACTCCCTTTGCTCAGGTAAGTACCTGCTGACCCTGGCTAGCTCTCACTCTAAGTATGGTCTCTAAACCTGACCCTTTGTCTTCTTTTGTCCTTAACCATTTGAAACATTTTTCTTATAGGTCCTTGCCAGCTTGCGGAGTGTGAGAAACAATTTCACTGTACTGACAAACCTTCATGGGACATCCAACAAGTAAGTATTGACTTTTGTGGAGTTATGAATCCCTTCCATAAAGGTAAAACATATTGAGCAACATTTTATAAAAACAGCTCTTGTGTGGAAATTTGTCCTCCAAGCTAAGTCAGGATACATAATAAAATTTGAAAATAGGATAGAGCACCATAGTATTTTAGAACTGGTAAGACATTGAAAGTTATCTAGTCTGGGTTTTATTAACCTTTGTACTTATAACACTTAGTATACAGCAGAAGTTCAACAAATAAGAGAATAAAGATCTTTTTGGTTCACTTTTATATTTGCCACTTTGGCCAGTAATAATCATAAATTCCACTAAGTCTTTTTTGAATAAGCTATGAATGAATTCAAATATTCAAACTTAAAGGTAACAAAAAGTTCAAATTCAGGTTGCCTATTTTTGGATGATATATAAACAGGTTCATTCAGTGTAATGAATAAGAGTGGGATTATCTTCTCTGCTCTCAACTAACTACATGATGTTGGTCATTTAGATTAACATTGCTGATCCTTGATCTCCTTTAACCTTAAAATAAAGGGTTTGAATTTGAATCCCCTGCACTAACTTTCTTCTCTAAATTCATTTCAATTTATAAGCCTAATTTAAGTGCTATGAAGCTCACTCTTCTGCATGTTTTAAAAGATTATTGCAGGGCTCAGAGCATCACAGAATCCGTGATCCTGGAATGTGAGGGCTGGAGGAGACTTTGGAGACCACTGATTCAACCTCTTTGTTTTACAGAAGGAGAAACCTAAGCTCAGAAATCTAGCCACTTGCTAACAACCATGCCATAAGTTAGAGACACATCAGAGCCCAAACCTAAATCTCCTGATTTTTCAGCCAGTGTTCACTACAGAGTACCCTATCTCTCTAATATTTGTGAAATTATTCATCAACCCTCTTTTTGCTTTCATCCAAATTTTCATAGAGTGGGTTTGTTAAAAGAGGGAGTAAACCCTGCTTTGAACACTTACTTTTCCTTTAACTGTTCTATAACTTGTTGCTCGGCCTCCTCATGAGATGACTCTATACACCCTGATGGAGTCTTTCCCGTCATTGGTCTCTCCTCCTCTAATCTTTCTCCAGACTACCACCAGAGTGATCTTTCTCACATGCTGTTTGACCGTGTCACCCTCTGGCTTGAGGCATTTCAATGGTCCACTGTGATGGTTAAAATAAAGTTTAAATGCTGGTGCTTGGCACCCATGACACTTCATGACCCAACTCCAGTTAATGTGACTGATAATTGATTGGGTTTATATTTAGTGCAATGTATATAAAATCTAGAGGCTGGTCCCATCCTCTTTTGGAATGCTACTCCCTGTTTATTTATTTGTTAATTAATTTATCCAGCAAGTATTTATTTAGTACATTCTGTTCATTCATGCATGTATGTATGCATTTAACAAACATTTACTGAGCACCTACTTTGTACAAGGCACTGATGATATAATAGTAACCAAACCAGACAAGTTCTCTGCCCATTCAGGGCTTACAGTCTAATAGGAAGTGCTGGGGGACACGGTGATGAACAATCAGACCATCTCTCTAGACACATAGGAGTGCGTTCAACAACCATGGTCCGTTCCCTGCATGCTTTCTTCTCCGTCCTAATTATGGATTTACCGTTCTTTCTTCCTAGAATGTCTCTTTCCACCTGCTAATGTCTACCTGGTCAAATCCTCATTGTCTTTTATGACTCATCTATAGAATCACCTTCACCAAGATGCTCCCCTGACCCCACCAAGCCTGGCTGAGTCGCCCTCATTTGGCCGCAGATCACTCTGAAAGTCTTAGCACACTCTTCCTGGATCTCTGCCCTGCACTAGACTGTGTGCCCCTTAAGAGTGAGAATTGTGTTTATTTTTCCTTGAATTCCCAAGAATTAACAGAATGCCTGAAGTATAGTTTGTGCTCCATAAATATTCATCATACATATGAATTTCTGAATAAATAATTACTGGTAATAATAATTACCAATTAATTAGAAAAGTATTTGTTTTAGGAAAAAATCGCTTCCCTATCCCTGCCTTTTTTCTTTACAGAATAAGGCATCTGGAGCCTTACTGGCTTCATAACCCAGTTCTACCACTTGAAAATTTTGTTCTTGGGCAAGCTAACCACTGTCTCTGTATCTCAGTTTCCTAATGTATAATTTAGAATTGTTGTGAGGATTAAATGAGTTGATATTTCTAAGTACTTAAAATAGCATCTAGCACAAATTAGGTGCTCAATAAATGTCAGCTATAATGACCTTTCCCTTGCTGAATCCAAAAGTAGTGTAACACTGAGGTTTTCACATCCATTGTCTCAGTTACAATCACTATAAGTGATATGCATGACAGGTATTGTTACCCCCACTCTGGATAAGGAAACAAAGCTTAGGGAGATTAAATTACTTGTGCATGAACATACCTCTTCTGGTAAGCAGCACAGTCACATGAGAAACCCAGCACCTTGACCCTCATTGCAGTGCTCTTTCCCTTCATTGCACCTGTGAAGTCCTCTGGGTTATGGGAAGAAGTCCCTGAAAGGCTTTGGAACAGAAAGACGTTTAGGAAGAACTTATGGAATTCATTTAATCCTCACAACAATTCTGAAGGTTAGAAAGCCTGAAGGCAGAGACATTAGCTAAGACAATATTTTCAGGAATTAAAATGTGTGAGTGAAGCCCTGAACCAGAACAATGGAGATGGGAATGGGGAGGAAGGGATTAATAAGGACACATTTCAAAGGCTTCTTTAGCATAGCTGGACTCAGGTGTTTTTAGTCGTATTTGCTAGCATGGGCTTGGGGTGAGGGGAGGGGGTTCCTCTATTAGTAGTATTGGGGCATTCAGCTTAACCCTGCTGATTAATAAGCTATGTTAGCTCAAACTACTTTCTCAAGAACCAAGTGTTTTCATAGCCTTGGGGCCATACACAGAACGGACCCAGAGCCCATTCTCACACTCTGGCTGAGGACCACCCCTCAAATTATGGCCTTTGTGTTGCTTTTAGTCCAAAGCAAACCACACTTATCAAACAGAGTGAGTCTTCAACAGCAAGATAGTTGGATCTGATGAGCTTTTTCAAACCCATACCTATATTTATACAGAGTTGATCTTGTTACTGATTCTGAGTGCCACTTTGCAACTCACACCCATTAATAAAAATTTAAAGCAGGGCACATTTACCGCTAGAGCTCACCAAAGGAAGTCGACATTCCTCAGTCTAGCCTAGGCTCAGACCCGAATGATGATAGGTTTCGGCCATCAGGGAGCTGAAATCAATGAAATCAATCAGTCAACCATCAGCAGAGTGACCTGGCATGGGCAGATTGGAAAACTGAGAGTCTATTTAATACACTCCATTCTATTTCAAACAACTGAAGAAAATCCAAGAGAAGGCACTGAAGGCAAGAATGTCTGCCAGGAGTGGATACAGCATGCAGAGGGCCTTTCCCCACTCTCCACTCCCTCATATTTACTTATCTTAACAACTGAAACCGTAAGATTCATGGAATTCAGATGTCACTTTCTGGGATATTCGACTTGGGTTTTAGGATGCCACTCCCTGTCTTGAATGTAACATTTAAGCAATAATTATGTCCTTGGAGTGGTTTTCATGAGACATCTGGATAGTGTGGTTTATAATATGAAAAGGAACTCCCACATAGAACTATACTTCTCATAAGTCAAGATTTATTTTATCTTTTGGGTCTTTGCATAAAAGCAGTTTACCACCCAAAGGGTGGAAATCTCAAAGTTCCTGTTGAGGTGGTTTCCTTACACCTCCGTGAAATGCCCCACTGAGGGAATGCTTGATTGGGTCTGTATTTCTTGGCTGCAAATTAAAACCTACATTTCCTTTGTCCCAGGAGTTGATTTTGAAAATATGGCTTTCATTTAGAGTTGTTAATTCAGATAAGCATTCTTAAAGCATTTAGAAATGTACTTGAAATTAGTAATAGGATCAACTCTGTACGTGGCTTCAGACAGACTGGTGGAATGACCAGGGGTGGGAGTAAATGTGCCCACCATTCACCAGTCTGATAACCAGAGGATGGAGCTGGGAGCCAAGGAGAGCACTTCTGTCAACTGTGCTGCTACCTTCATGACAATCGTGCATGGCTACCAGGAAATCATGTAACAGCTTTGTATTAGCATTCTTCCAAGGCATAATTTAATCAACATGCATGTAATCTTCAGGATAGAATTAATAACCACTTAAATTTTTTTTCAGTATGTATCTAAAGTGTCTTTCATTGCTTTATGTACTTTGGCACGGGACTTAAATTAGCTGGGAATCATAAAATCTTGAGCATTCAGAGCTGGCAGGAACCTAGCTAAATATCCTCAGATTAAGTGAGGAAATATATGTAAAACCCCTCACACAGGACCTGGCACATTGTAAATCACCAGTAAATGTTTGTTGCTGCCTGTTCTCCCCAAGTGAGGAAGAAACTAAGAGGTACAGTGAATCGCCCAGGGCCATATAGTGGGAAGATGCCAGAGCCAGGATTAGGATTCCTGTCTTCTTAGTCATAGTGCAGTTCTCTCCACTGTGCTATTCAGGGCTGGAAAGTATTAACTGCTGTGGCCATATTATCCTCTCTATTCATATCACCAGCCTCAGCAGCCAGGCACACAACTTCTTATGATTCTTCCATAAGTTAGGGACTGCTGAAAAGTGGGCAACCAAGACCATTTTCCTCTGGCATACATCACGATTTTCCAACTGGCACTCTCATGCCTTACCAGCAATAATGCGGTTTCCAGAAGTCATTCATTCATGTCAAATGTATTGAGTCTCTTCTTTGCACCAGGTCTTGAGAATAAGTGATCAGCCAAATAAATGTGGTCCCTGTCTTTCCAAAGCTTACACACAGAGATGCTTATCGGAATTAATAATTCTAAATAAAAGCCACATTTCCAAAATGAACTTCTGAGACAAAAGAGTTTGTGTAATATATGTAATTTCCAAGAAGTCATTAAGAGAACTGGTGCCATGAGAAGCTATGCAATTAAGAAAGTAGAGATTTCCAACATTTAGGGTCTCCTAGTTCAGTGTCTTCTTTCACAAAAGCCTTTTTTTTTTTTTTCGGATTTCAGGAAAAGAGGCAAAATAAAATTACCTGAAAATGTATTATTAATCTAATCCAATGAATGTGTATGGAATGCCTGCATCATGCCAAATATTATGCCAGATTCCAGGTTACAGAGATGCACAAGACTTGATCTTTGCTTAGATTCCTCACAGGTGTGTTGAGCAGAAAGACAGGAAAATGGGAATTGCAATACAGGGTGAGCAGAGCAATGACAGGGTAAGCATAGGGAACCGCAGAGCAGGGGCGAGGACCACTCACAGAAGGGAAGGCTCCTCTGAGGAGGGGAGGCCTGAGCAGAGTCCCGGACATGTGAAAGAGTTAGGCACTCAAAGAGAAGAAGAAAAGTATTCGTGCCCAAAGACACAGCAACAAGAGTGCATGCTGTGCTCAGGGAATAGTGAGTAGAACATAGAAACAAGACTTCATGTGAAAAGGAAACCAGATAAAACATTCATATAGAGTATTTGGTTCCTCAAATCACTTTCATATCAGTGGTTCATTTAATCAATGGTCCTTTAGCATTTTGGAGTTCCCACTCTTTGAGAGGCAAGTTGGTGGTCCTACAGAGGATATAAGGGAAGGGTTCAGAACTGGATCCTGCCATCAGCAAGTCACAGATTTATTAGTGGAGATAATATGTGTCCATGTGAATTATAATATGAGGATACAAAAAAAGCACCATGGGAGGTTAGAGGAGAGAGCATTCTCAGCTAAGAGGATGACATCCTTTGGAGAAGGTGGCATTTAACCTTTCGTGGGCAGGTGATATTTAGTGTGGGGGGAGCTTCCTTGACAGAGAATGGCCTGAGTAATGGCTGGAAAGGGGAAGCACATGTTCAAGGAAAAAGAAGTGATCAAGTTTGGCCTTGGAAAAGTATGGGTCAGCTCTGTCCCTCATTCACTCGTTCATTCTTCCATTTAATAAGTATTTACTGAGTGCTTGGCATATGAATGATCATCCTAGGTGCCAGGGATCAAGTAGTTAACAAGTTGTTCCCTGCCCACATAAAGTTTACATTAATCTAAGGAGTCATCTATTGAACACTAATTAGTGCCTACTTTAATTACAATTTTAAAGTGCTACATAGGAGAAGCTCAAGATGCATTTGAGCACAAGGCTAGTCAGTGGCTTGAGATGAAGTGTCAGGTGGGGAGGAATTCTGACAGATAAGCTGGAAAATGTGTGTTGAGGCTAGCAAGCAAAGGACTTTGAATGCCAAGGTAAGGAGTTTGGAATTTAATCTCTTAATTTTCCTGAAAAACATCCCTTGGTATGAGTGCAGGTGTTATCAGCAGACAGTATAGTGGAAAGAAGATGCACTTTAGATTCAGAAAGACTTAGTTTTGAATCTTGGCCATGCGAATTATAAACCATTTGCTTCAGCATGTTTCTTAATCTCTCTGAGCTTCAGTTTTCTTATTTTTAAAATGAGATGATAATACTCCCAATGGAAGCTAAGATGTACTTAACACAGTGCCTAGCAGAAAAAAACAATCATTGGTTGATCATTTCCCTTCTCTTATCACATATGGAAATTTCATGCCACCGAAAGTTTAAAAGTACTTGCTAGGATCACCTAGCTAGTAAATTAGTGGTAGATGTAGACCCTGCCCATAGATACTGCAGCTAAAAGGTATGATTACCTAGAAGCTAGATTGCCCCTAAGGGTCAGAAATTGATTTGGAGCCCTTAAAAACCCAGGGAAATAATTTTGTGGCCCCACCAGTAGGAATACCCTTCCTTAGCACCAACTTTGCAGGCCATTCTCTAGCATTTGGAATTTGTCTTCTTTCTCTACTTTACCTGTGCAAGGGAATTCACAGAGGAGTAAAAAATATAGATTTCCAGGCCTCATCCCAGACATACTGAAATAGACTCTTCAGGGATGAGGAAAGGAAATTAATAGCTCCCCAAACGAGTCTGATGCTTGTCCGTGTTTAAGAATCACTGGCCTAGGGTCCACTCTCTTGCTAATTATTACTATACTGTTGCTCCTCGGTGGGGCAGAGAGTCATTAATACGAGTGATTCTGAAAATGTGGTCCCCAGACCAGCAGCACCTGGGAACTTGTTAGAAATGTAAACTCTCAAGCCCACCCCAGGCCTACTGAATGAGAACCTCTGGGGGTAGCGTCCGGCAATGTGTTTTAATAAGCCCTCTGGGTGATTCTGATGTACCCTAAGATTTGAGGCACTGCTCAATACTATTCCTGAGAGGTTCTCCAGCAGTGCACTGGAAATCGGAAGAGTCTGGCAGAAGTTCTGCAAAGCATGGGAAAGATGGTGAGAACAGCAAAATTGAGGGGGTGGAGGGTAGAGAAAGAAAAGGAAAGAAGAAAAAATGAGGGGCCCCAGTATTAGGGGAACATGGATTGGTTTGCTTGTTTCATTTAACCCCTGACATCAGCAGGCTTGTTATTTACTACGATGTTCCTCCATGAAATGTCTGCTCCCTAAATTGAGCGAGCTGGATTACTACTCCTGGTGGCTGTATGACCTTTGGCAGGTGACTTCACCTCTCTGGGTCTCAGTTTCCTGAGGTACAAAAAATGTGAGGTTGAACTGATCGATCGCTAAGGATTCCTCTGGCTATAACTTCCTACATGGCACTGCCCAAAGGATTGGCATTCAGAATGATGCCTGAGCAAGCGTCTCCTCTTCTGAGGGCTTCTTGGAACAGCAAAACCAAAAACACAGGGGCTGGTTAGGGATCTGGAGTAAACGACTTCCTTCCTGGAGAGCTGGAGCATCCTGAGGCTGTGCAGAGGGAAATTCCAGGCCATCTGGGTGTGAGAGAATTGCAGTCATCTACCCGCGTTACAGGAGCCTGCCTTCCGGAGAGAGCATTATGTCACTGGAGAGCTTATTATGACCTGGAAAACTCCTCAGTAATAATGGGGGGCAGTGCAGGGGGTACAAGGTGGGGAGAAGTAATATACAGACTCAGTCCTTCTTTTCTGTCTCCACAGGAGGTCCCCAGCTGCTAGTCAGCCTCCTGTCTCCAGAGTCAACCTACAAGGTAGGCCATGTCATGAGGTCTATCTCGATGTTTCAGAATAATAAATGTGCCTCTTATTCCAAACCATTTTTAGAATAATAACATTTGTTTGCATATTGTGGCTCTCAAAAGGATTTCTCTTGGCGACTTTTTTCAAAGACATACTGGAGCTTTACTTTCCTCGATATAAACCCAATTAAAAGCAGTATTAAATAATTTGCCCATTGCATGCCCAGGCTTTCAGAATGTGTAAATGTGTGGTAATGCTGCTTCCCAGAAGAGGAGCCGGAGGAGAGCTGTATTGATAGCGCAACTGGACTCAGCTTGCTGGCCTCAGTGAACTCCAGGACAGCTAACCTCAAAGACCCTGAGGTGCCCCACATTGCCCTGAGGGCCCCCAAGGGTATGTTAGTGGTTTTCCTCTTAGCATCAACTATAGATCCCACTTGAATTTACATCCTTTCCAGGTGTGAAACCAAAGGCTCTTTCCAGGTCACAAATCATTTCTTTTGGAGCTCATCCAACTTTGTTCCTCAAACGTGTTTTCTTAAGAACCTAATTTCTCATCTTTCAGTACAGTGCCTCTGCTTCTCAGGTAGCTTTGAGAGCTGCAGAAAGGAAGGGCCACCTTGAAGGAAAACCATGGAGATATGTTGAACAGAAATTTGTCTTGCAATAAAATGCAACCAGTTAGATGACATTTTAAAAGTCAAAATGGAGCTTTTCCCCCTGAATCTGTTCCCCTGTGTTGTAGTAGTAGATCTGAGAAAAACCACAAGAGAAAAAAATTAAGATGAACTCATACTGAGATCACCTAACACCTTACATTGCCTTGTACACTTTCCTATTTCCAGCGGTGCTATTCCCTTCACTGTATACTTACCATCTTCCTTACTTGGATGTTGTGTTCTCTTGCTAGTATCATGACCATAAGTATAATGGAAGTATTACAAAAGCCCAGTATCTAAAAGAAGGGAACAAAGGCATCAGATCCTATTGGCTCATTGGCTTCTGAAGTGTTTATGATACATGCTTTTAAAAATATTTTATAAGAGAAAGATTGAGAACAAGAATAAAAGTGAAAGAAAGATATTAAGTAAAGGTGAGTTTACTCTACAGCCCTATGATACGAAGTACAAAGAAGTGATTAATACTATCTCTATGGACTACAAAAACCTGGAGTGCAGCATGCACTATTTCCTTTAGAAATTTTACAAAAAGAAACAAAATAGAGTGTTTTAACATATAACTGGTGTTACATACTTGGAGATCAAAGGAGGTAGTTTTGAAACCTCAATCATTTCATCATATTGGCTTAACAATGAGGCAATGTTGCTCACATTTCTGTTAGCCAAATTTACTAAGATGTTTTTGACATCAATTTGAATATTAAGACTATGTTTTCTCTTGTAATAAATATGACAAAAATTAGGAGAATATGTGATATTTATGGTTCTATAAATTAACTCCCTAGCCAAAGATGTGTTTGGAAAGATCATTTTGTGATTATTGGCACAGTAACTACAGCTTGGCAACTAGAGATTCTTTTGATAAATTCTTTTAAAACAATGGAGCAAAGAAATGACAATACCACTTAGGCAATTTGTTTTCGTCTGCCTTTGTGACAAACTACAAAAATCCTGGCTTTTCATTGGGAAGAGAATGTAGTGATACCAATTATTACGTAATTACAGGTTTCAAAATCTCCTTAAGTTTAACCACAGTTAGAAAAGGAAGGAGGAGACACACATCCCGTGTTTTGTTCTTATTATCAGCTTAAATAAGTCAGGCAGATTTTTCCTGTTATTTTAATATTTATCAGCATATGACAAAGAGGTGCGTTTAAATAGAAACTTTAAAGGGGAATGAAAAATAAATGGCTCAGAGCAAACTGAATTGAGAACTAGAATGCTGCTTTAAAATACAATTTTTCATGATAGTAAGATCAGGTTTTCATTTGTCAGTACTGAAGCTGAACTCATATATTTCAATTGAAATCTCAGATAAAAGGTACAAGAAATCCACGATAATTTAAACAGATTTGGAAATAATCCAGTTTGTTAAGAAACACTGAGTGACTTAGATAACTAACTCTATTCTTATATAGAAGCAAGTTTGAGAGAGAAAGGACCAAATCTTCTTAAAAAGCTTCTCTTTTTTTTGACCATATAAATGAAGGAAATGCAATTCATTTTAAAAGCTAATTGTCAGAAACCATGGTCAAATTGGTACATTTACTCTTGCAAATTGATCATTAACTGAAATAGTCAATGGGGAAATCAAAGGAAATCTCTCAATCTGAAATACCTTTCTTCTCATTGTTGAACCAAAGTTATTCTCAGCTCTCATGGCTGAGCACAAATTTCCTTCTTTGGCAAAGGTATCTTATTTTTTTAATTGGCATAATTACTGCTTTTATTTTTGCTATGGTAACAATTTAATTCTAGGATATACTTTAATCTGTGCATTGTATGTCTCTTCCATTGGAGATTAAGCTCCTGAAGACAGGAGTTGTACCTTATTGATCTCTATTATTCATGGTGGTTTAGCACAATTATTTTCACATAGTAGGAACACACTAAGTGTTGAATTGACCAGGAGAACGATGTAGAATTTAGGGACTTTATCTGAGGAAAATGCTGATAAAATTAAATATTAATAAGCAGCCAATATTTTTTTATCTCTATGCCTATGAATGTATTCAAATTTTGTCTTTTATATTTTAAAAAAATCCGTTATTGCATTGAAATTAGAAGAGATCGGAAACACACTCTATAACTGCTTACATATGTTAGTGTGCTCTTAAATAGGTTTTGAATAAAAAGAGTGAAATCTAAGAAGTTGGCATTTTGCACTCTGGAGAGCCAGAGGAAAGCAGTGGAGAATTTTAAGCCTGGAACAATGTGGAAGCCATATGCTCCCAGGTTGAGGAGAAAGACGCAGTGAATCCTCCCGGGGGTATTAAAAATGCCAGTGCTGTGGAATTTAATGAGCATCTCAATTTGTATCACATTTTGCCTTTTCACAAGCATGAATTTTAAGCTTTCTCTACATGGTTCTCAAGGATTAAAACAGAAAGGAAAAAAAATAGATTAAGAAAGAAAACTCCTAAACAAGGCAGAATCTTGAATTCTGTCACCTGTACATATTCAAAATGGAAAATTGAAGTAATTCTCAGGACTTCAGACCCCAAAACTATAATCAACAACAAGAAAAAATCAAATAATTGAGGGAAATTGGGGTGTGTACAGCACACGTGTGTGGTAATTGTCCCTTTTTTCCCCATTCTTTTGCTCTTTCGTAGTGATTACGGTATGTCATGACAGTAAGAATTTACTGAAAAAATCAAGTGCTCCCTGCCTAATACAAAATGATTCTTTGCTTTACAAAAGGATTAGAGAATGGCCAGCACCTGAGTCATATAAATGACTTGATGTATAATAATACAAATAACAAATCAAATGTGACTTGATGTATAATAATATGTCTCATACATACAATATTTTAGGGGCCAAATTGGTTCATAAGGTGGGGTGTTCTCTACTAAATTTCTTGCTCTAAAATTTACCAATAAACTTACTGAGCAGGAACATCACCGCTGGTAACAGATCAGATGTTATGAAGAACAAGCCAAAGGTCCACAGGTCATCAGAAAGGAAAGCGAACCACGTCACCACGGTGACTAGGGAATTGCCTGGAGGACTTGGGGCCAAATTGCTGCAGACATGAAGTCTATCCCAGCCTGAGTATCCACAGCCTCAGTTTATGGTGGTTTCAACACTAGTCAATTAGAAAGCGTTTCAAGAAAAGGCTGTGTCTGGAGAAATAGGATAAGGCAGTGCAGGGCTTTCCACTCCAGTCTGAAATAGGTTGGCCTAAGTGAGAAACAGATTTAATTAAAGTTTCCCAGTGCTCGTGGGAGCCCATTTCTTTTAATATGTATCCAGGCCATTTAGGGGAGGAAATGGCTTTTGACCAGTTTATAAAACACAAAAAGAGGCTTTCTCTAGGAAGCCTGTTTCTCCGTATGGGTTCCTCCCGTATCTCCCCTTGATTATGACTGTCCTCCTGGCGAGTCCTGTGCATGTTCCAGATGCAGGGTCTGTTCAAGTAGTGGACAAGAGGCTCAGTGAGTTATCTTTGATTCTAAGGAATTCAGAAAGTCATGACATTGGTTCAGTTCTCATTCTTTGCTGGACCTTCCAGGGCCTGGGATGAGAGAGGGACCATGTGTGCACGGGTGAAGGGCTCTCTGAGAACCACAGCAATCTGTGTCAGCTGACTGGAAGCGAAGCCAGGCACAAGCAGAACCTTTGTTTGGTTTCTGCATTAAGCAAGAACTGTCCCACAGGATTGCAACACTATGGACAAATACGAATAAAATCAATCTGGTTACCAAAGGTTGTAACTATTCACGATAAAGGAGGGATTGGAGGGAATTATTAAAAAAGAAAAAAACAGAAAAGAAGAAAGAAAAGAAATGAAAGGAAAAAGAAAAAAATAGAAATATTGGACTATGTTTTCTTCTGTATTCTGAATGCTGTGTAGACTGAATTATTGAGACAATTTTATTTATTATTTACCTTGAAGATTTAGACAGCCCACAAACAAAACTCTAGGGTAAATGCACCAGAAAAGCCTCCGTCATTTTGAGGCTAATTCCCCAAATTGTTGTTTTGGGAGAATTGCTTTTGTCTAAAATAGTCCCCTTGTGAAAGTTTACCCGAAGCAGCAACATTGGGCTGTTTATCTTGATTTGCAATTATTTCACACATATCTAAAATTAAGTATAGGTAGTGGCAAACACATTAACAAGTCAGCTAAAATGCAAAGAGTTAAAATGTTACCCTTAAACAAACATTGCCAAAAATAACACCTTTCTCATTATGACTATTTCACTGGTTCAAAATCAATTTCTACATTTAGCATAAATATTTCTTCGTATTAAATGGAACCAATGAGAAACTGCAGCACCTAATCTCTCACTAGCTGCCTGAAGAGTTGAGTTCATTCCGTGTTGACTCCACTTCACGTTTTTGTACTGCCGAGAAACACCATCCACCCACCCCCCCTCTGAAAGTTGGAATCATGCTTGTTAGTAAGTATTTCAGTTATGCTATTGACGTCAATGGAGTCATTAAATAGATTGCTGGCCCTCCCAGAGGCAAATCACTGCCAGGGACCTAGATACAGACACGTTTTTTACAAAGACAACCGTCAGGTTTTGCTATAGCAGTAAGCCAGAGAAAGGGAAAAGTTTATACTGTAGCAGACCTATCTCCAAATACAATTTCTTTCTTTCTTTTGCATTTCAGTTCCGGCCTTTCTTTCTCTTTGGTTACAGTAGGCTCAGGCAGATACCCAGATAATGTTGCCTGAATGTTTTGTGTGCAAAAACATCTCCTGTAATTGAGACCACAAAGGGAGGTACCCCACTTTTAGAAACGAGTCTCACCTTTTCCTCTACACAGCCCATCTTGATGTTTATTCAGTAGCATAAATTGTCTAGGCAGATCCCTATTGTCTGCCAGTAAGGTTGTGTTTGATACATAGTTCCCTGAATAAACAATCTCCTCCAAACACACACATGCACGCACACACACGCGCACACAATTGTGTCCTTTCTGCCACCTCTGCGTGGCTCATAGCTGCAGCCCTTCATCTGTGAATCAACCTTTATGCAGCTGGCACTAGGCTACAGCACCGGGCTCTGTAGCAAAGGGTGGAGGAGGAGGCTGGGAAGAAAGATTCACTTCTCTCAGCTGCCCCCTCCGCAGCGCTCCCACAGGAGGCCGTGCACGTGCTTGTGTCCTCCCAAACCCCAGCTGCTGGCTGCCTCAAGCCTGGTCATGCAGCGCCCAGGCGTGTCACAGAGAGCCCTTGAGGAAACATCTGCCTCTTTCTGCGTATTCTTGACAGCTCTATCAACCTGGACAGCCCCAGGAGGCAGAGCCAAAGCTTTGCCTCACACCTGGACTCTTCTACCTTCCAGGTTCAAAGTCAGGGAGCCATCTTCGGCAAACAGATTTCTTCAAATCTGGTTGTCCGCATCTACCCCATTGGCTTTAGAACCTATTTCCCTCTGTCATCCTTGTTGCTTTGCTCCCTGGATTCTCCCTTACTTAGCAGTAAGTATGTATTAATATATAAATGCCGGACACCTGACCACCTTTGGGAACCCCTTTTCGTTTGGAGACACAGGTCCGCCCCCTCCACCACTGTTCCTGTTCGCGGCTTTGAGTAGCAGCTTCACCATTCACCCTTTTGTCTCTCTCTTTACCTACCATGGCCAATCCCTTTGGTCTCTTCTCTGATCTTCCCCCCTTCTTTTTCCCCTACACTTCCTGTCCCTTAGTTCAGTGCTTCCTCATTCTGTACCTCACCATCAGGGTGGCCCTCCAACTTGGATTATTGTCCTCACTCTTTCCCCACTCTGGTACTAGAATTATTCCTGTAAAACCCAGTTGTGATTATATTATTTTCTAATTGAGCCATACTTGGCGTTTAAGATAAGTCCCAAACTTCTTCCCAGGCAGGCAAAGGCTTTCAGAGTTTTGCTCCCAACTCCTTTGTCCTCACCTCCCACTTTACACGGCCACCCCCATGCACCGCTGATGGCCCAGACCCACTGAATGCACCATCCCTGAACTATGCCAGGATCTTCTTGCCTTCCTACCCACTGTTCCCTCTACCTGGTTGTCCTTTCCCAAAAATACCATTCACATATTTAGCTCAGGGATTTGTTTACATTGTTACTCTGAACAAATTCCTTATATTCTCTGATTCTTGGAGTCAGGATAAAAATAAATATGTAGTCTCAATCTAGGGCCTGGCATATAATATGTGCTTAGGGAACACTACTTCCTTGACCCATTCCCATCTGGAAAGTGCCTTTTGCAAACTTCAAGATTCAGCATATATATATGCCACCTTCTGGGTATGCCTCCACAACTCACTCAAAATTACTCTTAATTATTATCTCAAAATCTCAATTATTGCACTTGTCATATTGTGCTGTAATTATTTAGTTAATTTTCTCCCCTTCCAAACTAATAACATTCTAAGTTCAAATACTAATCCTCTTTTTCCTCAATTTATAGCATAAAACTTAGAACATAGTACATGCTCAATAAATGTTTATGGAGTGAACAAATATAGATTAACGAGTACCCATGCCTGAACCAGAAAAGACTGGAAAGGAGCTGAGGCTCCTATTTGGCTTTGTTTGGGCTTGCCTAAATACTGCTAGCTCTCAGGGCATGTCCACAGTGCTGACAGCCCTGGCTAGTCTTAACTATATGGGACTTTCAAGGCACTTGAAGTGAACTCTATTATCCATAACTTCAGGAGGAAGTGGCAATGTTAAAAGAAATGAAAGAAAACAACACAAACAAATATGACTCGTTTTTCACACTATATTATTCTCTTAGTTCCTAGCACAGTGGCTGGCATAAAGTAGGTACTCAAATAGCACACTGAAATGAATTGGGTTGAGAACCCAGGTCAAGCCCTCAGATAAATCACTTCTCTGAGACTCAGTTTTCTTATCTGGAAAATGAGCATTTTAATATTGTATCTCATAAGATTGTTGTGAGGATTAAATGAGAAAAGCTATGTATGGTGGTTAAGAGTGAAGACTCTGGAGTCAGATGCCTCTTTCAAATTCTCTCTCCACCATGATGTGACCTGGGGACAAATTAATTAACCTGTGTCCCAATTGCCTCATCTTCAAAATTGGGATGGAAATTGTACATACATCCTATGTTGGTTGCAAGGATTAGATATGTTAAAATACATAAAGCACTTAGAAAGGGCCAGTGTTAGCACTGGTATTATTAGTGTTCTATAGCATGTCTCACATAGCACCTAGCACATAGCAGGTGGTCAGTATGTGGTTGCTAAGAGCCTAGGTCTTCTGGTATCAGTAGGGAACCAAAACAGAAAGCCCCATTGAGCTCTTTCTAAAAGATTCTAGTCTACTTCCCTTCCATAGTAATACAATCTAAAAGGGAACCTTTCTTTGAAGCTTAAGATTCTTTTCCCCTGCAACCATCAAAACCTGGTAAATAGAAATCACTTTAGAGTTGGAGATAAGATTCTCCAAGACATACACTGCAAAGCTGAGGAGGCAGAAGGAAGGATGGAACTGATGCTAAATGTAAGGGGGCATGATCTAAGTACGTTTTTGTCTCTTAAAAGCAGAGTACAAAAGAGAACACGAAATTATTTAGGATTCTGATAAACTGGTTCTTAGTGAACTGAGAGCCCTCTCTTGGATAAGTCTGAGAGGATGTCACTTTACAAGATAGCATATTGACAGCTGTACAACTCATCACAGTTGTATTTAAATCCAGCTTTCAGGGTTGGCACACACCTATACTGACATAGGTGTTTCAAAATCCAGGCAGCTTAGCAGGGAGTAGTAGGAGGAGCTGGTGCAGAACTTCTTTTTTCAGAGAAGACAAAACCTACTTGCAGGGTGCAGCATGGGAGGGCTTTGACTCCTCTTGGAAAGACTTTATACCCTCTCCAATTACTGCTGGGAAGGGAAAAGTACTCTCAGACCCACCTAATCCCCTTCTCGTCTTTATTGGGAGGAGGGGGATGAGAAGGAGATTGGGGTTGGCCTAGAGAAGAATAAATATGAAAGTTTGCTATTATACAAGCAGGAAGGAAGAGGGCCTTGTAAGTTCCCTTTTCTGCCTCTTGCATCCCCAAGATGGCATGAGCCTGCGGGCAGGGTGAATTCTGCTTGCTCGCTTCTGATCAACCCCTGGCCAGCACATTACAGAGTTGCCTCCAGAGCTGTTCTCGGAAGCCAGGAGCATTTCAGGGAACAGTCTTTCAACCAAGAGAAGAGAAACAAAGCAGGGACTGTCCCCTTGAAATACAGAACAGGCAACAAAACTCACTGGATCTTTTTCTTAGTTTATTGTCTTGACTTCCTCCCAGCCAGAGCTATTGACAAGTACCAAAAGTGGCCCTTCAGACTTTTGTGTACTTTCCCTACCCCCTCTTTGGCTGTGTCCATGGAGTGAGCTGGGGCCATGGTGATCATCCAGTTTGTTTGATCTGTGGGGCCAGCCAGGGCCGCTAATGCAGTTTTCTTTGTGCCCCTTCAGTTGTACATCGGGCTTCAAATTCATAGGGTCTCGCCTGGCAAGCACTGCTGATCTAGTAAGCCAGATAATGTCCCAAGCCCCATATGTCTGCCTCTGATTTCAGGAGAGGAAAGGAGCTAGCAGTTACTCACTTTCTGTTATGTGCCAGGCCCGGTGCTAGGCCTTTTGTATCACTTCACCTAATTCTCCCAACTAAACTGTTTTGTGGATATTATTGTCTCTATTTTACAGATCTGGGAAAAGGAGGCACAAAGAGTATATGGGGCTTACTCAAGACCACACAGTTAGTGATAGTCAGAACTGAAACCTAGATCTGTATGTCTTGAAAACCCATGGTCTTTCCTCTGCATTGTAGACCATGTGGTCTATGCCTCCATCCCACTGTAAACCTCAGATGTTATAACTTACAGAAAGGGGGATGCTGAGAATGTCACAATAGGAGGGCTAAGTTGCTGGATTGTCAACAGCCTTAATAATTACCACATACTAGAGGACTTTCCTTAATTCCTTTGTCATCTATCTATCCATTTTATTTTAAGTAGTAAGCAAATGTTTAAGTCTTGAGAGACATATGTCTCACACATGTCCATTATTCATTTATTAATATATTCAATAAGCATGTGTTAAATGCCTACTGTATGTATACAAGGCACTGTGTTAACCCCTGAGGATGCAAGTGATGAAGATAATGCATTCAGACCCTAATCTCATTGAGCTTATAGCCCAGGAAATAATACATAAATAAATACCTGGTTATACATTTGATAAATGTAATGAAGGAAAGTACAGAATGTTATGATATCTCCCTGCTTTTTCATGAGCCAGGTGCAGTGACTCATGCCTGTAATCCTAGCACTCTGGGAGGCCAAGGCGGGAAGATCGCTTGAGGTCAGGAGCTCAAGACCAGCCTGAACAAGAGCTAGACCCCATCTCTACCAAAAATAGGAAAAATTAGCTGAGCATAGTGGCACATACCTGTAGTCCCAGCTACTGGGGAGGCTGAGGCTGGAGGATTGCATGAGCCTCCAGGAGTTCGAGGTTGCAGTGAGCTATGATGATGTCACTGCACTCTAGCTGGGGTGACACAGCAAGACTTTGTCTTAGACAAAAAAGGGGGGCAGATAATACCAGTACTTACCATTAGGTTTGTGGCAATATTTAAATGCATTATGATATATAAAGCATTTAGAACACTGCTTGGCACCTAGTATTATTTAATGTTTGCTCTAACTATTATTATCATTAGATATTCCGGGCACTAAAGTTCATTAGGAGACAGAGCAGGCTGCTGCAAATATGCTCCAAACACTGAGGAGCTGGGGCAGGTGGAGGGTCCTCACAGGTGCCACAGCCAGAGCCCTGGGTGGGTTGAGCAACAGTGAGGGGCGAGGCCAGGTGGGGCAGAACATCTGTAGATCATGGTAGACATGTAGATTTTATTGCAAATTCAGTTGAGAACCATCTTAAGATTTTGAGAAGCAGATTGACATGAACTGATTTGAATTTTAAATACAGAACTTGTCCCTGAGCCCCAAGTCTAGGTGATTGGCACGTCCTATGTGCTCCTAGTACCTGTACTTTGTCTGTCATGATACTCAGCTCCTGTCCCTCGCAGCCACCTCGTGGTTAAGAAGGCAGGCTCTGCAGGTAGCCTACTGGGACTTAGTTCTGTTTCTATTCCTTTCTTTCTGTATGAGTGTAGACAAGTAATTCAACATCTCTGGACCTTGATTTGCCCATCCATGCAATGGGGATAATTATAGAACCTTCCACATAGAATTGTTTTGAGAGCAAAATTAGCTAATTGTGTATAAAGTGTTTACAACAGTGGCTGGCACACGCAAAGCACTAAATAAATGTTAGTTTTTTTAAATATAGTGTAACTGCCTATTTTCTTGACTGTTTATACTACTAGACTGTATGCTCAGTGCGTGGCACAGGGCAGATGCTCAAAAAATATTTATTGAAAAAAGAATGAACGTGGAAACAGACGTAGTGTGATAAATTGTAAGTAAAAGTAAAATGGGTTTCCTTGAACAAGGGGTACATTCTGATAAGGAGGAGTTTGCTTAGGGGGACAGAGAAACTGAATGACTTTGCAACTGCCCAGCTGCTACAGCTTTGGGGAACTTGAAACAACATCCGTGGGACAAAAATTTGTTTTAAAATCTGTGATACCAATCTGGACTGCCATCTGCACAAAAAGAAAATTGGGCTTATGAAAGCGCTTTTTCATTTCTTAGGCTATATGACTATCTCTCTGGAAGGCAGAGGCAAGGCTCAACCTCTGGAGTACTCCGTTTGCTGCCTTTGGAAGGACAGTCTCACCAAAAGACCCAGTCATCCTACCAGGAGCATAACACTGTGACTTCCTTTTCATCCTTGCATTGCTAACAGGGCCTCCGATGAACAAGGGCTCAGTCTGGGAAGTAAGCACACACCTTAAGTGTGGTGAATAAGCATTGGAAGAAGGTTTTCACGTCCTCGGAAGCTCGGAAGTCTTTCAGGCTTTCAGTAGCAACAGCTCCCGTATTTTTTCACGCAGCTGCACAGGGTACCTGCCCTCCCAAACAATGAATCCTTCAGCTCTCTGAATGTTCCAGTTCTGTGCCATATGCGTATGTGTGCGCATGCGTGTGTGTGCTGGTTTGTTACTTTTTTATCCCAGGAGAAAATAAGGGTTCTTCGCGTGCTTTTTGTCAACACAATGGGACTCTGTTCTCGCTGACCTGGTTTTCCATTATTCCTTCCCTTTCTCAGCACAAGTTTAGGCAGCCTGCCTCTCTTCACCCACAGATTGTTCCTAGGCCCTCCCTGACTTACCCCTCCCCCTATGCCCCTTATACTTCCAAACCATGTTCCGGATAGTTCTCCTAAATCTAATTTAAAGGCTTCCTCTGGAAAGCCTCCTACAACTAGTCCTGCCTACTGCTAGTAATCGCTCACTCCTTTTACATCATCTTGGACTATGCATGTCCTATGTTGCTTTTAAAAAGCATCACAGTTCTTTATGTCACGGGCATAAGCTCTTCCTATATCCTTCATCCATTTGTTCAGGGTCATGTGTATTCCTTAGGCTAAAATTTTATCATGTGGCCTGTCACCGAGCTGGAGGGAGGAGGAATACTAATGTGACTAAGGCCCAGGCTCTGATCTTGAGTTTGCACCATCTGGAAATAAGGAATAAGACACATGAAGATAAGGACCCTATCCGTCAGGGTCCTCCAGAGAAACAGAACCAGTAAGAAAATATTTACTTTAAGGATTTGGCTCACACAAATGTGGGGGCTGGCAAGCTTGAAATCCGTAGAGCAGACAGGAAGTTCAGTCAGGAACTAATGCTGCAGTCTTAAGGCAGACTCTGTTCTTTCCTGGGAAACCTCAGTTTGTGCCCTTAGGACCTCCGGCTGAGTGCGTGAGGCCCTCCAGCATTATCCGGATAATCTTTACTTTAAGTCCATCCATTATAGATGTTAACGACATCTCCAAACACCACCATAGCCAACACCTAGATCAATGTCGATTAAATAACTCGGTACTATAGACTAGCCAAGTTGGCACATAAAACTGATTATCACAAGGACCAACCAACAACAAAAACAAAACCAAAAAACCTGTCTTCAGAATCAAACTAGAATTATGCCCAGCTCTGCTACAAATAACATATATAAAATCCAGGACAATAAAATGTCTGTATTCTTTCTGACTAATTGAGACTTTACTTCAAAACACAAGATAATCATTCATTCTAGCTCACAGAATTTTTTTGAAAGCCAAATGATAGTTTGAAAGGCCAGAAGTGCAAAGTATTGCTCTTTTGAACACCTTGACGGTACCCAACAATGGTGGCACACTTACTAAATATTGGTGGCCGCACAAATGCATCACCATTCTCTCTCTGAGCAGTTGTGGGAGAAGAAAAAATCGTGGGCTTCAGCTTTACAAGAATGCCAATCAATTTGTGCCCGGTATCTGGAGCCCACAACTGATGATCTTAAACTTACTTGAGATAAATACCTTTAAAAGAGGTTAATTTTGGCCAGAAATATCTCAGAGGAGGTAGGAGTGAGGTAGGAATCTCCTTAAAATATATTACTTATTTCTACAGAGGGTGGTTTGCAACATTCATACCCTCTTACAGGATTTGGAAATTTGAATTTCAATTCAATTTGCCAGGGAATTTTTGAGTCTTGTTCCTTCTCCAACCTGACTATTAAAACTTTCTTATCTCCATTTTTCCCCTGAGTCTTGTGACCCTGTCACTGAGAAAGCCTCCAGCCTCTTTGCAGAGCACATGGGCACCAGGCAACTCTCCAACCCCTGTTCATAGACCTCTTTTCACCATAGTTCCAAGCTTCTGATCACACCTCCACATTCCTGCACCTCTAGTATGGCCTCTGAATCCAAAGGCACTTGGCTTTTCTAAGTGCCTCTGGTCTTCTCTGGAGAAAACAGCAGACAACAAGAGGATGTTGTCCGGAGAAAACTGACAGTGATTGCAACAGCAGAGATAAACATCGTTGCAAAGTTTTAAGTACCTTTAAGACAGATCCCTTCGTGGACCTCACTTGCAGCACTTTACTTACCTGATTGCACAGATAGTTCCTAGGCCTATGAACCTACCTTCAAAGTGCAATTTCTTCCTCACTCTCGTTTGTCTTTTGATAAAGAATTGCTCTCAGCAAATTACCAAACTGAACCTACCATAGATACTTCCTGGGATTTAAAAATAAGCATCTCACCATGTTCTTTTCCCCAAAATCTTGCCTTTTCTTCAGGTCTCGAGTAACTTGTTTTACTTAAGTTGTAGAAGCACTTAACTCTACTTTCTCTTTTTCTCCATCAGTGGAATATGCTTCTACTATTCCATTATCTAAATTTGTTGGTGTGATTACTGATTACCCTACTCCTCGAGTTTCTGTGGAGGGGGTTCACACTATCCTTTAACAGAGAACAGTGTTGGGGAAACATTTCATTTTCACCATTCTCTGCTGCCAAGGCAGAGGACAAAGGCACACTACAGTGAGTGGAATTTACACAAGAGATTTTTGCCTCAGTGAGCCTTTTAACCCACTAGAGATTTGGCATAAAATGGAATGGGTTCCTCTGGGAAGCAGGTGTTCTGCATTCCCTTGTTGGAAGAACACTTGCCTAGACAGATGTAAAGTTTATCATGGGATTCTCTCATTCAATAGAAGGGTGGATGCGATCAATTCTGAGATTTTCCTGTATTGTGAGCATATATGCTAGAACTCTGGTTTGGTAAATCAGTTTCAACTCTGCACTGACCCCAAAGTGTTTTGCTTGTTTTCAAGAGCTCTCCATAAAACATTTGTTTCAAATACAAGTCATGGGGCTGGGGGATATATTAACATAATATCAAAGCCCTACTAAGTACCAGATTTGTAATTAGGAGCTCTTAGGAGAACTCTTCATCCTCAACAACCCCTTATGAAGCCAAAATTATTATCCCATTTTTTTAACCAATGAAACATACCTCAATGAGGGTAACTAGTAACATAAAGGCACTCAACTAGGAAGTGACAGAGCTAGCATTTGAACCCTGGCTTGTTTGGCTCTGAAGCCTGTGTGGTTGGCAGCAGCCCTCTGTGCTCTCAGGTGAGTAACAGTGCTGCAGGTGAGGCCCACACAGGTACCTATCTTAAAGGTACATACACCCTTGTGATGATGTTCACATCCGCTGTTCCAGTCACTCCCAGCTTTCTCTGGACAACACCCACTTATTCCTGGGCTACATTTAATCTGTTCTTTTCTCCAGATTCTAGAACTAATGAGAATTTGGGGGAAAATAGTTTCAAGCTTTTGTCTCCCCTCAGAGGAATGGCTGAGCCAACAGGGAGGTGGGAGTGTCTTCGTCTCTTCTGGGAATAAGTCCCCTTCGCTGAAAGACTCTTGGGTCTTGCAGGGAAAGGAGGCAGGGTAATTTTAGGACATAGCAGAGCTGTGGGAGATGTAACCCCAGAGTGTTACTCACTGCTTTAAAAGACATCTCCAGCCTCTGACATCACAAGGAGAGAGAATTAGATTTCAGATCTGTAGTGAAACTGGGGTGTGTCTTGCTTGAACACAAGGAGGCAGCCACCCAACTCTAGGCTGGCTCTGGAAAGTCCCATTTTGAATAATTTGCTTCTTATGATGCTGTGTTCAACTTCCCTACCTCAAATGAAACTGTGTGACTTAAGTGAAAGAGCACTGGGCTGAAACTCAGGAAACCTACATTTTAGTACTGGTACCAACCAGGTGTGTAACCTGAGATAAATCTTTTAACCTTCCCAGACTCAGTCATCTTTAGTTTGAATTATTTTGAGTCTTTGAGTCTAGATTCCAATCTTACTGCTAAAATGGCTCCTGGCCCAGAAATACTGCTGTGTGGGTGCTGGGTTGGATCATTCTTTGTTGCAGAGGAAATAGCCCCTGAGTAGAATCTGGAGTTCAAGCTCAAGTCTCATTAGTGTAGCTCCAAAACTTGGGCTTCTTCCACCTCTCCCACCCTGATGTTAGGCCATACTATTGTTCCGTAACAGTGTATCTTTATTATTTTCCTAATCCCTGTTAGCCTTGCAATTGGCACAGTTTATTAGCAAACACTCACAGAGTGCTTATGACTGCTAGGGAAACAGAAAGGAAGGGGACAAGGTGCCTCACCTAAGCTTAAAAGCATTTTCATAGGGAGATTCTGGAGCCAGACTGCCTGGGTTTTAGATCCCAGTTCTACTACTTTTGAGGCTAATTACTTCAAACTTTCTCCATACCTCAGTTTCTCCATCCTCATTTTCTTCACCTTTAAAACCTTCCTTTTAGAATTGTTTCAAGGATTACATGAGTTATTCCATGTAAAACACTTAAAATAGTGCCAGTCATAGAGTAGTGACCAAATACATCATTGTTGTTACTGCTACTGTTATGTATGTTTGTCAGCCCCCTTGTGCCAGGAGTCTTGGAAGATTGCAACTGGGTCTCGTTCACTGGCACTTAATAAATGTTTGTTGGATCCAATTATTCAACAAATATTTACAATGCTTCTACTATGTGCAAATCCCTCTGATGGATCCTTGGTAGAATCCAAACTTTTCACAACTTACTTTAAAAAAATCACCACATCTTAAAGCTTACATAAGTGTAATTTGGAAAGTTTTTCTCTATAAGTATTCCTGTCTTCCTTTTTGTGTGGCTTTTGTATAGAAAGTATTAAGGAACTGGGAGGAAAACAGTCTACACATATACTTATTAATTTAATCAAATGAACCATTCTAAAGGAGGTGGGATCAACAGCACACCAAAAGGAAGATTAGAGTCTTTTTTAAAGGACAAACCTCTTCCAGAATTCTGATGTCAGATGAGACAGTACCACCCACTTGTAATAGGTTTTCTGTGTGTCACCCTGTCACTCATTCATTCACAGTAAAAGCACCGAGTGAGTACTCACACAACATGAATCAAGCATCGTGGTGGGTAATGGAAATACAGGAATGAATAAGACATAGTTTCCCCCTTGGGGGAGCTCACAGTCTTGTGGGACAGATAAACATAAATTGATTTTTATATAGCATGATAAAATTTGTCAGAAGCATGAATAAAGTGCTCTGGAAGCACAGAGGAGGGCAGGTAGGTAGGAGCAGGATCCTACCTAGGTACAAATAACGCTCTGTACTGGAAGTATGTTGTACTTCTCACAGCTGGGTCATTCATTAACATGGCTGAGATTTTTAGTCATTGTAGCTCAAATCATCACATTCACTGAACACCTATTATAACCAAGTGAATTAGGAGAATACAGATTAGTTTTAACCAGGGCTACTAGGACAAGCAAGGTACAGGAGATATAATTTGAACTCTGCCTTAAAGGATGGATAAGATTTTATAAGGCAAAGTGAAGGATACTGCTTAGGAAAGCAGACCATGCTCAGACAAAGGTATGGAGTCCAGCCATGAGCAGTTGTGCACACCTGTAGGCCTATGGTCTTAGCTACTTGAGAGGCTGAAGCAAGAGGATCGCTTGAGCCCAGGAATTAGAGACTGTAATGCACTGTAATCGTGCCTGTGAATAACCACTTCACTCCCACCTGGACAACATAGTGAGACCCTGTATCAAGAACAAAAAAGGATACAGAGGCTAAGAAAAGTATAGGCTTACTTGTTTAGTTATTGGAATGAAGGCAATCCTGAGGGATTAGTGAAGGGAGGATAGGGGTGGGGACATGGTGGGATATTAGGCAGGAAAGGGCTGGGAAAAGAATAGAGGGCTTTGTGCACCTACCAAGATTTTATGTTGTGTGCAGTGAGGAGCCACAGATATTTGTTCAGTAGGGAGTACACTATCAGGGCTGTGCTTCTCTGATGGTTAGTGTAGTATTAGCTACAGTGACAGGAAACAGTACCAGGCTTTGAGTCACAAAACATGGAAGAGATGAATGAATCCCAGTTCATCTATCAATTAACTGCATGATCTTGAGCAAGTTTGTAACCATTTCTGAGCGTTAGCCTCCTCATCTATACAGTGAGCAAGATGAAACTTCCTAAAAAAAAACAAGAGCAACAATCACAACAATTTTTATTATTACCCTCTTCATAGCATTGTGCTAGGCCACTTCCTTGTAATATTTAAGCCTCAAAAGAACTCTGTGAGTTCTTAAAGAATTACACATAAATTTGCCCATATGGTCCACCAACTCCACGATTAGATATCTACACAATAGAACTGAAGACATGAATCCCCACAAAGCCTTGAACACAAATGTTCTTTGCAGCATTATTTACAACAGCCAAAAATTATAAACAACCTAACTGTCCATCAGCTGGTGAATGGCTAGACAAATGGTGCTGTATCCATAAAAAGGAGTTATTATTCAGTATAAAAAGGAACGAACTATAGACACATGCTACCTACAACGTGGACGAACCTCAAAAATGTGCTCAGTGAAAGAAGCCAGATATGAGATACCATATATTGTATGATTCCATTTATATGAAATATCCTGAAAGAGGCAAAGATATAAAGACAAAAATTACTGATTGGTGATTAGTGATTGCCTGGGGCCAGAGCAGGGGCCAGGGATTTACAATAAAGGTGCATGAGGGATCACATTGGGGTAACAAAAATATTTTTAAAGTGATTTATGGTCGTGGGTATACAAGTGAGTAAATTTGCTAAAAATAATTTAATTGTATGCTTGAAAAGCCAAAGTAGATGATATATAAAATATGCCTCAATAAAGTTATTTAGAAAACAAAAACAACTCTGTGAAGTAGGCACCATTTTTATTCCTACTTTACAGATGAGGATATTGACTTTCCCAAAGTCTCCACAAAGTAGTGGCGCTAGGATTCAAAACTCTGCCCAATCCTGAGCCCATGCCTTTGGCCATCGTCCATACCACGTCCCTTCCTTATGTCACAAAGTGGTTGTGAGAATTAAATTAAGTGTAGGATACGTGTTTGATCACATTATGCACAGAGCAGGCATGGAGTTGGCTCTCAGAAAATCTTAGGTGATTCTGATTTGGGCAGCAGTTGGCCAGGTGGGTTGGAGGGATATGAGAGGAAACCCAGTAAGGGCTGCACAGTGCTCCAGGCAGGAAGTACCAGGGACCCTGCCCAGGGCACTGTCAGGAGGGAAGAACAGAAGATAAAGAAAATAAAGCCAAGCTAGGGGTATGCTCTTACTCCTACCACGTTTTAACTTCTCTAAACAAACACTCTATTAACAACAGAAAACAAAGAACAGAGGTCTTCCTTTCCTTCAGCAAACAGCTAACACATTTTCCCATCATAAACTTCGTAATTCAGGATGTAAAACCAAATCCAACAACCCAACCCAACCAGAAGGTTAAATAAATAAGTGCTAAATAAATAAATGTAGATTTTTTTTTTCCCCTTGGCTAATGAGCCTCCATAGAAGATGTCATGTGCTTCTGGTCATTGAAGTCTACTAGTCAATTTTTCTTTCTTTGTAAATTTGGGAGACTGGCTTACTCGGGGTTATAAACTGAAACTTTGAGAAGTTGAAACTTTTTGTATGTTTTGTTTTACATTTTCCCCTAGTGAGCCCCATCGTGAATGATAATTATGAATCACAGGTGAGGGAGCGCACCTAACATTTCATCTTTTATTTTGAAATGCTGTTAAAACTCAAAGGGCAGAAACATCGCCCGCAGCCTTGGCAGACGCACGACTAGGTGACTTAATGGGGCTTTTTCTTGCGTTACTTTCTATGACTGATGCTCTGTGGTGCGATGTGCCTGCCACATTATGAAACCTTATTATTAATAAATGCACGTTCCCCCAAAACAAACAAGACGGCGTGGCAAACAGTGGTGTTTGCTCTGTATACATTCGGGTTGGTTTTTCATCAATTCCTAGGAACGAGGGCCTGGTGCTTCCCCCTTGCATTGGGGAACAAAATACGAGAATTTACAGTTTGCCTATTTTGGCAACATAAACATGGGACAATTTGTGGTCACAGAGTCAGGACTCCTCGTTCCGAAGGGCTTGGTAGCCAGCGGATGGGGCTGTGAGGTTCCTTAGGGAGGACAATATTGAATCTGGAAGTGCAGAGAACTTAGCCCATGTGGTAAAGAGAATATTCTGAATACCCCCGGTTTTATGGCATTCAGTCTTTTTGAGTCACTGTCCCCAAAGAGCCAGGAAAAGCTAGTGTATGTCTGCCATGGTAATTAAGTGTTCAAGCTTGAAGAAGCTTGAAGAAATCTTAAACGTAGCAAAACTAATACTGCCAGCATTGTTGGCTGTTGTAAGAACTCAACCAGTCATCCTTCAAAATACCCTTATTAGACACTGTTTGTAACCGGGTGCTAAGCACTGCGAGCGATGTTAGAGTCTCAGTCCTCGAAGAGATTACAGTGAGCACAGGTGGGATGATATTTAAATGTGACCTATTTACCATTTCAGTAACAATTAAAGTGGACAGTGGTGGTTTCCTCCTCAGTGAAGGATTTCGGAGCTGTCCTGCCCCCACCACTGGCAAGTGGAGCCTTCATCTCTGAACCCAAACAATTCAATCTAACTCTATTAGGAATAATAGAAGGGCCTCGAGTTTTTTGTTTTGTTTTTTTTTTTTTTTTTTTTTTGTTTGTTTGTTTGTTTTTTTGAGGCAGAGTCCCTCTCTGTCACCCTGGATAGAGTGCCATGGTGTCAGCCTAGCTCACAGCAACCTCAAACTCCTGGGTTCAAGCAATCCTTCTGCTTCAGCCTCCCGAGTAGCTGGGACTACAGGCATGCGCCACCATGTCCGGCTAATTTTTTCTATATATTTTTAGTTGTCCAGCTAATTTCTTTCTATTTTTTTAGTAGAGACGGAGTCTTGCTCTTGCTCAGGCTGGTTTCGAACTTCTGAGCTCAAACAATCCGCCCACCTCGGCCTCCCAAGTGCTAGGATTATAGGCGTGAGCCACCGCGCCCGGCCAGGCTTCGAGTTTTGACATCAGAAACTCCTAAGTCTGAATCCCACATTGCCTATGCATTAGCTGGATTGTAGACCCCCTAAGGACAAAGTCTGTTGAAACACTGTGTATGTAAGAACCCAGCACAGTACCTAACGTTTAGTAGGCTATCTATAAATATTTGATGTTGAACACACCAATAAACTGTGTAACCCTAGCAAAGTTAACATCTGAATCCACTGTTCCTCCTGGTGAAATGAGAGTAATCGTACCTACTTCGTAGGAGTTGAGAGATTGCCTAGAATGGTCATTGAGAATGAAGACCCTGGGGCTTCCTTGCCTGTGCCCAAATTCTGGCCTGGCATTCATTAGCTCTGTGATTTAGAGCAAATAACTTGCCTTTGCCTCAGTTTTACAAACTATTAAATGAGGATAATAATACTACCTACCTCTTAGCTTTGTTCTAAGGATTATATGAATTAAAATTTGAATAGTTCTTAGACTAGGGCCGGGTATATCGTATGTTCCATGAAAATAGTTACAAAATGTCTAACAACCTGTTACAAATGGGCTGAATAAATGTTAGTTCAAGAATTTATGTTTGATCCTCATTTCCTAAGCCAGTGGCTCATTCATAATAAGTGCATAAAACTATATTAATATTAATCGAGTTCTATAGGTTTTCTGAGGATCAAACTAGAAATATGGGGAAGGGTTTCATCAAACACAGTAAACTAAAGTTGGACCTCGGTGGAGTTCAATGGCAGGGATAAGTTCACGGAGGAGGCCCATAATCTGCAAAAGCTGGAGGAAGGAAGGATCAGGTCACAGTCACGAGACATGCCATCATCAGCAGGGCTTGGCACCCATTTCTGGGAGAATAATTTGTCATGGTCTAGCTTTTTATGTGAGTTTGGCCAAAACTCTGCTTTAGTTCTATGGTTTCAACCACTCACATGAACACTTTGATGGCTGCTTATTTATCCACTCATTTATTGAACGAGTATTTAAGTAGATCCCACTGTGTGCCAGGCATTTTACTTGGCAGTGGTGAATAAAATAGAAATGCACCTATCCCTTTGGGGCCAGGAGGGAGAGACAGACTATAAACAAGAGAATAAACAAGTTTTGATTTCCATGGAAGCTAGAAAGCTAAGAAGGAAAAAGGGGCCTATTCCAGGCTGGGAAACATAATGTTCAAAGGTCTTGAGAATGGTGTATTTGAGAATGAGACCACTGTGGCTGGGGCAGAGTGCGCTGGGGGTGAGTGGTAGAAAATGGGCTGATGGCAGATGGGCAGAGGCCAGATCTGGTAGGATCTTAAAGGCTGTGTTAAGCTGTTTAGATCATATTAAAACAAATTGAGAAGCCATGGAAAAAATTTTTAAATGGAGAGGAGAAAATGTTCTTTAAATATTTTTTTAAAGCTCACTCAGGCTTCAATATGTATGATAAACTGAATTGGAAAAGAAAGAAGTGGGAGAAATGTTGAAGCAGTCTAAGCAAGAAGCAATGTTGTTTAGTCCAGGATGGTCCTTAGTGGGAATTGAGAGAGGTGGAAAGATGTGTAATATATTTTGTAAGTGGAATAGGTAAGACTTACTGGTGGATTAGCTGGGGAGGGTCTGAAGGTAGAAATAGAAGGGAAAGAAAAGGTTCAGGAATGCAATCCAGGCTTCTGGCTTAAACAACTGAGTGGGTGTTGGTGCTATTGACTAAGATGGAAATGATTAGAAGAAGAAATATTGGAAAGTGGGATGGGAAGGAAATCAAGAGATTGACTTTAGATGTTAATTTGAGTTGTGTGAAGTTAGTCGAGATGGAAAGGTGACACTGGTTTTGGCAACATGGATGTCATTGATGATCTCAAGAGGAGCAGATTTATTGAACTTGGAAGGATAGGAGCAGATTCAGTGTGAGTTGAGCACATGAGAATAGTAGAGCATATTTATATGTGGCGGAAAAAAATTCAGAGAGGAGAGGTTATTGATGGAGAGAGACGGGAAATAGTTGAAGGAACAGTTCCAGAGGTGGTAAAGGAAGGTGGATCCAGAAGGCAGGGTGAGGTATTGCCCTTTGGCAGCAGCGGGGATTCGTAGTGAAAGAAGGAGGAGGGAGGAAATGGTTTCAGTGGAGGTAATATTAATAATAATCATCACTATAGCTAATATGTATTGACTTTACTACATGCCAGGTAATGTTCTTAGTAATTTTCATTTATTAACTCACTTAATCCTCAAAACAACCTCATGAGACAGGTTTGTACACATAGTGAATCCAGCCAGTCCGAGTGTTCTCATCCGGTGATGTAAATTGTGGAGAGGGAGGGCAGGTAGAAGCTTTGAGGAGAGAAATGGTAGGACATAGCTGTCATAGAAAGGAAGTACTCAGTGGGCCTTCCAGGCAGGGTTTAGAGTTCATTCGTGATTTGGAATCACAAATATAAAGTGAATCTAACTCAAAATGCAAATGGATTTGCCACAGTATTTGCAATCAGACTTCGGCAGCCTGACTTAATTGATGCTTAATGTAGAAGCGGGGATAATTTCTAATGCCAGGAGAAATAATCAAGTACACTAGCATCCCCTACTAGCATCCTAGCACTTAATGGACTCTCATGAAGCTGCTTTGGCGACTTGGCCCCAAGGAGCCTTCCGTCTGCCACACCACCCCTCGTCCCCCAGCTCAGAGGCAGGAACCAAGGAGTCCATGAAAGAATGACCCATGGAGTGAACCGCAGCAGCCCATCAGGATGACAGAAACTGACTGGCCAAGTGTGAGCTTTACACCTAGAAGAGGTCAAAGCTGGATGCTCTGTCCCATTCTACCGCACAGGTTTCCAGGTTTGTCTCAGTGACCAGCGTACCTCCGCTACCCAAGAAATCACCATCAGCTCTGCCCACTGCCAAGATCTCAGGAACGGGGAAGGAATGCAAAACCCTTACTTGACACAGAAAGCTTTAGATCAACAGCAAATAGCAACAGCTAACATTTATTGAGCACTCGTTCTGTATTAGGCTCCAGGTCAGTTGCTTTTATATGCAGTGCCCCGTGAATCTTAAAAGCAACCCAGCAAGATAGGTATCTGTATGATCTCATATTACAGATAAGGAAGCTGAACTTTAAGGCGGTTAAATCATTTTTCTAAGATTGGGAAGCTAACAAGTAGAGAAGCCAAGAGTAGAATCCAGGCAGTCTGACTCCAGAGTCTAGGCTGTTTTCACAAGTACGGTGTAGGAGCAAACCCACGAGCATCCTTGCCAGGTCAAGCTGTTGTGCATATCCACGTATTATCGTATGTTACCACCATTCTACAAATCTTAGGAAGCACATGGGTTTTATTTCCAACTATTCAGAGACTGATTTTTACTCTCCCATATTCTCAAAATGAGGGACGAATTTTGGGGGTGATTATGGACTTAGTAGATTTTATTCATATTTGCCCCTTTTGAGAGCAGCCAGCCTATTAAAGATAAAAGTTTATGGTTTGTTGGTTTTTTGCAAGCCTGGCGACCTATGTTAAGAGAATTTCCCCTGAAATCAAATGTGCTAACACCATGTGACAGCATAAGCTTCACTTGATGGGCACTAAGGACTGGCAATAATAACCTGATCTTTTCCTACCGTGTAATTATGAATTGAGATTTGGTTTTTACAATAAATTCCAAGATAATTGAGGTCAATAACAAAATTTTAGTTTCAGTATCTGGGCATCTTAACTGTCTAGGTTATTTATAGATATACTGATAATAAGTTCTTTACGCTGACCTACTTTTAGGTGGTAGTAGCCTGTGAATTGGTTTTTCCGTAAGTGAAGGATGTGTGGATTTGCATGGATCCATTTATGCATCCCACACATAATTAGAGTCAAATGGTACTCATTAGGATTGAACATGAGATTTGAATTTCTGTGTTAGGGCCTGGGGAATCTGCATTTTTTAAATAAAGCCTCAGGTGATTCTTATGTAAACTAAAGTGTAAGAACCACTGAATAAATGTGCTCTAATTGTTCGATTTCTTTCCTCTCCTTTCCCTGTTAAGGATGAGAAGAATTAAAACCTTTGACAGGCTTGACTATCACTACAATAATAATAAAAACCAGTATCTGGTTGAATGCTTACTCTGTGCTAAATAGTGCTTTATGTGCCTGTTTCATGTGTAACAAATTCTAAGCAGAGACTGTCAGTAGCCCCCTTTTGGAGGCAGAGAAAATGAGATGGAGGAAGGTTACATAGTCCAAGATCACACAGCTACTAAGCAGCAAAATGAGGGTTAAGAATGATACTAGAGCCTTTGAGGGCCGAGTCACTACCTGAAGACAGATAACCATGGATATAAATCACAGCTTTACTACTTACCAGCTTGAAAGATGAGGTTAATAATACTGACTTTGCGTGGTTATGGTAAGAATGACAGAACCATGCACATAAAGCACCAAGTACATGCCTGCCAAGTAGTAGCTACTCATTAAATTGTGGCTATTAAATGTAGTGAGCTGGAAGTTTGAACAGGTATTCCATGATTTTGACCACTATAATCAGTGAACACACATAATCCAAATACCTCTTCTATATCAAATATACTCTTCTCTCATTATTTTAAGTGTCCAAATTACTCAGATAATTAGCTCTACCTCCTCCTTCCTGCTACCTTTTTATGTGTGATCTGTGTCTGAGACTCCCTCAGATATTCTAATTCTATATAATTTGAGAAGTAGCATAAACATTTCTATTGCCCTTCTCTCCTTTCTAAGTAAGTTTGAATGAATTTAAGATCAACTTCTGCAATGGCTTTAGGTATTGACGTTTGCAAAGGGCCAGAACTCCCTGGGGGTAAGTTGACAAACAAACCTAGCTATAGTACCCTGGTGACCCAGCAGCCCAGACCTGTCACAATAACCTATTTGGGGATGACATGGTAATCTGGTCCATGGCATTTGGCTTAGTGGCTCCCCTTATGACATATGATGATTCAAGTTTACTCATGGACACACCAGAGCTTCACAAAATGACCTTTGCTGAGGTCCTTGAGGTCAAGCAGGGAGGGAGGGAGGTGCGCTGGGGCAGTCCACACAAAGCAGCTTTGTTTTTACACCACTTGCTTGGACAAGTGTCCCCTCACGTGCAGCAGCCATTTACTGTAGGGCTCTTGGCAGAGTGACTAAAATGTGACAGAAATGAAGGGCAAAATCCAAAATCCCCTGGAAAATCACCCTCCCAGCAATGTTACCCCTGGGATTATAGCTCAGTGAGTTATTGCTTGTCATCCACTTATTTGCTCACTCTTTTCCTTTATGGCCATTTTAAAGGTGGTTGAATTAAATATTTATTGAGCATCTGCTATGTACATCACACATACAGTATACTAGGGTTGTAGAAGATAGAGCCTGGGCTAAAATCATGTACCCTCTCCCGGTCTGCAAAATGGGGGTTTGGACTGCGTCAGTGATTCTTAATTCTGTGCATAGTTTAATAAAGCATTTTCAACATGGCATTTTTTAATTTAAAACATAAAAGAAAAAAATCTTCAGAAGCCAGAGGAAATAAAAGTTTGACACAATATTCTTAGCCAATAGATATATAAAAAAAACAGAAAATTTCAACCAAGGGATTATCCAAACCTGCATAAAGACCAGGTATGTGATATTTTTATGTTCTTGACCATATAAAACTGGTTGAGAAACTCTAGGCCAGATAATCTCTAAGATTTCTTTCAAGTTTAAAAAGTCTGTGATTCTATGAGAGCTTCTCCCAATAGAGTTGGTATTTTTATAGCTCAGAGAAGACATATGTATTCTTAAAGAAGGATAAATCATTAGAGCTTAGGAGATAATCAGTTATTTCTAATGTTGACTTCTGATTGTTTATTCATAGACAAATGTGAGTGCTCACCACAAACACCATTTTCTGATTAATTCTACTGATATTGGCCACCAAATCTAATTAATTTAGGCCCCAAGTGTGAATGTTTTGCTTGTTCTTATCAATCTCCACTATCTTCTTAGCCCAAATTAGCCAGATAATTTAGTTAAGAAGTATTTATTAAACCTCTTCTGTCAGCTTTCTTGTGCTTTGCAAGCAGATCAGTAATAAATGTAAAAGAAAGAAACAATACATCTTAAGTTCTTTCCTTTTTAAAGCCATATTTTATCTGTATTTTCTTTGTATATTAACTATTTTTAATTAATTCAGAATGTTCCAACAAAAGAGAAGAGAAACAAGATGAAAGTCAGTAAAGGAAAAATCAATGAGCAGAGAAACTGTCAAGAGATTGACTGAATTAGAAGAGAAAGTGAGAAGTAAAATCCAAAGAGCATTTTTAGGGAAAGCCCCTCTGTAAAGGAAAAGAGGACCAAGACACGACATAGGGTGTGTTTCCTGACTCACGCCTTGGCTCTGTACCTGGGTGATTCATTTGGTGGAAAACACAGCTGCCTCAGAGAACTTTTTACAGGCCCCAAACTTTCTTGGAATCATTTGAAGCTTCATTTTGTGCATATGTTTTTTCCTCACTTTTTTTTGTTTATTTTAGCGTATCACAGGGGTCCAAATGTTTAGGTTATATATATTGCCTTTGCCCCACCCAAGTCAGAGCTTTAAGTGTGTCTCACTTCTTTAAAATGGAAACATTAATTACTTATCAGACAAAGTCACCATCATTGGAGTTTACTTGTATGGCCACTTGGGGTTTAGAATTATATCATGGACTTTGGAGGATGGGAAGTATTTAAGAATCTGAAACGGGTTTGATCCTAGAGGCCTCTCTTTGTCTCCCAAAAAGAATAGATAGATAGTAGGTCCCCCAAGGGAGCTCCGATGGTTAGGTCCGAAGGGGACAGTCCCTTGGAAGGTGCAGGCTACATTAGTAGCTTTCATACTTTTTTGATCCACAGTAAGGATATATATCTTACATCAAGACTCAGTCCCCATGTGTTTGGGTGTTTTGTGAAATAATGCTTACCTTTACCATGTATGTTATACTTGATATTTTCTATTCTATTGCAATTTATTCTTTTGTTATTTTAAGTAAATGCTGTCCAAGACCTATTATTAATACATAGATTTAACAACTCACCACTAGATCTCTAAGTGCACTCTCCAATTTCTGTCCTATCTGAAACCTCCCCCCTAAACACACACATTGTTAAAATGCAGTACAATACAGCCAATTTTCAGGAACATCTCTCTCGAGCTCCATCCTTCACGCTAAAGTACTTGCAGCTTCTCAAACACCATACTGCCTTTCACTTCCCTGTACATGTCATTCTCTCTGCTCAGAGCACTTGAGTACTTTGCCAGCCCACCTCCCCTTTCTTCACCATGCTTATGCCAGCTGTTTAAGCTCAACTCAGGGGTCAGCATCCCTTACTCTTAGGCTATGTTCGTTTTCTGCACCATCCCAAGCATACTGGACTTATCTTTAGTTCAGCCTTATCATGCTGTGTTCGGATGACCCATTTATTAATATGTTTTTCTTTTTCACTAGACTCATTAAAGACCAATGCTTGATACACACCTGATTAATAAATCCATTTTGGATGAATGGGACCCACCTATTGGTAGACACTTGGTATAGAGTGGGCTGACTTATTGATAAACTGTAGTCTCCATACTTCATGGAGAATTCCTAACTTCATTGCAGTTGATGCCCTGACCTTCATTAGAATCCTTTTTCTGTTGCTGATAGGAGGTAGCGTAGCAAAGCATCAAACAGCTAAGAACTCAGACTCTGGAGCTGCACAGAGTTGGATTTGAATTCTAGCTGTCAGTTACTAGCTCTGTGACCTTAGGCATGTTACTCAATTTTTTAAAATCTCAATTTCCTCATCTGCAAAATAGGAACAATAACCTCCTACAGCTGTTGTTAGAATTGTGTGAATATTGTTAAATAATGGCACACAAGCTCCATGAGGGCAGGACTTCTTACCACTTTGGTTCATTGCCATGTACTTAGAAGAGTGGCTGGCCCATATTTGTTGAATCAATGAAGGTTTTGCTCATAATAGCCCTCAATAACTCATAGCAGCTCTTATGCACGTGAATTTCTCACCAAAACAAAATTCTACAGAGTATGTATTATATGCATAGTAATTCCTTATAATTTCTTCAGTCAGAAGTTAAGACTCCTACCTGTGAGATGACCCTTCCAGAGTCTGACATTCAGTGACACAAGAAACATGTAGAAACATTTGTATACCTAAAGAATATCGTTTTTCAGGATGTTAGGCTAGAATTAAGTTTAGTCATTTCGAGGCTGTTTGATGCTATGGAAGTTCTACAGTTCTGTTTTTGAGTCACCACACATGAACATTTGACTCTTTCTTCTTTTCTTGTCTTTTTTCTTGTCATATGTCTCTTAGCCATATCACCATTCACTGAATGTTAGAACCACACACAGATTCTGATTTAGAGTCTTGGGAACATTTGCTGACTTTCTCAGTGTTCCCAGAGTTGTCTCACTCCCTTTTTCTACAGAGATCTTGTGTAATACCCACAGGGATAGAAAATCCATTACTCCCTAATGTCCGTTACTGTTTCCCTTTTTTTTGCACTGATGTTTGTATTTCAGGGTTTTGCTTTGAGCCTTTCCCATGTTCAGTACTTTTATAAGTAATTTGTTGTGCCACAACAAAGAGTTGCTTTAAGTTTGTTTGAAGTTCATCATCTTACAGCCATCCCTACATATGATGGTTCTACCAAAAAAACAAAACAAAACAAACACATTTTAAAAAGCGGTCCTCAAACTCTTTGACAAGCCAGGCCAAATAAAAAAGATGGCATTGCTTCATTTCTATAATATATAGAAACAAAAAGAATGAAAAGAGATCCTCAAGACAGTGTTCTTACCTTGCCTTCACTTTCTCATGCATTTATCCAAAAAGTCCTTTTATTATAATATTCATTGCAAAATCTTTTAGCAAAGTTAAATAATCCAGATTAGTGCATTATGGTTGCTTAACTTACATTATAGAGGGGTGATGAATAGGGCTATCTTATTGCTTTCCCCATTGTATCTAAAAGTCTGCCAAAAGCTGTTTTATTCATTTGTATGAACTTAGATACCATTTCAAAGTACACTTCTTATCATAAATTCCTCAGATATATACACTAAGAAAGCACACATAAAAGAGAATAGTAAATCCTAAAGCACGATGCTAATTTAATATCTTATAAAGTTCATCAATAGAGCAATATACTTTTGTTCTATGCTGACTTTTGTTCTCAAATTTAAGATTACTCCAAAGTCACTACAATCGTATCATGCTGGGTGTGACTTTTCATTAAAACTTTGAAAACAAAAGGAGGAGCATATTTGGGGGCAAAAGAGAAAACATTTTGGTAAGTGGAATTAGAGGAAAGGGAAGCCTCTCTGACTATCTGATAGGTCTCACTTGGTTGGGGGGTCTCTCTCAGTGGTGGGGACAGAGTAGACCACAGAAGAGCAGAGGGTTAACATTTCTGGAACCCCTACTGTGTGCTAGGTGCTTCATGGGTCTTTTACATCCTACATCGAAATGATGGGGAAGATTATTGCATTCATTTTAAAGATAAAATTACTGCTTCCCATTAAAAGAAATAAAAGTTCAGTCATCTGTCCAAAGTCACACAACTCCTATGGGGCAGAGGTCTGGATTTGAATCCAAGCTTTCAAAACTCATGCTCTTTCCACTAACCACCCAAACTCAGAATACTCCAGTTAAAGCTACTAGGGGGCCAGTCAGGTGTGTGTTGCATTTGACATCCCTTAGATTTCCACTTTACAGACATTCCCTGACAAATTGAGGGGAGGTTCCATACAACAGAACTTGAGATATCACCTTCTCAGCCTTCTACCCTGAGTGGTTCCTCTGAGGGCATCAGTGTAGTCTGAAATGTCTTTTACCTGGATCTGAAAGCATTTATTTGTTAACTATATTCTTCTGACGGTGCTGTAGAACACTAAAACATATTCCTCCTACCTAGCTGTAATTTTGTATCCATTAACCAACTTGTCCCTATCCCCCCTCCCAGCTACCCTTTCCAGACTCTAACAACTACAGTTGTACCCTCCACTTCTACGGGCTCAATTTTTTTTTTTTTTTAGCTGCTACATATAAGTGAGAACATGCAGTATTTATCTTTCTGTGCCTGGCTTATTTCACTTAACATAATGTCCTCAAGGCTCATTCATGTTGCCACAAATGATAGGATTTCATTCTTTTTTTATGGCCAAATAACATTCCATTGTATATACATACCACATTTTCTTTTTCTGCTCCTCAGTTGATAGGCACTTAGATTGATCCATATCTTGGCAGTTGTGAATAGTGCTGCAATAAAAATGAGGGTTCAAGTATTCCTTTGATATACTGATTTACTTTCCTTTGGATAAATACCTAGTAATGGGATTGGTAGATCATATGTTAGTTCTATTATTTGTTTTTTGAGAAACCTCTATACTGTTTTCTATAATGGCTGTACTAATTTACATTTCCATCAACTGTGTATAAGAAGTTTCTTTTCTTTGAATCTTTGCCAGCATTTGCTATTTTTTGTCTTTTTGGTAATAATAAAAATCTTTCAGCTTTTCCCCATTTAGTACGTTATATGGGTTTGTCATATATGGCCTTTACTGTGTTGAAGTATGTTCCTTCTATACCTCATTTGTTGAGAGTTTTTATCATGAAGGGATACTGAATTTTATCAAATGTTTTTTCTGCCTCTACTGACCTATAGTACTCTTTAATAATAATAAATTTGATTGCAGAATGAAAATATTACAAGGAAAAATAATATGGTATAATATGAACCCATAAAGCCATGAATATTAAAACCCAATCAAATGCATTTTGGGAACATTTGCATTCTTGCACAAACACAGGCATCCAAAGGAATGTCTCTCTAGTATTCTCGCTTTTACCTTCTTCAGCCATGTGAGAAGACTTTCACCGATCCTATTTCATTCTCAGAGTTGACAGGCTCACCCTGCAACAAAAGTGAGCAGCAGAAGCCAACAGCTTCCTTAAGTAAATTAATTTTCTATTGATTTTAGTTATCTTCTCAAGACTTTCTAAGATACTGACCATGGAAATGAATATTAGCAACTTAGTCCCAGGTACCTGGTCAGTGCTCAGAGTGTATTCCTTGGTGCAGCTGGAACCTCACTGATGGCTGGATTCACTTCTTGTCTACCAAGAAACCTGAAAACTACATTAGGATGGAGAGGAGAGTGTGGCACCATTTCCTTGCTCAGAGATTAGCCAATTCAGTGCACTTCATTGACTGTGGACTGCTCCAATCCTCTCATTGCACATGAGGGAGAGAGATTTGGAGTAACTTCCCTATAGCTGATGATAGAGGATAGACCAGAATCCACATCTCCCGACTCCAAGTCCAGAACTCTTTCCATTTCCCAGTAACCCACTTATGCATATATCCATCTGACATTTATTGGATGCCTATAGTGTATGAGTAGCTGTGACCACAAAAACGAATTAGACACAGACCCTGCACTCAAGGTCTTTACCCTGCCTTATGTTTTTAATTTCCCAGAGGGTCTGAATTCCATTAGGAAGGTGACTCTATGCCAGAGTAGTCTCTCCACCCTGGCGAGGTTAGGCAATCACTACTGACTATGTGCAGTCCTATTTCCAGTATCCAAATGTATTCATAAATGACCTAATCTTTGGTCTTTTGACTTTCTTACTGGGGTTTCTCACCCAAACATAGCTTTACTGATAAATAATATTTAAATGGGTGATCTCTGAAGATCAAACTATTAATACCATAAAAGAGGCTCTATTTTTATCTTAGTAAAAGAGAGAGAACAAAAGAGAGTCAGTATGTATGTGCATGGATGTATGTGTGTGTGTACATGCGTGTGCATAAGAGTGTGGATCTCTGAGACGCTCAGAAGAAAAGTGCTTGCTTGTCTGCTTATGAATGAACCACAGTGTAAGCTACAAGTACATTCTAGGCTGTAGCATTCACCAGGCTACCAACATTAGATAAGCAGATTTTTTCCATTGGTAATTTTTAATAATTTAAGGACACTCTTTTCCCATTATTTTAAGAACCCAACTTGGAGCTCCTCATTTGACCAGCAATTGTTTTCCGAGGGCCTACAATAGTCCCCGCCCAGTGATAGGTTTGGGCTATGGGAGACTGAGTCAGAGCTCATGATCCTCAAACCACTTTCGCTTTCATTTTGTTGTTGTCGTTCTTGCTCCATTTGATCCTGAGGTAAAAAAGGACTAAAAATATTATCTCTATGTCACAGAGGAGGAAGCTGAGGCCCAGAGAGGTTTAGTAACTTGCCAAGATCCTTAACACTAATAAGTGGTAAAGCTGGGAGATCTCAGTCTTCTTGCCACTGGAAGGGTGCTTTTTTTTTTTTTTTTTTTAAACTCTGCCAGATTGCCAGGCCATATATTTTTTTAAATGCAGGCGGGATTAGAGAAAAAAAAATTGGAAACATATAAATGTAACCTCATGATAGCATAACAATAATGAAATGAAAATGTTAACATTCATTTTAAATTCTACCTAAACTAGGTCATGAATCCATCCTCTAGCCTTTCCTCCCCATGGGCATAATTGAGCTCCTTTCCCAAGTGACATGTTTGGTTGATACACCCATGTGAGTTATAAGGGTAAGGACCTCTCTGTTGCAAGGATTGCTGCAGAACTCCTGCTAAGTAATGACTGCAATGGGAGAGATACAAGTAACATGTTCACGGGGCTTTCATAACTCTAGAAACGACACCTTCTAAAACTTGGAGCTTACTGTTCATCCAAATGATTGGCTTTGTCTGGAAAGTGGCCATTAACTTCCCAAACCACAGAGGTTTGGACGAGTCAATTACAGTAAGCCTAAAAGCTGAGAAAGATTAGGACACAGCATCACTGGGTGGAAACGGGGAAAGCTAAACTGCCTCCAAATTGCAGTGCGCTGCCCTGTACTTGTGTCTGGAGGACCCGTGAAGGGCCTGAGGCAGGAGGGACCCACTGACTTCAGAGGCAGGAGACAATGCAAATGCACAGTTCACCCACAATCCAGCCCCTCTCGGCATCACCCCCTAGCTGAGTGACACTCTAAAGACCCTTCCCTACACCGGTTTCCACATTTGTCAAATGAACAAGAAAAACAAAAAGAATTTCAGATTGCCCAGTTTGATAAGTTTCCCTGTTATCTGGGAAGACTTTGAACATGGGCTGTGGTGTTGTGTGGCCTGGGAGAATCTAAAAACTGGTTTTTTGGCTTTTGATCACTTACTTGGTTTACTGTCAGAAGATGATATTAAAATTAGCTTGCATTTGCGGAGCGAATCTGGATGGGCAATGGGGGATGGAAACAGGGAGTGGCCTGGGTGGTGGCCGGAATTAGAATAATGATCTCTTGTGTTTTAGAGGTTGCAAAGCACTTTCCCACACATGGTCTCACTGGATTCCTACAAAGTCCTGCGAGTGCAGATATTTGTAGCCCCACTTGACAAACTGGGTGTTTCAAAAGGTGAAGTGACTGGCCATGGTTCACAAAAAAATTGCGGGCAATATAAAAAGCAGAATAAAAGGCAAAGTTCTTGCTTCCTTGTGCAACACACCAGAGGGTGATTAGAATCTAACATAAGGCTTTGTAGCTATACTGAGGTAATCGACAGTTGATTATATTAATAATATGCTGTCAACGCAGACTTGGTGCTCTACTCTTTCTGGGCTTTCACACCTGCTCTTCTTGTGGTTCCCTCCCCCAGCCTCTTTATTCATGTAGCCCTTTCCTTTATCACTTGGAAACCACTTCCTCCATGAAGACTCAAGACTTTGTTAGATGCCATCCTATGGGGTTTCCATGGCACCCAAAGATGACTCACTCTGTCCTTGCCACTCCAATCCAATTACCTGTATTGGAATATAGCTCCATCTAAGCACTAAGACTACACATTCAAAAGTCAGTCATGAGCAGTTATTTTTTCACCTTTGTAAGCCCAATACCTAGCATAGTAGACTCGGGACAACTATTCTTGAGGAAATGTTGTGTAATCTATAGCCAAGAGGGAGTTTTGCTTCCACGTTGCCCTCAAGGGTACGAGGGGATTGAAAACTCTTTCTCCTCTCTCCTCTCAACCCAGTTTTTTTAAGGTATACTTGACAAAAATTGTATACATTTACAGTGTATGACATGATGTTTTGATATATATAGTGAAATGATTAAATAAAGCTAATTAACATATTCACCACCTTACATATTTTTTTTTTTTTGGTGGGAGCATTTAAGATCTACTCTCTTAGCAATTTTAAAATATACTATACATTATAATTAACTGTTGTCATCCATGCTGTACAGGAGATCTCTGGAACTTATTCTTCCTGTGTAACAGAAACTTTGTACCCTTTGATCAACCTTTAAAACCATCTAAGACAGTACCATTTCCAGAAGGAGGCTCTCAGAAAGCCAACCTCTAGCTATTTGCCTAAAATGTCAAATCATTTCCAAAAGTAAGCCTTAGAGTTGGGAGAGGACTAGAAGTGTGAAAAGGATGGAGGTTAGTGTTTATGTAACTGTATGGAGAAAGAGGTAAGAGCAGATATTTTTGGAGTTACTGGAAAACTTAGCCCTGACGCTTGGCCTGCTCATGTGTCTGGTATTATTGCTGAGAGCCAAACTTCATGCCAAACCTCTAGCTGTCAGATATCAGTTTCTGGAAGAGACTTGAACTTGCTCATGTGGTTATTTATAACCATATTTTTCTATCTTGTGTCAGGTTAGAAGGCCCCACAACACCACTGAGATAGGTTATCAAAACCACAGGTAGATGGAATAAAATAAATATGGCAGATAATGAGTAAGACCTAGGACTCACAAGTCATGTAAATGTGAAACCCAGCATTTAACATAGTACCTCTATATACAAAATCCTTTCAAGTATTTAGGAATGAATGAATATATGAATATCATCATCATATAAAATGAATTGGTCTAGTCTTATTAGTAAGACTATTTCCACAATGTCAGAATCTTAAAGGACATGTAGAATTTGACAAGGGATACACTTTACAGACATTGTGCTGAACTTTCAGCAAAAATAGTCATAGGCAATATAAAACAAATGGGCATGGCTGTATTCCAATAAAACTTTATTTACAATAATAGGAAGTGGACCGTGTTTGGTACATCATAGTTCCTTGACTCCAGTATAAATTATAGCTACCAATTCCCATCTTCTCTATTTCATTTCCTTCTGGAAATCCTTCCTGTGTTCTCCGTTGTCCACAAGCTGAAACCCAAATTTCTTAACTCTCTGCTCTAATCAGAACAGAACTTTCAGACCCCTGATACTTAATGCTCTTTCTCCTCTCTTCATGCTCAACTCACATTTTTCTATGCAGATAATACGTTCTTAATGCTTACGGCTTAGCCAGATCCTACCCATCCTTTACAGTAAATGTCTTCAAATGGGGTAGAGGGGACACATCAGAATCATCTGGGAAGCCTTTTGACGTTAAACATAGTGCTCATTTTCCATAGTAAATTCTCATAGGCCCAGTGATGAGAACAAAGGAAGCAAGAACATAGATAGTTTGAAGATGTTCCTCAGCTTATTCAAGCAAGTCCAACCCTCCCTCCAAACCACTGCTTTATGGCATTACTAAAATCCCACTTCCACCAAGAAGCTTTCCCTGACCACATTAACCCATACTCAGCTTTTCCTTCTATGGACTTCCTCAGTCCTCATTGGTTACAAAATTCATTTTTAGCACCTGAGATATTATTTGGTTATTTAAGCTTTTCCTGTGCCTGGCATTATCCTAGGTGCTGGGCACACAGCAGTGAACATTACAATAAAGCCCTTCTCTCTGAAGATGATGCTCGAATGACGGGGAGAGGCAGACAATAGCATGTGCCAAAAGAGTGAATAAGATAATTTCAGACAATAAAAAGAAAACAAGATAATGGGGTAAGGAGTGATTGGAAAGAGGGGGAGATACTGGAAGGACAAGGAGGTGCTACTGTTGATAGGGAGGTCAGGAAAGTCTTAATGAGTCTACAAGTCAGCTAAAATCTGAGTGAAAAGACCTGGAGGAAAAAAACTGGAGGCAGAGGGAACAGCACAGTTTTATGTTTTCCTTTTCTGAAGGTGCTATTGAACATAGGATGGTAGAGAAGACTCATAGGGATGATTAAATAGTCCTCTCATTTAGGGTAGCCAGATAAAATATACAGGATGCCTAGTTAAATTTGAATTTCAGATAAATAACAAGTAATTTTTAAGTATAAGGACTAATTGTAGTATAATAACTAAGAAAGTTGTTTATCTGAAAATTTAAATTTAACTGCCCTGCTTTTTGTTTGTTTGTTTTTATCTAAATCAGACAATCCTACATTTTACTCACAGGAAAGAGTGGCCCAGGGTGGTTTGTGTCTAACATCATGTAGCTCCTTTGGAGCTGTACTGGAACAAATCTGAATCTAAAGCAGAGGCAATTTAATTCAGTGTTGATATTTCAGAAGCTCTTATATTATTTTCTAATTGTCTCCTTGAAGAGTAATTTATCTCCCCAACAACTCCTTGAGAGCGGGTTCCCTATGACTCTTTTTGGTCACATACTAAGTACAATATTAAGTACTTAATTTATTCTTTTATCCCCCTTATTTTGTAAGCCTACATAGTAGTAGTACTTTTCTAAAGACAAAGGTGACAGGCTTCTGCCCTTAAGTTTAATAGGAAAAATTAGCATACATAAATCATTTTAAATCAACTTAGATCATGGTGAAGGACCACAACAGAGGTACACAATGAACTGGGTATCTGAAAGGGAGAGATGGCTTCCAGCTTTGGGAATCAAGGAAGCCTGACTCAGGCCTTTATTGACGGCAAATGTTTCAATAACGGATTACACAGAACATCGTCCAGGGAAAACAGCTCAAGCAAGGAGAAGGTGGTGAAAAATAATGAGACTTGTTTTGGGAACAAGTCCATCTCTGTGGTTGCTGCAGAGAATAACTAAAGGAGTATGAGATTTTTAGACCTGGGTTATAAAGAGCACAGAACAACAAATAAAGGGATTTGAATGCCTTTTGTAAGTCATGGGACTTGTTAAATATTCTTGAGCTGGCACTTGATGTAGTAAGAACCACAAATGAAGAAAACCTAACTGATCGTGGTGTAAAACATGGAGACCAGGAGGACGGTGGCTGCAGAAGTCCTAGTTAGTTAAATGAGGGTTTGGCTCTAGTTTGTAATAAGAGAAAATAAAAGATGGGACTGGATGCAATAGATATTTTTAAGGTAGAAATCCCTGAGCCTACCAGGTGGTGGGTTGTAAAAGTTGATGAAAATGGAGGCATTGAAGATAAAGCTGAGATTTTAACTTTAGGTGACTAGAAGAATGGTGGTACCATTAAGAAAATATGGAAGTCAGGGAACGGGGTGGATTGTAGGTGGAGGAGGGTGACTTTATCTTTTTTAAACATTGCGTTATAGAATTTTCTGCCTATAAAAGTCATCTTGATAATGTGCAATCTCTTTGTTTTGTGTAGAAGAAAATCCAGTGAGAATAAATGACTTGCCTGTGATCACTCAGAAAATTAGTGGAACAGCCAGTTTGGGGTATCTGATGTCCTGTTTTCCCTGGATGGTTTCTCTTCTGGGAGATGAGCTGTCTTATGATGAGTTTATAAAAATGGAATAGTCATGTGGTGAGATGCAGTTGTCAGTTTGAAATGTAGATGTGGCGCATTGGTAACGCATCAGGGCCAACTATTTGGGAGACATCTAAATGACAATAACATTTGAAGGTGCAAAAGCCAACAAGATTGCCAAAAGAGATAAAGTTCATATAAGTTAAATGTGACAGATGACAATGGAGTTGCACAAGTGTCCACTAAGTTTCACATTTAGGAGGCCATTGGAATGAAAGGGAGAGAGAGAGAGAGGGAAAGCAGTTGTGATTGAGTGGAGGTCGCAGAAGCAAGAAACAAGGCTACAAACATTTAAAAAGTGAGGGGCAAGTGAGGAAGTGGAAAACAGGATTTAAAACTATTCCCTGGAAGGTGGCAGTAAAAGGAGAAAGGCGGGATATTGTTGAAGCAGGGCCTGAAGGGAAGCTTTCAGGTTGCTATGAGATGGGAGGAACATGCATGTGCATGTGGGGAGAAGCAGCGAGAGCGGTGGCAAGCAGGAGGTTCAAGGCGTAATGAGTGAGGGTAGAGTCCTGCGAAGTGTTAGAGCAGCTGGAGGGGCAGGAAGCAAAGGGACACTAACATGGACGATGAAAGTGAAGATGGAGGAGCCTCCTGAGGCACAAAGGGAGGGGGTGAGGTGCATGGAATTCAAACTGACTGTCTTATCAGTGAGGTAGGAAGTTGGGTCCTTGGTTCAAAGTGAGAGGATAGAAGTGGGAATGGGAATTTGTGAACAGTGGGACTATTTTGGCATGACAACTGTGGGCGATCAGTAAGGAGATGATAAAACTGAATCTGGGGACCTGGTGAGGTTAAAGGAGTACAGCTGTGATAGCTCTAATCAACCTAGTATGGATGCTTTTCAACTATAGAAACAGCAGAGAAAATAAGGACAATGGGTGTTTTTGAGGAATTCTTAGGTGGTGGTGAGAATTTTTTTTTTCTTTTCAGTTACTGTTGATGGAATTCATGTTAGGTAAAAAACCAAGCAGACTGGGCCATTGTAGGGGGAAAGAGACAGAGGGGAGGGGAGAGAAGAGAAGGAAGTTACATTGAGGGCCTAGGTCAGGTTTCCAGGGGTGCTTTGTGCCAGGCATTCTGCTGGCCTTTGCACACACTATTTCCTTTAATCCTCATGCTGAGTAGTCATAACCCTATGAGGTAGCCATTATTACCCCAGGTTTACAGATTGAGTAAGCAACTTACACAAGGGCACATAACTGTAAATGGCAGAACTTCTTCAAACCCTGCCTGCTGTTGCCTCCAGTAGCCAAGAAGGAAATGCCAAATTGGGCAGATAAGGTGGTTGAGGTCAGATGAAGGATTTCAGAATTAGAGATGGAACACATCCCAGTCATCAGCTCCAAAGTGAAGCAGTGGTAACAGGAGGAGAACCAAAATGCTGGTTATAGATGTCAAGGCCCAAGGAATTAGCAAGTTAATTGATTACTTTGCAGAAACTTTTTATCAAAGTATAACATACAGAAAGAAAACTACACAAATCACAAGTATAAAAATCAGTGATTCTTTATAAAATGAACACACCCATGTAACCAGTACTGAGATTAAGAAGTAGATCATTGCCAGCCTCATAGAAGGCCCCTCAAGTCTCTCCTGGTCACTAATGCCCAAGGTGACAACCATCTTGACTTCTAGTATCATAGATTAGTTCTTCCTTTTTTGTAACTTTATATAACTTGAACATTCTTCATGTACTTTTTAATATTTGCTTTCTTTTGTTCCACATATATGTTTATGAGAGTTATTCCCATTGTTGCATGCAGCAATTGTTCCAACTGATTTAACCACTAACATAACCTTGCAAGTAGCTACCACCTTCTCTGATGGGAAGAGAGTCTGGTTATATGAGGCTCATAAACAAAAGGTTATGTACAATTCTTTTCTAGGTGCTTTCTTTGGGTAGAAAGTTGGGGAGACTTGGCAGATATGTTTCTGATAGATACAGAGCTATGTCAAAATTTTGTTTAAATATAGTTTGTAGAAAATGTATTAAAAAGTTCTGCATGATTTGCTCTATAATGCTACATACATCCTTATAATCAGAAAAGTAGATTCAAAACTCAATATAGTTTACATTCGCACTGTCAACTTGGGAATGAGGATGGGATTCAATGAATATACTGACATTTAAAAAAAAAAAACTGTATCATTATGAGGGTTTGTAACCTTGGGATTCACCGAACTATTCTTAGTTGTTTGGAAATGATGTACACTTAGTCCTGGAAGAAGATTTAAGGAAACGCCAGCTGCTGTTCAGTAATATTTGTCCGGGAAAGCTCTACGTTAACTATTCTGCAATACAAATATAAATAACCGGGTACACTTTAAGATGCAAGACGTGACGATCTGAAAAATGATGTCTCGGGGAGGTTGGAAATGTAGACAAGTACATGATTAGTATACCAAATGGATTTTTAAAACCTCCAAGTTACTCAACCTCCCTTGAGATTCAGTTTCTTCTTCTATAAAATAGAGAGAATGTTTCTTCCAACTGTCTGGGCTGCCGTGAGAATCAGTTGAGGTGATATATGAGAAAATACTTTCCTAATTATAAGTTAAGAGTATGGTGTGAGTCTTAACTGGCTCATTGCAGGTCAATGTCAAGGGAAAATACCCAGACTGGAAGCACCATAGATTGCAGCAAAGTTTAGCAAGGTGATGAAGAACTGTGTCTTTGGAGTCAGACAGTCCTGGATGAAAATACAGGTTCTACCACTCACTAGTGGCTGAGTGGCTTCCGGCAAGTTATTAATCTCCTGGAGCCATAGATTAATTTCTAGAATGGAGACCATAAAATTTTTTAGATTTGCCAAGAAGAATGGATAATTGTAAGTAAAGTACTCCTCAACTCCTTGTAGCACCTTGTGCACAGAATTATTTCAATAAATAGTGCCGATTACTGTAATTCTATTATGATAATGATAATAACAGTAGCATAATGGCTTCAAGCAGCCACTTAGTGTTGTTGATGTGCAAGACATCTGACAAACATTGACCTCCTGGGGTACATGTTGAGCTCTCCCACTGTTCTATGATTTCAGTATCTAGGGGAACTCTTGCAGGCTGATGATAGAGAGCAGGGTTGGGACCCTGGCAGCCCACACCATGTGGCCTCTGGGCACCTGCAGAATTCAGGTGCCAGAGGGGACTCACATGGGAGGGCTTCTGATGAGAGGAAATTTTCTCTGCCCTCCACCCCCAACTTCTCAGGTAAGCCTTGTTCCTTCCTATGCTTCCTTGATGAGTCTTAGAATAACAGAACATTAGAGCTGAAGGAGACTTCTAGGTATCAACTGGTGCAACACTTATATTTCACAGCTTATGAATTGGAGCTCAGAAGGGCTGAACAGCTTTCTAGGGTGAGCTGATGAAAAAGCCAGGACTAGAACCCAAGTCTCCCAACTCCCAGTTCAAACTCTTCCTTCTCTCCTACACTGCCCTCAGGGAGGGGGCTTCATCGCCTCTCTCTCAGTGCAAATGCAGGATTGTTACCTCCTTGAGATTTGGGCTTGAATCTTATTCCTCATTGAATGTCCTGGGCAATGCTTTGCATATAATAGTTGCTCAGAAGAATATCTGTAAATGGAATTAGATTTCTGAAATATCCTCTTCGTATATTCAATTTTTAGAGTAAAGACCAACCTTAAAGATCATCTTTAAATGACCAGGTTCATTTCTCTGTGCTGCAGTATTTGCACATTTCCTACTTCCTAGGGAAAGCCTTCTCTAATCAGTGGGGCAGTCCTCTCTCACTGCCCCAGTGTAGAGCTATGTGCTAATGCTTATGTAGAGATAGTGCAACATAGTAGCTAAAAGTATCAATCTAGACTAACGAGAATGAGGATCCTGGCTGAAGCTTACTACATCCTTAATGACTCTAAACTCAGTTTCTTATCTGTAAAAGGGGAAAGATGATACTACTTAAGGTGTTAAATATTAATAGTGTGTGGAGTCTTTAAGTAGTGCATGTCACACAGTCTCAAAAACTGTCTTACTGTTAGGTTGTGTCGCAATTTACACATTGACATGTTTATCTCGCTTGTTGAACTGTTATCTTCTTCAAGTCTAGAACCTGGTCTTAGTTAATTTTGTAACCATGGGACCTTGGATGGGATTGTCTGGTACAAAGTAAATACTCAAGGTTTCCAGAAGAGAGAGAGAAAGAGAAGGAAGGAAAGAAGGGAGGAACAGTTGTGGGATGCAGCTGAGCTCCAACCTAAGAAACTGAATACCTGCGTTCAAGCCCCAGCTTTTCCAGCAACTAGCTGCAAAGTTCTAGCCAGTCCTCAATGTCTATGAAACTCACTCTCTTTATCAGCAAACTGGGTTTGTTAATGCTCACATCATAGCACTGAAATGAGGATAACGAGAGACGGAGTATGGGAGAGTGCTCTGCATATCGAATGTCCTTTGGGCATTTATGAGAATCATTATTGTTATGAGAAGATGTGCCTCGCTGTCTCTCTTTCCTTCCCTGGTAATTAGTTAGCTCCTACAGTGCAGCAGCTGCCCATCTACGGAGTAGAAGGCACTGAGTTAGGTGCTGTGAGGACGTCTTCACTTTCAAGATGTTTACAGTGTGGAAGGGAGGTTAGAACCCAGGGCCTCCACCCACAGCCGTGACAGGCAGCTTGAGAGAACTTCTGGGTGGCAGACTTTGACCTCGATGGACCCACCTCAGTGAGTGCCCAGCGGCAGCAGTCTCTGAAATGACCCCTACCAGCATGTGCATGCCAAGCCTGCTCAGGTTCACCTTTGAAATGCTATCTCCTTGGTCAAATGTCACCAGCATCATTTTCTCATTTCCCTCATAACACACATTTTACAGCAGCAAACTATATTCCCCATGACGTAAATGGTGCAGTAGCACAGCAGGGGGACAGAAGGTGGCCGAATGCCAGCGGAATAGAAAGTCAGGGCTGATTCCTGACGGCCACTTCCCCACTCTGAGCACCGCATATCGGGACCTGCTCTGAGACTTTCATCTTTACCCTCACGCACAGAGCTTCTCCTTCCTTAGGTATAAATCCCCAAGTGTGTAGGCCTGGGAACCCCTCGAGAAACATAAATACAGAGAATTTCGCTTCAGCGCCTCTTATACATCATCAGGGATCCATAAAGCCTTTTTCAGCTGTAAAAGCCGCTTCTGATTATAAACATGCCCTGAAAGTACTGCCTAATTTCACCACATCCAGATCCAGATTTCTTTAACCTACTCTTTTCATCTAAATGAGGCATTTAAGTGGATGTCAAACATGCATTCTTAACTTTGGAGGCTTGGGTTTCTTCAGAATATTTAGAAGGCCTAGCTCACATAGATGTTGTATTCTTTTTCTATTGCTGCAGTAACAAATTGCACAAACTTAGCGGCTTAAAACAACACAAATCAAGGTTTTGGCAAGGCTACGTTCCTTTCCAGAGACTCAAAAGGAAAATCCATTTTCTTGCCTCTTCCATCTTCTAGAGGTCGTGCACATTCCCTGGCTCCTGGACTCCTCCATTTTCAAAGCCAGTAAGAGCCAGTCAAATCTTCCTCATGTCTCATCACTGTGGCATTGACTTTTCTGCCTCCCTTGTCCACATTTAAGGACCCTTTTGAATACATTGGGCCCATCTAGATAATCCAATTTAGTCTCCTGATTTTAATGTTACCTCATTGGCAGCCTTAACTCCATCTGTTACCTTAATTCCCCTTTGCCATAGAGCCATAACATTTGTACAGGTTGCAGGAGTAGGATGCAGGCATCTTTGGCAGGCCATTATTCTGCCTATTACAGGTATTGAGAGTGACTGAAAATGCCCCTATAGCAGGATTGGCAAACTTATGGCCCATGGACTAGCCACCTGTTTTGGCAAATAAAGTTTTATAGGAACACAACCATTTGCTTATGCATTGTTTGTGATGGCTTTCATGCTACAATGGCAGAGTCGAGTATTTGCAACAAAGGCCATGTGGCCCACGAGCCTAAAATATTAACTGTCTGGACCTTCAAAAATTCTTTACAAACCTCTGCTCTATAGCACTCTATATATCTGTGGTTCTGACTATAACTCTATAGAACATCACTCAGGGACATCTTCTTCATATTTTTTCTTCACACTTTTTCACAATCCAATGTCCATCTCACTTTTTAAATTCTGATAGTCTCTGCCTGCCTCTCCAGCTGTTCCTCCTCTATCCTTAAAACTACTGAACCCTTGCAGTAACTCCAAGCACCATAGAGTGTCAAGTCTCTTTACTTTGAAAAATGCTGTTTCCTCTGCTTGGAATGCATTTCCCTTCTTTCTCTATCTCTTGCCAGGCAAGCTCCTATTCATACTTTAAAACCTTGCCAAGGCATAAAACTTCCTCCAGGAGCCCTTCCCTAACACCCCCATCCAAGGAGAAGTACTTCCTCCTAGTCTCGAAACAGTCTTTCTGGACTGTAAGTGCCTCAATGGCGATGTCTGCTACATTTGCTCTTCTTGGTATCCCCTGCACCTAGCTGGGGAAACTGGTTCATTCCATTTTATGGAGAGAATGGCTGTGTTTTCTTGGAGATATCAGTTGGATTAAATACAGTTGGTCTCTAAGGCCCCTTCCAGCTTTCATGATCCTTTCTATCCCAGAGGATTTGGCCTGGTTCCTTATAGATGCTAAGAGAGAAATCTCCTGCATTAAGTGTGTGCCCTGCAGAGTTGGAAATAATCCAAGACGTGTATCACTCATACCTTGCTTTGACTGTGTGGCAACTGGGGACTGAGGAAGTGGGGGAGGAGGGAGTGGAGGAGGGCAAGGAGTTGCTGAGATAATCTTGGGGGATCTCTTATAAGTATTTGTTCTTGACCTTTCTCCAGGAACTGATTAGAAGGCCACACATGTGGCCTGGAGAGTCATAATCCTATGCAGCAGTCCCCACTTGGAGTCCTGTCTGCTTGCTAGAGACCCACGCTAAATCCCTGTAGCCATGTGGGAATGAGGCCAAACTCAGTGTGGTCCAAATTAACATGTTTTCCCCTCCTCCTCTACCTCCCTCACACCTGTCAGTGGTTCTGCTGTTATGTCCCACTCCGACGCTAGAAACCTTGGTGACAGTTTTGGACCCCTTCCTCTCCCCAGTCCTTTATATCCCTGTCTTTTGAAGATACATTTTTTTTCCTTCCAAACATTTCTTAGAACTTAACTCTTCTCTCCTGTTCTATTGTCACCACCTAGTCTAGCCTACATAAGTGATCCTAATAGTAGGGTCTTCCTGAGGTTTCTCACCCTACTTCCCATTGAGAGTCACCTTACATACTCCTGCCAGCCTCAGTGTCCCACATTTCCTCTCTCCTGACGCCTCCCTCCTGTTCAAGAAAGAACCTACAACAGCTCCTTACTATTCCTACATCAAATCCAAACTTCTCTGCCTCATTTCATAATCTGACCCTCCTCTGACTCTGTTTTTCTTCAACACTCTCTGTTCAGTGAGACCTGTCTCCTCTCTGCTTTACCTTTCATTTTGGCCTCTGTGCCTTTCCTCCTACGGTTACTTTTGCCTGGCTTGTAATTCAGTTTAGTTGAGTGCACTTCCACCAGCGTTCGTGAAACACCTGCTCTGTTCAAAGCACAGGCACACCTTTGCTGCTCCCAGTCCTTCTCTGATGGTCCATCCTGCAGCCCACAGTTTGCTCTTGATGTTTTCATTCCCCTGTCTGTGCCGCTCCCCTCCTGGACACACATTGCTTGAGGACGACCACAGTTGTATCTTTTGTTCTTTGTAATCCCCTACTGGGACCTGCTATTAAGTCCAGACACCGAGGCAACCTTTCTAGCCTTATTCACCATCTCCTTCCCACCCCTTCTATCATCTGTGAGTTAATGATGATAAATCTACCTCACAAGGTTGTGTTAAAGATTAGAGATATTTGTTCAGGGTGGACCCTCAATTAATGACTGCAATGATTACATTATCCTTCTTACCCATCCTTCCCATGGTCCTTCAGGTTTTGATGCACAAGCTGTTAAGCATTTGTAGTTAGAAAAAGGAACAAAAGGGATTTTATCACTACAAGACATGGACATTGTTCCTATCCATAATTCTTTTTTTTTTTTTAAGCAGAAAGTAAAGGCAAAGGAGACCCCTAATCTTGATTGTAAAACTCCACACTCAACTCCAAAATTACAGTAGGTTAATGTATCTCATGTCACCTATTCATAGGCAAGCATTTATTAAGTGCTTGCTGTTCGCCAGGCACTGTTCAGGGCTTACCATTAGCAATTTCAGTGACCTTTTTTATAGGTGAGTCATTCCCTCTTCCTCATCTCAGACCCAGGCCTCCCTGCCTAAGAGGAAGTGCAGTATGGGAACTGTGCAATTCAGAGTTTTCACTGAGGGCTTGGTCCTGAGCCTCAACCACATAAACCTCACTCGCCCTCCACCCTCCTGGGTTCTTCTCCTGAGGTTGTGGCTGCCAGGTGCCAGCTGGGGCCTCTGTCTGCTGGCAGCCTGGGCTATTCAGTTTTAGAAAAATAATTTCTAATCCAAACTACAACTATTTGAAATTCATTCAAAGTGTAGCAGTAATTCACTCATTCAATAAATTCAATCAATGAATAAATTCTATTCAGTAAATGTTTGCTAAATTAAAGCAATCATTCAGTAAGACTGAGTTAATCTCAAAATGTTCGCTGTATGTTTCTGCAAAGTATGTTTCTGCTTTATAATATAATCTATTTTTTAAAAGGTCAGTCGATATTCCTTTGTTTTCTACTATTTCAAATAATACACATGCTCTTAATTCAAGGAAACATTTTAAACTAGATAATGTGACATTATACGATAAATATCAGAAGAACCATCAAAACAAAAAACAACATCAATAAACCTTGGCTAATAAGAAAACATTAAAAAAATTACTTGCGGAATCTATTATCTAGATTATCCCAGTTTTAAGACTGTTCTAAATCTGTGTCCAATTGTTGTATGTGTGAAGCTGGCAGAAAGAGACCAGAATGTCAGAATTGACATACAAATCATTTACAATCCTCGTCTGTATGTGTGTGTTCAGGGGGAGATTGATTTAAGCCAATATTTTCTACCTAGCCTGCACATTTATGTTGGCAGGATTTCACTGGTAAATATTGGTTTAAACCAAACACTGAAATCTTTAATCACATTTAAACAGACATTGCATTATACTGCATTAAACACTGCATTAGAAAGGGAGAAACGGGAAAGAGTAAGTACAGCTGATAGCTCCGATCTTTCCAGGGTAAAAAGGAAAAATCAGAATTATGTAAAATTCTTCGGACGGAGAAATGCCAAGAAAACCATTGCCGAAATACAAAATTTTGTTTTTCTAAAGTCTGGAACTGAGTTCAGTTAAGTGACGTAGTTTACAGACCAGGGGAAATTAGGGCAGGAACGGAAGTACTGCTAAATTAGGAGAATTTGGCCAAAGGAAAGCGAGCTAGCTGTGACATACACAGTGTTGGCTTCTTTGATTCTCAAACAATTCTTGTTTGCTACTGTGTCGAGTTGGGTTGCCATGAAACCTGAGGCCTAATTTTATATTTTGCTGGAAGTTCTGAATCTGTCACATAAAGCAACTGTTTGTCTAACCCACAAAAGCTGCAAAAAGCATACTGTTAACCTTTCCTAACACACACACACACACACACACACACAAAACCCCAACCCCCGAAAAAAGTCACTTGGCTTCCTTCATTCTGTGTCTTCATTCACATCTAGTGGCTCTTGTTAAATAATCCAGAACCCCATAAATCATCTTGAGAGCCTGTAAGTCTCCTGCTAAAATGTTTCTTCCTCCAACCCTCACCACCTCTGCACTCCCTAAGTTCCATTTCAGACACAGCCCTAGGCTGCTTAGATATTTGCTAATAAAGTCTCCAGGAGGACTGGTTGTTTTATCTCTAAAATCTATGATTATCCCCATATAATTACACCACATTTTGCAGTAGATGACAAGATTCGAGAAAATCAGGGATCCTGTGAGATGAATGGGCAGCCCTAATGAAGGCTGCCTCGGGAAAATGTTGTTTGTATTTATTTATTTTCTTTTCCTTTAAAAAAAAATTTTTTTCATCAGCTCTTAGGACAGAGAGAAGAGGTGGGACTCTCAGGAAAGAAATGTTGAAAACGAAAGACGCAGGTAGGGGAGTTATCACCAAATCCAGCTGAGGATGGGGATCCCCTGGAGCAGTTCAAAAAGAACAAATTCCTGTAACCCACCCTGGAGAGGTGGCTTTATAAGATCTAGAGTTCTGCCTGGGATTGCCCCCAGGAAATGCAGATGCAGCTCTTCTGTAGACAGGTGTCATGATAAGTATCAACTTTGAATTCAGGCTGGATTAGAAACTGAGTTCCAGTATATACTTAGTGGTGTGACTTTGGTCAGATTGTGTAACCTCTCTGAGCCCCATATAAAATAGGGATAATAACTACTGGATTTGTTGCAAAGGTTAAATAAGATAATATGCAAAGTCTCTCATGCATTGCCTAATTTATGATAGGTCAAAAATAAAGCCCATCCAAATGTCTCCTTGGGACTTACCCCCCTGAGACAGCCATGATGTCTTTCCTGGTAGCACTGGAGGCAGCCTGCCTGAGTCTGAATCCTGGCTCTGCGGAGTCTGCTAAGTGACCCTGGGAAAGTTATTGAATTTCTCTGTTTCTCATCTATAAAATAAAATGATCTATTATATATAAAACAATACTCAGGTCATCAAATTATGATAAATACTAAAATAGTTAATGGATATAAAGTGCTTAGAAACAGTGACTGCTACTCAATAAATATTAGCTACAGTAATTATTGTTATTACCACCTCTTTGAAGACAACATTTGCAGTGGGATGAATGCTGGCCTTGGAGTGTCTAAGTCCTGGCTATAGCCTTGTGATCTAGAACAATGCTGCCCAATAGAAATACAATGCAAACCACATAGGTAATCTTAAATTTTCTAATAAACACAAAAAGAAACAGGTGCAATTAATTTTAATATTGTAATTTACTTAACTCAGTATATCCAAAATATTATCATTTCAACATGCAGTTAAATATAAACATTCATTGAGCCATTTTACATCATTGTTTTTCATATAAAGTCTCTGAAATCTAATGTGTATATTATACCTGCAGCACATTGTACAGCAGACTAGCCACATTTTAAATGCTCAGTAGCCACATATGACCAGTAGCTACCATATTGGACAGTACAGAAATATCAGATTTTAAAGGAAGTCCTCTCACCTAGATTAGCCTCAATTATCTCATTTGTAAAAATGGAGATAACTCTAATGACTTTGTTTGCAGAAGAAAATTAGCAAACTTGAAAGTGCTGTGTCAACTGGAAAAGACTGTACATAGCAGGCTTTCTGCTCTTTGCAATACGTGTACTGTCAAAGGCAAATGCAATTCTCACAAGGTTATGTGCCAAAGTCCTGTGGGATCTGAGACATCACCCAGCATAGCACCAGGTAGAGACACTTTCCTACAGGCAGATGGAAGAGATTTTAGCTGGTAAAGTTTCAAGAGATTGGAACTGCTTGTCTTCTTTTCCTCCCCATCCACCACCTCCACTCTCAACAGCAAATACATTTACTTTTACTCTCCACTAATTCTTGGAATTCCTTTGACAACTTTCTTTTCTAAAAATAAAGATAAAATTAAGGTATAAATAACCCTTGCATTCCCTCTGATACCACCTTAATTTGAGGCCCCATTACTTTCTAAACTACTAACTTTTCCTACAGATAATAATCTCTGATGCTAATAATTTACCTGCTTATTCTCTACACACCATCTTATAATTCTTAAAACTTTCTGCTATCAGATCAATAATTCATCCTCTTGTAGGCTATATTGTATATAGCAAGAGCACTGAATGTGGAGTTAGAAAGCCTAGAATCAAGTTTCTAGGTTTTACATTTACTAATTATGGAATTTGAGGTGAGACACTTGATTTCCCTGAGCTTCAGTCTCTTTCTCTATAAAATAATAGACAATAATACCTCTCTCATGAGGTATGATGAGAATTAAAAGAGATGACACATAAGAAAGTGATATATAACTACAAAGCATTAGACAACTATAAAATCATACTAAGAGATTTATAAACCACTTCGTGCATGTCATTCTTATATTGAGTGGTTTTCATTGACTTCCCATTGCCTGCCAAATAAAGTCAGATTCGTTAGTCTAGTATAAAGAGCTCTCCAAGATCTGGCCCTGACTTCACTACTTTTGCAAATCTCTCCCACTCTACTCCCTTACCCAAGCCAGGTGTTCTAACCAAATTGGACTGTCATTTTTGTCTTCCCCAAATAGGAAGTGGAGTGACATATTTCTAATTTCATACCTTTCTTCATGCTGTCCATTGCCTTGTCTCATTTATTTATCTTTCAAAATTCCACCCATTCTTCTTTACCTGGCCTCCAGATTTCTCCTGATCTTTCTTTCCCCCAGCTCTATCTGTGCTGCCTCTGAACTTGCCTTGTATCTTCCTTAAGACAACTGTCAAAATCTATTTGGAATTCTAGTAATGGTTGGTGCCTGAATGTGGTTACTCAGTGAGACTTAAATAAGGAGATCTGCATGTGATTTTGCAGAAGCCCTGTTGAGAGGCAGAATGTCCCCCATATTAAAAGTAGCCAGCATAGAAATCTAATCTAATCAGGACATGAAAGCAAAAGAAAGGCAGAGCTCATCAATTCCAGTAATGTTGAATAAATCAGCACAAAGAAGGTGGTTGTTTGCATACTAGCAACAAAAGACCAAGGAATAAGAATTCCTGAAATGTTGTCTCCAATACTATTCAGCGGCAAAGGCTCCTTTCTTTTTGGTAATGGATAACTCATCTATTGATATGCTGGGCAAGTCAACAGTTCAAGCAATATTTTTTGAGCTTCTACTAGATAATAGATGTTGTGCTGCATAAAAAACCAGCCTAAAAGGATATGTTCCCTGCTCTCATGAAGGTTAGTATCTAATAGGTAAAGAAAACTAAGAGAAATAGTTGCAATGAAATATGTTCCATTGGAAATAGAGGCCTGCACATGGTGATAGGAGAGGTTAGAGGAAGGGAGCTTAATCTAACCTCAGAATATTTAGAAAATTTTGTAAAGGAGATGACGCTAGACTGCGTCCTAAAAGATAAGTAGGAATTAGCCAGGTGAACAAAGTTGAGAAAGGCATGTCAGGCGGATGGACATGTATGAGCAGAAAAAACTACAATCTGTCTCAAGAGTGGAGGTGAGTATATCAGCCTTGAGGAAAGGAGCCATATAAACCATCCAGCCTACCCTGCTGTGATTTCATACTTGCCAAGCAATCTTATGGTTACAGTTTGGTTTCCCATGGAGGAGAGCATGTGATGACCAGAAGACATGAAAAGCTTTTTGAAAATTTTTGCTTTCTCTATATTAATTCATTGGCTTCTGATTCATCATTGGGCTCCTGTGGGTTAGACTAGTATAAGCTGAATCAACTAAAAATACACTGATAAAATCACATTGATGAACCTAAAAAGCTAAAGTGAATTTTGTTCATCAACCAAATACCACCACCCTAGAGGTCATGCGGTTTCAACCTATGAATGTCTCAAATCCCTTTACCTCTCTTCGTCGCCACTGCTGCTACATGCTTCTAGCCATCACCGTCTCCTGCATAGGCTACTGCAATAAAAAAATCATAATGCTGTCTTAGTCCATTCCTGCAGCTATAACAAAATATCTGAGACTGGGTAATTTGTGAAAAACAGAAATGTATTTCTCACTATTCTGGAGGCTTGGAAGTCCAAGATCAAGGCATTGGCAGGCTCAGTGTCTGGAGAGTGCTGCTCTCCTGGCTTCAAGAAGGCACCTTGTTGCTGCATCCTCTGGAGGAAACGAACACGCTGTGTCCTGATGTAGCAGAAGGGAGGGAAGGACAGAAATGCCTAGCTAGTTTCCTGTAGCCCTTTTGTAAGGTTACTGATCTCATTTATGAGTTCTTGTCCTCATGACTTAATCACCTTCTAAAACATTGGTGATTAAGTTTCAACCTATGAATTTTGGGGGACACATTCAGACAATAGCAAATGCTACCAGCAACTGATACAAATACTTATTAGGTGCTGGGTAATGTGTTATATGCTTTAATGTGGTTTACCTCATTTAATCCTCTTAACTATCCTGTATGAAAGATATACATACCCCCATTTTAGAGATGAGGAAATTATTAATAAGACTTAGAAAAATTAAATTCACCCAAGTTCACACTGCTAATAAATGGCAGAGCCAGAAATCAAACTTACGTATGTCTAGATCCTGGGCTCTTATTTAGCTAACCTCACTGCTGGTCTCTAACATTCATTCTTGCCTTCAAGTTCATTTGCCAAAGTGATCTTTTTAATTGCAAATTTGGCTAGGCCACTCCTTCACTAGGGCTTCACAAAGTTTCCCAACTGGTTCTAGAATGAGGTCTAAGGTCCTTGCCAGGGCCTTCTGTGGCTGAGTATGACCTGATCCTAACTTCTGCCAGTCTTTCCCTCTCTATGTTCCTCAGCATACTTTGATGTCTCCTTGCCTAGAGTGCCTCCTCCCCCTTGGTACCTAATTCTTATTCCTTTGAATCTCATAACTTTCCAAGGCAGGCCTTGCCTCAACTCTCTTTACCACATCCCCACATCTCAGACTTTTGGGTCACCTGTTATTCCTGCTATAAATTTTTATAGCACTTTATACTTCTTAGTAGCTCCACTCTGAATTGTAATGAGTTTCTATATAGTAATTTGTCTATCCCTGCTAGGATATAGGCTTCAAGTAAGCAAAAACTCTATAATATTCACCACTATACCCTTAGACTTTCATAATGTGCCTAAAACATGAGCAATCAAAAAAATCTACTCATTAAATATTTATTGTATCATATTCAATAAATAATAACCGACACTTATCTGGTACTTGTAATATAGCATGCACTGTCCTAAGCACTTTACATTTATTTGTTAGTTAGATACTATAGCCTATTGAATAGATACTATTTTTATCCTCATTAGATGGATGTGGAAACTGAGGCACAGAGAGGTTAAGTAACTTTTCCAAGGTCAGATAACAGTTAAGTGGTGGTGCTAGAATATGAATCTAGGCAGTGTAGCTCCAGAGACTAAGCTTTTAACTAGTACTCTATGCTCTTAATAAATCTTTCTTCTACATATTTAATTTGTTGTAAAAATAATTGGACAGAAGCTTTCCTCTATCTCCAATCAATTTCCTGTGTCATTGGGCTTTAATACAAACACAGGTAGATAATTAAGTTCCTTGAACATCCCTTCACATTGGTGGTACATGTTTTGAACTGGATGAGTACACATTCTCATTAGTAAGTTAATGCCAATGTCGCCATCTTCCTGGAGAGCAGGTTTGGGTAAGGGTGAAGACATTGAAAGAGTGGGAGGTAGACCAAAAGGAAATAGTGCTATGAGGCTGGCACATAAAGATGTAGTTTTGTCTTGTCTAAGCCTGCCTTGGTAAAAGAAAGAGACACTTAGACCATTTGTGTATAACAGGTCTCACGGATTAGCAAAATATGATCATGGTACTAAGAATCAGAGAACTTAGGTTCCCTCTCCCTCCCTCCTTCTCTCTCCCTCTTTCTCTCTCTCTCTCCCATATCGTATGACTTTGAGCAAATTGTTAAATATGTCCAAGCCTCAATTTTCCCACATTCATAATGGAAAATTTATGTCATAATGATAATAATTTCTATCTCATGGGATTTATCTTTCAAGGAAAAACTGAGATATGCAAGAGAAAGTGCTTGGTAAACTGTCAAGTTATATATACAATTGCTAGTTGTGATTACAAGTGTTTTTTTCACTTACAGTCTTAGAGGAGTTTGCTAAAGAGATCGGCATCAAAATGACCTACTTTTCACTGTTATTTCCCTTGAGGGCAGTGAACCTCTTCTCCGATGAATCCACCCAGACTCCCAGAGTGAAATCCCTGTCATATGCAATTGCAAAATTCCATATTTATAAAGACATGTTAACAAAGTCCTGCCTAAAGAAAGACCACATAGCACTTGCAAGCTTTGCCTTTGGAAGAATTGCATTACAGCTGCATACATGTTCTCCAGTTCCTGTCATTAATTCTAAGAATGTTTTATTCCACGTTAAAACAACAAGCTTTCTTGAAATGTTGCACTATGGGTGTGTTTCATTTAGCAAATATTCATCACAATAAACTATATAGCTTTGGACATATAACCTATGATGAATAAAAGATATTGATAACTATAAGGAAAAAAATCATGACCAAGATCATCAAATAAATAGGCCAATGGCCCCAACCTAATACCTTTATGTAAGGGGAGGCCAATGTCCATCCATATGTACTTATTGCTCTATGGGGAGGAACACAAGATTGAAATAAGCATGCTGACTTAAGCACCTAGAGTGTAGAGAGGAGCCCAGACATAAGGACAGGGCTTGAAGCTTATGAATAAAGCTAGAATGAAGCTGGATGTAAAAACCCAATTAATACACACTTCTCACTTCCAAGTATCAGAACAGTAGGAAAGGAAGCTGATAAGGCACCTAGCTTCATAGACCTACCATTTGGAGAGTGGAAAAGGGATTTCCAGTATAATCATGCAGTGCAATGGACAGCACCACACCTGAGGTATTGTGTTCATTGCTGTATCCCAGCACCGGCCCCCAGCAGCAGGCTCAGCACATAGTAGATGCTCAATGTACTTTGCTAAATGAAATGAATGAACAAACAGCTTTCTTATACAATTTTCCATGTTCAAAGGGCCACTAACCTGGTTATGTCAGGCAGGATTTGGTGAAAGCCAAATGATCCAACAGGTCAGGCCTATATTTTAGAAGTAAAAACCGACAACCTCCAACCTAAGACAAGTACCAACAAGGCAGTTTTTTGAAGTATGCAGTGGGAGGGGGATTTGAGGATTTCATGGCCAACGTGACATGTGCTCCCTTCCCTAGGGCCAGAGCAAAACTCCAAGACTCAGCTGTCAAATATGTGTCAATTATATCCTCAGGAAAGTGACCCAGGACCAGAGAGGTGGTAGGGAAGGAGGAGGAAGGAGGAGGAAGTTCCTGACACATGCCAGATGCTGTACCAAAGGCAGATGTCGATTAGCTTAATTCTCACAGCCAGTTTACAGTATCTTCCTGTTTTACAGGGGAAGAAATGGAGGCACAGTGGGCTAATTACCTTGTCTAAGGTCACACTGCTAGTAAATCGCACAGTCAGGGTTTATAAACAGCTGGGTCAGACTCCCATGTATTCCACTGAATTTTGAGCATCCGGGTCTATGTCATATCAAAACTAACATTTTTGTTGTTTTTCAGCTGTGAGAGACTTAAACTCTGTTGATACACATTGCTGTAGCTTAACAAAAGGAAAGGAAATGTGTTCTTAGAAATCCAGCTCTTGTTTTTTAAACCGGACTTTCCCTAGATGGGACTGTCTGTTGAAAACCTACACACAAAGAAATCAGGAAGACAGAAAAGTGCACAAATCACAAGTGTAGAAATCAGTGAATTTTCATAAAGTGAACACGTAAAACCATTTTCATAAAGTGTACGTAAAACCAGTACACAGACCAAGAAATAGATCATTGCCAGTGCCATAGAAGGCCCCTCAAGTCCCTCCTGGTCACTAACTCCCAAGGTGACAACCATCTTGACTTCTAATATCATAGATTAGTTCTTCCCTCTTTGGAACTTTATGTAAATTGAACCATGCTCCTTTTTCATATACTTTTTAATATTTGGTTTCTTTTGTTCCACATTTATGTTTATGAGAGTCATCCCTGTTGTGGCATGCAGCAATTGTTCCAACTGATTTAACCACTAATACAACCTTGCAAATAGAAAGCGCCTTCTCTGATGGGAAGAGAGTCCGATTATGTGAGGCTCATAAACAAAAGGTCACGTACAATTCTTTTCTAGGTGCTTTCTTTGCATAGAAAATGGGGGAGAGTTGACAGATATGTTCTGATGATACAGAGCTATGTTAAAATTATATTTAGATGCAATTTGTAGGAAACGTATTTTGGGTATATTGCTATGCTTTCATTTGGGAATTATGTATAATTTGGGGCAGGGCACTTACCTCTCCAAGCCTGTTTTCCCATCTGTCTTAAGAGCGATGGAACTTAGGGTTTCAAAGTGAAATGACATGAAATATATAAAAGGCCTGTACCCCCACTTTTCTAAAATATCAGTAGGGTAATAAGATCACACTTTCTTGCACAGATTCCAAGCCCGCTTTTAGGGCACCTGAGGTCTGTTACCAGCTTGGCCAGTGACTTCATAACTGCTAAAATCTGCTCCCATATTTTCTAACTACTAGCAGCTAGCTATTTGTGGCCAGGCAGAGGTTTCTAATTACCCTTTCCTGTCACCCTTCTCTGGATCTCTTTCTCTTCCCAACACCGCTCTGCTAATATGTACACATTTCTACTGGATTTGCATGAAAAAGCTGGGGAAATCAGACTATGAACCTAAGTATTAGATGAACTAAAAAATTACTAAAAGAGAAAAAAAGGAAAGATCATTGACTGAAAACAAGAACGTTGCTCAGCAGTTTGTACAGTGTGTTTAGATTATATACATATGTATGTATATACACACACATGTACATAAAAGGATATGCACCAAGGGGCTAACAATGGTCAGCTCTGCTTGGGGAAAATGTGAGATTTTTATTATTTCAAATTTTTGCTTCTCCATAATTTTCTAATTTTCTACAATGCAACATCTATAACAATACTCCATTGTAATAATAAATGAGATATTTGCGAAATGACTTATTCCACCTTCCCTGTGAGAATAGGATATTTTTCTGTCCTCATTTTAGAAATAAAGAAATTTAGTCTTAGAGGACTTAGTTAATTTGCCTGAGGTCACCCACTGAAGAAAGATTCAGGATGAGAACATACCAAGGCTTCTGAGTAAACATGGCACAACCTCCCTCCGCTAAGGGCTGTGGTAGGTAGATCAGAAAAGGGAAGAGGAGACTCAAGAAATGACAACATTTAGGAAAGCAATTACACAATTTTAAATAGAAAAGACCTAAGGGTAGGATGCAACTTGAAATGCAGCATTTTCAGGAATACAGGCATTTTTCAGTGCTGAACCGAATCCTCTATTTCATAGACCCAGATATCGTCTTGCCAAGAATCTGGAGGGGACTATTTGCTCTAATAGTTTAACCTCTGGCTTAGTTTGTGCCTAAAGGTAAATGAGATAATCATACCTCTTCTGCGTCTATCACATAGAGATGTTGCAAGGATTAATGAATAGTGTGCTTGCAGCTCCTCTGAGAAAAGAACTATTTGATTGCCACATATTATTACCAGATTAATATTAATTACAATTGTTTCTCCATTTTCTCTTCCTGTTTCTCAGGGTCAAATGCAGTAGCTACCAGATCTGCAGAAGGAAGAAAATCTTCCTTTGCCACTCTTGCTGGAGTGAAAGAAGGAAAGAAGGGAGGAAGGGTAGGGAGGTTGGTTCTCCCTGCTCCTTCCCTCTGGAAATATTTGAAAACTGGGGTCAACTGCATGGCCATACATGGTCCCATTACCTGCTCTTACTGTCTTGAGACTTGGTTCTGTGGTGTTAAGCACCATATTTTTTTTTTTTTTTTTTTAGAAGAGGCTAGTTCTCCCTGCTGGGAAGAACAACCCCTCAGCATTGTTCTTTCTCAGGGCCATCTTATGTGAGACAGGAACAGAGCTAGACTCATGGGCATGCAACCTGTATGGTGGCATAGGGCCTCTTGCTCAGAAGGGTTCCATATTTACTGTCTTGAAACTCTTAATAATTTTATCTTTGCACTCATGTTTTGTAAGTGAAGGCTGATGGGACAATGGAGTGTACACCAGTGGCCTGGAGCCTTGGTTTCTGCACTGTCCCATTGCCGGCCACCTACCTTTCAAGTTGCATCCTACCCTTAGGTCTTTTCTATTTAAAATTGTGTAATTGCTTTCCTAAATGTTGTCATTTCTTGAGTCTCCTCTTCCCTTTTCTGATCTAGCTACCACAGCCCTTAGTGGAGGGAGGTTGTGGCAGGTTTACTCAGAAGAGTGGGGGGACCATCCTCTTGTTTGATCCCTGACACCCCAGGAATCATTTAGCCTCCTTTTTCCTATCTCTTCCATGACCACTGCCTGTCTCTATCCCCAGCAGGGCCTGGGTACAGGTACAGGGAGGGTCTGAGTTAGGCATGTGTGCTTTGCAAAATCTCAGGTAGGGCATGGTAGCAGTAGTCCTTGCCCTGGGCTGGCAGATAATATCATAGACAGAGGCCATGTCTTGGTGAGGGGAGCCTCTTGTCCCCCCTCCCCCCCCCGATCCAGGTATTTACCAAATTCCAATACAAAGGTTGCAGTACGCTTAGCAGAGTACCTAAGTACCTAAGGGATTGTCTTCTGTGGATTGAGACACTGGGACCATGGGAAAGAGAAGTGTCTGGCTCGGCTTTCCCAGGACTCACCTCTGGCTGGGATGTAGCACATGAGTCTGGTAGCTAGCAGGACAGGCTAGCCGAGAGCGGGTGAGCTGCGTGTGTGCCCTCAAACATAGGATACGGAGCCTCCAGCCTCCTGTGAGGAGGGTCTTTGCTTACTTCTTGGTATCCCTATGCCTGAAAGAATATGATATTAAATAAAACACACCAAACCATTCATTAATTGTGACAAATGTAACATAATAATGTAAGATGTTAACAACAGGGAAATCAGGATGTGGGGTATGCAGGAACTCTTTGTATGATCTTTGCATTTTTTTCTGTTAGTCTAAAAGTATTCTAAAATAAAAAGTATATTTAAGAAAACCACTATAACAGGTTGAGAGAGAGAATGCAGAATAAAGGAAAAAGCTTCATATGTTAGTACCTTTAATAGCACTTTTCCCTGCTTTTTGAACAAGGGGCCCCTGAACTTTCATTTTGCACTGGGCCCTTCAAATTATGCATTTCTGATTCTTACTGTAAAATCGCTTTTTGAATGCAATTCTGCTGTCTCCCTTTCTTTTCCCCCTCATGCTCTTCCTCACCCTTCAATGCCAGGCCTTTGGGTTTCTTTGACTGCCATAAGTAATTATCCTAGGTATTTATCACCTACTAAGAACTGGCCACCATACTGGGCACTTTATATACTTTATTTTATTTAATCCCTTTATGAGATAAATATTTTTATTCTTATTCTACAGATGTAGAAAATTGAGATCCAGGACCACACAGTAAGGGGTAGAAGAGAAAGTCAATATTCCTGATTCTTACTCCAAATCCAGTGCTCTTTTGACAGTGCTATAGATGTACCATTCAACCTCCAGGTGCCCAGTTATTTGCAGACTGCTTGGTCAGGCAATTTGGTTTCCATTCTTCCAAGTATTTACTGAGTATCTACTAGGGACCGATCACTGGATGTGGTGCTAGAGCTAGGAAGTTACAGCAGGGAGCTGCCCTGGTCATTTTCTTTGGTTGCATCCATATGTAGCAAGTGTTTGATGCCTCCTAGCCCATTCTGACATCTGTGCTTCCTGCCTTAGTCACCATGATAAGAAGGCTATAAAATGGGACACAAAGAAAATTTTGACTGTGGATTAAGAATTTGGAAAGTGACAATCTAACTGGTATAACTAACGTAACTTCAAAAAGTAATAATTTTTGCTTAAAAAATATTATAGTTGACCTGAAGAAGAGAGGGCAAGGGAGCAAGGTCCTACCATATCCACTGACCAGTCACCCACGTCTCATATTGTACCAACTCTAGAAGCACATGTGTGCTTGTTCTGTGTAACAGACAATGAATGAGCTGTGGTGGTAACTCCTAATTGGTGTAGCTTTGAAGAGACCTTCTCTTTTTTTAGTACTTCTGCTGGTACATATTTTCTTTGTCAAGCTTGAGTAGAAATCAGATCCCTTTTTTCCGCTTCATGAAGGGGAAATTTGATATATCATCTTACTGTCTTTCTGCATATCAGCTGATTCAAAAAGCTCTGAACAGACTGCTTACTCCCCAGCATCCTGGTGGAGGTCTGATCTTAGTTACAGAGAACCACAGGTTGTGTTGTGGAAGACAGTAAGGTGCAAAGCCCGAGTAGTTGAGAAGCAGTTGGACTTTTTCTTCTATTAGAGGCAAAGAATGAGGATGGGATAAATCTGTCTCTTCAGAAAAAACTTCCTTGGAAAAAGTGCTCTTCTGGGAGGAAACAGAGGAAGCAAGAGGGTGTTTTGGATGCACTAGAGAGAAAGTGAGGAGAATGTCCGTGTTTAGGCAGCATTGCAAATTTGAAGAGGAAGAAACAAGGGAAGGTATGTGCAAATCTGGCTTGAAATGAGTTTTATTAAAAACACTTCAATTCTTGTCTGCACATTTTTGAGGAGTGTGAAAAAATGGAGGAAGTTACCTCCAGTGGTTTTGTGGGTTTTTAAGTATGACATACAGGATATTGAATTTAACCCCTCTTTCTCCTGAAGTGTATGAATATTTGGAGAATAAACAAAGCAACTATTCTTTGAGATGTGCATCTGTGGCCAAGTGATTCCAGTCACTTGGAATCACATTTTCTGTTTATTCTCTTTTCTGCTTCAAGTATTTGAGCACCACACACATAAAATTATTTGTATAATAAAAAAAACTATGTGGTCTTCCTAGAATTTTTGTATAAATGTATAAAAGGGGGGGTTCTAAATCTGACAGGAATGTTATATTAGAACTCCATACAATATTTTTAATTTTGTTAGTGCCTATTGTGTGCTTGTACTTCAGAAATCTTGGTAGAGTTCATGGATGTTGTTCCCCTCAAAAACGGTCATGTATGTGGAAGAGTCTGCTTCTTACAAGTGTCTGTAGCATCTTTAATTCATCTAGCATTTATAAAATTAATTCAGTGTTTATTAACATAGATTTCTTACGTGAATAACCTGAAGTGTTTATTTAGACTGACAAACTTTTGAATATGGAATGGCAGATTGAGAATTTGTAAAAAAGAGTTTTCATTATCTAGCAAAATGTAATCTTGAAAATAATATTTTTTCATACGGACTCCCAAGAAATAGATTCCTAAAATCTAGATTCTTAGAGCAACAAATTGGAGTTCCCAGCTTTAATCAAAATGAAAAATCTGCAGCGTTCACATCTGGCTCCACCTGAAAGTCCGGTTCAGAATTTCCCTGTGATCCTGGCACTTGCAGAAGGGAAGTTTTAGCTTTGTTTAGTATAACAAGAGCTGCAGGACTCCCAGCCCAATAAATGTGTTCACGTAAAACTCCAGACAGTTTCTCTTAGACTGAAGTCTTATCAGGGAGACCTTATTTTGCCTCTAATTAGAGGAAAGATTCAAGGGAGAGAAAGGCATAGCCTACGCCTGTTGCTTGTGTGGGTCAGTGTTTGCCGAAGTAAAAGTTATTCCAACACAGACACATTCCCCGGAATGAATGACCTGACCGCCTAGCCTTTAAACATAATGATCAGTTATCCCCCAAATTTCAGCTGTTTCATTTAGAAGAAAAGCAAAATGAGAAAAAGCTTTCCTCATCTCTGCTCAAGACTGCAAACACTCAGAAATGACATCACGCACCCTAAAGAACCCCGAGATGACTAAGGCAGAGTGAGCCTGAGAAAACTCTTTGCTGCTTCTGCCTTTCGTTTCAGGACATATTTATGCAGATGAGCTTATAAGAGACGTTTCCCCGCCTTCTTCCCCAGAGGAAGTTTCTTGGTAGATCACTGACACCTCATCCAGGCGGGGGAATGAAAACTTGGCACCAGCTACCCCAGGCAGAGCACCACTGTGATTTGTTCTCCTGGTGGAGAGAGCTGGAAGGAAGGAGTCGGCGTGCAAATAATGAAGGAGCACGGGGGCACCTTCAGTAGCGCCGGGATCAGCGGTGGCAGCGGTGACTCTGCTATGGACAGCCTGCAGCCGCTCCAGCCTAACTACATGTCTGTGTGTTTGTTTGCAGAAGAATCTTACCAAAAATTAGCAATGGAAACGCTGGAGGAATTAGACTGGTGTTTAGACCAGCTAGAGACCATACAGACCTACCGCTCTGTCAGTGAGATGGCTTCGAACAAGGTAAGAGATGACCATTTTGTGCATTAAAGTGTCACCACGTAAGGAGCTCCGGCTCCTCTCACCCCGTCTGCAGCCCAGTGCGCCGGGGAACACGACCAACCAGCAGCCCTAAGAGTGTTTGTTGATCTGTCTCAGAAGATTCTCTTCCAAAGTGTCACATTTTGCTTGTGTCTCGATGCTACAGCACAAGTTGAAAATCTTCAGTAAGCTTTAATTCCTGGAAACCAAACTTCTCTCTTATTGTTGCAGTTTGGAATATGTTTAAGATGAGAGGTGTCTATAAATCTTCCAAATCGCTGCACAATTGAAAATACCCTTTTTTTTACAGTTATCAGAAAACTAAAATCTGAATGAGTCCATAGGGTGAAATGTATAACATGTTGCATTGCAATCAGTTGTTACATATTCTTTTTAAACAAGAAAATAATTTGACCTCCGCGTATCAATGGGAGAGAATGGTTTGCCCTCAACCTTGATAGATTCCTTTTGAGAAGGACATTCTGGGACTTTTCTAACATTTCTTTTGTGATGCTGGCATGATCTCAGATAAAAAAGAAACAATATACTTGGTCTCCAAAAACGGAAAGTTATTTTCTTTTAAGTTTGCTGATTTTCATAGTAGAATCATTTAAAGTTAAGTTTCACCATCTGGCAAAAAAAAAAAAAAAAAAAAAATTGGTTTTATTTACAAACCCCAGACAAAACTTAGTGTTAAAGAGCTTTAATTATCTATCATTATATCATTTGTTTAATTAACACCTGGACTTAGAGTGCTAATTTATGTAGTGAGAGTTGTTGCTTTATGTTTGTATTTTTACGTTGAAGAATGTTACATATATATATAAACTTATATATATATGTGTGCGTATGTACACATACACATACACACGTACTTGATGGAAAGCCTTACACTGCACCCTCATAATGCACATTTTCAGAGTCTCCATCTTTCTAGCCTGAGGTGTCATCTTATTGTCTTATGTTTCTGGGATTGGAAAGAGATTTTGCTCCACATCTGCCAGCATGCCCTTTCCCGCCCTGAGGTGCATTCATGAGCCTGTGTCCCTGGTCCATCTTACCTGGGGTAGAAGGATCACCTTTGGATCAAGGCTCTCTGGCTCCTGCTCAAAGGCTCTGCACAGAGGAAGCAGTGTGTCCCTCAGCAGATCCTGAGGGAGGGGAGGTGGGACTCTTCTGACTTGGAACTCTTTGTTTATTGGTGAATAAAAGGGCAAAAGTAAGTCCCTTCCTAAAATTTTCATTTACAGTTCAAGTTAGGGGGTGCGGGGACAGGAAGAAAAGAACACATTTGAGATTTAACTATTTACTGACTTTTCTCTGAAGCTCTCAACTGAAGGCTAAATTCAGGGATTTTTTTTTTTAGGCTGTTCTAAAACTTAACCCAACTGCTTCCCCATGAGGAGGCCTTAGCTGCACAACTTCTCCAAATGACACCAGGACTCCACGTAGAAGGACTTTCACAGCCCCTCTGAGCCTACTTTGGAGCATTGGCAGATATTGTGTTTTCTGTAGTTTGTGATCATTGATATCCATGCAAGATGTAGATTCAATAGTTAGAGGGTAGTTTTTCAACAGGTTTCGGCATAGAGGATGTGGAAAACTTCTAGAGTCATCAAAATAAACTAATGATAGTCACCAAGATAAAGCAGGCAACTCCAGGGGGAGAAAAAGAATACTCCCTGGGAAACTACCAATTGCCATTATTTTTCATCATCAGTGGTGTTGGTGCACTGTCATATTCTAATCCCATTTGTGTCTGGAGTGCTGAAATTAGACGTCGACTGTCTTACAAATTTATTAAAAATGATTTCTTATTCAGCATAGTAGTTAATAAGGCTCTGAGACCAAGCACTCTGTAGGTCCTGGTAAAAATCCCAATCCCTCAGGTTTCCGCTCCTCCTTTATGGTGTCGTGTGCAGGAAGCAATGAAAGTTGAATAGAGCTAACCCTAACAAAAGGGCTAACCCTTAATGCTGACACAGTTAGCTTAAGTAGGAGGCATGCAGCCTCACCCATCTTCCAGGTCTACAGTGGAAAGGTTGTCAGGCAAAGCACTTATCCAGTGAATGGATGATTCGCAACTGACAGCTAAAGTCAATTTCAATTTCTAAAAAGATCTTTTACTCAACTACCTTTTTGTAAAAGTCCTGATTATTCAGATACTTGTCTCAGGTAAATCTCAAGCATAACGTAAATCATGGCATGTATAATATAATGCAGTGAGAACATTTTTGTGGCCACCAAAAAGAAAGTGATCTATATCAGTTCTTTGGGAACTGAATTATCTACAGTAAAAATAATATTCCGCATTCACTTTTAAATGTTGTTGAAATTATTGGAGATTTCCATCCAATTTGCCATTTAAAAATATCATCATCCTCATCGTTACTGTCATTACTATGTAGTCTTCTTTGGTCATATTTTGCTTGTCCTCACTACACTGAGGAGCCTCGGCAGATCTCTGAGTTGCAGACCTGGAAGTGAGCGTGAAGACATTTTATAGAGGGAGTATATTTATCAGCAGCAGCCACTACATTTTTGCAAAGACTCCGTGTTCTTGGTTCTATTTCAGTTAGGTGATCACTAAGTTTTGTTTGCAGTGTCTGAATTTGCTTAAGAATGGTGCTGGGAGAGAGAGTACTATGCTTGAGGGGGTATTTGGGAATTTATGTTTGTGCAGTCTACATGCAACTGGTAGACAGGTGACTGTGTCTGGTGGAGGAAAAGCAAGGAGTCTTTCTTATTGCTTCATCTTGGTAGGGTTGTGCTTTTGTTTGTTTGTTTGTTTTCCTTAACTCTTTTCCATTTTGAAAAAAACTGAGTGATTCAAAGATTGTAACAGACTTTCCCAAAAGTGCTTCACAGTTCAGGGAGTTACAGAAGCAATTGTTCCCCTGACTTACAAAAACATAGTCTTCTCTTTGGCCCAAGTTTCCCTGATCTCTTAATGCTGGCCACAGGTCAAATGGAATTCCAGAATTTTAGAGAACAATGCAGCTAGGTAGGTTAGTATTGTAAATTATCGTCCTCCAAGAATTACCAAAAAAAAGGGGGGGGTGGATAAATTTAGCAGGAGTTTAACAAAGTGATGGCATTCTTTTTCAAGATGAAAAGGTTGTCCAGCGAGCCTTCTGCAAGCTGCCTAAGTTTGGTTAGACGTGTTAGAGCTGTTCTGCTGAACAATAGATTCCCTTCTTAGATTTGTTCATTAATTTTTGCGTTTCAATTTTCATCACCTCCTGAATTAGAAGAATTGTCTTACACTCCAGCGAAATGCATCAGAGCATGAGTTCCTCAGTGGCAAAACAGTCAGATGTTTTGAAAACAGGATGCTTTGGCCCTGCATTACAAAAAGAGGAACGGAAAGAGAAACAGTATAGAAAGGAAGAAAGCAAGTCCCCTCAGCAGGATCCCCAGCCCAACGACGGCATAAACAGTGACCTATCTTCCTGAACTCCACTGTGGCTCAGTTCCTGACCTCGTGTCACCAAAGCCGACCGACGTCATTGGAGGAGGATAGGGGGAATGGTGCAGGGGCTATGAGGGTGACGACAATTTCCTGTCTCCTTCCTGACAGACGCAGTCAGAAAAGTACAGGGTTGCAACAACAGTGGCTGAGGAAGGACTAGCCCAGAACAATCCCAGGAGATGCAGCTGTGACTGACAGGGAAGGAGCTGCTGATCCTTCCTCCTTTTACTGAGAAACATAGTCTCTCACCTAGAATTTGCAGGTGACAAACGTCAGAAGTGTCATTCTTACCCAGCACGTTGAATGTTTTTCAAAAGATAAACATGCTGTGGTATTCAACGAGGAGCTATGTTCAAGCAACTAGTCACTGTCTTCACTTCCCCTAAAATGCCCTCCCCTGTCCTTTTCATTCTCTGCGGGCTTTACTCTGGGCTTATGTTAGATGCAGCACAAAGGTTGGACCCTCCCGGGGAAAATGGATGTTCTGTGGTTGAGAAGAGTGGCCCTGTATATTAATACTTTCTTCAGAATGAAGCATCAGGACCTAGCACTTCAGTAAATGTCTGCTAAGGAAACCTATCAGACAGGAATGGGAGATAGGAGGTCCTCTTTCTCTTAAGGCGCTGTGAAGTCAGCTACAGATACCATACAGGGAAGTGAGTCCTAGCTACACAGCTTATTTTTCCAGTTCTTCGGGTGCAGCCATACTGTAGTACTGAACACTGAGAGCAAAAGCAACTAATCGGCTGTGCTCTTGGGTGGGAGGGAACGAAGTCTCCCAGTTCCACCAGCCTGGAGCCAGTTGAGAACCAGGCTGAATGGCACTGGGAGGTGGTTGTGAAAAGCTGATTGCCCTACCATTGGGTGAGTCATTTTCTATTTAACTGAATAATCGATAACTTTGGGAAATGTTGGATTCAGCAGAACTGAAAGGAAACAGATCTTATTGGCCAACAGATCCATCTTAGAACTCTGTCAGGAAGGTGGTAAGCAGGTGACCAATCCTTGGAAGGAATTAATGCCACTTTTGCCCAGAATTCAATGGTGTGATTAGAGCAGTGCCACCCTTAGCAGGTGACGGATCCTTTTCCTGGACCCTGTGCTGTAGCAGAGCCTTTGCCTGGCCTTCCCCCTGCTGCCCTCCAGCCCAGGAAATGAGGAGTTGGCTGGGTCAAGGGAGCGGCTCTACTCCCCTCTCTAGACCACACTCTGCGTCTGCTGGACCCCAACATTCTCTGCCCAAATGGCTTTGAACCCACTTCTTGGGCCTGCACAGACCTCTTCCCTGGACATGCTACAGAAGCGCACACGCTTAGGCCTAAGGAGTAGCCAAGAGGCAGCAATCTGGGGTGTGAGGAGAGTTGCGTGGGAGGAGCTTGGGCGTGCGGGCTGTGGCAGAGGGCTCACTCACACAGGCCTGCACACAGGTCCCTGGAGATGCAGGGGCTTGGGGAAAGAGGAGGGCTGGGCGTGGTCCAGGAGCTAGGTGCCCCTGCACTTCCATCTCGGGGGCGTTCAACAATTCTAAATTCAGTCTGACCTTCCAGGCTGTTGTGAAGGTATATCTGTCGGGGAAGGAGTATAGGAGATAGCTCAATTTATAATCTTTAGTTATATATTTAGACTTACGGTATGTGGTCCCACACATATTAGAGGTGACCCTGGATTAGAGGGCAGAATAGAATGAAAATTAGTTCTGATAGCCAGGTGGGCACTCATGCATTTTTTTTGGTGCAACTTTTCTCTCTTTACTGCTCAGATTTATGTAAAATAAAGTATGGAGGCAGCAGAGTAAAGTGAAAAGGGCTGGGAATAAGCTATGAGTTTGAGTTCTAGCTCTGCCTTTATTTAGATGCATTATCACAGACTATTAAACATTTTGAATCTTTACATTTTCTTATCTCTAAAACTAATTAGTTGGAGAAGACTATATCCACAGTCTCCTTCAGCTCTTGCATTTATTGGTAGAGTAATAATAGAGACCTAGCAGACTGTTTGTACAGGTGTATGCTGCGTGTGCAGACATTGTGCTGAGCTCTTTACCTACATTCTGTCATTAATATTCACAGCAACCCTTTGAAATAGGTACTGTTATTATCCCTGTTAGACAGATGAGTAAAGTGAGGCCTAGAGAGTTGAAATAACCTGCCCAAGGTAAAGAAGAGAGCCAGGATTCACACCCAGGTCATCTAACTCACAATCAATGATCCCAATGAGACAAATAAATATAGAGAAAAGTTTAGAGGTTTTTAATAATTCTTCTAAGGGAATTTTGGAGCGGTCAATCAGAGATCTTATTCTGGTAACTCTGGCCATCCTGGGTGGGTTCTGGTTCACAGTCCTAATCTGCAATTCCCATATTCTTAGCCTCTAGGCCAGCCATTAACTGCCCTAAACTCAGTCTTCTTGTCTAAAAAGCAGTGTCTACTAGCATAGATCAGAGGAAGAATAACCACAGTTATAGAGAATGGGTGTAAAGCACTCATAAACACGTGAATAAGAATATTAAACTAATCCACTGCCTATTGCGGATCCGTTCGCTAAATTCAAGATTTGTTTCTTAAAATTTTCTGACATGGCCTAAGATAAGATAGTATGGTTTTGTTTAAATGACCTTAGCCTGCCCCCAAATTCCCTTTATGCCTGGCTTCTGAAAGAAAAAAGAAATTGGAGAGAAGCCATTCTTACTTTTTAAAAATTTTTATTATCATTCAAATGATTGGGGCAATTTCATTATACACCATATCCTTTAGAATGCATGCAACATGACCATAAAACAGATAATTAATAATTCAGTAATATATAGGGAAATTTTCTGGAAGTAACTTGTAGGCTGTTTTCCTTGGACTTTGTCTTCAAATAAAGATAAAAGAGAAGATTAAGTTGTTTATTCTTTATCATTGCTTAATTACTCTTTCTATGACAAAACAGAGTTGTATTATCAAGAGTACAATTCATTATTGCAAGTTCTAGTCTTATCAAAACTTAACAAATCAAAGAGTTTGAAAGTTATTTAGTGCTTTATTTAAATATGTCTGCATTGGTTTTTACAAAACCATTTCCTTCACTGAGTTCTAATCCACTTAGCCCAATCTTTCTGCTAACTTACCCAAGTGAGCAAATCTCTAAAAGACAAACAGGGATGAAGTGAGGGAGCATACCTTTGATTGTTGTACCTCTGAGTAGCTGATAAGAGAGCATAATAGCTCAAAATCTGGTAAATTAGTCATTTTAAGAGGAGCCTCTCTCTCCACAAGGGGGGAATTACTGTTTAGAGTGTGAAATATAAATCTAGAACACTAGTCTGGAATAATAGAATTATAATACATTAACAGAATAAAATTTGGTTTCCATTCGTATACTTCTTTCTTGTCTTTTCTTTTTTTTTTTTTTTTTTTTTGACTATATGCCAGTCTAAAAGGCTCCCATGTCCTATGCCATCACTATCTATGAAAGAAAAGCCAAGCGTGGAGCTTGCTCTTGTGTTATTCTTCTAAAACATATTTCTATATAAAAGTGTGCTCAGCAAGTGGGGATAGCTGAGCTATCCTGAAGCCAGGACAACTAAAGCAGAAGATGGCAGGGCACACTTAGGCCACAGTCAGTGGATCTCACGCTCTCGAAGGCCTGCGTCAATTGCTGATGTGTTTCCCTGCACATCTCCTCCCTTTAGCGTTTTCCAGGGAACTACCAGCCCCTTACGGTCTTGCCCACTTGTACGTGATGTTTCCCTCCACTGGTGCCAAATTGTTTGGTCTCTTGGATATTTCACTGTAACTTCCTTTGTTTGATTTGCTTTAAAGTAGCCAAGTGCTTCCACAAAGAAAGGACTGTTAAGTTATTTGGAAATGAAGAAGAAAGTAAAACTCCTGTTTCTTTTGTTTTTGTTTTGGGAAATGCCCGATAATCTTTTCTTTTTATGGAGATTTTAAAACTATAAATCATGCAATTCCATTCATCAGTCACAATATTTTTCCTTCTGGTAATTACTAGCAATTTAAGAATCTACCACTTTTGAAAACTAAAGCCCTAGAAGATTAAAGTGTAGTGAACCTATGAAAACAAAATTTATCTTTCTGGCTCAGTCACTTTCATCTTTCAATTTTTTTAGTTATTCAAAGTATAATAATTTTTCAATCAATTATTAGAAACTTTAAATAGCCACATTCGTCTCACTCTTTACTAACAGCATGGTGCATAATATTATTACCTGGAGCGATTATAAAAATGAAATTTGAGTACAGTTATCAGGAAGTAAAAGTGATTAAGCCAATTTAAAAATTTTAGATTTAGGACAAGAGGTGATGGCGTTTGATATCTGAAAAAATAGATTTGAGTAGTTATTTTGGAAACAAAACAGGCAGAAGAGAAATTGTCATTAAGTCAAAATATCTTTCCAACTCAACTATATAGGCTGAGCTAAAGCCAATCAGACAGGGCAAAGTGAAATTTGGCAACTATCTAATGTCTTTGGTCACTATCGATGGTGACATTTGGTAAATCTATTTTCTTTCTAGTTCTAGTTCTACATGGTTGCATTAAACAATATCCTAGAACTTTAAGCCCAAAAGGGAGTCTTAAGTATTATCTATTTGAAATCATTTTACAGATGAGAAAACTGAGGTATTGATTTTCTTGTTAATAAAAAGTGAGGATTGAATATATAATGTACTCCAAAAAACTTTGTAAAATATAAAGCACAATCTGAAAAGTAATTTTATTATGGCGTGACTTCTCCAGAGCCGTAAGATTAATTAGTGGGATTAAGATACTAAAATACAGGTCTCATCTGTAGCAAAAGGCTGACTACGTTTAAGAAAGACGTGGAGCATTCCCTCATTAGTTTACATTGATCTCATTCTCCATTTGCCTTTCTTGAGTAAAAGCTATAAAATGTCTTAATCCTTTCAAGTAAAGAGAACTAATTTAGTATACCTGAAAATTTGGTGATCAAAATACAGAAGGAAATAATTAGAGTGAGTTATTTTAAATGACTCTGGACTTAGTTGCTTTTCTTCACTTTTTGCTGTTTTAATTTCTGGATTAAAAAAATATATATATAACAGCTGGACATGGTGGCTCACACCTGTAATCCCAGCACTTTGGGAGAAGAAGGCGGGAAGATTGCTTGAGGCCAGGAGTTCGAGACCAACCTGGGCAACATAGTGAAACCTCTTCTGTACAAAAAAAAAGATTTAAAAATTAGTTGGGGATGGTGGGACACACCTATACTCCCAGCTACTCAGGAGGCTGAGGTGGGAGGCTGAGTCCCAGGAGATTGAGGATGCAGTGTGCTATGATCGCCCCACTGAACTCCAGCCTGTTCAACAAAGTAAGACCCTGTCTCAACCAAAAAAAAAGAACAAAGATATAAAGCATCAGAGAAAAAAAGTTTCATCTTACAAAGGCAACCAGGGTTAGAATTTTCATCCTCCATTGAAATGATGCCCTATAGATAATTTCTGTGCAACTTTTTCAGTCAACATAATATCCTATCTCTTCATGTGATGCATTATCATTACTAATATTTGATGGCTGCTTCATATTCAGTGTGCAAAATGTACTGTTAATAACTTACCCAATTTACGATTAATGTTTTCAATTTTTCATCATTCTAACTTTGTACCATCTCTGGTTATTTTTTAGGTGAGATTCCCACAAATGGAATTAATGAGTTAAAGGGTTTGAGCATTGTTAAGGCTCTTGATGCTTGTTTGCTTTCTCACTAATTTCTATGCCAAAGTTTAAGCAGTAAAAATCCTCTGTTGTTAATGTAACTGCCCTTAATTTCTTCCTTTCCTCTCTCTGAAACTGAAGGTGATAAACTGGAAAGTTTTACCAACTGGTAAAAAAAAAAGTCAAGACTTGTATTCTCTTTGCCACTTAGCAGAACTGTTAGCTGAGAAGGTTGAAATCAAGATGGTGATCTCAGTAGATATTGACTCTCTTCCTATACTCAGGAATGTTTCTGCCAAATGGCCCAGATTATGTGAATCTCTCACAACTCATATGATTTCTTGATCCTTGAGTCCTGTTACCAACATCCTAGTGGCGTTGGGTACAACGACGTTGGCAGCTACCTATTGAGAAACAAGATAAATGTAATTAATCCCATGTAAACATTTTAAATCAAATAAATCTCATTCACAGCATATAGAGACACATGTTTATGTATTTAAGTAGCTTAAAATAAGTTTTAGTATTTGTAGACCTCTGAGTTAAGCACATACTGCAAATATTTTGCCATAAAGTATCGATAAATAATAAACTATTAATCTGATTATTTAAAATGAGTAGATGCAGGAAAAAAAAGTAAGGGAAAAAGATTCAGGGAGAACTGATCATCTTGGTATACTGTTTATTAAGGGAAATTATTATTCCATGACTAAAAGATCCTTGACAGTCTGACTTAAGCTATTTTGGTCTCTACCATTTCTAATCATTATTTATGTTATGAAGTAGGACAAAGTAAGAGAAAATTACTTAGCATATAATGTAAGAAATAAAAAGAAGATTCCTAATTCTTGAGTGGGTAAGAAAGCTAGATGCTTTGGCTACTGAAATAAAACATAGAAAACTTGAATTACAAAGTGAAAAATTTTAAAAGGAGATTCTACTGAGAAAAGAAACCATTTAAGAGCCAGGATAAGCATTTGAATATAAGAGGAACGGACACAGATTAGACAAAAAGAGACTAAAATTTTAGTACCTCTGTTGATCAAAACAATGAACTTCCAACTTCCTCTCTACCCTTGATGTCAGAAAATCTATCGAAAACATGGCTTAAGAATGTTAGTAAGAGTTTTATTATCACTTGAGAATGAAGAAATACAGGACTTTATCCCTCTCTTGTTATTTCACTGCCTAGAAAATTTCCTCTTGGCTCAAACATGTCATTAGACTCTGATCCTGGTATGCCAAACTTCGTGGCTTTCTTTTTTGAAAACCTGCCTTAGCTACTCTAACTTCCATAAGATTTTCAAAGACCATCATCTTACCTAAATTATTGTTTACTACCATTGCTAACATTTTAACTATCTGGGATTTTATTTATGTCTGCTCTGATAGCAAGTTCTCAGGACTTGAAATCACATTTTGAATGATTGAGACCCCACTTAGCTTACAGTATTAGGGCTAAAAAAAATTATCAAGGAGGCTTAGCTCTATTTCTGTTTAATTGTAAGGAGAAAAGTGAACAGCAAATGAAAGCTTTTGTCAGTTAGTGGTAGTTGATTTTGGGTTTATTTTATTTTAAAAAAGCTGTCTGCAATTCTCTTACTTGATTTGCTCATTGAAGAAATTTGTTGATGTGCAGACTTTTGATAGATTATCCTGCTTTTAACCAACACTAGGATGGGTAATGACTTCACTGGGGAGCACAGCACAATACTGAAGATGGAAATTCTTTTAGCATTTTCAAAAAATTTAAATTTATAGAAAATCCTTCAATCATCCAGGGCTAATGTGATTTTCCAGTATACTTTTACATGTCCGTTTGATTGTGAGAAGCGAGGGACCTCTGATGGGTCACTAATAATGGACTCCATCTCCCACTCTGGCTCTCCTACTCATAGTCCCCAGGGGTCCCTTTAACTGGCCAGATGTTGCCCATTCACCAAGCTGAAATGGCACAGCATCCTCCCTGCCTGTAGCCCCCTTCCATTGTGAGTGCACTGCTGGCTCCATTCTGTAATGGAGTCAGATGATTTAGATCTGTCTGTGTTTACTGATGCAATGGGTATGTTCTTCTTGGCCAGGCCCGGTACATTATTTGTGTTCTTGACAGGGGGAGCTGCCACCGAATTTTTTCCTGCTGTATGTTAACACTTGGGATCTGATTGCACAAGGCTTATTTGCATCTTCCTTATGCATTGCATGGGAGCTTCCCTGAGAATATCTTGTCAAGATTGACTAATATTATTTTTTAAACATTTTAAAATCACTATCATTTAATTTCAGAGAATTTGTTTTGTTTTGTGGGAATTAATTAAAAATACTTTTGTACTAATATTTTGCTTTTGTGTATTTAAAGTATTAAGATAAGTTCACTGTCTCATACTGTATTATATGTCTAGCATAGTAAAATTTGCAAACTGAGAAAGGTCATCCATTGCTTTTCAAGAAAGACTCTTCAGGGCCTTTAATAAAGTCCTAAATTAGAAGAATCTTGCCCAAAATAAACAAACAAAAAAAATGTGAACACCTTTGCAGGAATAGATTATCCTAGTTTTAAATAGATTGGGTTAAAATGAGTAAAATATGGCTCCTTTTCTGAAAGGTAATAAAGGAGGAGTAGATATTAGTTAGGAAGAATTCAGGAAGGATTTTTCTTTTTCAATCGCTGCTTTTCAAATCAAACCGCATGATCCAGGACTGCATTTACCAGAACACTCTGCACCTGCCTGAGGGAACATTAGTTATGAGGCAATGTAGAGATTTCTAAGGCCCATTTCTTCACTTAAAGCTCATTTGTTCTTAAAGCATCCTGTGGTACCAGGATAGAGCATTAAATAGAGGGTCATTCCCTTTAAGTATATAGCTATTTATCATTTCCGTGTTGCTAGATCCGGCATGGCATGGTGAGAAAACGTATCTGAAGAGCCCGTTCCTGCATACACAGTGCTTTCACCTGTGTTCTCATATGGCACTCACTGAGAGAAATACCTTAGTATATGCCCGTCTTCAGATGTCAAACTGAGATTCAAGAAAGATGTGATTTTCTCAAGCCCTTCTGTCACCAATGGCAAGGCTCGGGGTCAAATCTTGTTCTCTTTGTTCCCAAGTCAAATAATTTAAAAATAAAAATTAAGGAGAAATCCAAAGGGGAATTTATTATCTTCTTATAGAACTTGTTAACAAAACATATAATCGTAGAATTTTAAAGCTAGAGATCAACCAAGGCTCCTTCTTATTTTTCAGACCTCAGTTTCGATAGTCTCTCTTTAGAGAGACCTTCCTTAATGACCCTAACTTAGCAGCTTGTTGATTTTACAACTTACTATCACAATTTATGACTTTTGGTTTTGGTTGTAGAACTTGGTTTTTACTGATCTCTTTCATTAGACCGTAAAGTTACTGGACACATGAATTGCATCTACTGTGTTCACTACTGTAGCCCCAGCATTTAACTAGGCACATAGTAGGCATTTGCATAAGTATTTTTTGATCAATTGCGTGACGTTCAGAAACTTAATCTAATTTGTCCAGAACCAAATATTGGTTAGTGGCAAATTCGTTAGAATCCAGGAGTCCTGTTTCCTGGTATGCTGCATTGGGCTACACATGGGTGTTTGCCGTACCTAATTCCAGTTTTTCTAATTGTTAGGTTGGATGAGAAACCTCATCTGGTTTACAGTGACTCCTCAAAGTACCCTCAAAGGTGAAAGCTTGCTCCTGAGTCTTCTCCTACATTTAAAGCCAAAGAACAAAGTTGTCAGTTCTTGTGGGCAGAAATGTGAAGCACAATTTTGTTTGTTTGTTTGTTTTGTTTTTGGTTCAGTTTGGCACTATCTGGCTTATCGTTCTCTCAAAAAGTGTTCATCCTGTGGACAAGAATCTAAGCCCTTCAGAAATGGGCAATGGTTATTATTCTTCTGGGAGCCTATTCGTGAGCACATATTGCATCTGTAACTCAGCCACTCTCCATATCTGTTGTGTCTGGAGAATAGCAGCCTAATTATTCTGCCATCGTTCGGGTACGTTTTTCGTTCCTAGCATGTTGCGGACACTCCTCTCGCCTCAGCCACATATTTAATTAATTCATATGTGTTACCAGATTGATCTCAACTGTGAAAATCTGAGCAAAAGGCATACATACTTGGTGCAGTTTTCCTTATGTCAGGCAATCTGTGGTCATTCGTGGCTTTTAGTTAATATACAAAAAATTCTAAAGTCTCTTAATTTGAGAAAATTGGCTACATCAGGGAGGCATGAGTGGCTAGAATTACCAACAGCTGGACCTCTCCAAATAGGCTTTTTTTGTTGCATGACTCTTAAGGCCGTTTTGTGTTACGGTTTTCATTTGTCATGCTTCATCTATCTTTCTGGCAATTCTGGTTTACACTCCTTAGACTGGTGAATAATCTAAATGTCAACCAGCGAGTCTGAACCTCTGTGAGTAACTTGTGTGTCACATAATCTATATGACATAGCACCGCATCACACCTGCAGCAGCATACTGTGGGAATTTCATAGTTAATTATGGAAGCTGCTGTCAACAATTAGAAGAAAGGAGGTTAGGTGCCAAAGAACCAACCAAAACCTCCACCCAAAAGCTAACTCAAAGTGAGTTCAGATTCTTTTACAATTCAAAGATAAAACCTAGCTTCAAGCACAAACCCTGTGGACTAAAGAGCAGCAACTAGGTCTCAGATACCTTGCCAACCATTTTACATATATTATTCTTAATCCTCCCATTTTTAAAGATGGAAAAACATAGTCTCTAAGAGACTCAATGACTTGCCCAGCTTCTCAGCTAAGTTATAGTACAGGTTTTTATTTCCGGTTGAATACTCAGATGCTCCTATGTCATGCTATGATGATGTTGGATTTGCTGTTTGAGTCTCCTTTGTGCAGTTAGAGCCCACTGGTAAGGCAAGCCTGCAACCAGCCTCCTTTCTTCATGTGTGAACTATGCAGCCAACTCTGAAACTGCTCTATAAGCCTTCCATGAACCCAACAAACCTAAACATCTTGGGCTACATTGTTGTTCAAAGCATCTATCCATCTCTTCTAAATTATGGTAGCTAACATTAGAAAACACTACATAAAAAACAAGTATGACTATCTTTTTGTAATAGTATAAAACTACATTAGTCTACTGTTTTCATCTTTTATAGTTTAAAAATATGTTCAAACTTCCAACCTATGGCAGATTGTTCTCAACTTGCGTGTTCATAGTCCAGCATGGAGATTATCAAAACACCAAAACAGATTGCACATATGCTTTCAAGTAGGAAAAGAATAGGTCATGTAGCCCAGGATTTTCTTTTATTTATTTGATAGGCCCCAGAATTGATCTTGAAAATTGCCAGGGTAATAGGCTGTCCTGGCCCTGAAAACTGCTGATCCAGAAGCAGTGATTCCCAAGGCAGGTTTTGTAGCATCGCATGGACTTTCAGCTCACAGTCTCAAGAGGTATGTGAGAGTCACTAGCTGAAATCAATGCAATTAATATTAAACACAATCTAGGCCACATGGTGCTTTTAAGTGGGTGGAGTAGTAATGTCAAAAACAAGCTATGGTTAGTGGCAACAGCCACTTTAAAAAAAAAAAACACAAGTTATGGTGGATTTTTGTGGCTGCAAAAATATTGGAAAATTTAAAAATTTCTAGTCTATAACTCAAGAGGTGTTACAGACTGAAAATGGAAATCAGTTCTTTAGGAGAATCAAGACCAATACTTATAGGTTATGAAAAGAAAGTAGAACATTTGGGTGGTGGTTTCCCTGTTCTGTGTAATTTCAAGTCAAACACGAAGGTCCTAAAACATAGGTCTTGTTTCCCACTAGTCAGGAGAGGACACTGTACTAGATCGTCTGTGGGTCTGATCCATGGTAAGATTTCTAATTTTTAAAAACATCTCAAGTTGTGGAGCTTCTGGCTATGAAATGTTTCAAACAAAACCTTAGTCATTTACTTTGAAATCACATTAATATCCTGTGGCCTTAGAATTGTCTCTAGAAGCTTGAGGTTAAATATTAGCCATTATGCCCACGCAGAAAAAGTTGTAGAAGGCTTAAATGAAAAAACCAAAGAGTGACTGAATAATATTCCTTGATTCTTTGATTTTTCTCAGGTACCTCAATGATTTTTCTCATCTGTTGTAAAGGGCTTCTGCTATGTTTAATTGTGAAGCCAGCACCCCAAATCTGCCAAAGTTCCCTTTTTTGTCTCTATTAACAGAGAGATTAAAAGGGAGGGGCCAAGTACATAAAATGAAATTGTGAGGCTCCAGGAACTGTTGCAGATCTTCTAGTGTTTCTCTCGAGAAGGAAAGGCCTCTGTCAAAAATAACAAATTTGAAAATTTTAAATTATCTACAAATATATAGTATCCCTAACACATTACGATGCGTATACAGCTTTGAAATCCTATCTCTTTAAGGGATATTTGGACATGCAAATATCTGGACCACACTTATAGTAAAAAAACAAATTGTTTATCTGAAATTCAAAGTTAACTTGAGTGCCCTGAATTTTTATTTGCTAAATCTAGAAGCCCTACATATGTGAAAACATATATATCGTTTATAAATATTATATATATATAGTTTAAAAAATGCATAGTGAATATACCAGTCTTCAGATATAAATAGTTACAGTGTATTTTTTCTATTTAATTGTGTTACTACAGCAACTTTCAGAGTTAAGAGAATGTTGGGCCATGAGAAATTTCTAAAAGCACTGTTATGGAAATTATTTTGGGTCTAGGAAAGGTCAATTTTTTAGTGTTCCATTAATGTGTGTCATCGCTGCTTTTGAAAAGTTATCAGAAATTCTAAGAAAAATGGACAATAGCAAAGGAGATAGATAGGTAGGAAGATGAGAGCTGTTCAAGACCCTGTCACAAGCTGTACAGCAGTTACACTTGAAATCTTTTGATCTTTTGATCTTTGTCAACTCTCTGTAGTAAGGCACTAATAGTTTGTCCCTACTTTGCCTTTTAATATGTCACTTGAGCGGATACTTGTCCTCTAACCAGCAAGTAGAATTGATTCTATTTTTGCTTCATTATAATTTTTGATGCAGAATTATGGTAGATATATCCATGCTTATTTTTCATGAGATAATTATTCATCATGGATTACTACATCACTGGGAAGGTAAGAAGAAAATCACTCAATTCTAATATGTTTAGAATAATTTCTTTCTGATTTGGCACACGGACAGTGAGAATGACCTCACTGTGTTCCCTGGTGTTCCAGGGGTTTGCTCTAGGTACAGGAGAACTTGTTTGCTAAGGTGGCCCATCATGGAACTTTAGTCTCTGGTTAAGTAGATGCTAATGGACAATGGCATGTCCATTACTCCTTATTTTACCCTATTACTAACCCACTTGATTCAACTTCACTTGCCTTTCAAGTAAGACCATTAAAGAAGCTGGACATCAAGTTTCAAATGAATGATAGTTTACAGGGAAAGATAGAAAGAAGGGAGGAGATGAGATGCACATTATCACATACTCTGAAACGTTAAGAATTGTGAAAATTGTGAGTTTCATAAGGGGTTTTAGACAAAGTACACTATATCCCCATTCTAGTTTTCCTTTTTTATTTTAAAGTGATATTTGTTTTACTTCTTTGAGTCTTTCTTTCCCTACAAAATAGAGGTATAGAAGAGGCAATTTCTGAAAGTCAAGAGGGATCTTCAAAACTAGTCATTTTTACAACTAAAGAAACTGAGCCCCAAGAAGTTAGTTTGTTTTACCCAAGATTACACATTTGGTTAGTACCTGAGCTAAGACAGAGACAGTCTCTGTTTACTTCTTTTCTTACTAAACTGCTGCAGTTTCAACTTCTTCCTACCGCTATTAGCATTCTGTGACTTCGGGAGGGATTTTCAGCCCCTTCGCTTTCCTGATGCCTGGGAATTCTTATTAAGCTATGACTAACAAAGTATAAAATATGAGTCAAAAGTTAGTCCCTAATAAAGTCATTGTGACTTTAATGACTTTGGCAGTTGTTTCATACTGCGAAAACAGGAAGATCCTACACAATAAGGCGCCTGTCTCACAGCTGGGCTCCTGCGTAGACAGCCACCCACAAGAGTAACCGCTGGGGCTGTCTTCCTCTCTTTGACACCTTTTTATCCTCTGTCCTTAGAGTTGTATCCTGCTATCTTCATCATGAAGTTATCAATGAGAGGAAAGTGCCTGCTTTATCTAATCTTCCATAGGCTGATCCCTTGGAATTCACTCCTAAGTGATTTCCAGTTCATCCCAACAAGCCTAATTCGTCTTAAAAGTAGCTCTTTCATGTGCTTGATACTAGCTTCTTGGATTGTTTCATTCTTCAAAACATAAAATCACTGAATTTAGATTTGAGAAGACTTGGAGATCATTCCAGTTCATGCCTCCTGTGTGATTAGTTTATTTAGCCTGTGGATCTTTGCACAAAACTCAAACTAGTCCTCCGATGAGAAATACAGAAAAATGATGAAGTATTCCATCACTTCAGAAGAAACTGGCTTTGAAGAAAATAATCTCTGTTTGTAGCTTTGAAACTAAAAAAAAAAAAAAAAAAAAAAAAAAAATGAAAGCCGTCAAACAAAATGTTCCTATCAAGTAGAATTGAATTTCAGGCTTTGCTAGTTATCCTATATTTTTAAATGACTTCTCTCTATGAAAGGAATGTATTTTTAAAACACCACAGATGATTTTATAGAGAAGGTATATTCTAGGCAAATAATAATAAATCATTTTATGTAGAAAATAATACCTTCTTGCCTTTTCAAAAAATAGCTGCAATTTCTAGCAGTGTTTGCAAATCTAATGTTGGGCATAAGCTTAATAAGGTATTGGAGGAATTTGTGTTACTAAGGGTTGATTCACAAACTTTGCTTGTCTGTGTTGAAAAGGGGCTTTGGCCATTTCCTCTGGGGACATTATTTCTAGGTAGGCTCTAACAGGGTTTTCTTTGAAGGCAGATTCTTACAGAAAAATAGTATCTGTGTACATGAGACACATTTATCTTTGAAATAGTGTGCTCCTGTTTGTGGAGTTCTCTACTGCATTTGATAAAGTAAATAATGTCCATTCCTTTGCAATCTTGTAACTCCTTGGGACATAGTTTCACTCAGAAGATATTTTACCTTAGTATCTGGACTAAACACCTAACTTGATAAATAGACAGGGAGATTCCAAAAGTCTTAGACTGTAAAACTCTGAGGGATGATAAATGCTTCTCTTCCTTTGTTGATGACTTATTCTTATTTCCATTTTGAGTTGTTTTTCACAGTAGTGTAGAAGGAGTTTTGTTTTCTGGGAAATATTGGTTGCTGGTAAATAATATGTCCAAGCTGTAGGAGGCTGCTACAAAATTTATCATAGAATTATGAAAGATTAGGGCTGAGAAGCTGAGATCCCAAAACCATGCGTCAATCTCGTTTTACACCATGTGGGGTGATGACTTCACAGGACTGTTAGTGAGAGCTGAGAATGAAAGTCCAGATCCATCTGCTACATCACAGCTGCCTCTGGTGAGCCAGAAACAGCTCTTATATGGGAGCCCAGCTAAGCCTCACTCCTCAGCTGTCTCCTCAGCCTTAATGTCAAACGTCATTCGTATCTATTCCACTCCTTGGTGTGTCTCGTCACACAAGCCAGCATAATCATACTAACTGGAATTGACGTTACTAGCATGTAAAAGATATCCCCTGTCTGGTCCTTGAAGGCCGTGTCTGCCTTCCTTAGTTTGTACAGAGCACACATAAATGGGCCCTTCATAAGTGCTTTTTGATGAGAGCGATGATTGCCTTAGTCAGTGTGGTTGGGCCCTCCCTTACAGAGGAGGAAAACCAATGGTTGTTGCTAAGCAACATTTAAAGCACTAGGTTGGTTTCTGACACTGAGTGACCTCCATTTGCGTACTTCATCATGTTGTGTGTTTTATGGTTGCCTTAAGATGACTGTGTTTTGGTGGCATTGCCATGCCCTTAGCAAAAGGCTCATAAAAGAACTAGTTTAGGCATGGGAAGGGAGGACGTGATATTCGTCTGTTAAAGACTTACATGAGTACACTGACCCCTTCTGTAAGTATGCAGGAAAGATGAGGAGTTTGGTTTATTTTCAGCCCTGTAGCTGAGAGCAACCTCCCGGGTCCCATGTCAGGACTGATTGACAATGTATCTCAACAGTGTCCTGTTGCAACGGGAGGCTATAGAAAGAAAATAAAGAGGAACAATCTTTCCTTCTCTAGCTTTTTATGATTCAATTTTTACCTGCTTTTATCTTCTAAGCTGAGAGACCAATATGGCTAATAGAGAACTGGCCCCATTCTCTTCAGACTGTCAATTGTTGTGGTTAACCAACGTGCCCTAATATATATATCTGACTAGTACTACTAGAATGAAAGCTGATTAAAAGCATGAAAAAAAGCATGTTTGTTTCACTGCTATATCTTCACTGCTTTGCCTGGCCATTTTAGGTATTCAATAACTATTTGTCAAATACATGATAAAATGGCAATATTGAATGACTACAAACCTGATTGACTTCAAAATATTCCTGAGTATTTCAGAGAGACCAAAGGAACCAAAATGAGATGATTTTTTGAATGTTAGATTTGGCTAAATCTAGTACAGAAAAAATTATGAAAGGAATCATCTGCCTTTAAGGTTTTTACAAGATGTTTTAATAGCAGTTCTAGTAAAGTTTGCTTCTCTGCCAAAATTCAGCTGATAGGTCAGAGCATATAAACCTGTCTCCTCTAGCTTCTAAGTTTTCAGTGTATGTAAGTGCCTATCTTTTGAGGACTGAAAATGAGAAGCCATTTTGACTGAGCAGTTGTGCCTTTAAAAATAAATAACTTGGGATTTGTGTGATTCACCTAGAGTTCAAAATTGCACAGAGTTCAACAAGTAAAATACACTACTAGCTGAGATGATTGATTCAGAGATCCCCGGTTACTATTATTAACATGTTGTATAATGAGAGACACACACACATACACAAACAGGGTTACCCAGAAAGAGGGTGATTGAATGTATTTGAGCACAGTGCATCGTGCAGTGAGCCAACAGGCAGCAATAGTGACTTGCATCAACTTCCCCTCAAAGGCCAGGTCTCCTGGGCATAATCAATGGCATGACCCACGGCTTGGATGCTTGAAGTGAAGCTATCGGGTGTGGGATGCTCATTTGAAAGAGGAATGCCTCATAAGAAAGAGAGCCAATTGCAAGTTGGGGCTGTTGCCATGGTGCTTTGTTATTCTCTCAACTTCAACTTGCTATCAATGAACTCCTGGGAGTCCAGGGGTAGAGTAACAAGATGGGAGGGAGAAGGAGGAGAGTGGGATGGGCCTGGGTAGGGAATCCCTCCCACTGCAGTAGGGCTCTTAGACTTTCCTCTTCCCTGTGCTCTAATGCTGACAAGGAGAAAGAGAGAGAGAGACAAAGAGAGAGAGAAACCTACAGGAAAGGAATGGCTTTCTCAACATGCCCTAGGTTGCTAAAATAAAGTAAAATTAATTTAACTCCTCAATATTTCTAACATGAATTAGAAGATGTAACACTAACATACCAAACAAACATAGTCACTCATAACTCCAAATAATTCACTATTCATTCGGCAAACAATGTCTTATGTTTCCTAATACATTCCAGATCCCAGATCGAAAGGTTAAATGAGTTTAATCCATTTGTCGAATGCAATCTAATATGCATATTAATGAGCTGACGGGAGTGTAGAAAATTGCAGGCTGTATATGAAGTGTTTTTCATATGAAAAATGAAATAAATTAATTCCATTCCCATTCATTTTATTGTGAAAAAGGGCTAAATGCATTAGAATACTTTTAGTAGGCAAATGCCTCCAAAAAGCTAGTCAAAAAAAAAAAAAATTCTTGTATACTGGAAGCCTAGTCTGAAAACAGCCTCAATTATAATCTTTTTTTTTTTTCAGTTTTTATTTAAATGTTCAGAAAGTAAATTAATCGAATGCACCATCACTTTGAAGCAATTAGAGTGGTGGAGGCTGCCTCTGCAGAGCGCTGGTCTGCAGTGGAGAGAGAGGGTTAAGGAATACCTAGTTGAAATGGGGGAGGGTACTGACTTCAGATTTACTTAAATATTCATGGGGCTTCCTCCATTTTAATCTTCTCCTTTTTAAAAGATGGCTGTGTTTCCCAGTCTGGCAACTCCACAGGAAAGAAGAATTGCTCCTTCCTTGCAGAGTTCAGCTGAGTAGGACTAATGTAGAGTGGAAACCCCTTCGGCCACCAGGACTATTCATAATTCATAAGTGCTTCAGACCAGCCGGCTGAATGCATTTGGACAGCCTCTTGCTCCTTCGTGCAATTCCTGATTTCATTACTCTCTTCTGCCAGGAAATAGGCAGGGAGCATAGGCTTCTTGCAAGAATGGTGTGCGAAGATGGGCTTTGTTTGAATTAGGGAATGTCATAGATTTTGAAGGTTTTGTCTTTTCTAAATTTTGATTATTTTACCACTGGATCTGCAGGGCTTTCCCGATCCTTTCGGGATTGCTCTCTCAGAACTGTGAATTCTTTCAAAGGGATTTGTGGATTGTGGCAAGGAGAGCATTCCAAAATGCCTGAGGCAAACTATTTGTTATCTGTATCTTGGGGTTACATCAAGGTGGGTTAATTTGATTGTATTGTGTGTCTTTGATAGAATGTGAAACATTTACATCTGTGTTTTTTCTGTGAAGTGGAAGACATCTGCAATGATTTAATATGTGTGTTCCTTTAACCCACTGGGACTTCTTATTGTAAAATAAGGGCATGTTATATTACATTGTATTTAAATATACTGTACTGTATTTTAATCCTGTTCTTTTTATTCAACTCTATTTTTTAAAAGATGCTTTTTATTTTTCTTTCATTTTATCTTAAACTTTTCACATATAATCTCACAGAATGGGTTACTAACTCAAATTATATTTTAGAGTTAATTTCAGACAAATGTGTTTTTAAAAGTAGCTATATTTTTAAGTGAAATTATCTTGACCTCTATTAAAATTCTTTTTTCCTGTGTTTGCATCTTCAAAAGAAATCAGATGTTAATTCTAAGGAATCTTAGGAAAATCTTTTTTCCAAGGTGACGTTGGATTAATTTCAAATTAAGGGGGTATTATATTTTGTAGAAACAGTATCATTTATCTAATGGTATCTACTCATCCCATCTCTTGGTTCCTAGACAGTAAAGTTGGAAATATTTAAGAGGATAATTTACTCATTTTTAGGTGGTTAATGCATTTTTGTTCTTCTTAAACAGTTCAAAAGAATGCTGAACCGGGAGCTGACACACCTCTCAGAGATGAGCCGGTCAGGGAACCAAGTGTCTGAATACATTTCAAATACTTTCTTAGGTAAGATATTAACTGGGAAAAACCTGTCTCATAACTGGGGATTTTCAGCATTAATGTCTATAACCCGTCAAGGACATCCCCATATAAATTTGGAGTGGGGTTAAGTCACAGAAAAAATCCATTTAAAATAATAACTAAGGGCAATCTTCAAGGGGAAAAAAAAATAAGTAGGGAGATGATATAAAAAAAGTGAATGAGAATACCCATCAAAGACAGAAGGTTATTATGGGCTGATTGTTTCTATACGTCCCTCAGGCCACCCCTTGTCAGCTTCTATCTCTGCCAAGACCTCCGAAGTAATGGAGAAAGTCCAATCACCCAAACCCTAGAGACAGCTCCATTGGCTCTGCTGACATAGTATTCTTTAAATTCTTCCAACAACTAGGCTTTGAGCAAAGGGTTTCCTCTAAGGTGTTTTATAAGGGATATGGTTGAGAAGTAATTCTATAGTGATTTGGTCCATGAGAATAAGCTTTGGAAATAATTTGCTTATTGCTTTGCTAAGTTATTTCTTAAAAATAAATGGATGGTGACGGGGAACATTTTCATATCGTTGAAAGATTTCTTCTTTTGCAAGTAGCATCATCTTCCTGATCTGATCCTTTATTTATTATTCCCTGTGTTACATTGCCAGTATTTAACACATGACACTGACTGAAAGGTTTGCATAAATTGTCCTCAGCTATTGCCATGCATCTTGTTTGATTATTAGGATTTCTAATCTCAGACTTAAAGACAATTCTATTGTATAATGAACTTATTTGGACTATTTTGATTTAATAAGGCCTACAGAATCTGCAATTTGTACTTCAAAGTGAATGGGTAGCATCTAGATTTTGATTCTGTTTACTTTCAATTGCTGCTGAATTATCCCTAGTTATAAAACCCTATTTTCCAAAGAAATGACCCATTCTTACAGCAGAACATCACACCCTCCCTTCTTTTTGGCACGGCCACATATTGTTAAATCAATAAGCATTTGCCTTGATGCCTTCTGGTTTTATTTTTAAAAATCAATCCTATTTCTCTAACACCAAAGCAGTTCCTGCTATCAGCAGATCAATCAGCTTTCTCTTTGAGCAGCCTACTACAAAACTCACTGCATTAACCCTGCAGCCAGTGGGCACCGGGCGTGATTAACAAGTGCCTTTCCAACTGTATGTAGGTGTCTGCAGCACTTGGTTTCCTCCAGCTGCAGTTGCAGCAACCTTTGTCAGAGAACAAAGGAGAAGAATTTTTCATACATCCTAGCTCTCAGAGGTGGCTAGAATCTAACTGTACAGAAAACATTACATTCTTTTCTTCTCCCTTCCTCCCCCTTTATCTCTTTGAAGATGAAGATCTTCTGCTGACATTTCAGATATACCGTTTTGTGTAACACCCAATCATTTTTCATAAGCTGGGAGCTGTTTTAGGGACATTTACAGGTTAATAACTATCAAAGACGAAAATAAAATCACTAAGTGCAAGACCACATTTTTGTTTTTAGAAACATTGTATTTTAAAATACCAGGGCTTGTACGACTTCTCACTACTGGCCTTAAAGCTACATGAAGCCTCTGAGCTCTTAATCATCGAAGACTGGACTTAGCAGTCCTCTTCGTTTGTAGTCTCTTTCAATATCTTCTTATCAAGGAAAAGGAGACTATCTTAGTCTACTAATTAATCTTTTTTATCATCTGTGTAGGCTACCAAGACAGAAAGCTGATAAAGATGAGCTCTCAGTCTCCACAATTTATATCTCAAGAACGGGCAAATGTCAACTCTTCCTTGAATATTCTACTTGCCATTTAGGCAGATCTCTTGAGAAAAACCAATTGTTTGGCTTCCCATTATTCCAAAAATGGGATATTAAATTATCAAGAACAAGTTGTTGAAGAAGGTTATCAGAATCTCAAACGTCACAGACTCTTAGCTTTAGGAGGGTGGGGTGTGTGAGTGTGTGGGTGGGGTGATGTGTTTGAGTGTATGTGGTAAACCCCATCAAACAGTCTGGACAGACAGGTTAGAATTTTAAATGCTCTTGGGAAAAATATAGGGAGAAAAAAATATATAAACAAAAGATGCCTCAGTTGCCTCACCTGGAAAATGGGAGCATTGGTATAGTTCGCATCCCAAATCTCTTCCAACTCTAACATATGACTCTGATATGTACCAGATTTATCAGTTCTGCTAAGCCATACCTGGCCACCTGGTTTCTCTGTGATGAAACCTAGGCTTGTAATTTGACAATCTTAAGAAACAAATGAACAAACAAACAAAGCTTCTTTCCAGACTGCAAATGCAGGCCATGGAACTCTTAGTCCTATTCTGTGAGCATAGTGAGTGTTCCTGGAGGACCATGAGGCCTTCTTCATAAACTGTCAGGTCTGCAAGGGGCCTTAATGGCCTTATTATCCAATTCCCTTGCTTTACAGGAGAAAACATGGAGGCCTAGAGGGATGAAATAACTTGACCAAGGTCACTGGGCTAATATGTTCCTGAGCCAGGACTAGGACTCAGCTCTGTTGACTTCTAGACCTAAATACCCTGTCACTCCTTTAACTAGGAAAGAAGGCTGTTAGGAACTCAGAACAAATACAAAAAATCACATTTAAGGGCATTTATGTAATATGTATATTATTTTAGAAACAAGCCTTTGGAAATCAGAATTATTAGACCTAAAAATAAAATATGTTTATTAACAGTTTCCAGTAATACAATAGACTCTTGTAAGAACGTGACAACCATCTCAGTGAACACAGAATGAGAAGACAATAGCAATTTAAGTTAAACCTAATGAGTACTATCTCCGTAAGAGCCACTGAACGTTAAAATGTGTCATCCATGGAGGAGGGAAATCCCTTAATCGAGAGATCTGTAAACTTGTGTTCTTCCCATCTAAAAAGACAGTGTCCTGGTGGGCAGAAAGAAAAGTGGGCAGTAGACCATTTACCAGTCCAGATACTTGCTGATACTGTCATATAATGGGCTCCAGGTTACTGATACGAGGGGAAATAGAAGTATCTGGCTTCAGGGGACATACAGCAGGACCTAGGTGGATGGTGCATAAATAAAACAAGATTTGCAGATGTTATATTTATAGTTTAGTTAATATTTTCACAGACCCCCTACTTACCATCTCAAAAGCTAGAGCTTAGAATTTTCAAGATTCAAGGAAAAGAGCTCAGGAATTTTGCATGATTGAATGTATGATCTTGTGAGAAAAGCACTTCAAATTATGCCATTAACATAGCTTGGATGGGACCATTTTTTGTATCTGTTTTTTGCTTGTCTTAGACTGGCCAACTGTTTCCCCGTTGTATTCTGACCATTCTGTAAATGTAAATTCACTGAGTGTTTATCATGATTTGTTGAATCTGTGTTTCAGGTTATTTCCACACTGAGCTGGCTAAACATTTAACAGAGGAAATTCAGAATAGGGAAACCTATCAGTTGTTCCAATGCCTGCATAGGGAAACACCCATTAATGTCAAATTGACACTCTTTGTGAATAATGGTCTTCTTCTTTATTGCAGTGTTCCAGACACAGTAGTGGTTCAGCTCAATTACTCACTGTTGCAGGGAATCTTTAATTAAACCAAGGTGAAAAGCCGCTAGTCCCACTAGAAATGGTTATATGTGCAGTGGCACAGGAAAATCTAACAGCCTGCTTAACCAGAGGTGGAGAAAGGTAGTCTGGAAAGGCAGGGGCCACTGTGGCCTTTCATTTTAGCAAAAAAGTAGTAATTATTAGGAATGAAGTGACAGGGAGAAAAGTAATTTCAAAAATAATATAATATACAGTTTTTATGCCAGAGATTGCACAGCAGGAAAGAGGTTTTTTAACAGGAACCTCAAGGCCTGGGTTCTATGCTATTAAATCACTGTGTCTGGAACAAAGTAATTGCAAAATAAATATCTGTTAAATAAATTGCCCTTTGAGCTTGGGCAAGTTGCTGACTTCATGTGAAAAATGAGAGTGTGGGATTGTTATTGGTTCCCAAACCTGGCTCTGATCATCCAAGTCACTCGGGAGTCTTTTAAAAAATACTGATTCAGTAGGGCTGGGTGGGGCTCATAAATCTGTATTTTTCAAAAGTTTCCTGGGTGCTTCTGATCCTGGACTAGGTTGGAAACCCCTAAACTAATTGAGACGACCACTAAAATTCCTCCCCAAGCAAAAGTCATAGGCTTGTGATTCTAGGAGCTTGTGGGTACCTATAGACGGTGCTGGGATGCTAGGGATCAAGATTCCCTTGGTCCGGCCCTGCAGACAGGTGGCGAGGAGTACATGATGCTTGCACTGTCTCGCTGTGCTTGCTTTGTTTGATGGAGTGTCCACAGGGGCCTGTGAGCAGGCAAAGGTCTCGGGGGAAAACATGTGACTATGCTATCATCTGCAAGAGTCTGAAAGCAAATAGTCTAGATCGCAGCATGCCATCTGGGAGCATGTCATTTTCAAATGGAGAAGTTGTCTTTCTACGAATTTTCACTGTAACAAGCAGAGATAAATGTCAGGCACTTTTGAAAGCTGCATTAACTCTTTCAGCCACACGGTGTCATTTAGCTCAGTGAAGCAGTGGTTAAGCAATTTGATGTATTATTGCCTTGGTGCACTCACAGGCAATCCTCGTGGCCTGAAAGAGTTAATGCATTTTTCAGAAGTACTCAGGATACATCCCCCTGCGAAGTGAAATAGAATATTTGATTGCTGATATTTTAATAGCATAACATAAAGGGAAGAGCTTCTACAAGCAGGTAGACACTTTTTTTTCACTAATCCTAGCTCTGCAGTTACCTTATTATAATTTTTAAAAATATTAAATGAAATATAAATATTTAATAATCATAAATACGTTAATAAGTGTTATGCCTATTACACATGAGAGGCCTTGTTGTTATTTATTAGTAGAATTAATAGCTAGAAGGCATGAAATAAAACTGAAATTATGGTCTTCCTCTAAACCTTACATGGTAATAAAGCAAGGCTTTAAAGTAATTATTTGAAAATCATGAATCACTTATTCTTCTAATATATATACTCCTCATTTAAATTGAACCTTGCTAAAGTCATACGGATTTTTAAAACTGAAAATAAAATGAACAGACCACAAAGCCTATTTTTATTAACTTGGATTTGACTGATGAGCATTTTTTATTACACAAACATAGAAGTTACTCACTTTAATGAAAAAAGCACATGTAAATATTGATGCCCCACCTTGAAAATGTATAAGTGTAATTCTCCTAAATTATACTGGAAACAGAAGATGTGGGCTTGAGCCCTATCTACCACTTCTTGGACAATTTCCTTCCCTCCTCTAGACCTCAGTTTGCTTAGCAATAACGTGGAGCAACAAATCATCATATTTCCCTGCATACTTCACAGGATTGTCCTGGAGGTCCAGTGGGATAATGCTATGGGAGTCCTTTATAAGGTTCAAAGCCATTGTAGACAGTTAGAGTTGTTTTAAATATTGCAGTAGATTCTCATTGTCACAGAAGTGCTGAAAAACACATTCCTTTGTCTGTTGCAGACAAGCAGAATGATGTGGAGATCCCGTCTCCCACCCAGAAAGACAGGGAGAAAAAGAAGAAGCAGCAGCTCATGACCCAGATAAGCGGAGTGAAAAAGCTGATGCATAGTTCAAGCTTAAACAACACAAGCATCTCACGCTTTGGAGTCAACACAGAAAATGAAGATCACCTGGCCAAGGTGTGTATGAGCTGGGTTTGTGTGAATGTAGCTCACTGCTTTACAATAGACAGATGTCCATATACCTTTTAGAAAATAGTGAGGATCACTTTTGCTTTATCATTAAATTTTATGATACGGAAGCTAATTTAGCTTCTTTTTCCATTGCTGGGGCACCTGATTGAAGATCCTTTTTTCATATCATACCAAAGAACCATTTTTTTTTTTTTTTTTGGTCCTGAGTTGGGTTTGTTAAGGGACAGTATCTCATGAATAGAGAATCCTTCTGAAAGGACACTGGAAAAATTCAAGGGAATGCCAGTAGGCAGGTCTAAATTTATCCCAGAGGATATTTGGGGGACTGTATGCCAAGGACCAATGGGAAAATCTGCACTGATTGTCAGGACTGGAGAAGAAATAAAGAGAAATTGACAGCACTGACTTTTAAGCCCAAACTCCAGTAATGGAGGAAGACATAGAAAGAATTTATACTTCCTCTAGGAGGCTGCACAAAGTGACTGCTGAGGTCCTTTCAGCCTTGTGAGAATATGAAATGAGTTTACTGTGGGCAGTAAAGCTTCTGAAAGGCCTTACTGAATGCTGTCAGTGAGGCTTTCTGAAAGCTGTCATTAGAGTAAGGTTGATTAAACATTAGGCCAAGTCTCTGGGGAGAGTCTGGATCTCTTACTCTGGGCAGTTGTTAGGAATGGAATAAATTACTCCTTAAGTCAGATAATCTTGGAATAATCCCACAACACAAGCCTGAATGATGTTTTTTCCAGGTCCATCTGTGGCCCAGGAGCCTAAGATACTGGCATTCATCACGACCTTTTACGTTAAATTGGGTTGACTTATGCACATTCTGGCAGCTGCGTTTTTCTGACCTGGCCCTCGGTGATAATAACCAAAGAGCAAAGGAGTTTCCCTGAGACTGTTTTCTAGCAATTACTAACGGGCCAGTGGGCAGCAAGGGGAGAGGCAGGGAAATGGGGCTAGAGTGATCTCTATTCACTTAAAGCTACCTTTGAAAGCAACATTTGTTGAAGACTGATACGTGACAGCTATAGGTCAAGAACTGAATTTATAAATATATACACATTCTCCTTTTTCTCAAAAAAAAAAAAAAAACAACTTACAGCTATCACAAAGAGCCCACCCAACCTACTAGGCCATTTCATTTTCAGATTTTCATGCAACTAGAGCACTCTTAAATAGGCACTCTAAAGACCCAAGCAGCCAGCATCCAAAACATAAATTAAAAGAATGAGGCATGCTAACAAAACGGTCCTTATTCCTAAATTCCTCTAATTTTTGATTACAGGAGCTAGAAGACCTGAACAAATGGGGCCTTAACATCTTCAATGTGGCGGGATATTCACACAATCGGCCCCTAACATGCATCATGTATGCTATATTCCAGGTGAGTAAACAGCAGTGAATGTTGGCTTTCCAATTGGATGGCTCTTGGTGATTTTTTTTTTCCATCCCATTTCACTTTTCTGATTTAACCTGCCTCCATTTTTGCATATCCACTTACTTATGTTCTAATCAATTTTACCACATAGGAAAGAGACCTCCTGAAGACATTCAAAATCTCCTCTGACACCTTTGTAACCTACATGATGACGTTAGAAGACCATTACCACTCTGACGTAGCCTATCATAATAGCCTCCACGCTGCTGACGTGGCCCAGTCAACCCACGTGCTTCTTTCTACACCAGCATTAGATGTGAGTAGCTATGATCTGTTTTGCATACCTGCTCATCCTCTTTTAAAAGTACCATACAATATGCAATATATTTACAAAAACAATGTAATTGGGTACATGCTTCAACTGATTCTTTACTATGTATAGCATCCATCTATTGGATTGTTTATAAAAATGGATGACATTTCTACTTGCTTTTCTTTCTAATATCAGAGTAACCTTCCCTTTATATCTCTTACAATTGAAAATTATGTAATTATCAAGCAATTAACAGGATCATCAGGGCAGGGATCATGCCTGTATTCAATGTATTCCTAGTAAGGAATACAATATATCTCAAAGTATCTTGTTCAGTATCTGATATATTGTATACCCTCAATATGCATGTACTGATCTGAACTGCTCAACACCACCCCAGGCACTGTGGGGATATCACAGAAATAGAATCTAAAATGCTGTATATAGTTCCTATTAGGAATAAGTATCCATAGGCATATTCTCCTAAGAATTCATCCAACTGATTCTATGGGTTAAGGAAAAAGTAACTGAAAATCTAGAGCAGAGGAATTAATAATGCTGAAGCAAGGAGGAACAGTGTTCCATCTTGCCAGACAAGATATGAGGAGTTGTCTGTGACTCCTTCCCTCACAGATTGATGTGTTTGTTTATACCAGTATAATCAGCAACGTTTACTGCAGGCCAGGCTCTTACTTGACTGATGGAAATGGTGGTCAGGTAATTCCAAAGCATGCTGGCCCACTGCAGGAAGGAACTGGCCAAACCCTATCCAGCCCCTTCCCCTGCAGATCAGTTTGGGAGGTGAAGAAAGATTAACCACAGCTCTACCGCTTGGGTTCCATATTTTCTTAGAAAAGAAATCCAAGAAGACTTGGGAAAAAGAGATAGAGCTAAGAGTGTCTGATCCTCCTGAAGGAAAGAAACAGTGTTGTTTTTATGGTCTGTACAAGTATCAGAGTAGGGCAACACTATTTATGAATGATTCATTATTATTGAGAGTACACCTACTGTGTGGCCAGAAATTGACCATGAATGCCACAGACTTTTAGAGAAGGGAGAGTTCAATGTATCCTGGAGTGATGAGATGGGTCTTTATGGAAGAGATGGAAACTGAGCTGGCATTTGAAGGACCAGAAGATTTAAGTAGTCACAGAGGATAAGGAAAGACATTTCAGTCCTAGAATCAGCAGCAATCTATACTTAATAAATACTAGGTTTAAATCATTGTACATGAATAGGGGCAGAGAAGCCTTCCTGACATGGCATGAAGGAATTGAGAAGCGGGACATTAGGTTTCAGTTCTTAGGAATGTTCTCAAATCTTGCCCATAGTAAACATTTCCTGGATATGTATTGAATGAATGAATGTATAAAGCTTGTGACCACACTATAAATTTAGCTTTGGGAAATAGTTTATTGCTTATCTTACAAATCTGGCATTTGGTCAGTTTTCTCTAAGTTACTCAGCCTGAAAGCATATGAAGGTTGTTATATCTCAGAGCGGAGTCAGTCTGACTTGCTTCTTTAACTTGGATGTGCTTATGTTACATAAGCACCATGCTGCCGTCCCACTGATCCAAGAAACAAACATCAGGTGTTTACACACACCACGAGCATTGTGCTAATGCCTTCCCAAGCCTCAACCTGCAGGCTTGATATAGGAATGAGGTCCAGCCATCATCCCTTTCTCATCAGAGACTTTATAATGATGAATAGAATCTACATTTAATTAAATTAGTGTATTGAGCTGTTATAGGAATCAACAGTCTGCCTCCCAACAAGAATAAAACGGGATACTTTAAAATGAAACTGAACAAGCAGGATAGGCAAATTGGACATGGAGGTAAATGTGCTCCTGTTGCCCCACAGGCTGTCTTCACGGACTTGGAAATCCTGGCTGCCATTTTTGCAGCTGCCATCCATGACGTTGATCATCCTGGAGTCTCCAATCAGTTTCTCATCAACACAAGTGAGTTCACCACTAGAACAGTCATGCGAGATAATCGTATGATTCACTGCTTAATTTTTTTCCTTCTAATGTTTTCATTATGGATAATAACAAGGGTAATAATGAGGTAATCCTTCCATTCCTCTCAAACCAGTCAGGCCTTTCCTGGATACTGTGTCCGATCTGGCAACACAATATTTGAGCTGTGTAGAGAACTTGGAGAGGGTCAGAGGGAAGCCATAAAAAGTATTCAAAGTTTGGAAAATATAATATGTAAGGAAAGAATAATAGATGTGGGATTATCCAGTGAGGACAAGGAAAGATTTAGGGATCTTGTGATAATGATTTTCAGTGTTAGAGCACAGAGCATGGTGACCCACGACTGTCCCTCTCTGCTGGGAAACAGCCACAAATGTTGGATCTGAGCATGAGAACCTCCAAACAGAAATGAGAGTCCATAAAAAGCACTGGAATGGGATTCCACATTTTAGAAAGAAGAGTCATTAAAAGTTGCACACACTCTCTTCCAGCTGCATAGGTTTGATTATGGATGGAGAGTAGCAGAGTTAGGTGACCTCAGTGGCTGTCAGGGTGGTCCAGCCTTAGGATCTCAAGCCATGCTCACAGATTTTGTCATGATCAAAATGTTTGATTTACATGCTAATGAAAGTTCATTCATTCTCTCAATTAATGCACTATCTCTAAGTGCTAAAAAATCTAAGTACTTTTTTTTCTGAGAATATTGATTATCCTGTTGTGGTCATGATTAACATCAAGTGTTGATGGTTTTAGAGAAATGTGATTTGAGCTACTTGCTGTAAAGGAGTCTTTTTCATTAGTCCTTGTTCTTTATCATCAGACTATATGAATGATCTAAGTTTGAGGTATACCATTTTTTTTAACCTCTAGGGAACTAGATCTGATTTCACACTGAGATAATGCCAATGTTTGAATCATATCCCTTTGTATTAAGTCATCATTTTGTCTTGTTTATTAGATTCAGAACTTGCTTTGATGTATAATGATGAATCCGTGCTGGAAAACCATCACCTTGCCGTGGGTTTCAAACTGCTACAAGAAGAACATTGTGACATCTTTTCGAATCTTACCAAGAAGCAGCGTCAGACGCTCAGGAAGATGGTTATTGACATGGTAAGACCTCAACCTCCCTACATTCCTCATTTCTGTTGGCTATTCTCTCTGATGAATGGAATTTCTTAAGAGTTTTCATTTTCTTTTTACCCAAGGTGTTAGCAACTGATATGTCTAAACATATGAGCCTGTTGGCAGACCTGAAGACGATGGTAGAAACCAAGAAAGTTACAAGTTCAGGCGTTCTTCTCCTGGACAACTATACTGATCGTATTCAGGTATTTGATGACAGCCTTTGCTTTAAAACAAAGCCAAACCAAACTAAAGCAAACAATAATTAGAAAAGGAAAATAAACATAAATTCAGTTAATTGTATATCCGAGGCTACTACTACAGATTTAGGCTTATTTTAAGAACAAGCTAAAGAAAATGGACTTCCAAGTTTATCTTCTAATTTATGAGGAAAAACATAGTCCTATTTATTGAAATGCTTAGCTCTAAAAATAAATTGCAAAATCTATTTGTAATAGGGCATACGTGACTGTTGGTCCCAAAAACTCATGTTTGGATTTAAACGCCATTGACTTGAAATTTGTTAGGTCTGTTTTGGATATACAAATTGCCATCAGCTGGTCTCTTCTTTCCACAAGTGGAAAATATGAAGTTGTCTACTTTGAATAATTCTTTGCATTCTTTCCAAACTGAGGAAAGGAAATGATAGCAACATCTGACCTCTAATGTCCCTTCCAGTTTTTAACTTCAATGACTGTCAGTCTAAGAAGACACACATTTTCCCCTTTGGGACTCTATAATGGTAAATAACCAACGCTGGCCAGCACCATTATAATACTGCCTTTTTTTGTGCATCATAATTGTAATGCAACTAAAATGTTCTCGGGTTTGGTACCAAGTGTACTAGTATGAGAGGGATGAGATGTTAGATGTTCTGGCAGTATTTACACCTAATTTTATGGGATTTCCAAAACTTGATGATTTCAGGTCCTTCGCAACATGGTACACTGTGCAGACCTAAGCAACCCCACCAAGTCCTTGGAATTGTATCGGCAATGGACAGATCGCATCATGGAGGAATTTTTCCAGCAGGGTGACAAAGAGCGGGAGAGGGGAATGGAAATTAGCCCAATGTGTGATAAACACACAGCTTCTGTGGAAAAATCCCAGGTATTTAATATGAAATTTTCAAAGTTTTTGTGAGCTCTGATAATTGTAGAACTTGGAGGGGGGGTGTTCTATCCAGTTCCTTTCTTTTAACAGAATATACATATGAAATGATACGGAAGCAACTACGCATTTAGCCCCATTATTCTCATGACTCATTTGACTTTTCCACTACGCTCAATTTCATGGGTGGGGACAAAGCAGTCATCAGAAACCAATCAAACTTTGGACTGTGTATCCCCAAATTGTTCGGGTAGTTGTCTAGGACCTTAGCAAATCCAGCTGATTGATTGAATGCTGCCATCTCCCCCATCCCACCTCTCCAGGTTTCTCCTAGCTCTGTCTTCATCCAGGAGCTCTGCTCCTCATCCTTGTTTCCCACCCCCTGCTTTTGCTCTCTCTCCATAATTTCCCACTGTCACCATCACCAGACACAGTCTCTTTTACCCCATAGTCAAAGCCCTGTCCGGCATCCCCTTCCAAGGTTGTTTCCATGCCTTGAAGAATATGCTGACATTTTCTGTCTGGTCCATAGCTACACATTCTCTGTGTGCTGAGGACAGGGGACAATACTCCGGAGGCAGGAGTGGGTACAGAAATGTCCCAGATGCCAATAGCTACAGAACATGTAGCACTAGAAAGTATCAGTATCCCCACAGAGGCTGCAGGGCTCGTTGAAATGTCATTTCTGTCAGGATAACAAATGGGCTGAGCCACGTGGCTGAGTGAGAATGGCTTCATAGACTGTCCCAGGTCTTTATTACAAAAACCTCTGGAGTGTTTTTGTTCCTGCCTATCCTCTTTCCCCCACTCCCTGCAAACAAGTAAATTTGCATATATTTGTAATGTTTATGTACAGTTCTTTTGCAATTATTATTTTGTTGCTTCTTAGAGAAACCCAACTAAATGAGTTTAAAATCAATGAAAGTGCCGAAGTCTAATATGCCATAAAAACGTAAGATAACATTAATCAGGGCCAATTCAAATACCTCAAAGCCTTAACTGGAACAACAAATAAATAAATTAAGAGAAGTAGTACACTTTTATTAGTAGCAGTGATGTTTTCTATTTATGTGGTGTCCTGTGTTGTTTTCCACACATTTTTCCATACATTATCCCATTTGAACCCCTAAACAGCCTTGTGAGATAGCTAAAGCAGGCGTTTCCTCAACGTGTCAGGTACAGAGCCGTCCTCTTGGTCCAGTTCAGCAGTTCCCTCCACCCAAAGCTCTTTTCTCTCTATCCCATGGACAGTTCTCCTTGTTGCCATGACATCCTCATGCACTCTGGTGTTTCCCACAGATGGGCTCTGTTGAACATTGTCTGATTAGTCTGGCAATAAAGCTCTCTCCGAACTGGGTGCTCTTACGATCATGGAGCTCTCTCATCCCATGACCTAGGAAATAAACAACTAGCAGCAACCTTTCAAAAAAGTCCTAAACATTTCTTAGCAGAAGCAAAACAAATGAAAAAAGGAAATGACTGCACTGTGTTCAGCATATTCAATTTTCTCCATAGCCTTGAGCTTGTTATTTTGGGTCCCTGGAAAGCACCTTGAAAATAGTCTCTAAAATCCATGAAACACACATAAAGAAGTAAATGGGAGGAAAAAGGAGTGGGTGGAAGCAAGAGAACTATCTGAATCATCCACAGTCAAGTTCTTATTACCAGTGCAGATCAGAGATGCTCTGACTTTGGTGTGAAATCTTGTTTGTTCAGGCTAGGAAAGCACCAGAAAGAAGAATATGTGTGTATAAATATATGAATGAAAGAGTCACATACAACCGAGGTTCTTATATATAGTACTATATATAGTACAACTTCAATGTATTAAATGACTGGCCGAACACCAGAATGTTAACAAAGGAAAGTTCCCAGTAGTGTGGAAAGACACCTAGGTAATGTCCCATGGGTGCCCTTGCCCATCTTCCCCCGCATCCCAGCCCAGCACCTCTCTGGCTCCCCAGCCCATGGCAGGGGAATTCCATTCCCTCATTCAGCTAGTGCCTATTCTCTGTCTCTACCTGCCCCCACCCCCAGTGTTTCCTGTTTGTCTGACAATGTGGAGGTCAGCATGAGGCCACCTAGCTAGCTCATGCAGGATGCATAGCTTCGGGGTAAACCATAACAGAGCCACAAGCCTCGTATTTATTCACAGGAACACCAGCAAAAGGAACTGCTTGATTGTTTTTATTTTCCCTTCTTTCTCCTGATGGAAATGACTATGTGCCCTATGGATCCAAAACAATGGCAGACATGTCCGCAGAGGGGATATGTGTTTGTTTCGGGGCTTGAAGTATTTTCCAGTGTTTTACCAAATGCCTCTAGGAGCCAAAAGCATCCCACCAAACTTGAGAGATTCCGGAGTAGTCACAGGCCAGCTCCCCATCATTTTGAAGCAGCGGCATATTTTAAAGTTATCAGGGAAAAAATACTGAGTCAGAACACATTAGACCTGGGGCTTCCTTATTCAGAGAATGACTCACAGAATCCAAGTAGTGTGACAAAGTCATTCCCAGCCGGGATTACATCCAGACTTCTTATCTGGCACACGTAAAAGGAAAAGCAGTTTGTTGTAGTGAGATGAACACAGCTTTGGCGTCACTTACTAGTAGGTGACCTGTGACAAGATATTTAATCTCCATGAGTCTTAGTTTCCTCCTTTGTAAATAGGTGACGGCAATCCTACTTTGCAGGCTCCAGAGAGACAGCGCACCTATCGCATCCAGGGCAGGGCCACCCATATCACGGGTGCTCAAATCATGGAATCCATTGTCAGTGATCTCTCTGGGATGGTTTTTGCTCTTTCTTTGCACGGAAACCAGGACCGCTTGTTCGGTTTTCAAAGGCGCATCGCAATAACAGATGTGTAATCTTATTTCTCTCCAGGTTGGTTTCATTGACTACATCGTCCATCCACTGTGGGAGACCTGGGCAGATCTGGTACAGCCCGATGCTCAGGACATTTTGGATACGTTGGAAGATAACAGGAACTGGTATCAGAGCATGATACCCCAGAGTCCCTCCCCACCACTGGACGAGCAGAACAGGGACTGCCAGGGTCTGATGGAGAAGTTTCAATTTGAACTGACCCTCGAAGAGGAGGATTCGGAAGGACCTGAGAAGGAGGGAGAGGGCCACAGCTATTTCAGCAGCACAAAGACACTTTGCGTGATCGATCCAGAAAACAGGGATTCCCTGGGAGAGACTGACATAGACATTGCAACAGAAGACAAGTCCCCGGTCGACACATAATTGCCCTGTCTGTGTGAAGACGAACATTCCACCCTTGATGAGCATGCCAGCTGTGTGGTAGGGCCAGCCCACCATGGGGGCCGAGGCCTGCACGGGACAGGAGCCACCTGGCCTTTCCAGTTACTTGAGTTTGGAGCCAGAATACAAGACCACGAAGCAAATAGCAGCTCAGGAACTCCCACGGTTGACTTGCCTTGCTGGCAAGTGTGGCGGAGGGCTGAAGCTTCACGTGTTACTAGAGGCCGGTTCTGATCACGACAAAATGGCTTGAAAATGGAAGACACAAAACTGAGAGATCATTCTGCACTAAGTTTTGGGCACCTGTCCCCACAAGTGACTGAACTGACTGACTAATAACTTCATTTATGAATCTGCTCACTGTCCCTTGTCTGCCAACCTGTGTGCCTTTTTTGTAAAACATTTTCATGTCTTTAAAATGCTTGTTGAATACGTAGAGTTTAGTATCGACTTCTACACAGATAAGCGTTCAAAGTTGACATAACTTTTTTGACTCTTTCTGGGGAAAAAAAAAAAAAGGAAAGAAAACCGTCTTCCTTCTTTCTGGGGCAATATCTTTCGCTTTACTACAGTTACTTTGGCAAACAGAAAGGATACACTTCTAACCACATTCTACTTCCTTCCCCTCTTATCCAATCCAACTCTACAGTTCTTATAACTTATCTCTGTTTGCCTGCTTCAAACAGTATTTTTTCTCCTCTGGAGTTTCACTCTTTTGCTGTAAATGGAATACAGTTGAACAAACACGGGAGTAGGAAGGGGTAGTTGTGTTGTTCACCATAAGAGTCTGCGTAGAAATCAGCTTACTAAGGCGGTGTTCCCTGCCGTGTCCTGGACCCTTCTGCCCCCGGAGTCGCATGGTCCCATCCTGTCCCCCCTGTCCCCACCCGATCACATATGCTGTTTTCAATTTAATGCTGCCGTCTTGGTCTTGCACTGCCTTCTGCGTTAACACCTCCATTCCTGTTTATAACCATGTATTTATTACTCAGTGTATATAATGTAATGTTTTGTAAGTTATTAATTTATATATCTAACATTGCCTGCCAATGGTGGTGTTAAATTTATGTAGAAAACTCTGCCTAAGAGTTGCAACTTTTCCTTGTAACGTTTTGTATTGTGTATTATGTAACCCTAACATGGCTTTAGAGAGACATATGGCCCCCTTGGCAGTGAGGACGGGGGTGGGCTTCTGTTTGGAGTATCTGCTCTCTCCCTGTCTGAGTTGCTAATACTGCACAACCCCTTTAAGAACTGGTTTTGGAAACAGGATTCTCACATTAGATACTAAATGGTTTATACTGAGCTTTTACTTTTGCATAGTTTGATAGGGGCAAGGGGTACCAGGATGTAGTTTTTACCCACGTTCTATCCAAATCTGTGTACGCATGAGTTGGGTTATAACTGGGTTCTACTATAATTGTGGCTTCGGTTTAAAAAGCAACACTACATTTGCTCACAGATAATTCTGAGTGTTCCCAAACTACTGACTTGGAAGAGCTAGCCTCCTGCCTGCCATTAAGCAGGAATGTCATGTTCCAATTCATTACAAAAGAAAACAATAAAACAATGTGAATTTTTATAATAAAATGTGAACTGATGTAGTAAATTATGCGAATGTGAAGCTTCTTCTGATAACACTTGTGAGGCCTCTTACTCGTGTCAGTTTTCAGTTTGTAAAAAATGTTTCATGCTTTCAGTTCAGCATTGTGACTCAATAGTTAAAGAAAAATGGCACAAATGTGCATGACCAATGGGTTTGTATGTCTATGAACACTGCATTGTTTCGGGTGGACATTTTATCATTTTCAAAAGTTTCTCACAATGTATGTTATAGTATTATTATTATATATTGTGTTCACATGCATTCTTAAGAGACTTTTATATGAGGTGAATAAACAAGAGCATGATTAGATTAGACTGTAGGCCCAATTATTTCGTGGTTAGTTCTGACGTATTAAAAGCAGATCTTGCTTTCTCTTCTGTCCTACCATTCCCCACAGAGAAAGCCAACCACTTTATCCGGCCAGCATCACAGCTGAAGTTTCAAAATCTGTGTCCAAAAAGTCCCCTAGCTTGGAACGGTTCACTTTTTTCTAAGCAACCCTTCACCCAGCTCGATGGTGCAGGAAGGGGGTTGGTGAAGGAAAACAAACAAAACCACTTTGTTCATCTCAAACTGTTTCCTTCTACCTCTTTAAGGATTTGAAGAGTTTAATCTACTAGATAAATAAAGGGAATCCCCAGCTTGGCTGGGTCCTCTAGAAAAATGAATCATAGATTATAGAACATTAGTGTCATGTTGTCAGGTCGTCCCATTGATTCATTTGACACGCGAAGAATCTGAGGTCCAAAGAGTCATCTTAAACCGCAATCCACAGAACATGGGTAGACACTCATGGTCTTCTCAGTGATCCTTGGAGTCTCTTGATGATCATATGGTTGTGATTTTCTTTCTGGAAAGAACTGTTTAAATATCATAAGACAAATACTTAAATGCTTTGTCAAAATCTTAAAGTCAGCACATAAAAAAATTTTATCTTGAGGGGTGTGTGTGTGTGTGTGTGTGTGTGTGTGGTGGGGAAGGTTGCAAACAAGAATCAGTGTGGACCATGATAATTTAACCATAGGGAAGTGGTTTGTGAACCCAGTATGAGGGTCCGCTCTAAAAGAACTCCACTCAATAAGCTGAAATTACTGTATTTCTTTATGAAGACAAGTGAAGATGAGCTAACATTGCAGAACCAGCTTGCCTGCTGGTTGCAGAGCTAATGTTTCCAGCACTTTCCACCATCTCTGATTTCCGATGGCACCTCACCATCTCTGAACTTTTACAAAATTGAGTGATAAAAGAGAATTGGTTACAATACTCACAGGTGTGACTTTTATGATGCCTAGAGCTCTAAACAGGGGCAGGTCTGTTTTCCACTAAGAAGTGGTCCTTGCTGCAAATAAGAGTCATGAAAGAAAGAATAATTTTTTAAAATTCTTGTTTTCAGGCCCCATCCTCCTCTCAGATTTCTGATTGAATTGGTCATGAGTGGAACCCGTGGCATCAGATTTGTAAAATTTTCCCCAGGTAATTACAATGTGCAAATGGAGCAGAGGATCACTGCTCCAGAACAGAGAATGATGCTTGTAGCTGAGGTGTTCTTCACCCCAACTGTCTTCAGACATTCATTGTGCACCCACCATGGCCAACATGTCGTGCCCAGTATAGCTATTTTCAATGGTAATTTTGTTACAACCTAGTTTTATCTTTCTCACTGACTTCTAACCTAACTTCCAGGTAAGATGGGTCTGCACAGTTTCACTACTTTCCTACATGGAAATCTCAAGAAGAGGCAGGCCAGAAGTCAGGGGTCCAAGGTAACTGTAACATTTATGAGGGCAGAGACAAACCATGCCTAGCGCGTTCTGTTTCCACAACACCTGTGGTGGTATCTGACACAAAGTTGATGTTCAAGCATTTGTTGAATAAATTCGGATGTTGATGGCAATAAAACTTCAGTTAACAGGAAGACAAGAAGAATGTACATTCTAGGCAATGTAACTCTCAGTTTCTCTCACTCAGTTGTAATGATCTTTCTTCAGATCTGTCTCCCCACTCAATACTGAACCCCTCCACAATAGCACAATGGGTTTTGCTTGGTCTCTTTTTACATCTTTGCACTTTTTGCCACCAAGCACTATGCTGGTCCTAAGCAAAAAGAGTGCCCCGTGATATTTGTTGAGATAATGCCCAAGAAACAAGGTTGAAATCCCTTTTGTTGAAATTACTTGTAAAAAATATTCATACACTTGATTTTCTTGGGGAAAGAGTAGAGTACACTGCGGAAAGCATGGTTTGACAAACCTGTGTCCCAGGCCTTTTCCTGAACCTTTCTAGCTGTGGGAATTTGGGCAAATCACTTACATTTTCTGAACCTAAATTTTCCAAAAACATGTTTGATTGAAAACATCCAGTGACGGGGAATTCAGCAATATCCTTTCAAAATAATGCAACTTGTTAGGTTTCTGAGATAAAATCAAATTTTACTCTTTGAGAGCACCTTCTCTGATTTGTGGTTTCCTCTGCAGCCAAATTATGCATATAATTTCTCCTCTAATTTCCTGTTCTAATAAGAAATACGAGCCAGACTTTCAGAGTTTTTGACTATGTGACCTTGGGAAAAATTATATGACCTATCTGTGCCCCAATTTCCTCATCTGTAAAATAGAGGCAATAGTAACAGTAACTGTGCATAAGAGTATCATGAGGATTAAATGAATTAAAGTTGTAAAATATTAGAAAGAGTGTCTCGCATTTAACAATTTACGCATTTAACAAATGTTAACTATATATAGCTAGAGGTAGCATGTTTTCTATACTGTAGCTCCTTCAACCATTTTTCATATAACTTATGTTCACCATTCTGGTCAATTTATTCTGGGCTTACTCAAATAGACAGTGCTTCTCTTAGGATGAGTGTTCCAGAACCAAGCATCAGTCACAGTAGGGCACAGTGTGACTCTTGCCTTTCTTTGTTCTGGGCACTGCTCCGTAGCCCACGACTGTTTTCATTTGGGGGGATGTCAGTGACTCACCTGGATGATTCATAAGGTGCTTACGGGCAAAAAAAAAACGCTTCGCACCTTTTCGCATGAACCACTGTTAAACCAAATCTTCTCCATTTTGTACTTGTTTAATTAAGTTTCTGAACTTTTGTACAGAATTTGTACTTTTATCTGAAAAACTACTAGAGTGTAAGAAAGAGGGTTTTCAATTTGAGCGTCAGGCTGATCTAGCACCACTTTTATGACCTTGGAGAAGGTATTCAACTTGTTTGATCTTTAGTTCCTTTTCTGTAAAACTAAGGAATGTTACCCATATCAAAAAGTTATTTAGAAAGACTAAAAGAAGAGTCTGGGACATTCCAAACATACAATAAATGAGAGTTATTAGTAATATTATTATTGATAATACCATGAGGTGGTGATTGAACAAGATAATATGTGCATGAAAAAAGTCTTTATATTATTAGTTTTAATCTACTAATTTTGGCCTAAGGAATCATTATGAATTCTGATTCTAAGAATTTGTTAACTGTGCCCCCCACCAATATTTGTAATCTATATTTTTTATAACAATGCATATTCTTATTTATACTTTAGTAAAAATGTTAACCAAGATAGGACAAGGAATGGATGTGTGTTAAGCTGCCAGCAGTCTTCCAGATCAGCATTGATCCATTAGTCAGTGTTCCATGGGTAATGGCCCTGAGTCAATTATAAAGTCACCCATGTACACCATCACCTAGGCCAATCTGGCCAAAAACATACCAGGAGAAATGTGATCAAAGTCCTTTCTGAAACTCTGTCATACCTTAGCCAAAACATTTCCCTCCTTGGTATACTCTATTAACCCTCACTAACTGAAAAAAGAGGCTATGATAGCATGACTTGTCCTTAGGGAACTAATGCTAGTTACTTCCCTCTCAAGTAGCCTAAAAACCATATGGTAACAATCTGTTCTAGAATTTTTCATATATTGATTTCATGCTTGACAAACAGTGCTGGACTCTATCTTTCTTTATGAACAGTGGGATAATATTTGCCTATCACACACCCACAGATTTCTGCTCTTTTTTGTGTTCTTTCTGATTTCTCAAAGATCACCAATTATGCACCAAAAACACATTGGCAAGACTTTTCAATATTCCAGGAAATCATGTGCCTGGAAACACAAAACTACTTAAAGAATAGAGATGTTCTCTTAACACCTCTTTGCTTTACTTGGCAGGTCTAACAGAAGAGCATAGTGCTTGTGTACTCTTAAGTAACAGCTTATATCCTTTTAACTGAGGAAAACTGTCCTCTTCCACTAAATATACAGTTTCAGAAAGGATGCTCATGGAGCAATGAAGGAGGATAGGGGAATCTATTTGTTAATTTAAATGGATTCTTTAGAATCTACCATTGATTAATTCAGTAAACATGTGTTGAGTCCCTAATATTTTTCAGGCACTGTTATAAGATGTTGTCCCTGCTCCTTATCTTCCAGAGTATATAGGAAAATAGATGTGCACTATAAAATGTGCTAAAGTATGACCACTGTCTGGGGGATGGACATGCTTGAAGCTCTGACTCAGGTGGGGCAAAGACAATATATGTAACCTAAACATTTGTACCCCCATAATATGCTGAAATTAAAAAGTCCTAAAGTAGAGGTACACATAAAGAACACAAAATTGGGAGCACCTAACTCTTATGGAAGATAATCAAGGAGCATTTCTGATAGGAGAACAAGGTTGAGTCTTCGAGGATGAGTGGGAAGCAGTCAATAGACCAATGGGTTGGGAGAGGAAGGGCAGGAAGCCTACATTCTAGAAGGAAGGAAGAGCATGTGAAAAGAGTAGAGGACGTGAAAGAGTATTTTTGAGGTTTATTCATACATTCACTTATTTCAAAAATATTTACTGAGTACATACTATGGACCAAGTACTCTCCTAGACATTGGGGATACACAGATATAAAAATAGAGAAAAGCCCTACTCATTAAAGCTGCAGTTAGTGAGATAGATATTAATAACAATTTTTTAAAGTGAATGTGTTATTAGGAATTGATAGAAGTTCTCCAAAGGATGAACATATATGAGAGCAATTAAAAGAAATCACCTTAGCCAGTCTATAAGGAAAAGGGGAGAGAGAATTTTACGACTGTAAAAACAACTTGTACGAACATCCTGTAGTAGGAGGCACCACAGCACCTAGGAGGAACTGAGAGAAGACTGGGTGGACTTGAGGTGGTGGAGTGGTCAGAAATGATGCTGGTGAGGAGGCACAGGCCAGACCCCACAGGACCTGGTGAGCCGTTATAAGAATTTTACTCTTGCTTCAACATAATGGGAATCCACCAAAAAGTTTAAATAGGGAAGTGATACAATCAGACTTCCATTAGGACGATTCCAACGATTGTCTTAATTGCAGAGTGGGGAGAAATCCCAAAAGAACAATAAAGAATGTAAGGGATCAGTTAGAAGGCTCCTACAGTATTCCAGCCAAGATGGGACGATATCTTGGACTAGAGCGGGGCTGAGGGATGGAAAGAAATGGATGGATATGCAGTTATTTAAGCATTGCATTTACAGATCTTTTGATGGATTTTATCAGAGAAGAAAAAGACTCAAGGATAAATGCCATGCTGTTGCCTTTTGTGACTGGAAAGGTGATGAAGTCATTCTATGGAAAAAGAGCCACTAGGGAAGTACTAGTTGGCAGGGAAGCGTGACTCCGGTTTTGGGTGTGTTGACTTTTGTTTATCTTTGTGACATCCAAAGTGTATGTGAAATAGACAGTTGAATATGACAGTCTGGAATTCAAAGAAGTCCAGGTGGGAAGTTATCATATAGATAGATCATAGATTATACATAAGATACCTGAAGCCATGGGAGGTCCTATGGAAAGAGCATGTCATGAGATGAAATGGGGAGAATAATATTAATCTTTGAGGTACTTTGGTATTTCATGAGAGAATATAAAAGGATGGGCCTAAAAAGGAGATTGAAAAAGAGAAACTAAAGAGCTAGGGCATTTACCAAGAGAATCTGGTTTCTAAGAAGCTTAAGGGAAAGTGTTTTTAAGAAGGAAGTGGTCCACAATATCAAATCCTACTGAGAGATAACATTTAAAAAAAATGAACATATACATTTTATTTAGAAATATGGTGATCACTAATGAACTTAGAGTATTTTTAGTGGAGTGATGCCCAGTAGCTAGCTATCAGTGAGTGAAGAGTAAAACGTAGATTTAGAAAAAAAAAAAAAAATATATATATATATATATATATGTATATATAGGCAGTAACAACAGATGAGAAACTCAGCTATGAAGAGGAAGTTTGAGATAGAATGATATCTAGAGGACAATGAGAGGTAAGGGAAATTTTATTTTGAAAGTATAAGAGAAACTTAAGTATGTCTTAATAAAAATGGAAAGCATCCTGCTAAGAGAAAGCAATTGAAAATATAGGAGATTGCCTTAAATCTATAAATCACTTTGGGCGGTATGGACATTTTAACAATGTTGATTCTACCAATCCATGAGCGTATGTTTTTCCATTTGTTTGTGTTTCTCCTTGTAGAGATCTTTTACCTCCTTGGTTAAGTATATTACTAAGTATTTTATTTTCTTTGTAGCTATTGTGAATGGTATTGAGTCTCTGATTTGACTCTCAGCTTTACTGTTATTGGCATATAGAAATGCTACTGATTTGTGTACATTGATTTTGTAACCTGAGACTTTGCTGAATTTATTTATCAATGCCAGGAGTCTCTTGGTGAAGTCTTTGGGATTTTCTAGATACAAGATCACATTATCAGCAAAAAGCGACACTTGGACCTCATCTTTTCAATTTAGACACCCTTTATTTCTTTCTTTTGTCTGATTGCTTTGGCTAGAACTCCCAGTACTATGTCGAACAGAAGTTGTAACAGTGGGCACCCTTGTCGATTCACAATTGCAAAGATGTGGAATCAGCCCAAGTGCCCCTCAATTGATGAGTGGATTAACAAAATGTGGTATACATATACCATGGAGTACTACTCAGCCATAAAAAGAAATGAATTAATGTCCTTTGCAGCCATTTGAATGGAACTTGAGACCATTATCCTAAGTAAAGTATCTCAAGAATGGAAAAGCAAACATCAAATGTACTCTCTAGAAATTTGGAGCTAATTTATGGGCACACATGGGCACAAAAAGAATTAAAAATCATCAGAAATCAAGAAGGGGAAAGGAGAGAAGGGGAGGGGTAAAATCCTACCTAATAGGCACAATGAACACTATTCAGGTGATGGGCACACTAGAAGTCCCAATTTTAACATTATATTAACAAAAACATTTGTACCCTCTTAATATTTTTAAATATAAATTAATAAATAAATAATAAATAATACAGGAGAGAGATGGGATCGTTGACAATGTTTGCCTGGGAAGCAGAAGTGATGTGGGCCAAAGCACTGGTAGAGGGATTAGTCTTAGAAGAAAGGTCATTTTCCTCAATATACCAGAAAAGGAAGAGCACAGATGTAAGTGGATTTATGTGTTCACTAGAGGGTTCACTTTAAAGAGTTCCTTTCTTCTGATGTCAGATACATTTCCTTTTGAAGAAAGAGCACTGGCCTTTTCTCACTTGCCATTTCTATTAACCAAGAGGAACACTTAGTTAAAATCAAGTTAAAACACTCTCAGAGGATGCTAAATGGACTCAACTGTCTCATTGTTGGAGGAAAATGAGAGTGTTGAGCCTGAAGAAGGAATAATTCTAATTGAAGAAGAAAAATGGTAACAATCTTAGAAGATGTAAAGAATTTTTTTATGTAAAAAAATAAAAAACCCAATTTTTTAGTTTGCTCTTGATTGCGCTAAGGATGGGACCCAGCTAATGAAAGCTGTTGAGAAGGTTTCTTTGTATTCAGAAGTAAGACAAACTGAATTTTCTGACTCCTCTTGACCAAAAAGGAGCGTAAGATTTCAGACATGGTGAAACCTCAGATGTTAAAAGGCACAAGGTGGGGAGGCTGGATGTTGGGAGTTTCTATTTCCTTGACTGTTTTTCTCCCCTTTAGAGCGTGAGACCATTTGTCTCCTCTTCCACATGAAGTTTATTCTTAAGAAGACAGGAAGTAAGACTTATCACGCCAGGGTTTTTCTGTGAATCACATTATCTCTGCACTATCAGCCCAAGCTCTAAGACCCCCCCTGATGTGTTTGCGTTTGTGTGTGTGTGTGTGTGTGTGTGTGTGTGTGTTTTGTTTGGCTTTTCACCAGAGTTTTGAATATCCTCTTTATTGTCTTCAGTAATTTTTCATCTTGCTTATTTTCATTGTTTTTTGTTTGTTTGTTTTTTACTAAGCACGTACTCATGTTCACCAAGTGAACTTCCTGACTCTTCTCTTATGGCCCCAATCTTTTGTTTCTATTCTGGGAAAGATGGTCCTCCTCCTACTATTTTAATACCTATTAATTACAACCTGAGCTCTTCAGAGAGTTTTTCTCATTTTCTTCCTAAAGTCCAAGAATATTGGTCTTTTGTATAGCACTTTATAGGCTCTAAAGTATCAATTCACAGGCATCACTGCATGTGATTATCACAGAAACTCCATGAGATGCAAGGAATATACTACTAGCTCTAACAGCATTACCACCACCATTGTCTCTGTCATAATTATCTCCACCAAATCCATTTTAAAGATAAGAAACTGAGGCCAGGGGAAGATAGGGAAGTGCTTCAAGTTATTCCACTAAAGAGCTGAAAAGTAGAGCTCTGCATGACCCTAAAGTCTAGACTCCTTGTACGTGTAAATCTGCTGCCCCAGACTATCATATCAGGTTATTGTAAATTTGGAGTTGGCATGGTCACTTTCTCCAAGGCTTCCTGTTATTTCCTCTTCAACAACCAACGCTTCCCCTTTGGTTGTAATTACATGGAATTGAGGTTCCCTTAGTTACTTCCTCAATTATAAAAAATGATTATTGAATTATTAAGTGAACTTTCCAAGACCCGCTTTTACCAAGTTCTCTTGAATACTAATGTTTCTTGGGTAGTCTGAGCTAACTCTGAGTCAAATTATTCTGCCTCTTTTGAGCTCTTTCTGTCTACTTTGTCTCTCTTAGACTAACATATCAATGCCAGCCTTGACAGTGCACCCAATCGTTCAATCTATTGGTCAGTCAGTTAATCAAAAATGATTTGGTAAGTACCTGAGACCTGCCAAGCACTATCTAGACTCCTAGGATTAAATGATGAAAAACAAACAAAATACATAGACCATTTAGAAAGACATTAATCAAATGATTGCAAAAATAAATGTAAGTGTGCTTAGTAGTTGTCATTTTTGCTCTGTTAGCTCTTTTCTTTTTCCTTTTATTAGGTCTTTTGCAGTTAATATGATGAACTCACCCTAGAAACTTATACCTTTAACATACTACAACTTTTCTACAACATACCTTGCTCTCTTAGAAAACTACCTTACTCATTTCACAGCCACATAGAACCTTAGAACTGGAAGGAACTGGGTATGGTGGTATGCACCTGTCGTCTCAGCTACTTGGGAGGCTGAGGCAGGAGGATTGCTTGAGCTCAGGAGTTCAAGTATAGCCTGGGCAACATAGTGAGACTCCATCTCTAAAAAGAAAAATGAGCATCTTCAGAACAGTAAGTTCAAAACCAATGTCATCATTTTTATCAGGAAACCTTTTACTTTTATTCAGCTTAAAGCTAATAACTTTTTATATCATTTCATTCCTTAATTTTTCTAGAATTACATTTTGCTACTGATCTATTTTGGAGGATACATAAGGATATTATATTGTTCAAAGTATGTTCAATGGATAATACCAGTTAAAAAATTATTGATGCTTTATATATAATTCATCCAAATACAACCATAGATATGTAAGGCAGGTACTTTTATAAGCCTGATTTTCTATATGTGAGAACTGTGGGACAAACTGATAAAAAGTAGAGACAACCCCAAACTTTAGTCCCAGAGTCTGCAAGTTCAGTCACTGCACACACTGCCTTCTCTGCCTTTTGGTTTTCTAGTAATTTCTGCTTGCTAAAATCTTCTAGGTCAAAATTATTGTGGCCTTGTTTAATGTATCTGACATGGGGGGGTGTTGATAGTTTTTCTCAAAATGTTATTTCAGTTCTGTTCTTAAAAATGGCTTCAGTTAGTTTTTCAACACCTATATATAGTTAGTGCTAGAGTAATAGAGATTTAAAAAGACAGTCTCTGACTTCACTTAGCTTCACTGAATTTATCTTGTGGGAGAAATGGGAAGGTAAGGGAATCTTTCATTACAACGCAGTGGGGAAAGCACTGTGCTATTAATAGCAGTAAATAGAGGGCATAAGAAATAACAGAGAAAAGGTTTTGCTAGGTCTCCTGAAGGAAAAGGAAGGATGTGGAAAGTATTCTGGGAAAAGCTGATTAGAATCCTGTGGTTGCTTCACAATTTAGTTTGTTCTTTTAAGATTTGATTTAAATCATGAGCATCTATGCTTGGGCAATCACGTGCAAGCGTGTGTGCTTCCCACACTCTGCCTAACACACGGGTTGGCAAATAGAAAATACTCAATAAACCAACATTTGATAAATCAACAAAAATTTACACACATACATTTAACCTACCAGAAGCTGTCTTTAAATTTTAATTTTGTGCTTGTTTTTCTTTCTAAATACTTTGAGACTCCTATGGTTCCCCTGGCTTGGACCTAAGGATTAAAATTTCTACCCAGTCTGAGTTACAGACTTCTTACCAACACACCTGCCTTGGGGACTGTATTAGTTGATTAAAGCTGCCTTAACAAATGACCACAAACTTGGTGCCTTATAACAACAGAAATGTATTATCTCACAGTTCTAAGATGCAGGCAAAGCCATGTTGTCTCTCAAGGCTCCGGAGAAAAATCCTTCCTTGCCTCTTCCAACTTCTGATACTTATAGACACTCCTTGGCTTCTGGTTGCATAACAAATTCTGCGTCTGTCCTCACACAGCCCTCTCCTCTGCGTGCCTGTCTTTTCCTCTTCTGTCTCTTATAAGGATACTTGCTATTGGATTTAGGGCCCGTTAAATTATTCAGGATGACTTCATCTTGAGATCCTTAATTTCATCTGCAAAGACCCTTTCTTCAAATAAGGTCATATTGACAGGTTCTAGGGCCTAGGATGTGGGCATATCTTTTGGGGAACTGCAATTCAGCCCACTACAGGGGCATTTCCAGCAGGGTCAGGACTATGGTGAGAAGAATGAGGTACTTGCATCAGATGCAAAATTTAAAGGAATGCCATCATTAATCAAGAAAAAGAATATTTTAATGCAATATATTTTTTGAAAAATCAAAATTAATGGAAAAAGTCAATGATGAATAAAATATAAAATTTGAAAATAAAGATAGGATCAGTATTACTGGTTTTTTTTTTTTTTTTTCTCCCTTTATGGTCTCCAGTATGGTTCACCATTGCACTGATTTCCAGCAACAGCCCAGGTTTCCAATCCACAGCGAAGATAAGCTCAACCAACTCCACGATTTCCCTTGCCACAATTTAGATCACCCTTCTCAGAAACATTGCTCCAGGGAGCTTTACTCAGGAGACCAGGCTACTATTAGCTGGGCTTCTCACTTCCAGTGCAGGCTTATTTATCTTGTGAATTGTGCAAACACCTCCTGAGAAACTAATTAAAATGGAAGTCAATGCTGCCAAATCCGGGAAGCTTCCAAATGAACACCATGAGGCTGCCAGAAAGTGTTATTAATATACACACCCAACTCCTCTCATGGCTTAAGGAGGAGGGGTAGAGGACTCTGAAGGACAAATGAACTCTGAAAGGTGAATATCAAGTGGAAGCTGCTGATCCTCACTGCCAAGCACAGCAAATGAAAGGCACTTGATATGTATGTACTAAAAATTTACGGCAAGTGGGTGGAGTATAGGAACGGGAATAAAACTGAATTCCCTGCTTCTTAGCACCACTAGGAAACAAGAAATGCTGTCTACATTTGATTTGTATGCTATCACTTGAAGTTAAATTAATAAGACAGATCAGTAAGTTGGGCCCAGTAGTAAACTAAAAATATAAAATCTGATATGAAATAATAACCATTGAGGAAGTGTAATAAAGAAATAAAATCACATTTACAACAGCTCAGCAAAAATATCTTAAAATACCTAAGAACAAACAGGAAGACATAGGTAGGGCCTATAAGAAAAAACTCAGAGACATTACTTTAGGGCCCAGAGAAAGACTTTATAAGTGGCAACACACACCATACTCGCGGGTGAAAAGACTCCATATCATAATATAAATCCACCCCAAATTCATATGTAAACTCACTATAATTCCAATAGTTTTGGAGGGAATTTAAAAACCTGATTTTAAAATGCATCTAAAAGGTCACAGGAGGAGAGTAGTTGAAGCAATTTTGAAAGGAAAAAATGGATAACATGAACTTCCAAGTAATTAAAATTATTACAGAACTGTAATAATGAAGACAAGGAATAGCATTACAAACTAAGAAAATGGACTCATGAAACAGAACAGAAAGCCTATGAACTGAGTTCTCTCTATAGAAGATTTTAATGAGTGATAGAGGCTTTATAGTAAATCATCTTTAAAAGAAAGGCTTAATAAATAATATTGCCCAAACCTGTAGCTCTGAAGAGAACAATAGTTTTCTCCTTCATATATCACTTAAGCTTAAATTGATTAAAGAGTTAAAGATAGAAAGGAATTATAAGAAATTATACAAAACTATCTTATCTCGAGGCAGAGATAGATTCTTCTAAGCATGAAAACAAGGAAGGAAACTATAAAGTAAAAGATTAATCAATTTTTCTCCATAAAATTTAAAATCTTTATGTCAAACCTCACCCTAAGCAAAATTAAAGGAAACAATAAATGTAGAAACCATATGCCACGTGTATGAAACATAAATGATCTTTGGCCTTGTATTGGCTTCTCAAAAATCAATAAGGGTTAGTTTTGATTCTCAAAATCAATATGAAAAGATGAATACTGTACTCAAAACATGGATGAAGCTCATGAATAGAGGATACATTTAAAAAGTAATCCATATGGACAACTGCGTCTGAAAAATGTTAACCTTATAAGTGATGAAAGAAATGCAAGTTAAAATAACACCAGAATACCACTTCTCAGTCTTACAAAATTATTCTTAAAAAAACAAACCCAATAGTGAGATTCCAATAAAACTCAAGTCTCTGCAATACTCCCTCTGGCAGAAGTGTCAATCTGTACACTCCTTTGAAGTGTTTTTGGTACTATATATCAGAAGCCTAAAAAATCTGCCTATTCTTTGACCTAGTAATTCCATTTTTAAGTGGAACTGACTGAGAAAATGATTTAAGCCTACCCATATATTTGTACATGATAATTATAATATTATTTACAATGGAAAAAACCTTAAAATAGTCTCCATGTCAAATAACATGAAAATAATTTTATGATGGAACCCTACCATGCCATTAAAACAATATTGTTGAATAATATTTAATTTATATTTTAATGCTATATTTAGGTTTAAATTTCTTAAAAGCTGTGGAGTAAATATTACAAACAAATAACATCTGAGCATACAAATGCATACTAGAGGAAAAAAGAATTATTAACCCTGATATATTGTTAATAATATTTGGTTTTTCTCAGGGATAAGGTTTTGATTTGCTTTTTAAAAATATTTTTCTATGTTATGTTATCCAGGTTTTCTACATTTAGAGTGCATTGTTTTATAATCAGAAAAAAAGAATAGAAAATATTTTCTAAAAGGCATGATCGTCAGCTCATGGGATGTCAACACTGGAAAGAGGATTAGCCAAAACTTGACCCAACTCCCTCATTTTTCCCATAAAGAGACCAAAGACTCATAAAGCTAGATGATTGGCATGTGCCTCTCAGAAACTCAACCTATTTCAGAGGATCCAAAGGGATGCACCCAAAGGAACAAGCCACCAGCCCTCAGTGCTCCTGGGGATATGGAAGGCCAAGGGCAGTTTTCCAACTCATCTCAAGCTCTGGACATTCCTGTTGAAGCCTTAAGACCAGAAAATGGAGGATCTGACCAGGCCTCTGCCCCACTGCCCAGGAGACCAAGCCTCACCTGCCTAGATCCTCGAGCAGGTGCTAAGTTCCTTTGCCCAGAACATGGAAGGCTCCATACATAATCTGAAAGGTGAAGCAACTGAGGGAATCAGTGAATTCTATCCACCTCATATCTAAATACACCATGGCTCTGCACCCCTGCCCTAATACTCAGGTCTCCTTCACCAGAAAGTAGGCATCCGTGGTGGTAGCAGTGGTGGTGGGGTCATTCCATAGACTACAATGTGAATGGTAGAGTTGTGCCAGGTAATGACCTCGATCTTGAAAGACCTGAAGGAGTTTGCCATGGAGAGGGCAGAAATGGATGGGTTTGCCAAGCAAAAGGAGCAGTGTTTGCAAGGGGCCAGAGCTTTGACGCTGCGTGATAAGAAGTTAGGCAGCATGGCGCGTGGGGTGACAGCCAGAGGGGGTGACAGCCCATGTGGCTGGACTGTGAACAACCTTGAAGACTGCAAGAGGAAAGGCTCTACATATCCTATGACACTCTCTAATATGGTTTAGCTCTTTCACTATACAAAGTAGGAAACTGAGGCTCAAACACTCCGGAGAGAAGCCCTTCCTATGGTAGAAAGAGCTGGGATTGAGAGTCCCTGAGATCTTTGTTCCAGTTCCAGTTGCTTTACTTATTTTGAGCAAGGGGCCTAGTGCTGTTACAACACAAGTGCAAATACCACTCACTGCATGCTAAGGGCTAGGCTTTGTGTGCGGCTCTCAACAGTTGCTATTACACTGCATCCTCACCATAACCACGGGAGATACCATCCTTTGTCCCCTTTCTGGGATAAGAACTGAGGCACAGTGCCGTCGCAAAGCTCCTCCTCAGGGCTCAGAGTGCCCAGCTTATATCCTGAAGCCACCCTGGGCAGACGCTTCTCCTTTATAGAGCAGGGAGACTCTGAGCTTGAAAGGTCAATGTCAGAAAAACATTGTTTCTTTTGAAAACCACCACTCTGGTTGATACTGGTGTGCTGTGTGTCGCCAGAAAGTCTGGGGGAGGTTCTAGAGAGACATTCATGGCAGTTCTGAAGTTCGTGGGTTGTATGGCCAGAGCCACATTGGCTAAACTCAATCACCAAGACTCCTTCTCTTTCAAAGGAACAGAGCTCCCCCTCCCCCTTGCTGGACTCTGCATTTCCGGAACCCTGGGCTTTGCTCTCTGAGAGCCTCAGATGTGTTGAAACTGTAGAATTCAGGGGAAATCTTTGCTGGGTCAGAGCCTGTGCAGTTATCCCTCCGGGAGTTTCCAGCTTAGTGTGGGCTCAATGTCAACAATTTCTCTTCCAGAAGCTCTAGCGCTGGCCAAAGGCCAACGTCCTCTTTACCCTGCCCAGGTAATTGATGAGAAAACACAAAGGTTACACTTTAACAAGAAGAAAGAAATATTACGTCAGCCTAATTGTCTCGAGAGGAAAGGCTGGCATAAGTGAGCAGGGAAGAGCCAACATCTGTATGATGCCAGGTGTACACAGGGGTTTTACATTTGTCACCTCCCTGGTCTCTTGCTGAAAGCAGGGGATCTTACCTGCATTTTAGAGAGTGGAGAACCAAGTTGACTAAGATCACCCAGAGAACCGGGAGATTTTTCTCTTTTCAAAGCAACTACTCTTCATGGCCTGTGATTCTTGCTAATTCTCTAGCTGAGAGACAGCATTATGTAGCTATGTAAGAGGTGACTTTGGGCAAGTTATTTAATCTCTCTGAATCTCAGTTTCTTCAGGCATAAAATGAGACTGATAGTACTAGTACTTGCCTTATAGGGCTATTACAAGTTTCACATGGGTTAGTATGGGGAAAATGCTTAGAACAATATACCATGACAACGGTATCAGCCATTTTAATTATATAACTTGATTTAAGAAAGGCACTGTTGTTTTACCAGGTATGTAATGTATCCCAGGGGAAGGAAGAGAATTCTTATATAGCACTGGGTGGGTGCTTCAGATCCATAATTCCATTTAGGTCTCCACAGCAATCCTGAGAGTGAAGCATTTTACAATGAGGAAATTGAGGAATAGAGAAGTTAAGCCACGCGACTAATGTTGCACAGCTAGAGTATTTGAGCTGAAACTCAAACCCCAGGCTGATGGCAGCACCTCCACTTTTCCCTGTCATGGTGTCCATTGCCTCTGGGTGGAAACAGAACAGTGCAAGAAGAGAGCGTTTGTTCGCAAGTGCCCATGTGTGTGACTAGGGGACCACCAGGGAAGGGATGGCTGCTATCTTACTGGCATTGCCTTATTTTACAAAAAACATTATTTTCTGACTATGTCCTCCGCACATTTAATTATGGTTGATTCTTTAAATGCTCAAAGCACAAAGGAAGCTGGCAATTCAGGAGACTGCTGTCATGATTCAGAATTTGAAGACATTGGTCTGCATTTATTGGCTGCTTATTGTCTACCTACTATGTGCCAGACTTGGGGCTAGGAAAGTAAATGAAGGACTAACACATTGATTAAATAATGACACACTGAATGCATGTTCACAAATGATAATAGCTACCATTGACAGTCCTTAAAGGGGTAGATGGTAGTAATGGTCTGAGCTAGCTGGGGGCTGCAGAGACAGCATGCAGAGGTCTAAAGGAAGAAGTTAACCAGGTAAAGAAGGAGAGGATAAATATGACAGAGAGAAAGAACAGCACGTGCAAAGGCCCTATGAAAGTAAGGAGCATAAATTATTTGAGGAACTGAAAGATTCTCTGTGTCTAGAGCATAGAAAAAAGGAGTAAAGTGGTTCAAGGTGAGGTTGGAAAGGCAAGAAGGGGCTAGAGAATGCAGAACATTGGTGAGCACATAGAATTGGTCTTTGTTCTAAGAGAATGGGGAGGGAGTTATATAAAAAAGAATTAAGATTTTTGACAGGGGCTGTAAAAATTCAGGTAATCTGTTTGGGTTATGGCTAATATAAGATCATGTTGTATTATGCACTAACACATGGTTAGTACCCATCATATTGTGAAGGGATGACAAATTGTCTTCAACTTGCCTGCCAACTCTAAAAAAAATGAGTGGCTGTGGGAACAATGTGTGAGGACTCTGTGGGTACATCTGGATCCAGTAGGCATGAGTACTGTTAGGAATGTTCCAGTAGGAATTCCAGTAAGAATGTTATCCATTAAGGATGCAGGCCTGGACTGGGCTGGACCTTAGAGCTCAAACTCAGGCTGCGTAAAGAACAGAGTCTCTGTCATCAGACTGACCAGGTCTGAGTCACAACTCTGCCACTTGGTATCTGTCAGAACTTGAGCAGTTTACTTAACAGCTCAAAATTTCAGTTTCCCAAGCTGTAAAACAGATGTAACAATGCCTACCTTGGAGGGGCCTGGGGAGGATTATAGTCCTATGGAAGCTCTTAGCACAGGTCCCTGATGGCAAGCGCGTAGGCTGTGTTGAATCGGGCTTCCAGGGCATAGAGCTGTGCTGTAGAGAATACAAGGTGGCCTTAAGTATGGATGCCGTGCAACAGACTTTACCGAAACAACAGAGAAGGCAGGTTTGTGCTCTGCGTTCATTTACAAGGTTCCATAAATGGTCTATCAGCACACTCATCAGTAGCGCAACAGAACATTAAACTTGGGCACCAAGAAACAGACTAGACATTAGACACCGACGCAAAGTTTTAGGCTGTCCACCCAGGAAGCCTGCAAAAAGGAAACAGGAAAGGATTGGACGACTCACACACAATGAGAAGGTGAGAGAGTTGGGATGCTGAAGATTGAGAGAAGATTGTGAAGAGGATTTCTTCAGAGAGAGCTATTAGCGAACTGAGTCCCAGCTACCTCCAGGGTCTTAATTTTCCTGGCACAGTACCAGGCACAGAACTGATATTCAACAAGCATAGCTGAATGAAAGGGTGAATGAATAACTGAGACATGACTATAACTCAAAATAAGTGAGAGATAGAAGAAGAACATTAAGATTCTTTAATTAACCTTGGGCCTGAAAATACATATAAATTATAATACACAGAATTGAGAAAGCTTGCAGGTACGATGAAGGAGCCATTTTATATATAAAATGTCAATTTTTTATGTATAAAAAGGAAATTTATTTACTTTTTTTTTAGCAACAGAGTCTTGCTGTGTCTCCAGGCCGGAGTGCACTGGCCTGATCATAGCTCACTACAACCTAAAACTTCTGGGCTCAAGCGATCCTCCTGCCTTAGTCTCCTGAGTAGCTGGGATTATAGGTGCATGCCACCAGGCCTGGATAATTTTTTTGTATAGAGACAGGGTTCTCAAACTCTGGGCTCAAGTGATCCTCACACCTCAGCCTCCCAAAGCACTAGAATTACAGGCCATTTTTATGTTCTTTGAACAGTATGAATGAGATTCTAGAAGACTGAAAATAGTTTCTAATTTTTAAAAAAGTCAAATTTCAGAAATTATAAACCTTTGCAATTAATTTGGGCAAAACCCTAGAGCATATTTCTAACATGTGGTCATGGAAATGGTCATCACCAGGAGGTAGCATACTTCTTTGGTACCCTGAACAAGAACACGCTAAAGATAAGGTATTCTGACTTTAGAGGAAGATTTGACAGCCCGGCTAATTACCAAAAATGTGGGTGCAATGGTAAAACAGGCAGTGTCATAGTTTGTAATCACGTTACCCAAATCCATTCATGGCAAACTAGTCCAGACAGAATTCCTAGATTCACGATGCAGAGTAGTGGTTTCAGTCCTGGACAACTGTTAGAATAAACAGGGGAACTTTGAAAATACATCAATATCTGGCACCCCCCTCAGAGATTCAGATTTCATTTGTCTGATATGGACACCGACCATTCGAATATTTCAGAAGCTCTCTAGTGTTCTAACATGCAAAGGTTTATCACTATTTTCTTAACGTTCTATTCTTGGCCATAGCCTTTATAATATGTTTTTGAAGAACATATTACAGGAAGACAGGGCGGCTACCTGTGTTGTATTTGTAGATGAGTCAAAACTAGGAAGTGATGGAATTAAATTTGAAAAGAGCAAACAAATAAAAAGTTTCAACAAGACAGAAAAATGAGCAAAGACACGGACAAAATAAAATGTCTTGTTACATTGCTGATGAAATGAGTCAACACACATAAAAAGCTTAGAGCAGAGTGAGGCGCATGATACGTGTACTGAGTACACATCAATTCCTCTTCGCCGTGTGAGGTCAGAGCTCCCTCCATGTCGGAAACCTGAGGCACAAAGGAAGTCTGCCTCTCTGGCCTAGGATCCTGCAGTCATGGCAAACTTGGGCTTCAAAGCCAGTCCTGCCTGACTCCAGTGTCCAAGCTCCTAGTTACTCTCCTACGTGTTAGTGTTAACTTTGATTTTAGGACTGACAGGGAGGCTAGAAGTCACTGCAGACATTTTAGAGAGGAAAACTGTGGCTCAGACAGGTTGAGTAACACACATAGGCAGAGCGTGGAAAAGCCAAGACCTGGAAGCAAGTTTAAAAAATAAAAAAGAAGAAGGAAGAGAAGGAAAAAGGAAAGAAAAGAAAGGGAAGGAAGCAGGGAGGGAAAGAGGGAGGGAGAGAAAAAGGAAGGAAGGAAAGAAGAAAGACAGGATGGAAGGAAGCCAATTTCCGTGTTTAGGGCCCTTTCCAGAACAAAGGAAACCTGAGCCAATTCTGGCTTATTCCACAGAAACGGAATGCATCAGTAGAAAAATTCCCGAGAAAGCTTCTGAGAAATACTCTCAGAGAGGTTCTTCTGGATCCTCATAGGCAGTGCTGGATTTTTCTCTGTAATTCCAAGACCTCCCTGGGGGGCAGATGCCTCCCCCCCCACAGCCCCATGCTTGGACTGAAAGGTGAATTAAGGAGATGAACTCTCATGTCAAGGACCATGCTAAGGGCTCAGAATTGAATTTTCTTTTCTTTGGCATGGGGAAATCCTGCCCCAGGTATAGAGAAGGCGTTTTAGAGCAAAACACAAAAGCCCCGACATGCACTATGGCTGACTCTTGCCTCCACTTGTTCATGAGGAACCTCCTGGTCCTGGAGAGTGTGCCCCCGTGATTCTGGGACACAACAGGTAGGTCCCACATGGACTTGCAAACCAGCTTTGTTGGCGTCCATGTTGTTCCTAGCTCATTTTTCTTTTTTCTTCCAGCATCCCCACTCCATAAGACTGATTCTGTGTGATGGAGATGCCTCACCCACTAGTGAGCATGGGGTTTAAAAGAGATGGTGCATAGCAGGCACTCAATTAATCAAAATTTATTGTAATAATGGCATTAATAATGAAGAAAACCAACTCTGCTGGTTCCTTCTGCTGCTTTAAACTAGATGCCCACTGGAATCAAGAGGGACTAGAATAAGCTAGTGTGGAATTTTGGAAGGGAAAGACAGTCCGTTTCTATTGATGACAGTGATGCAGACTTTAAATGCAGGAGGATGCCCCAGTCTGGAGGAAATAATGATCGCGGGCGTGTGTTGCTATGTGTGCCAGGTAGGATCTCCTAAACCGGCCCCTGGTGGACACTTGACCTAAAAGCACCTGGAGCCCAGACTCCTCCCGCCTGTACCTGTGAACTCCAGCCACACCAGAAACAGAAATCACTACAGGATGCCTGCTGAGGGCCAAGGCTTGTGCTAAATGCTCACAGTGTGTGACCTCATCGAGTCCTCACAGCAACTTGTGGAGCCAGTGCTCTTTACAGAAGTTCAAAGGAGTTAAACACTTTGTCCAAGAGTGAGTCAGCTTTCTGACTCTAAGACACGTCCTTAATTCCTTTGCATGCTTCGGGAGTTTCTGGCAGCCGTTGTGTACCCAGACCTGCAGGAAGGGCCTCCTCGGCTCATTTGCTCAGACCCAAAACCATCCCCACATCCTGGCCTCCTGCGAGTCTAGCCGGGGTGCTTTCCTTCTCCCCTCGTGGGAGTCTCTGTGAAGACCGAATTTAGTCTCCTGGCTGTGCGGCTTTGCTTCTGAACCAGACTGAGGACGCACATGACTGTAAGTGTCGGGTCCCCAGGGACAGCATGTGCAAACACCAGCTGCAGCTGTGGCTCCCTTTGCACACATTGTTTTTGGATGGGCCCTGACCCCCACTCTGAAGGGCTGAGCACACTGTCACCTTTCTGAAGGGTACTGAAGGGCCATCTGAGCCAAGATGCCTCCATCTCTGGAGGAAATGGCAAGCTTTCCTCACGATTCCTAGCACAGAAATGCCTGCTGTCAGGGAGAAAACTCCCAGCAAGAGCTGGTGCTGCTGGACTGTACTGGCTCTCCTCTCCCAGCTGACTGGCACAATGGTGGCAGCATCCATCAAAGTCTATTCCTGCTGCTGACAAAAAGGTACGGTCTCAGCAGAACCTGGATGTAGCATTTGGGGAAGAAATCTTGAGTGCTCTGGACATCTAAACCCCAGGCTTGAGGCAGGATTTTCCTTCCACATTTCCACGTAGGCCCTTGAAAGGCATGTCTAACAGAGCTGTGTACCACTGCACCTCAGTCTCCAAAATCCTGCATCAAATGGCTTGAGATGACATCTGCTACTTGCTTGAATCCTTGTGTCCTTCTTGGAAATATTTACCTTAATCCCATGTTATTTTAAGATCTTCATTAGAGAATTTTCTAAAGAGCCTATATCAAGGATTTCACAGGAAGATATCCTTAATCTCCTTCTGTAATACCTGCTAATTCCTTATAATCTAACCCAAATACAGCAAGCCAAAAAAATAATGAGCTCAGAGAGACTGAAGCTGAAATGACCCAAAATGCCATTAGTCAGGTTCCCTGGAAATAGACTCATAGAGGGAGATTTGCGCCCAGGTGCTTCTTGGAGAGCACACTTGGGAACAGCATCTAGAAGGGAGTCAGGGAAATAGGACCGGTGGGCAGAGGGAGAAGTTGAACTAGAATGAAACAGTGGTTTCAGCGGATCCTACGGGGAGCTCTGAAGCTGGGATGGCCCTTTAGAGATACCCCAAAGTAACCTCTCTGCTCTTTGTACCTCTGCACAGACTAGCTTCCAGGGAGGGGGTTGTGTAACCTTGAACAAGGCAGTTAGTTATCTTTGGCTGAGAGACAGCAATTCTGGAAGGGGAGCATGGCTATGGGCCATCAGCAGCCAACACTTCCAGCCACTGGGGGCGCTAGAGTGCCTTTGTTCTAAAGGGGGGATTTGAGTGACACACGGCAGCATCCGCTACACAGGCTAAAGCTCTCACTTAATAGGAAAGAGTCATAGAGAGAAGTGGATGGCCCAGTATCACACAGTAAGGTGACAGAATAAAGAGCAGCACTCAAGTCCATAAGCCTCAAAGCTGTGTTTTCCCTCTCACACCAACACATCTACCATTTGCCGAGGACCTGTTGTGCTAGCCAGTGTGTTAAAAGCATGTTACATGGAGTCATACACCAACTAATCAGCTAGAACCCCATAGAGTGGGTATTATTATCTTCATTCTGTAATGGCAGAAACTGAGGTCTCAAATGGATTTAGTAGCCTAGCAAAGTGCCTGCACATACTAAACATCTGTTTGTCCCCAAAGCCTGTACTTATAACCCCCACCATTGTCCCTATAACTCACCAGCAGCCTTCTCTCTACTGCTGCAAATCACGCTGTTGTCCCTGATCATCAACAATTTAAGAGAGGAACAAGTCACCATTCCCTGCCCAACAACCCCTCACTGCCACGAGCATGGCTATTTCATTACCATTGGGATTCCTTTCTAGCCCACTGCAATTCTCATGCTTTCTTAAAAAAACGAATTTCTAGTTTATGCAGCCAAAAGTCCATGGATCACCATCCTGTGACTAAACATCCTATCAGGCATATGGCAAATATTTATTGCATGCTCAGCATGTGCTGGCACCATGCTAAGCGTTTCACATTCATTCTCTCAGACTACCCTGTGAGGTGTTTTATCCCTATTTTATAGATGAGGAAAACAGAGGCTTAGACAGTTCAATCACTGACCCAAGATCAAGCAGCCTGGATTTAAAGCAAATCTGTTTTTCTTTGACAAAGCTGCGTTCATTCATTCTCTGTGATTAAGCAAATGTTTATTAAATGCCTACGCACTGCCTGGTACTGTCCAGAAATGTGCTGGAGATAAAGTTCCACTCAGGACACATGTTGCCCTTCCTTGTCTTCTTTGTTGTTGCATTACAGAGGTAGAGGCACAAATACAGCGGCCAACAGGGGCTTTGGGTGAGTTGGACAGGTGGGGAGTGCGGGGGGAGAGGAGAGTTAGTCCTAGGTTCTGGGGGGCAGTGGCTGCTCAACTCCAGCCAAATGTTGCGATGTGAGAACATGAGCCCAGAGTCACCAGATTTTCAATTCTGCAAGAAGTGCCAGAAATCTGTATCTTACGTGAAATATCTTGATATTTTAAAGTTGGGCACTAATCCAACCATTCTGTTACCATTAATGTGAGCTAAACAAAAGCCATATGTGGGTCACATTCAGCCCTGGGATACCAGAAATGCCTGAGACTCCTATGAAGTCAGCCTACCTGAAACCAGACAGACCTCACAGTGAAAGAGCGAGTGCATCCGATGCTCTCCCGGGTTCCCGAGACTGTGCATGCTACAGGAAGGTGCAAGTGCCGTCTCAAAGCTTTTTTTCTAGAGAAACCCTACTCTGACTCTGAGATCCTTTCTTATTCCCTGAAGCTCCGTTCTTTCCTGAATCCAGGCTATTAGCTGACCCGCTTCTGTCAGGAAATAGCTTGACCGTGGGCGTCTGCAAACAGCAAGACAAGGCTACGTGACCACTGCTCACAGCCTCCTTCCCCCTTCTTGTTCCTGCTGCCACCAGATGGTTCTGAGATAATGCCATGTCTTTCCTGCAAGAAATAACATTCCCGAGCCATACTGCTGATCCCCTCTGGTCGTCCTGGGAAAGCAATTTCTGAGCCTCTCCCCTCCTGTCATTGCTTCCCCTGTCTTATCTTCAGAGGGCTAGGGGACCTGAGCTGGTCACTCTCCAAGGAGAGTCAATCATCTGCCAGGCTGAGAGTTCAGGGGCTCACATAGACAGTACAAACATGCAGACACGGAGTTCCGGCTCGCCCACGGATGCTTACAATATGTTTGGGACCACCCTATCATTCCCCAAGTTATTTGTGATACCAATCTCACTCATTATCTCTGCGGTGAAGATGTTAAGACTCGCAGTCTCTAATCAAACGAGTGGAGTTCTTGCCTCTCACAAATCCCCTGGGAGACAAAAAACAAGATGATCTCTGCCCACAACCCTGGCATCCAGCCGAGCTTTGATCTGTGCTTCCAGCTCCTCCCTCCGTCCTCAACAGGATTCCAGCCCCAGTTAGACAACATTTCGTGTGGCTCTGCTGACGGCATAGGAGGCAAGGATTGGGGATCTAATCAATAGTTACTGCCTGCTCCTGAATATTATTAATAATTGGTAGGAGGGAGAATTAGGCCCCTGAGATGAGATCATTATTAGCTGACAGAAAAAGCTGGCATTATTATTCTAGATCATTCGTCTTTTTAAGTTGAAACTGATGGCTGACATGCAAAGCCATGAGGTTTCCAACCCAGAGAATATGGAAGATATTCTGAATACATTGCATGACACAGGCAAACCTTGGCACTTAAATTTTAATTTGGGATTTCAGTTATTTTTAAGCTACCCTCTAAAGGCCACGTAATGCCACCATTTTCAAGTTTTGCTGAGGCACAAATTTGGCTCACAGTAAGAGAAGCAAATGATGTGGGAAATGAATGGGCCTACCTGACTGCCTGTCATCGACATCTCTGGGGTGCTTTGTCTCCATTTAATCCAGGATTTCCTTTGATCCTCACAGAAAGCCTTGTTGGGTGTGCATGATTACTCTTATTTTATAGATTCATGTGTAAGAGGTCACAGGCTGTGGTAACATTCACAAAAATGAGAATTTGAGAAAGTCTCAAATAGTATCTCATTTGCATGTCAAGAGTCTACTGGACTAATTTTCCTTTTCCCTACTTGGAACAATCCAGCTGAATGAAAAAACATGAGTGCGATGATCTGGAAAGAGCCTTCTAACTATGGCTCAGGCCTCAACTGAGGCCTCCCTAGACTGCGAGATCTAATTTGAGTTACCACAATCTCCCATTCTACCATCTAGGCAAGCTTTAATGCCACAATGGTTTGCCAGTTCTCCAGGCTTTACACTCATATGGGCAGCTCCCTTGTCTACAAATGCTGTCTCTATTTCTTTGGGGATGTCCCCAGACCAACCATTCCACAGATTTCTATAAAAATTCAAACAAATATTTTAGGGTTTTGTAGACTTTGCAGAAGTTTGTTTGTTTGTTTGTTTGTTTGTTAGGGGGAATAGTGGTCATTTCCTATGAAAATGTTCCTGTATTTGCTGCTCAAAGAATAAAATTCTCTCCCTTTGGTAATACAACCATGAGAACTGTCCTAAAATGGAAAAGGCTGCCCCAGGAAGTAGGGAGATTGATTGTTCTAGGCCAAAGTCCTAGAAAAGCTTTTAAGGGAACACTGGAGAAAGATTTATATGTATGATTATGCCAAAGTACCTTTAAGATCCTTCCAACCTAGAGATCATCTAGTGCAGCGGTTCCCAACCTTTTTGGCACCAGGGACTAGTTTCACAGAAGACAATTTTTCCATGCACCAGGGGAGGAGGGGATGGTTTCAGGATGATTCAAGCACATTACATTTATTGTGCAGTCCAGCCTCTCTGCTAATGATAATCTGTATTTGCAGCCACTCCCCAGCGCTAGCATCACTGCCTCAGCTCCATAAGCTGCTCACCTCCTGCTGTGCAGCCTGGTTCATTACAGGCCAGTACTGGGGGGACTGCAGGAGCATAGGATGTTATGTATCCCCTCCAAGACTCATTTCGCACATGTGTAAAGTGCAGGTGATAATTGATAAATGACAAAATGTTCCTCAGTTATTTAACCCAGTGCCTTTTACATAGTAATAGCACCATAAAAGAGTCCAAAAAAAAAAAAAGAGCTAATACTCCACTACTAGTATTATCTTTATTTTATTGTCATTCTTTTGTTATTAGCTTGTCCAAGTCAGAGAGGCAGCAGGACTTAATAAAAAGGATATTCAATTAGGAATCAAGAGAAATAAACTCTAGTAGCACTTCTGCTACCTAATATCTGAGTGATGTTAAGCACATCACTTGACTGATCTGGGCCTCAGTTTCCTCACTTGAAACTGTGAGGTGATACGATCTTCTCTGACTATCTCACACAGTTGTGTTACATGAGAAAATTAAGGGAACCGTACTTTGAAATTTTTAATTACCTTAAAAATTAGTCAAACTGTTCAGTTATCTTTGCATGGTGGTGGATACATGAACCTACAGAGATGAGAAAAAATATTTAGAGGTTAATACACACACACATGAAGTAAAACTGGGAAATTCCAGATAACATTTATGGATTATATTAATGTCAATATGCTGGTTGTGACATCGTATTATAGCTTTGCAAAATGTTACCACTGGGAGAAACTGCAAAGTGTATAAGGGACCTCGGTATTATTTCTTACAACTGTATGTGCGTCTATAATTATCTCAATTACAATTTCAATTTAAAAAATTAGTCAAAATGATGGAGGTTGCCACATCTGCCCTAGATGTACATCCCACAGTTTCTGTTTCTAAGTCCTCTTTTCCCTGGTACTAGTACGTTGTCCCCAGCTTGTCTGGGGTTCAGTGAAGCACTCCACCTTTTCATGCTCCTGGAGAAATAACCCCAAATCTGTTCTAGCCTCAACCCTCCCTTCCCCCTTAAAACCTATTTATCCAGTGCTACCTACTTGTCCAGTGGTACCTACCATTCTCTGGGAACATATCCGTATTCTCAATGGGAGTCTTCTAGAGACATTTCCCCATAAACCAACAGGAAGATGAGGATGATGGAATTATGTATTACACAGGAGATGGGCCTTATGATGCCTATGCAGAAAACATCCTGCTTTATCTGAAGGTACCAGACCTGCTCTGTGTTGTGTTCCACTGAATCTTCCATCCCCAGTCCCTATAGATCAGCTGTGAGGTCCACAAACACTCATGTCCTTGTGGCAACTTTCATTCCATACCAAACTGTATAGCCTGAGGCAGAGGCATGGACTAGATGACCTCCTGACTTCTCTTCCAATTCTTAGAATCAAATATCAAAAGAGATTCCAGGCAAAGTGATTTACAACCTTCTATTTCTTCAACAAAAAACAGTTACTAAACTCCTACAGTAAAGCAGGCACTATGCCAGAATCTGAGCACTCACAGCTGAATAAGATGCAACATAGCCCTGGCTGGGTGCTAACCTCTTTCCATGAAGCTGAATAAAAGAATCATGAATTCCTACTTGAAAAAAACAAACCCAAAACTCTTCAAAGGCATTTTTTCATTTGATCTTTAAGCAAGTCGTGATTCTAATAACTGACATCCCTATTTAACACAGGAGCCAACTGAGTCTCCGAGGGATTTGTCTAACGTCAAAGGACTATGAAATAGTAGAGCTGGAATTTGAGGAGGACAGACACTGCAAGGGAAAGGCAAGCCCATTGTTCTGAGTCTATGCTGTCTAACCTTGAGATTCTCAGCCTGTTAAAGGCATTAGTGTGAACCAGACAAAAAGGTATGTGTGTGATCAACTCGCCCTAGTCCTTCTGGTGTTTCAGATACCTCCTGCCGATACCACTTGTTCTCTCTGCAACCTGCAGCTGAAGCCCGGCTAAGGCGAATGCAAAGACGAGGGTGGATTTACACACTCCAAGAAGGCAGCACAGACCTTGAAGGTTGTGCCACTTTTGCTTGAGTCCTTATCTGCCTCTTCATCAAAAGGGCCCTGATGGCACAGCACATTTTAGAACTGGAATGAGGGTGTAATGCACAAAACCGGAAGTCTAGTTTTAGAACAGTCTTGAAGTTCCTAAGCTTTTTGCCTAGAGACAGTAATTAGGTCAGAGGGCTTTTAGATCATTTGTGCCTGGGTGGGGGGAGGATAGTTGCCTGCAGTTTCCATGACAACCATATTTTTCCCATAAATAGATCTACCGCAAGCATAGGGCAACCTTGTAATCAGTTCTTAATAAATTTTCTCAAGCGACTGACCATGACTGGAAGTGCATCTCCCTTCTCCGGTACGAGACTTATTCATTCCCAACCGCGACTGAGTTCATTGGGCTTCTTCTGCGTTACAGGGAAATTTACTCTAGTGTTTGTAGAAGCTATCAGAAGTTTATTTAAATAAATACTTTCTGTACTTTTACTGATTCAATCCTTTCTAAAAATAGTCTGTCAATAGCATTTCTCCAGGCCGAACAATCTTGGGCCTCAATAACTCGGTGACAAAGCGATATTTCTCTGGCTCCTCCCCTGTCTGCTGTTACAATAATTCCAGCCCCCCACAACTCTTCCCTCACTTATTCTAGGAGTCTTCGGGGAGTGGCTCATTTCATATAGGCTCTTCAGAAGCAATCTTGGCTACCATTTTCCTCTGTTCTCATTCCAATTTGCAGTAGTGATGTCTTCTGTCACAGTCAATGACAAATGCTCCATGATGTGAGCTCAATTCTGGAGCATGGTGACCTCTCCATTCTAGACGTGAACTGACTTTGGTTCAGTACGTAGTCCTTCATGTGGCCGTGCCTTTGGAGACCCCTCCCACCTGCGTATGTGCTTGAAGCTGTCTGTATCCCATCATGAGTACAACTTAGACTGACAAGCTAAGACCCCTGCCGCAAGCCCAAGTGAGGAAGTGTGTGCATTGACTTTGCATCACGAGTTGAACTAGCCTAAATTTGACCCAAGAGGTGATAATAAAAGTGCTGGTGACCTTTGGGTCTCTTTTATTCCTGATACAAGTAGTTAAGCTAATCCTACTCTTGTTCTCAGAGTGACTGGAAGAAGAACTGAGCTCATTTAATCTCTCCTCTGGAAAAAAAGGAGACAGAGCAGAAACTTGGGTCACGACCTCTTAATGGACATAATTTCTCATCCAGAAGTTGAGTCACACGTCCAACAAGTGGGCTTATCAGGGAAGTGGAACAGATGATTTGCAATAAAGATTCTTTCAGATGCAGCATTTGTTTGTTATCTATTTCCTGCGTTGCTCCATATAGGAGTTAATGTAGCTATCAGAGATACTTAAAGACCACAAAGAAACATAAACAAGAAGCACAAATAAAACAGACAAACATGATTGGGGCAAGAGATAGAGTTAGAAGGAAGCTCGTGCGAAATTGCCACTCACGCAGCCCTAAGCTCTCCAGCACTGACACACAAAAAGAAGCCCGATATAAGTTATGGGATTCCTAGATTTCTTAGAATTTGTTTTAAATTGCTCAAGAAAAGATTGCTATTCCTGACACCAAATATAAATAAAGTTCTCCCAAGAGGACTTATAAAAGGTTATTTCATGAGCAATTCCAGAAAATGTAGTCAACAAAACCAAGGAAGCCCTCAATGAACAGAGGGGTGATGGTAGGTATACAGACGGCAGTGCATCATGGGATGGAAGATGGAAGGAGCCCCAGCCGAAATCCCCAGGTTCTTGCCTACACCCCCATTCCCCCACGGCCTCTCCCTTACATGGTTTCTGCTGTATCTGGCACTACTCTTTCTACTCGTTTTTTTTTTTCTCAGTGGCGTTATCCCTCTATGAGTCTCTCTCTCTTCCTTGGTAAAATTGTTTCCTCTTCCCATCCTAAGTTCAGGAAGGACAAAGTACATGCCCAAGGTCATATAGCTAAGCAGTCAAATTTATCTGTCTTTGAGTCAGACCTATGTGTCAGCCCAATCTCCACCCTTAAACATTAACCCAATATTTAGCAAATATTTATTGAGTTCAACTAAGGTGATCCCATCTAGCCTCAAGACTTAAAACATCATCTGTATATTCATGTTGCCCAAGTGTATACTTCTGGTCCTGACCTCTGTCCTGAAATCCCAGCTCCTATACCCAATGCCTCTGAGCATGTTCACTCAGACGTCTGGTAAGCACCTCCAAGTGGCTGTATCCAGAGTACCATGACGTCTGGGTTTTTCCTCCAAACCTTTTCCTCCTCATTTTTACATCTCAGGAAATGGCATTTCCATTTACCCAGATGCTTACATCAATTTTCTTTCCCTGCCTCTATTGAATACAGTAGGAAACCTATCTTTTCCACCCCAAATCCAGCCAATTCTTACCATCCTCAACACTATCATCCCAGTCCAACTTCTCTTTCTCCTGTTTTACTGCTAACATAGCCTCCTGCACAACTTCCCTCTTTCAAATTTTGCCCCAATGTCCACACAGTAGTCACACAAATCTGGTTAAAACTGAATCAGATCATGGCATTTCCTTGCTCACAACCTTCCAATGCTATCCTTGAATTGAATGAAACCTAAATAAGGGAGTGGCTTCAAGGTTGTATATGGTCTGGCACCTGACTATCTCTCTGAACTCATTTCCAAGCATTTTCCCTTTTATTCACTGTACTCTGGCCCATTGATCCTCTTGTTCCTGGAATGGGCAAGTTCCTACCCACCTCAGGGCCTTTGCACTTGCTATTTCCAACACTTAGAGCGCAGCTCTCCAGATCTTCCTGGGGGTAAGAAGAAGAACTTTCCTTCATTCTGGTGTCTCATGTGCTGTCTCTTCCTCATCACTCCAACCTTGGTTACTCTCTTCCCCCTCCTCTGCTTTATTATTCCTTGAAGCACTTATTGCCTTCAGTTATATTATACACTTGTTTATTTAGTGATTGTCTATCTCCCTCAGGCAGAATATAAATTCCGTGAGGCAGGGGCCTTGTTTGTCCTGTTCCCCTGGTGTCCTTGGGACCTAGCAACAGCGCCTGGCTCATAAGACAGAGTCAATGCATTGTTGTTGAATAGATGGTTGAATGTGCCCAGTGCACTGTGAAAGTTGAATGTCTGCTAACTGAATGAATAAATATAACTGATGCTAGGGACACAACATTACAACAGTGAACAAGACAGTCAGACCTGTGTATGCTCATGGCACCTAGAAAGTAAGAAATTTTTAAATAAGTAATAACAAAAAAATAAGAAAAGTGTTATGATAAGAGGAGTTCAGGAAAGTAGCAAGGACCTCTACGCTACTCTAGTTCAGAACGTCACACCTTAGATGTACGGCCTTAGGAAACTAGCCTCTCCTAGCCCTAATGTCCACCTGTGTGAAGCGGGGACACTAGTGCTAACAGTTGTGTGGCTGTTACAAGGAAGAAAGGGGGATTATGTAAAATACCTAGAACATAGGCTCAATAAGTTTCAGCTCTTATAGCCCACTGCTATTATAATATATTAGCATCTGTTATCCTTCATGGCATCCATCAGCATTTGGGAGAATGACTTATGTTTTGAACTCTGCTCTGCCAAGGTAGAAGCCAGAAGTCTCTTTCCCAACCTTTATTTCTTGTATATACATATTTTATTAATATTATTTTAATTAACAAATCATAATTGTATATGTTTATGTGTACAATGTGATGTTTCGATATATGTATACAATATGGAATAATTAAATCAAGCTAATTAACATATCTATCACCTCACTTATCATTTTTTGTGGTGAGACATTTGAATTTACTGCCTTAGTTACTTTGAAATATACATTATTATTGACTATAGTTACCCCACTAAGCAATAGATCTCAAAATTTATTCCCTTGTCTAACTGAAACTTTGTACCCTTGGCTAGTAACTCCCTCTTGTTCCCACCCTCCTCAATCCCCAGCCTCTGGTAATCATCCTTCTACTCTACTTCTATAAGAGAGATTCCTTCTACTTCTCAGATTACACATAGAAGTGAAATCATGCAGTGTTTGTCTTTCTGTGCCTGGCTTATTTTGCTTAGGATAATGTCCTCCAAATTTCGTCCATATTGTTGCAAATGACAGGAATTTTTTTTAAGGCTGAATAGTAGTCCAATATGTGTGTGAATATTATGTATATTATATATACATATATCACATTTTTTATCCATTCATCTGTTGATAGACACTCAGGTTGATTCCATATTTTGGCTACTGCGAATAATGCTGCAATGAACATGGGAGTGTAGACATTGCTTCAACATACTGATTTCAATTCCTTTGGATAAATATCCAGAAGTAGGATTCATGAATCACATGATAGCTCTGTATTTAGTTTTTCAACGAACCTCCGTACAGTTTTCCATAATGGCTGTACTAATTTACATTCCCACCAACAGTGCACAGGGGTTCCGGTTTCTCCTCATCCTTGCCAACACTTGTTATCTTTTATCCTTTGGGATGTGAGGTGATATCTCATTGTGGTTTAATTTTCATTTCCCCAATTATTCGTGATTTTGAGCATTTTTTCATAAACTTGGTCGTTAGTCTTCTTTTGAGAGGTGTCTGATCATGTCTTTTGCCCATTTTTAATTGAGTTATTTATTTATTTATTTATTTAGCTATTGAATTGTTTGAGTTCCTTATATATTTTGGATATTAACCCCTTATCAGATGTATGATTTGAAAGTATTTTTTCCCACTCAGTGTCTCTTCACTTTGGGTTGCCTCTTCACTTTGTTAATTGCTTCTTTTGCAATTTCTCATGCAGCAGCTTTTTAGTTTGATACAATCCCATTTGTCTATTTTTGCCTGTGCTTTTGAATTCATATCCAAAAAAAATCATTGCCCAGACCAATATTGCAAAGCTTTTCCCTTATGTTTTCTTCTAGCCGTTTTACATTTTCAGGTTTTGAAGCTTGGATGTCAATATGTAAAGTTGTGCTTCATCAAGCAACTTCATGCTCTTTTATTAGGAAGAAAGCAATGTGATGATGCAGGCATCCCATGGACTCCAACTTTTAACAAAGGGGATGGCTGGAGTGTCCAGTTTGGGAGTAAAGTATTGGCTAAGATTCAGGTTTCTTCAGTTTAGCATCATCAGTATGAACCAATGTATTTCTTTTCAGTAGTGGCAGTTGTGTGGACACTTCATCTTCAAGAAAGCTTTGGTGTTTCTGATTGAATAACACCCAAGCCTGATTCTGTGGTCCTCCTGGAAATTTTGTGAGTTCCCTAAGAACCTTCTTAAATTTCTTTTCTGCTCAAACTAGTTAGGGTTGGTTCTATGTTTGCAACCAAGAACCCAGGTGACACACTGATGATCATCTGGGTTATTAAGTGGTTTAGTATCCTATGCTATGCATATTATGTTGCTTACTGATGAGGAGCTTATACAGGTCAAGGATATTGAAGAAGAGACTCCAAGGGAAGGATTCATTGATACCTCAAAGGCAACCTCTTCCCCTAGCCCATTCTTGGCAGCAGGTGGAGGGGCTCTCTCCATCCTCCGCCTCTGACATTGTTGGTAGTGTCCCGATCAACGAGCCTGGGACATATTGTAGTCTATGTCTCATTCTTGTCTTTCTTTCTGGTCTGCATTCATTCAACTTTCATTGACCATTTACTCTGTGCCAGACACTGACCACATAGAAATGAAAAGTCATTACACTCCCCTCCACACAACTGACAGTCTCTTCACAGGACTGTTCTTCAAGCAACAGCTAAAAGGTCCCATAATTCTAGGTGATTCTCAACAAAGTAGGATAATGCAATGACTAAATATGTAGGCTTTGGAGTCAGACTAACCTAGGTGCAAATTCTGGCTCTAACACTAGTTGGTGATTTTTGCTAAATTATTTAATCTCTTAAGCTTCAATTTCCTCATCTATAAAATAAGGTTAGTAATGATGAGTGCATAATATGGTTGTGAAAAGTTAATAAAATAAGGTACATGAAGTACTTAATAGAGTACCCAATTCTTTGTAATGTGCAATAAATATTATTATTAAAAACAACAAGTCTGCCTGAGGATGTCAGGAAATCCTTCACAGAGGGGGAAAGAGGCTTGTATTATTACTTAAAGGAAGCATTCTTAATCTAAGCAGGCAGGTGCACCTGGGCATTTTGTTTCTTAGTCAACAATTATTCATTTTAAAAGATTGTTTCTTGTAACATCCTGGGATATGGAGTATCCTGTTTTGGTTCTTCTACTTTGCAAACAGAGAAAAATGTAAGAAATTAATTAGCTCATCCAAGTGCATACCGGTTTTGTCGTTTAACCAGTAAAGGCCTTCTGTGAGAAAAGACTGTTCAGTTAATCTGCATTCAATGCTTACTTTTTGCAAAGCCTTGTGGGGGATGGGAGATACAGAAATGCATGACCATTAGGAGACACCACTAGGTGCATGCAACTAGGAGTGGGTTAAGGATTCTGAGATGAGCACACTACAAAGACAGAAACGATAGAATGGTCACTTTCTGGTGCCAGACTAGAGTGTAGGAATAAAGAAGAGATCACAGTAAGGTCAGAAAAGGCCATGATAAAGGAGATTAACTTGAAAATATGGGCTTTAAAAAATGAATGGAACTTTGACAGTGGGTAGAAAAGGGGATGGGGAGCAGGTTGGGAAGAAGATGGGATATGAGCAAAGGGCATGGTGGGGAGGACACGCAGCACCCACTCAGGAGACATCAAGCAGTCAAATTCTCTTTGTGTAGTTCTTAGGAGGTCAAGTAACTGTCCCAAGGTCACACAGCTATTTGGGACTAGGATGAGGTCTTTCAACTTGCAGCCTGACTTGCTGTGCCGTGCTTTGCAAAATTTGTATCTGCTGATTGGGTTTGGCAAGGAAGGCACCATTTCCTCACTTTAAAGCAGGGAGACAGAAAAACTGGACCTAAGGCCTAAAGGATGCAGATGTGGTTGCCTTCAAACTCCAGCAGGCTGATGTCTACCTGCTGTGGCCAAGCAGGGCCACCTTATAGGGAGGCCACTACTGCCAATCTGGTATTCTCGCCACATCCTGACTCTGAGCATGTGGCTCTGTGGGAATAGCCAAGGTCAGGTGCCTTCCTCAGGGCATCCCTAACACATGGCCACACAAAGGGGATGGGGCCACACAGACTACCCTGGCTCTCAGATGGCCAGCAGTGCAGGCAGCATGTCTTGGCTTTATGACCCTGGATAGAGCAGGATTTGTGAGTCCCCAGTTAACTGCTCCAGGTGGTATCCTCTTTAATAAGCAATGTTACTTAGAAGGTCATAGACTAAACTTGGAGAAAGAAGATCTGGGTTCAGGTCCTTTTCTAGGTTTGTGATCTGGGATAAGATATGATATATTGCTACCAAGAGATTGGCTATGCCAATCTCCCTATTTTATAGGTTAAGAAAAACAAACCAGAAGCTTGGAAGAGTTTAATGACTTGTTCAAAGTTATACAATATGTTAAATCTCTGAATCTCCATTTCTTCAAAATAAGAATAGTATCAACTCTACCTTCCTCACAAACTTTTATGAGGATCAAATAAAAAAATATATATGAATATTCACCACAGTACTTGGTGTGGATGCCAGGGGCTCCTAATGTTCTCTTTCTACATGAGTAAAATGGTGGTAATCATTCACACGCACACACACACAACATAACATATAACACACATATAAGATTTATTTAAAAGGACGTTGAGAAGAAACTTATTAACTCTGGGTAAGCATGTGTTTATGAGCCCATTTCTGGGCTCACACTCTGGTGTCCTGGGGCCATGCTTCTCCCACGCCTGGTGACAGGTGCTACAAGTCTCACCATACCCAACATTCACATTCAGAACAGCTGTCACTAGCGCTCCATCTCTGTGTTGTTCTCCTGTTATGCACTTCGCATATTCTGGGGAGCAGAGCCTTGCACAAATGTGTCTAATCAGGTTGCCCAAAGAAAGGAGAATCTTAGCTGCTATTTGGACCAGGGGTGCACAGCAAAAGGTCAAAGACATGTAGGACCAGGAAAGATTGTGACTTGGCTATTCCACTCATGATGGGGTTTTTATATAAATAATCTGCATTCCTTTAAGAACAAACACCAGACATCCCTGCTTCTAGCTTCAGAATAGATAAAAAGTAGAGAAGAGCAGAGAGGGATTTGTGTGTGTTTGTCTTGGTTTTAGGACATAATTTATAACGTGAGTACTCTAAATAGGAGTTTCCCTAGAACAATTAGACTGTTTTTTAATTGAAAAATTTATTCTCCTCTCAGCCTTTTGAAATGTCCACATTATGTAGCACAATCAAGCTATGAGGTCTTATGCCTGTTTCAGCATTTCTCAATGGAATATTCCAGAGTGCTTGTTAAAACACAGATCCATGGGTTCCAGTCCACACCAACTGGTGTAGAATGACTTGCGTAGGTAAGTTAAGCAAGCTCTCATGCATGCTAGAATTTGAAAACAACTGCATGACCCTGCAAGCATCTGAAATCATTTCTACTTTTCATATGTGAAAGAGCCTGTTAGTTTAAACTCTTAAAATTTGTAGCCTTGGGGTCTCTATGTCTCTTCCAAGGTCACCAAGCTCTAGTATTCAGCATAGTACTCCGCCAAAGAAATTAGATGGAGTATAATGGAAATACTGCCTCATGCTTCCTATAATAAATCTTCACTCTTCTCTCTTCCTGCTCCAACTTTTTCCACAAACACACAGCAGTAAAATACACCTATTTTTAAAGTTCTATTCTTATGCACCACAAAGCTTAAGAAACACTGCCCTCCTTGTGGTAGGTGCTGTACAAGCCAATGTCTCTGATTAGTAGGCAAGGCATATGAGGAATGTGTGGTGAATGCGTCAGTGGGAGGAAGGAAGACAGGGAGAAAAAATAAAGGCAAGAAATGAAGAATCTACGTGGTTGCAGTGCCAGGAGCCAGAAGGGTTAGGTATTGGTCCCAGCTCTGTCATTAACTTAGTGTGTGATCTGAGGTGAGTCACACCTCTCTCTGGGCCACAGGGAACTCACCTAGGACCAGGCAGAATTCTCTAAGGCAGAGCTTCCCCACCTATGTGCAGTATCACACCAATGTGCCACGTGTGGATTACAGGTGTACTATGAATTACGGAGTTCTTCGGCACTCAGAGTGTGCCTCTAGCCAGAAGAGCCCTATCAAAAATTTCTTGGGGAGTGGTCTGAGCAGCGAAGAAGTCCAAGGATCACCCTTATGGTCCTCAGAGAAGGCAGTGAGCACAACGAGTCACATTTACCATGCATTTCTCCACCAAAATGCCCTAAGTGCATGCAGCCAAGAAGGTGCTCTCCTGCATGGGCATCTCAGTAGCCAGCTACAGAGTGCATCGCTAACTGGTCTAGATTAGGTCTAAGGACCAGTAGGGGGTTTGTGTCCAGGTGCCCAGAAGCTTTGAGCTCAGCCCAAGATGTGGCCAGTGGGGATGAATGAGTGCAGAAACACGGTAAGGGCTTCTGGTCTGCCCAGTGCCAGTGGTAGCCCAGAATCTTTGTCTTTGCACACATCAGAGACTCCGGTCCATCTGCAGAGGATGGAAAAAAAGCCCATTTGGTGGTTTCCATGGTAGCTGCAGGGAAACTGCTCTTACAATGCATATACAATATACAAATTAGACCTTCCTTATTATTTTGAAACAAGAGATATATAAAAGGTTGAATCTGAAATACCTTTTTTCTATTATAAAAACTAAACATTAAATTATCAGTATAAGAAAAGAATAAGCTATTAGGTTCTTTAATTTCAAATGATGTAAATCTTCAGATGGTTGTAAACGATGGTTTAAAATTTTTTTATCATCTGCCAATGTGAAAGAAGGTTCTTGTCAAAAGACACCACTAGGAATTTGAGACAATCATCATTAAAAAGTCTTGATTGGAGTTTCGTGCAGCTATTTTGAGTACCGTTCTGTTGGTAAAAAGATATGTCAATGGTAGTAAGTTTAAATTTCTAATTTAAAATTTTGAAATAATTTTATTTGGAACTTTTATATAAATTTTATATTTAATATTTTTCTAAATATCTTATACTTTACTTTTCCTATAAGTATATAAATATAAGGCATAATGAATTTTTTCACTGAGTTTTATTTAGCTATTCCCAGATCCCTCCAGTTTACTCTTTGTTCTATGCAAATATTTTTATTTTCTATGTGTGCAAAATGTGACAAAGGATGGGTGCAGAGTTTTAGGGTAGTGATTTTCCACTGGGGGTGATTTTGCCTCCCAGGGGACATTTGACACTACCTGGAGACATTTTGGTTGTCACCACTGGGGAGCTTCATACTGGCATCTAATGGACAGAGGCCAGGAATGCTGCCAAACACCCTATGATGTAAAGGAAAAGAATCCCCCATAAAAAGAATGATTGGACCCCAAAATATCGACACAGCCAAGGACAGAAACCCTGTTCTAGGGCCTCTCTCAGATTCTAATGTCCTAATTCTGAATTATAAGTGTTCTTGTAGTTTAGAGGAGAGGATGGTCGGCAATATGGATGCAGCCAGGGATAGCCAGCTCTAATTTCCTGACTGCATCTCTCACAGCAGACCCAGTAGGCAGGTAAAACACGGGGCAGGACTTCCTGCGGGCCTGCTGGAAATCAGGCTATGGCTATTTGCTTGTGATGGGATGCATTTCAAAGCAGCAGCCATGTAACTTTTATGGCCATGACCTTAGTAGTCCCAGGTGAGCATGTTCTTTCCCTCCCCTTTTACTTGTTTTAAAGTTCCCGTATGGAAACGGCATTTTTGTTCCACTGGATTGTGACTCATGTTATTTTTCAACGACTCCCCTCTCCCTGCCCCCTACTCTGGATCTCAACCGTGACTAGCTTGGCTGGAATGGGTCTCTCAACAGGCAGAGACTCACACCGACAGCTTTGCAACTCATCCCCTTCTCCGTCTCCTACAATTCCTTTGGAAGTTGAAGCCATCCTGTTTTTTGGTATGAAGGCCCCACCTCCAAGACTAAACAAACTTTCCACTTCCTCCCTCTCTGATACATGCACCTTCCGTCCTCTTGGTGTGGGTTTTGTTTTTACACTTCAGGATGATTCAAGTGATCAGGAATCAAACCAGTCCTGGCAGCCACACTCTCATCAATACGGCTCTTACCACCACTTCAGTCAATTTTACAGCAGATCCGCATCTGCCACCTGGCAGCAAGGGCAGGTTTAATGGAGCGTTAGCTGCTTTTATTTATCCTAGGGCTAACTGAGGATAGGCAATTCTACTAATACGTGTTCTTGGATAGAAGACAGGTCAATAGATCCGGGGTCTTTGCTGTGTAAATTCAATCAAGTCACTCAGTACTTGGAGCTTCGCTTTGCTCATATGTAAAACAGCAGTAATAATCAGAAGGCTGCTGAATTTTTTCTAACTTTTAAAAAGAGAGAAAACACTGAGAAAATTTGAAAAACAGATCAATATTAGGAAATGCACAATTTTATGGCATTGACTCATTGTTAATGTATCATTTCTACTGAAATGAGGAAGTTGGTTTTTACAGTTGGGATCAGGAAATAGTTTACAATCTTTGTAGAGTTTAGAGTCCCTGGAAGATTATGGTCATCCATGTGACCTGTGATAGCACTTTACTGTTGGCAAAACCAAGCCATCAATCCATTTAAGGAATATATATTAGGCCTCTATTATGCTCTTTGAACACAGTGATATTTGTTTCTGTTTCGTAGATGAGAATACTGAAGCACCAGATGGGTAAGTGGACTGTTCAAGACAACCACACAATTTTGACCAAGGAAGAAGGTGGAGGGTAGAACAGCATGAGAGGAGTCATGTCCAGAACAATTAATAATTCCCATGCTCAGTTCCATGATTTGAATCCTAAATGGGCACTTCTCTAGATAAAAATGCAACTACTTAAGTCCAATACTCATTATTTATTGCCTTGTTAAATTGTAGTGTTCAGTTATTCACCAGAAACAAGAGCTTAAGTTAGTTATTTTTTGAAATACTTGGTTTATTGACCTGATTGTTTGAAAATGCTACCCAGAATTTTCCCTCATACTTCTGACTAATTCTCACCAGGCAGACAACATCCAGTGCTTCTCCATGATACAATAACCATCCCCCCTCTAATTTCCTTCCTCTGCCTAACAGATACTTGAGTTACAGTATCCAACTTCAATTCATGTGAATATTTGAACCGGGGAAACTGAGAGTCCAGAGAAGAAAGTATGTCCTGCTGATGTATCCCAATTTAGAGACTTCCCTTTCTGCCTTTTTCTTGGGGAGGTCCCATACAGTTCAGTTAGGAATGCCCTAAATCCCAACCCATGTTTGAAGTCTACTGAAACCTCAGTGTGCATTAAAGCTCTCAAAACTTTCAAATCTCTTAGGGGTCCTAACTGTTCGGTGTTCCCGACTTGGAAGGCAGATGACCACATCCTCAGGTCTACTTTTATCGTGTTTACCCCAGACTTGAGTTCACTAAATGAGGTGTGTGGGTGTTTAGACAAAATATTCCAGTGGTGTTGGCAAAGCAAGACAATTAGAAATGTGTTTCGAGAACTGCCTCCAGGTTCTATACTAGTTAGAACTCTGTGTCTTCGCCAACATTCGATAGGGTCAGTTTTTTCTATTTTTAGTCATTCTAATAGGTATGTAGTGGTATCTCATGGTGGTTTTCACTTGGATTTCCCTAATGGTTAATGATTTTTAGCATCTTTTCAAATTATTATTTTCCATACATCTATCTTCTTTGGTGAAGTGTCTTGAATATATATATACACACACATATATAACACATCTATACCACACATATATTACATTTATTATATATTACATCTATTACATATATATTACACATATATATGTAACAAGCATGTGCCATTTAATAATGGGATTACGTTTTGAAAAATTCATTATTAGGTGATTCGTCATTATGTGAACATCATAGAATGCACTTAAACACACCTAGATGTTATAGCTTACTACACACGTGGGCCATATGGTATAGCCTATTGCTCCTAGGCTACAAACCTGTACAGCATGTTACTGTACTGAATACTGTAGGCAACTGTGGCACAATGATAGGTATTTATGTATCTAAACATATCTAAATGTAGAAAATATACAGTAAAAATACAGTATTATAATCTTATGGGACCACTGTTGTGTAATGCAGTCCATCGTTGACTGAACCACCCTTATGTGGTACATGACTGTAAATGTGTGTGTGTGTGTGTGTGTGTGTGTGTGTGTGTGTATGAGACTTCTAAGACAAAAACCATTGTTAATGAGGCAGATGACTCTGGAGAAAACATTTTAAAAAGCCATCCAACAAAATGTCTCCTTATCCCTAGAGGTTCCACTTCCTGGTCCCTCAACTGCTTCTGATGTTTCTTCTCACCTAGAAAATAAAGTAAGATAAAATATGTTACACAGTAACCTTTTCATCAAAATACAGCATTGGCCAAGCACAATGGCTCACACCTATAATCTTAGCACTCTAGGATGCCAAGGTGGGAGGATCACTTGACGCCAGGAGTTCAAGACCAGCCTGAGCAACATAGCAAGACCCCATCTCTACCAAAAATAGAAAAATTAGCTGGGTGTGGTGGCACGCACCTGTAGTCCCAGCTACTGGGGAGGCTGAGGCAGGAGGATTGCTTGAGCCCAGGAGTTTGAGGTTGCAGTGAGCTGTGATGAGGCTACTGCACTCCAGCCTGGGCTACAGACCAATATCTTGTGTCAAACAAACAAACAAAAAAACCCCACAGCATGGTTGGTGGAGACTGAAAGCCTGCCATTGTTTGCTGTTGCTGTCGTTTCAGATGATACAGGTATTCTGGTGAAGCTACTATGCTGATTAGTTAGCCTGAACCCATCGACACCTTTGCCTTCTGATGCTTCAATACATACAAACTTTGTTTCATGCACAAAATTATTTAAAATATGGTATAAAATTACCTTCAGTCTGTATGTATAAGGTATATATGAAACATAAATGAATTTCTTGTTTAGACTTGGGTCCCATACCCAAGATATCTCATTATGTATATGCAAATATGTCAAAATCCAAAAAATTTCAATATTCAAAACACTTCTGATCCCAAGCATTTTGGATAAGGGATACTCAACCTACACATATATAATCAAGTCCTCTATCAGATACATGATTTGAAAACATCTTCTGTTAGCCTGTAGCTTGTCTATTTATTCTCTTGAAACTATTTTTTAGAATACAAGTTTTAAATTTTTATGAAGTCAAAAGTGTTAATTTTTTTCTTTTGTAGACTGTTTTCTTTTTTTTTATTTCTGCATATTATGGGAGTACAAATGTTTAGGTTACATATGTTGCCCTTGCCCCCCCACCCCTGAGTCAGAGCTTCAAGCGTGTCCATCCCCCAGATGGTGTGCATCACACTTGTTATGTATGTATATATCCATCCCTTTCTCCCCCCTCCCATCTGCCTGATGCCTGATAAATGTTATTCCTATATGTGCACTTAGGTGTTGATCAGTGAAACCAATTTGATGGGGAGTATATGTGGTGCTTATTTTTCCATTCTTGGGATACTTCACTTAGTAGAATGGGTTCCAGCTCTATACAGGAAAATACAAGAGGTGTTATATCACAAGCCATATATGACAAACCCACAGCCAACATCATACTGAATGAGGAAAAATTGAAAGCATTCCCACTTAGAACTGGAACCAGATAAGGTTGTCCACTATCTCCACTTCTATTCAACATAGTGTTGGAAGTCCTTGCTAGAGCAATTAGACAAGAAAGGGGAATTAAGGGCATCCAAATAGGGGCAGAAGAGATCAAACTCTCACTCTTTGCTGATAACATGATATTATATCTAGAAAACCCCAAGGATTCAACCAAGAGACTCCTGGAATTGATAAATGAATTCAGTAAAGTCTCAGGATACAAAATCAACACACACAAATCAGAGGCATTCATATAATCCAATAACAGTCAAACTGAGGACCAAATCAAAGACTCAATACCCTTCACAATAGCAACAAAGAAAACAAAGTACCTAGGAATATATTTAATGAAGGAGGTAAAAGACCTCTACAGGAAGAACTATGAAACATTAAGGAAGGAAATAGCAGAGGACGTAAACAGGTGGGAAACCATACCATGCTCATGGGTTGGAAGACATTGTTAAAATGTCTATACCACCCAAGGTGATCTACAGATTCAATGCAATCCCTATTAAAATCCCAACACCATTTTTCACAGATATAGAAAAAATAATTTTACGCTTCGTATGGAATGAGAGAAGACCCTGTATAGCAAAATCAATCCTATACAATAAAAACAAAATGGGAGGCATCAATTTACCAGACTTCAAACTATACTACAAGGCTATAGTAATTAAAACAGCTTGGTACTGGCACAAAAACAGGGACATTGACCAGTGGAACAGAACTGAGAACCCAGATATAAAACCATCCTCATATAGCCATTTAATCTTTGACAAAGTAGACAAACACATGCACTGGGAAAAAGAATCCTTATTCAGTAAATGGTGCTGGGAAAACTGTATAGCCACATGTACAAGACTGAAGCAGGATCCAAAATCAACTCACAGTGGGTAATAGATTGTTTCCTTGATGTCATCTCTAAGAAGTCTTTGTGTAACCCAACCTAGAGTCACAAAAGTTTCCTATGTTCTAGAGGTTGTATAGCTTTAGTGTTTTTAATTTAGGTTTATAATCCATTTTTGTTTATTTTGCAAAGTGTATATCAAACTTCATTTCTTGCATCTAAATATTCAATTGTTCCAGAATTGTTTATTGGAAAAGCCCCTCCTTTCTCCACATTTTCCTTTGTAGCTTCATTAAAATTCACTTGTCCATATATATGTGTGTGTGCATTTACATATGTCTATTTCTGGACTCTTTATTCTGATCCACTGATTTATTTGCCTGTCTTAATGCTAATACTGTATATTGTCTTGATTACTGTAATTTTATAATAAGTCTTGAAATCAGGCAGCACTACTCCTCCAACTTTGCTCCTCTTTTTCAAAGTTATTTTGGCTATTCTAAGTCATTTGCATTTCCATTTGAATTTTAGAATCAAATTATCAGTTTCCACAAAATCCTGCATCAGGCTCCTCTTGAGTTCCTCCTCCTGTGTCACACCTGGACTTTCTCAAAGTAATAAGCTAGGGCAATGGGCTCAACTCATTTGTTTCTTATCTTTCAGGTATCACTGCCCTTCATTGCCTGATGTCTAGGGTCTTCAAAAACATTGTTTCACATACTTTTTCCCTTTTTTTGTTGTTCTTATTGTTGTTTTGGGCAGCACGGTAAATACAGTCCTCATTACTCCATCTTGTTTGGAAGCAGACTTGTGGTCACATTTTTTCAAGTATCCTTATCTTTTAGATTAACATATCGAGCTATGTAAAGATGAGATGAGATTATGTCTGGAATTTGCTTCAACATACTACTGACATCTGAAAGTGTGTGGGGCATAGATGAAATACAATTGATTCCAAATTGGTAACTGTTCACACTGGGTGATGGGGACAATGGGGAATTGTACATTAGGAAAAAAGTTTGTTCAAGCTTGAAATTTTCCATAAAAATGTTTTCTGCATAAGGATATTAATATGTGTCTAGCTCACAATATTTCTTTGAGGATTAAACATGTAATTTTATGTATTTAGTGCTATGCTTAGAACTTAATGAAGAGTAGCTATTAATACTAACATAATTGTATGAAACCACCCACCTATCTTAATATACAAAAGAAGTCTGATAAAAACCTCCAAAAAAAAACTGTTAGAAACCTACTAACTAAGGTTTTAGAGACTGTAGCAGTGTTCTCAAGGCCAATGGAGATTCGGTTTGGGCATTAGTTTCTCGAGGAAGTCTCCCAAACCCACCAACAGTAAGGTTGGTACCTTTCCTCTGAATTGCCCTAGCACCCTGTCCCTTCCACAGCCAAAGTTCTTAAATATGGCCTGGTAGTTCTCTAGTTATGTGTCTGCCTCTCAACTCCTTTTTTTTTTTTTTTTTTTTGAGACAGAGTCTCACTCTGTTGCCCAGGCTAGAGTGCCGTGGCGTCCTCCTAGCTCACTGCAACCTCAAACTCCTGGGCTCAAGCAATCCTACTGCCTCAGCCTCCCGAGTATCTGGGACTACAGGCATGCGCCACCATGCCCGGCTAATTTTTTCTATATATTTTTAGTTGGCCAGATAATTTCTTAGTAGAGACGGGGTCTCGCTCTTGCTCAGGCTGGTCTCGAACTCCTGAGCTCAAACGATCCACCTGCCTCCGCCTCCCAAGTGCTAGGATTACAGGCGTGAGCCACCGCGCCCAGCCTCTGCCTCTCAACTCCTGAGATCTCCTGATGCTCACTTCTGTATCCTTAGAGCCCAGCATATAGCAGACACTTGGAACATGCTTGTTGAACCCTCTTTCACGTTGTCTTCTCAGCTGCCTATCTCTGCAACCCTTTTCTCTGTGAACTTTGTGCCTGCCTCTGTGTGCAGTCTGCTGGCTGGACACTTTCCTGTTTGAGGGGCTTGACGTTCAGTTTCTCTTTCTATACTCACTCAAGCTCACTATAAGAGTTGAGTGTATTTTCTTCTTCAATTAGTTGTATTGCCATGAACACTCCATGTTCTCTCCAATCCTTTTCCAAATACCTCTTGCCTGATGTGTTAACTTATTTTGGTGAAGCAGCCAGAGCTCAGGGTGACAGTAAAAAGACAGCACCAAGAGAGGGAAGAGGAGGATGCTGAGGGTGAGCAGAGACCCACTGGGCTCTCCTTTCAGGCTGGTCCAGAGATACACATTTTCTTAGTACACACACAAGCAGACCAGGGTAAAAAATTCAACCATGAAAACCAAGGAACTTAGAATGTGAGAGCTCGAAGGGGCATTGAGATAATTGAAACTTTTGCATCCCCTCCAACCACCAAACACACGCGCGCGTGCGCGCACACACACGCACACACACACACACACTTTGGCAGCTAGAAGTGTCTATGAAACTCCTTAGGTCGCTGATGAACAAGAGCACAATTTGACCACTGGTCAAGTTGAATACTTTCACTTTGAGGAAAGTCATAAAGGGATATTGAGTCTGGGACTCAAACCTTACAACTCCTGATTTCCTTTCTGTCTATTAATCAATCTACACTGCTACCCCTGACCCAAACAACAGCCACCATGCTCCACAGATGGGTCTGTCTTCCGGGTGTCAAAGCTGTAGACATCAGTGTGGATCTAATTTTAGTAGAAGTGTTGCTGGAACAATCACCACTTTCAAGAGTAAATCAGAAGCATTTCCAGCCTTTCTCAGAAAGAAAAGGCTACATGACATCCAGCTTGAGATGGTTCGAAAAGCTGAGACAGCAGAGATGAATCTTCTGCTTGGAAGGCCAGGAAGCTACGCAGTCCAGTTTGTACCACATGTAAGTGGTTTTATGGCACCACCCAGTGGCAAGAAGGGATACTGTCACAAAAGCCAAAAATCTTTCATGCATTCTTTCTGCATTTTTAAATTCAATCTACAAGTATTTATCCAAGTGCTCCTAATGTGTCAGGCTTTACAGTAGGCACTGGGGGGCCTAGCAGGTGTTAATTACAAAAACCCATATGCTGACTTCAGAAAGTTCTCTCTCCTTGTTTCTCTTAGAGGTATCTCTAGTCTGCTGACTTTACTACCAAAAAAGCGAGTCAGGCCTCTGAGACAGTCCTCTAAGACAGTTCCCTCTCACTCCTTAATCTGTGATTTAAAGTGACCTCATAGAGCTGAGAGCTCAGAAAATAGAGACCACTTTAATTCCAAGCTCCTGATGTGGGCATTTCTGGGGAATGGGAGGCTTCTGCAAATTCTCCCTGAGTGATAACCACCCAGATGTTATCAGTCTGAGAATGTAAATGTATGTGCTTTCTTGAGTCTTAGGGAGTGAGGCATGTAAATTTAGATCATTCCAATGGAAACATTTTTTTTATCTTTTATAGATTTGGGGGGGGGTTGTAACATGGGTATATTGCATAGTGGTGAAGTCTGGGCTTTTAGTATACCCATCACTCAAACAGTGTACATTGCACCAAATAGGTAATTTTTCATCCCTTCCATGGAATTTCCCATGGAATCTTGAAAAGAGTTTCCTATGATAAGGGGACATCCTATGATGTCCTGAAGAGGGCAGTCTATGATGTTCAAGGCTCAAAAAGTATGTGCTCAATTGGTAAATTTTCTTTCCTTCCAATTTATCATGACTCTACCTTGTGGTGCTTAGTAAACTCAAGATGGAGAAAATTATGATTTGTACCAAAAACATGGATGGAGAAAACATCTTTGCAGGACAACCTAGCTTACTTATATAGGCCAAGCAGTCTGCTGTTAGGAGAGCTCCCACTTCACCATTGTCTTTGATTTGTTTTCTGAGTCCAATTTATGGTTTGCTGGATAAACCTGAGAAGTTTTTTGGTTTCTAGTGATAAGTTCTAATCCTGTTTTTGTTTTTTAGTTGCTGAAATAACTTGGGCAAGTCATTTCATTCCTCTGACCATCATTTCTGCCCTTGGAAAAACAGAGTTTGGAATGATTTGGACATGGATAATCAGAAAGTGTGCTATCCTTTTGGAAAATGTATGCAAAATTCCTTAGAACTTCAGACAACCAAAACTCTTAGTCTGACCTGAAAATTTTAACTTATCAAAGAAAGATGTGGATTTTAATTTCTGGCAAAATGGCACACTAGTTACTCTATAAGATCTTCCAGGTAAAATGTAATCCAATGATGAATTACACAAATGTTAGAAACAGTGGCTCACGCCTATAATCCTAACACATTGGGAGGACGAGGCGGGAGGATCGCTTGAGCTCAAGAGTTTGAAACCAACCTGAGCAAGAGGGAGACTCTGTCTCTACCAAACATAGAAAAAAATTAGCCGATGTGATGGCACATGCCTATAGTCCCAGCTGCTTGGGAGGCTGAAGCAGGAGGATCCCTTGAGCCCCAGGAGTTTGAGGTTGCAGTGAGCTATGATGACGCCACTGCACTCTATCCAGGGCAACAAAGCAAAAAAAAAAAAACCTGAAAAAGAAATATAATTTTAATGCATTGTTACACCTATTAAAGTGAGGGTATATTTATGAAGGTATAAGAATTAAATGAGTAACAGAAACAGTGAACTAAAACCTGTGCAGGGAGCAGTAAGCAAGTAGGCAGAGGAGGGAGATATAAGGTGGGATTGTCTGGAAGTAAATGCTTACATTGTTGCAATCAGCATCCCCAACACAGGTTTTTGGGATTCTTGCAGATTTTATTCAATAAAATATAGTTCACAACTAAAAAATAAAAACCCAAAACCCAAAAACACAGAGTATATAAGAGAAAGCAGAAATAATAAATGAAAGATTTAGACTCTCAAAGACTTCAGATATGATAGTGATCTGATAAAGAATGTGAAACAACCATGCATGCATGAAAGGCTAAAAGAAATGAAGGAGGACATAAAAAATAAGCAAGAAGAATAGAATAGATAAGGCAGATTTTAGAAAGAACTAACTTGTAGATTTCGAATACTTACACAAATCTCAATGGCTGAGTGAAACAGCAAATTAAACAGAACTGAAGAGACAATGAGAGCGTTGGAAAACATTACTTGGAGGAATTATTACCTTTAACACAGCCCAGAGATACAGAACGATGCTATATATGAACAGATTATCCTGAGACATAGATGATGGAAGCAAATGCTAACACGACTAATTAGAGTCACAGAAGTAAAAGTTAGTATACAAGTGGGAGAAGGCCTTGCAAAATAGTGATTGAGAAGGTAGGTGCTGGACAGTGAGCTGGATGATGATGCTGATGAAGATAAAAAAAAAAAAAAAACATGAGGATTCTGAGGTTTACAACCATTCTCACTATTTTTAAAGCACATCCCACAAGGAGCAGAGATGATCAAATGACAAAAGGAAAGAAAATACACAAGAGGGCTGCTACTATTTTTAAATGGTGGGACTGAGTGGAATGGCAAAAATAACTTAAAAAATATATCAACCACAATGATGGGCTCTGGCACATGGGATACGAGTGCTTTGTACATTTTCTTCTTTGTTTTCCAAAATTCCTACAATAAATAAGTGCTAGAGTACATTGCTTAGGATTGTGAACTGTATTCATTTTGAAGGGGAAGGAAAAATTGCTTCACCCCACCCTTTTAGTTTCTTTGGCTGGGCTATGAATTAAATCAGCATAAGGCAGATTAACAGGAGAAAAACAATTTAGTTATGTGCGTATGCACAAGAGTCCCACAAAAATATGAGACTCAAAGAAGAGCCAGATATGTGAAGCTTATACAGAATCTCAAGCTATGGAAAGGAACAGGGACTTGGGACTTCTGAGGGGTGGTGGGGACAAGTTCTGGGGGAGGGAGGGAAAGAAACTTGTGGTGAGTAAAGGTTGCCTTCTTATGTAGATGAGGGCCTCTCCGGTGATAACAGCTGTCTCAGGAGCAGCCCTCTTCCTGATACAGATATCTTTACTTACAAAAATTTCCTTTATAGACATAAATTTCTTTTACAAAAGGGCAGCTTTTCAGAGCTACTCCTGTGTTTGCAGTTTCTCAAAATAACCAGCTCATGATCAACATGCCGAAGAGGAATATTTAGAGGTATTGTGTCCTGAGCCTCAGCAATTGCTTAGGGACACTGTAACAAAGTGCCACAAACCGAGTGGCTTAAAACAACGGAAATTTATTGTCTCAGAGTCCAAAATCAAGTTCTTGGCAGGGCCACACCCTCGCTGAGGACTCTAGAGGAAAATCTGTTCGTGTCTTTCTCTTGGCTTCCAGTGTTCCAGGTGACCCTCATCACTCTCATCTCTGCCTCCCCAGTCATCACATGGCATTCTTCCCATGTGTCTGTGTCTCTGTGTGTCTGTGTCTCTCCTCCTCCAATACGGACACCAGCCTCATTGGATTAGGGGCCCACTCGACTCCATTACAACCTCCTCTTAACTGATCACATTGGCAACAACCTTATTTCCAAGTACAGTCACATGCTGAGGTTCTGGGAAGCACAGGAACTTTGGGGAGCAATCTCCAATGCAGCACATGGGTTTTGGGTTTGGGTCTTGGCTCAGCTACTAATTAGCTTTGTAACCTGGAGCAAACTGTTGCATCCTTCACCTCATCTGTACAGTGAGAACAAGAATACTAACCCACAGTCCTTTTGTAAGGATTAATGCAAAGGGCTTGGCATGTGCCAAGTGCAGAGTAAATACTCAGCAGCAGACAGCTACTTTTTTTTTTTTTTTTTTTGCCTTCACTGTCAGAAAAAAGAAAATGTTTAACAAATTTAAAAAGAGGGGGAAAACAGGATCACTTAGTCCCTGGACCAAAACATGACCTCTAAACAAAGAAAGCTTTGGGGAGCAGAGTATCTACCTCACATTCTTTTCTCTCACCCATTATATTTTTACATACTAAATACATACTAAAAAATCTAATTTAGCTCAGGAGATGCTGGGTTGTAGTTAAATGTAGTTTCTGATGCAAGAGATAACACCTGCATCTATTTCAGTCTCATCCTAGAGGCCCAGGGGAGACACACAATTTTATCTGAGTACCTGTCTAATCTAAGAGGAGTACCTGTTGCTACCTTTTTCATTTTATCCCCTGCTGTGCGCAAGCCTGACTGTCCAGACTCATTTTAACTTGACCTTTGGTGTTAATAGAAGGGAGCAGTAAGCTCTACTTGGTAGAGAGTAACTACCTCATCAACCTAATTAAACTGCTCTTCATTAAGGTCAGGTATTATGGATTTAAATGCATGTTATCAGAGAAGGC
>CM052444.1:62644414-62673619 GCA_028533085.1 Varecia variegata
AGAATGGCCTTTATCAAAAAGTCCCAAATCAATACATGTTGGCGTGGATGTGGAGAGACCGGCACACTCATACACTGCTGGTGGGACTGTAAACTAGTGCAGCCCCTATGGAAAGCAACATGGAGATTCCTTAAACAGATTCAAGTAGACCTTCCATTTGATCTATCTCCTTTAAAGTTCAGCAAAGCTAGGCGCAGTGGCTCATGCCTGTCATCCTACACTCTGGGAAGCCAAGGTGGGAGGATTACTTGAGCTCAGGAGTTCGAGACCAGCCTGAGCAAGAGTGAGAGCCCCCCTACCTCTACCAAAAATAGAAAAAAATTAGCCAGGCATTGTAGCGCATACCTGTAGTCCCAGCTACTTGGGAAGCTGAGGCAGAAGGATTGCTTAGAGCCCAGGAGTTGGAGGTTGCAGTGAGCTATGATGATGCCACTGCACTCTACTCAGGGTAGTGAGACTCTGTCTCAAAAAACAAAACAAAACAAAGACACTGAGCATCCCTCCTCACAATCCCCTACCCCTTAACATAAAAATAATAATAATAATTTTTGAAAAAGAAGATAAAGTTCAGCAAGCTCATGAATAACTTTTCCTTTAAAATAGTCAAGAATGCTCGACAGTAAAAACAGAGCACAATGAAAAAATATAAATCGAATAATAAAGCAATATGACTTTAATCACTCTATCTAGGCATAACCACTGAGTATAACCACTGTTAACAGATCATATTTTTCTAATCTTATATCTACCCCCAACACAAAAAATATGTAAAAATGTTATTATAAAGTTTTGTAGCTTATTTTCACCACTTAGCAATATCTTTTGAATAACTTTGTACAACAGCAAATATTCTTCTGCAACATGGCTTTAAATGGTCAGAGAGCAATTCATTACCTGGCTACAAATTAAATCATGCTTATTTATTAAAGACGTAGAATTTTTATTCTTTTTCAGAATTTTAAACATGCTTTAGCAAACATCTCTATATATACTACATCATAAACATCTACTATTTAGACTCATTACATTAACAAGGACATGAATGGGCATACTGTAAACACACAGAATTTTGTGTGTTTGATTTGAATTGATTTTCACACTATGATTTATAAAAGTCAATTTTTCTTACTACAACCAAAAGTACCAAGAACAGTGATTCTTGACCTTCTAGATAAATGCATGCCTACTGAAAACTGACACTTAGCGTCTTTAGTTACAAGTGTGACTTCGTAGCTTAATTTTTACAGTCCTTTGAAACAATTTGCCTTGAAAATCTCTAATTTTTTCAAAGAGACAAGGGCGCTGTATCACCCAGGGCAGGGTACAGTGGCATGATCATAGCTCGCTGTAGCCTCAAACTCCTGGGCTCAAGAGATCCTCCTGCCTCAGCCTCAGCTAACTTGGCACTACAGGTGTGAAGCCATGGTGCCTGGCTGGAAATCTTTTCATTGTTTACCATGCTTGCTATTTAACCTGGGAATATTTTTGTAGAAAAAACAACTATTTAAGGAGAAGAATAGCCAGCATTAGTACAAGTATAGAATTGCCATTTCACCTGATTCTATTGCAGCTGAGAACTGCAGAAGTGTGTATGTGTGTGCATGTGTGAGCTCACATACATTCCTGACTTGAAATGCATTTTGTCTTAGCATAATTGCTATATCAATCATATAACAATAATACATTTAGGATGTTCAGAGGAAATGTTTTCTGTTCTTTTTACTTCTTAAAAACAAGGAAAATAGTTGTTTTTAGGAAATGCAGTAGAAATTGAATTCTTCTGATATTTCACCAGTCTATGAAAATATATAAAGATTTTTACATACAAGAAGAATAGAAATAAAAGGAGGAAAAAGAAAAGAAAAACCTAGATTCCAGGTAAGAATGCATTTGTACAATTCAAGCTCAATTAATTAGTTCAGGTAACCAGTTTATTTCTAAGCAGCCTAGAAGATTCTGCTTTCTGGAAGGCAAAGATTGTGTTATTTAAAGAATGAAGAATGACTGTGACAGTGCTTGCCTAAGGCCAACGTGAACATGCTAAAGAGAAGCACTGATCAGGCTGTTAGCACTCACATGGCTAAAGAGTAAGACCATCCCATACCTGAATTAACAAACCTCATTTTTTGCTTATGGAAGCCTAGAGTTTGACAGAGGATGGTGAGTTGACAACAATCATATCTGGGTAAAGATGTCAGAGTCATGTCTCAAAATCCCCTGAGAAGCTGGTGTTTGCTGCTGTCACAAAGTGACTTTCCCACTGCGGACAGGCAAATTGTAAATCACAGCTGGGTAACCTTGCTGCAGGGGTGCAATGAGTGGCACCTGGAGCATTAATTCAGCAGTCATTCACTGACAGCTGCTGCATGTTCCTCACTGTGCTGGGCACACTAGGGCATGGAAAGGAAGTTTAAGACGGTCTCTCCCTTCAAGGAGGTTTGTGGGCAGGCTTACCACTACCTGCAGTTTCAGGTCTAAATGCAGTACTGTTCTAATCAGTACTTTCAGAGTTGCAAGAATCAAATACACTCATACAACTTAAGTAAAACTACAGGGGAGGGGTTATAGACAGAGAGTATTCTAGGTAGGGCAATATGCATCCAATACTGTTCTGGAGAGCTTATGTTTAAATTTTCAGGAATTTTTCAAACCAGTTCATATCACATAGGTGGCTGGAAATCAGCCATGGTGGGGGTATTCACGCCATGGAAATTGGCAAACACTACCAAATTTTGGTCTGTCGTTGTTATTGTTGTTGCTGATGTTTTCTGGAGAGCCAGTTGTTAAACACTTCTTAGTGCACCACTGCATACTCCCCAGTTTCCCAGTACTTTCGCAGTTTATGCCTATATTGATAGCACCCACTTTCACTCTCAAAAATGAGCCAGTTTGGATCATAAATTGTATGGTTCCCCTAATTTTAGGATACAAAGATCACTGGCATCCAGGATAGGATACACACCTGCCTCCTGAGGCCTAAAGAACTGAGAACTGGAAATGCAACAGAAACTGAGGATAAACTGTCTCCATTTCTCTCAGAGATTTCATGATGTTTCATCTTTGCTGCTTGCTGCGCTGGTTCCATTTTTCTTTTTCTGTAGATACCTTCCTAACCAGTTTTTACATAGTCTCAAATGACTTCCTGAGCCCTCAAATTTGGATAACCTCCCTTACCAGGGCCATTCATAGACTATCAACAGTCTCTGTATCCTTGCTTCAATGTTTTTGAAAGACAGAATCTCATTCAGCCAACCCATCTGTTTGAATTAAGCCAGCAATCTCATATGTCCCTAGTAAAACAATGGATTCTACTACATTTGGATCAGGGTTTCGTCTCCGCCCGATCAGCCATGGCTGGGGAAGTCTTGTGTTACAGTAGCAGACTCTCCCTGGCACAGTAGGCACATAAATATATCTATAGATGGTCCCCAACTAATGACAGTTCAACTCACAATTCTTTGACTTTAAGATGGTACAAAAGCAATATGCAGTCAATAGAAACTACACTTCAAGAACCCATACAACCTTTTTGTTTTGCACTTGCAGTGCAGTATTCAATATATTACATAAGACACTCAGCACTTTATTATAAAATAGGCTTTGTGTTAGATGATTTTGCCCAACTGTAGGCTAATGTAAGTTTTCTGGGCATGTTTAAGGCAGGCTGGGCTAAGCTATGATGTCCTGTAGGTTAGGTGTATTAATAGCATCTTTGACCTGTGATAGATATTTTCAACATACAATACATTTATTGGGATGTAACTCCATCGTAAGTCAAAGAGTATCTGTATTACGTTGGGTGTTATAGACTATCCAGCCACACTTAACTATTTGCTATTTCTTGCATATAGACACTATGCTCTTTTCTGTTCTTCTCTATGCCTTTGTCTCTGCCAGGAAATTCTTTCTCCACTCCCATCCCATCTCCTCCTTGCTTAAGGAACTCATCCTCATCCTCCATGGCATAAGTCACATGTCACCCTCTCCTCGTAACTTTCCATAACCCTTCTCACTTTGCTATGTATTTTTCACTCATCTGTCTGCCCACTGAGTTACTCTGCAGCCTGCACTTTGAAATGAGACAAAGTATTGCCTCACCAACTTATGATATGATACCTTAGGAAGCTATTTACAGTCTCTGAACAATAGTGGATAATTATATGTATTTAGTAGGATTGTAAGGACCAACCTAGAACACAGCCAGTGTTCAATAAGTACTAATTACTATCATTATTCTTATTATAAACACCTATAAAAGAGGAGCTATAAAATTATAATAATAGATACTGTCTCTCAAAAAGACAATGAATTACGTAGAAACCCAGTAATTTGTATAGTTTTCCCTGGCCTTCCTGCTGTTTTGCAAACATACCAAGCACACATCCTCATTTCAAGGCCTATGACTTTCTGTTCTCTCTGCCAATAACCCACTTTTTCTAGATGAATGTGTGGCTCATTTCTGTATTTCATTCAGATCTTTGCTCAGTTTCTGTCTCTTCTAAACAGTCTTTTTACACAATTTATCTAAAAATAGCAGCCCCCATTATTCTCTAACACATTACCAGGCTTTATTATCCTCTGTATATTCTACATATGACATACAGGTTCTACATGTCACCCCTACAAATACAAGCTCCAGGGGCAAGGGATTCATCTGTTTTGTTAATTATTGACTCTCCAGTGCTTAGAACAGTACACATTGTAGGTCTTTAATCAATATTTTTGAAATGAATGAATGTTTCCCTAGCACATATTAGGTGCCCAATGAATGTTTATTTATTAGAACTAACTAGATAAATGCAAAAGTATAGGTGTGTACCAAGTGGAAATTGAGTTCAGAAAAGAGAGCCACTATGATTTAATGTTTTTACAAAGCTTTACAGTTTATAAAGGATGTTCACAGATATTTTTTCTTACTCCTAAACTTCAAGCTTTCTAGAGACACCCAGTGGCCCCAATGGGCACTGCTCAGAATTGCAGATGACTCTGAGATAAAGAGCTTGGTGCCCTTGTCACCAAGAAGCATAAATTTTAAAAAATGTCTATTATTTATTGAATGTATATGTATGAAAAAACAAAAATATACACACATAGAGATAGATAGAGGTAGACGGATATTTACCAGTCCTGAGAAATTGATATTATTCTTATCTTTCTTTCACACATGAGGAATCTGAGGCTCACAGAGTTTGACCAAGGTCGTGAGCCAGACAGTGGCAAAGCTGAGACTAAAATTCAGGGCTGTCTGATTCCTAAAGTGATGTTAAACCCAAAAGATATACAGTTCTGGGGCAAGAATAAAAAATGCTGGCTCAAGAATTTCAACCACTGGCAATCATGGACAATCTATTTCAGCAATCTGTTCTTGCCTCATTTTCTCTTTCTCCAAAGTTAAGAAGGAATTCTACCTCCCATATCCATCTCTAGCAAATAATAGAAGTGGGAACCTACCGTCTTTGCTAGTGCCTTGGGCTTCTCGGAGGAAAACATGTTCTATGAATCTACAGTGCTACCGCGCAAAGCAAATACCCCCTTCCCTGTCGTGGAGTCACTGATACAGTGAAACAATAACTCTAAAAGGAAATGGAGTCTTCTGGAATCTCTCCCACAGTTCCCCTGTTGAAATCAAGGTTCTCAGACATAGGCATTAAACAATTGCTCAGATGTAACAAGCTAAAAATAATAAATGCAATAATAAAATTTAGATTTTACATAGCATTTTGCATTTTGCTTAAGGTAGCCTAGACTAAATCAAGCCTATGAAATGGATATGGTAAGGGATGAAGGAATTTGAATATCATATCAAATTACTTATCTTGTTGAATCACTGAATTCAATCTCTTACTGTTGATGGAGATACAGTGTGGAATAGTGGGAAAGGCCTGGATTTAGCAGTCAATGCTGCCTCTTACGAGCTTCATGAACTAAGGAGTGAGTCAGCCCAACCAAATTTCTCCTCCCTCATCAGTAAAAATTGGAGTAATACTTACTTTACAAGATTACTTTATAAAAAACAATGTAAGTGAAACAAATAAAGACGAAGATATAATAAGTAGCCAATAATGGTACTTTATTATCATTATCATTATTATTGCATGCCCACTCCTGCTGGAATACTTGGCACCACTTTTATTCTCCTGCAGAAATTGTGTGTCATATCTAACAGGAAGCTCATCTGCTCTGTGGGTTACTCATCCTTTCCGTCAAACGAGTCTATTTCCTGGTACCCTACCCATTTCCAAGTAATATAATTGAAAAGTACATTTAATGGAATTTATATTTCTAGAAAATTTCCATACATAAACACTATAAAACACACCAGTATCTCGTCTTCTCAGAATTTGGTATATGTTACAGAATCAGAAACAATGACGCAAACATAAAACGTATAAAATGTGTATGACTGCTCATCAGGGGAAACTGTTTTCAAAGCTAGCATTAAAATTAATGTCACATAAATGACATATCCTGGGGCTGTGTTTATATGATTCTTAAATGATTACCCATTTGAAAGAGGTGCACTGTGTATTTAAACCTACACAAAGTAAAGCAGCGTTAGGCCTACAGTAAATGAACAGTGCAGCAATGCTGCCCCCTTGTGTTGAAAAATAAACTCTTTCGAATTAGTCAAAAATAAAGAACAGAGAATCAAGAGGAATGAACAAAGCCTACAAGACACGTGGGATTATGTAAAACAGACAACTATAAGAATCATAGGCATCCCTGAAGGTGAAGAAGAAAACGTATAAGGGCTAGAAAACCTGTTTGAGGGAATATTAAGGAAAACTTCCCTGGTCTTGCTAGAGATTTAGACACCCAAGAAGAAGAACTCAACAAACACCTGGAAGATCCATTGCAAAGAGGCAATCACCAAGATACATCGGACCGGCCAAAGTTAACATAAAGGAGGAACTCCTGTGAGACATGAGGTGAAAGCACCAAGTAACTTACCAAGGAAAACCCATCAGACTAACTGTAGACTTCTCAACTGAGACCTTACAAGCCAGAAGGGATTGGGGGCCCATCTTCAGTCTTCTTAAATAGAACTGCCAGCCTAGAATTTTGTATCCTGCAAAACTAAATTTCATCTGTGAAAGAGAAACAAAGACTTTTCCAGACAAGCAAACACTGAGGGAATTTGTCAAGAGCAGAGCTGCCCTGCAGGAAATACTCAGAACCACATTATGCATGGATCAGCATAATAGACACCCACCAGAGTAAAACCACCGAAAAGCTAAAGCTTAGAGCTCACATAAAACAATAGCATAAAAGGTAAAACAAAGCAATAAGGTTCTACCCAACAGAATGAACAAAACAGCATCCCACATATCAATTCTGTCAGTTAACATGAACGGTCTGAATGCCCCACTCAAGAGACATAGGCTGGCTGAATGGATGAAAAAATACAAGCCGAGTATCTACTGTCTCCAGGAAACACAGCTAACCCACAAGGACTCATACAAGCTCAAGGTAAAGGGATGGAAAAAAATATTCCATGCAAATGGAAACCAAAAGAAAACAGGTATAGCCATTCTCATATCAGATAAAATTGACTTTAAATCAACAATGGTAAAGAAAGACAAAGATGGTCATTATATAATGGTAAAGGGAGCAATTCAACAAGAAGACATAACAATCCTAAATATTGAGGCACCTAACACAGGAGCGCCCAGATTCATAAAGCAAACCCTCTTAGATCTAAGCAAAGAGATAAACAACAGCATCGTAATTGCCAGGGACTTCAAGGCCCCCCTGACAGAACTGGATAGGTCATCCAAGCAGAAAATAAATAAATAAACACTGGACTTAAACAGGACTCTAGGAAAAATGGGCCTAACAGACATTTACAGAATATTTTACCCAAAACAAATGAAAATGTGTTATTTGTATATCTGGGAGGCCCAGAATGGACTCAAATTTAAAAATGATTACTTAAACATATTCCACAATACTCTTCTAATACATAGTTGCAAACTTAATTTTTCCGAAATAAAGCTTTAAAATTAACTATGTATAACAACTGCAGATACACAACTGCAAACTACTGCAGATACATAACTCCAGATACTAAAGAGATTAAAAGATAATAAGGTAATACCTGATAAAAGGCATCTATGAAAAGCCTACAATATACATAATTCTTAATACTGATTGCAATCCCCTTTACAATAAAAAAATACAATCATGTCTATAACACCACTTCTTTTCAACACTGACCTGAACAGTCAATACAATTACAAGAAAAAAAATTAAAGGAGTAAAGATTAGAAAGGAAGAAACAAAGGTATTAATATTTGCAGAAAATGGCTCTTTATGTAAAACATAAAAGAATCTCTAGGCTAATTATTATAAATAATAATAAGATAACAAAGACCTGGCTGTAAGGTCAAAATACAAAAGCTAATTTTATTTCCATGATCAGCCACAAATTGAAAATAAATGTACTTTTAAAGATACTACTTCTAATACCAACAAAAGTAAAGTAAATCTAACAAAAATGTGCAAGACCTAATAGTAAAGATAGCATGTGAATGGAGAGGAAGACCCTATACCATAAAAATGCCAATTCTCTGCAAATGACTCTTTAAATTACCTGTAATTACAACCAAAATTCTAATAAGTTTTTATAAAATTTAACTAGTGATTTTTAAATTTACATGAATGAGCACAGGTCCAAGAAGAACCCACCATTTCTGAAGCATAACAGTGTGGGGGAAATTGCCTTACAGACAGGGACAGACACATGGTCCAGGCAAACCAGAACAGAGAGCCCAGGACTGGCCCCCTGCATAAATGGAGTCATGATGTATCCCAGAGATGGCATTGCAAATCACTGAGAAGGATAGGTCAATGGATGGTTTACCAAAGCTTAAAACTTTTAGTGAAAATATAGGAGAATATCTGTCTGAACTTGAAGAAAAGAATTTCTTAACCACAAAGCACTGACAACATAAAAGATTGATAAAATTCAACTATATCAAAATTAAGAACTTTCGTTCTTCAAGAAGCACCATAAAGAGAATAAAAAGACAAGCCAGCCTGAGATAAGATATTTGCAGCACATATAACTGACAAATTGTTAGTATTTAAATATATGTTTAAAATGACTGTAAATCACTAATAAAGAAGAAAAACATAGAGAAATGGACAAAAAAACATAAACAGCCATGTTGTAGAAAATAAAAAACAAATGACAAATAAACATTTGAAAATTACTCAACTTCATGGGCAATTATATAAACACAAATTAAAGCCACAAGGAGATACCATTACATAGGGACTGGATTGGCAAAAATTAAGAAGTCTGACAGTATCAAGGGCCAGAGAGTGCATAGATAAATAGGAACTTTTATACACTGCTGGTAGGAGTGTAAATTTTCAATCACTTTGAAAAATAATTTGGTAAAGTTCAAGATGTGCATACCCTCTACATGGCAATCATCCTAATGCATGTCTCTTAGAGAAAATCTTGCACATATGTATGAGAAGACATGTATACATAACATTTACTATAACAGAAACAAAAGTAGCAAGGTTATTTCAAACTCTAACTCATTTTCTCTCATTTAGTATCCACATATTGCAAAAACATTTACTAGAAGTTTGCTACGGCATTGGAAAGTCAGTGGAGAAGAAGCACACAAGGAGGGAACCCTTAGAAACTCAAGAAACTACCATCTATATCTACCTCTTTCCGGATCTACAGCTACAATGGCATTGTCATGCTAGTACTGTGACACTGTATGTGTGTGCATGTGTTTGTGCACCTACAGGCATGCATGTGCATGTTTTAAATAAAGTGGCTTTGAGAACATGGAGGGAATAGTGATTTTGCCTGAAAAAGAGAGTGGTTGGCAGAAAAACTTCAGGGGTGAAATCGAACCGTTAGTTAAATCAACACCTTTTGTCTCCTGAATTAAAACAGGATCATTTTCCCAGAGAACTAAAAATACTGCTCTTTAAAATGTGCTGAATTAAGACTTTCCCAAATCTTAAATATATCCCAGTGCTAAGAATGAAACTTTGGCAATTATAGAAACTCTCTCAGAGCCTCAACATAACATTTATAGGTTACTGCTTCAGGTTAAAAATCAGAAAGAATTTGCTGACAGCATGGAACAGCCCATGTTTGAATAAATTACCGAAGAAAACTGTGGAATCTTTTCAGGATTCTTCTTAAAATATATCAGTGGCTATCAGTCTAGGACCTAAAGACATCCAAATGACTTCTGAATGTCATGCCCATAACTTACTGTTATACACATGCTGAATTATAGTGGTAGTGAATTCCTTTTTGTAAATTAAGAGCTTTCTTATTATTACATATTCAGCTCCTAATATATTCTAGACACTCTGTTAGGCCTCAGAAATGCAGAAATTAGAAAAAGAAAAAGCATGTAACCCAATAAATAACTGAATAATGTGTTACTTGTAACATCAGAATTATGTATAAAAAGTTCAAAAGGGTACTGGGAGGTCTTCCTCAAAGAAGTGAAATGTGAGCCATTTTGAGTAACAAATAGAGTTAAGATGGCTAGATAATTAAATTAGAGAAAGAAGGATAAAACCCTGCTCTTGAGGAAACAAGCTGGTACACCAGAAAGAGCTCAATGGGAAGCAGACCTGGGCTTGAATCCCAGATCTGACTGTTACTAATGCAAGTTTGGGTAACTTGTTTCAATTCTTCACTATGTATGTGTATGTTTCAGTGTGCACACATGTGTCACTTGTTGTGTTATATTGTAGTATTTCAATTACGATTTCTATGACTTGTTTTTGTTTTTTCAGGTAATAGGAGAAAGACACATTTCTATGGGTAGAGAATGTAATATCTCATAAAAAGTATCCCCCCCGAACCATGCTTGACTTTGGAGAGTATATCATACACTGTCCACCCCCCAGGGAAACACTTCTCCACATTTCTTATCCCAGGCCTCAGGACAAAAGGTCCTTGTGTGTCAGTGCCTGAAGGTTTATGGGCTGTGCCCAAACTGACATGTGAGATGGGCGTGGCTTCGGTATATGGGGAAGGATTAAGGTAAAAGAAAACACAAATTATTTACTCAAATCCATCCTCTCAAATAGAATGAAGGCAAAGGATTCTAGTATAATAATATATCATTTTCCAGTAATGCCAAGTATCTGTTTTTTTAATATCTCTGTGTGTTCATGGTTCTCAAGGGACTCATAAATGGATGCAGTATGAATTGTTGCTTGCTATTAATAATATAGCAAAAGCTTACAAAAACAAACAGATCTAGGTTTGGCTACTTCATTTTAAAAAGAATAAAAATTATTTCTAAATATTTTGAAAATTTCTTCCTAAATTGAAATAAACCACATGCAAAATGCAACAAAGTGACATCCCAATAAAATATTGAAAAATTAGAAAGAGGAAATAAAAACTGTTTTCATGAGCATGAAAGAGAAGATTTGTGTACAAAGAAACCAGAGACTGCATTCTGGCCATTCTAGATTTAGCTAGAGTTTCAAATGAAGTGAGATATTTCCACAAATTAAGTACCATATTTTCGTTGTTTTAATTTTCTTTTACTATTTCAGCATTGAAAAGATTGGGAAAGAATTTAAGTAAAACTCCATGCATCTACATATTACTTTACAGATGTTGAAAATCACAATATATGTGACAGTGATCTATCTGCTTAAGTTAAATATTTGGTAATTTTTTCTGAGATCAGGCTAATTTATCATATGTGACCCCATCAAAATGTGTGGACATGACATATAAATTAACAATATACTTCTTAATCCAAGTATTCCTTAAGAGTTTTAAAGACAATTCTGTTTCCACTGCCTCAAATTTCTACAAATCAAAATTAGTTTTTTAAAAATTATCTAAAAATTACAACAAATCAAGAAAAGTGGCCTAGTTTGGAAACAGTATCTATAAGAAACAAGTTTGCTGAATAATATAGCTCATGATTATGCTGAAAAAAGACAAGAAAAATAAGTGCTATGGAATAAAAACCATTAATGTATTCCATATTTATTTCATTATTCATTCAACTATTACCGAATCATTCAAAGACCATTTGCTATGCAAAATTATCACTAAATTCAATCATCATTGATATTTTTCCAACTTGATGTCTTATAAAACATATGTACACAATTTTAAAAAATTATATTGTTATGAGGGTAGGAGGATTATTAGTTTCTTTTTGCTGTAGTAACAAATTACCACAACGCTGTGGCTTCAAACAACCCAAATGTATTATCTAACAGTTCTGAAGGTCAGGAGTCCAAAATGGGTGAGCAGGGCGGCATTCTCTCTCTAGTTCCCAGGGGAGACCCATTTCCTTGCTGTTTTACAGCTTCTATGGGCTGCCCACATTCCTCACTCACGGACTCATCACTCCAACGGTCGCTTTGTTTGTCATGTCTCCTTCTCTGCCTCTTCTGCCTCCCTCTTATAAAGAGCCTTGGGATTACATTGGACTAGATTATCTAGGGTCATTCCCCTATTTCAGCTCTTTAACTTAATCACATCTGCAAAGTCCCTTTATCACATAGGGTAACATACTCACAGGCTCCAGAGGTTCTGCAGGCTTTTGTCCTGCCTACAGAGAGGATAAAACATCTTTAACTTGTTTTGTAAATTACAAATACATATATGATTTCAGGTCTCTTGCTTCAGGTCCTGTAAATGTCAGGGGTGGGCCTGATGTTTTTAAAAGCAATAACCCAAATAAGATAAGGGTCTTGAGACAGCAAACTAGAATTAGGACAGTGGGAGTCAGACATGGAAGAGAAAATTCCTGCATCTCTCTTGGCCTAGATGCCAAGGATCCAAGACATGCTTGGGGTGCTTTGGAATTCCAAGGGTGAAAAATGGTCCATTCCTTGTGGAGGTGGCCTGGGAGGTAGTCACTGAGACTCACTGCAGATGGGAGCTATGAACTGATGATGACTAAGCTAACTTACAATTTAGTTCCATTTATTGAACACTTTCTATGAGTCAGGCACTTTGGTAATTTCTTTACTTTCATCATCTCACTCAATTTTCTCAACAGTCTTAAAAGGTAGGTATTATCGTCATTTACCAGATGCAGAGCCTCAATAACAACAGGATTAAGTGACAAGAAGGAATCAAAGTCTAGTTTGTCTGACTAGAACACTGGTGTTTTTGACCATTAGAATACATTGCCATATTTTATTTATCCTTGACTCTATTTGTACATTATTCTGGGAATTCAGTTTCCTTTTATTATGGACAAGTCATTAGGAAAGTTATTTTAAACGTACCAATTATGCCATGACAGTTAAGGGTTTAGTTGGTCTAAAGTACTAAATCAGGGAACACTCCCTGAAGCTGGCAGAGTGGTACCAAAAGTGATCAGTAGGAGACTCCTGAGGACAATGGGTCTCAAACTTAACAGGCCTCAGAAATCACCTGGAAGGCTTCATAAAACACAGATTACAGGGTCCTACACTCAAGGTTCAAAATTTAATAGGTTTGGAATGGAGCCAATAATCTTCATTTTTAACAAGTTTTCTAGTGATGCTAATAGTCTGGCCCAGGGACCAAACTTAGAGGACCCTGTCCTAAGGAAAGGAGGTCTTTTATAGGAAGGAGAATCTCAGTGGACAGGCGTGAAGCCCACAAGTTTCTACCATTGTTTTTCCCAAAGGGAGATTCACCCTCTGTTGCCAAACCTTAGAGTATCAGGATTTGTTTCCTCACAGTGAGATTCAAATCGAGTCTAGAACTTTGGATGGAATTTTAAAGGGCATTCTACAGCAAGTGGGAGGAAGAATTTCAGGATTTATGTATGGGGGAAATGGGATAAAAGGTGAAAGACAATGTTAGTACAAACTTTGGAGAGGTTCATTTAAAGCAACCATAATACTTCATGTTTACATGGATTTCTACAGTTTTCAAAATGCTCTGGCCTGCATCTCCATTTCTCAAGTGGTTATGGAGCACAGACTATTTAGCAGTGTGCTCAGAGTCCTGGGGAGAAAAGAACAGGGTGGTTCTCACTGTGAACTGTCTTAAGTCAACTCAGGGGACAATGACTCATCTCCAGACCCTTCAAGAGCACTGAAGCCCTGAGATAAGGTTATACTTATTTTACTGGGAAAAAAAAAAAAAAAAACAACACAAAATTCCAAACTCAAACTGAAAAAACAGGAAACCAAAATCTCATTCTCAATCACTTGTACATTACTTTTGGATCACCCCGTCTCTCTTTCCTTTCTTTCTGTCCCTTTTCATTAATAGCTTGTATTAGTATAGCAACATTTTCACTTGCACATAGAAAGCAAAAAGTATTTTTCACGGTATACCATGCTATTCCAAATGGGATAACGCATCTGAAAGGGTATGTTCTCGTAATCTCTTACTCCAACCGTTACAGGTTTAGAACAAAGATGAGAAGGAGGGAGGTTAAAAAAGGGTCACAGTGGGGAATAACATTCTCAATCTGGGGACTTGAAGAGTTGATAGCAGACCAGAAAGAGAGATCTTATTTGCATGAGGGTCCCTAGTTAAAGAGAGTAAGTAGGCATTTGAGATTTATGGCCAGCAGGATTGAGTGTGATTCCACTAAAAAGGAGAGAAGATAAAAACAACCTTCCTACCCAAGCCTACTTCTTACCTAGGATACAGAATAACTCAAAGAGTTTGCTGGTCATGACAGCTCCCATTAGCTCTTTGTTGTAGTGAATGCAGTTGGTATTTTCCCACATCCTCTCTTCTGGTTGTACCATCTTCCTTTTGCTGTGAGTGTTGAGATGACAATAAAGAGCTCACTTCTATCCCAGAGAATTTCCCTGAAGCAAATGGGAGCACCTTGCCTGGGAGGATACACTCCCCTGCCCCCACCAGCCAGTGACCCCCTGGCATGGGATACATAAGGCCAACCTCTTTGTCTCTATGTGGGACTAGTTCTGTTATGTAAGTTGTCCTCCAGAGTGTCTTGTGGGATCAGGCTGAAGCTCGTTTCTCCTGAGATCACATTCTTGCTTGGCATTTTCCCCTGCCCTGTTTTCTGTTTCCCTCACTACCCTTTATTGGGCGCAACCCCAATAAATCACTTAAACAAGGATCTTCAGCTCAGGTTCTGCTTAAGAAATCCAATCCATCACTACCAATACCAAAAGTGCTCCTAGGAAACAGACTCTAAAGATGAGAATTCTGGAGTTGGATCATTTCCCAGCTACATGACAATGAGAATCCTATCACTGGTGATAGGTAGTTCTTGGGATGCTGGTGCATTTTGCTGGTTTTCACTCATGGTGAGCTGTGATGGGATACAAGTAGAAGGGAAGGCAGTAGCTGTTACAACAACCTGGGTATTTCAGAAGTTTGAGACGATAACAGCTATAAGAACTGTGGAACTGGTTGGCTGTTGCTAAGCACTATGGATTGAAGAAAGAAAATGACAAGCTCAGGTCTATTAATCAACAAATGAGTAAAGTGTGAGAGTAAGAGGAACTCCTTGGCAGCATTTAAAGAAAACTTCCACTCCTGCAGCTGGATGGTGGCCATAGCTGAAGAACAGGGACAAGACTTAATTGTTAGCAGAGCTCCAGAGAGAGCTGAAGGTCAGCCTAGGCAGGCCTCTTACACAAACTCAGGTCCCTGATAGGGAAAGAGTGGAACCCCGATGCTTGGATGGGGATACCTGTGTAGACACCGTTAAGAACCTTGAATCCGGAGGCTATCTTGAACCTTGAAGAAGTGGCCAGTTCTCCCTTATTGCAAGATAGAGCTAGACACACAGACATGCTTAAAGTTATACAGAGGCCTCAAATGAGAGTGTCTTAGATGATATTTCTTGACCTTCTCAGGATTTGCCCCATCTCTTCTCTTGGTTCACTATTAGAGTCAAATATTAGCATAATCTAATTCAGGAAGTACTGGTCTGGCTAAGGCAAAAGAGAAATTATATGCCTAAAAAGCATCAGGACCTGAAAAACATGATACCATCAGGAACTGAGAGAGGTTTCTGAGGGCCTAGATCAAGTGGGGACAGGATATAAAGCCGTATTAGGGAGAGTTTTGCCATAGGGTGGTACTTTCCAGTGACACGGGATTTAATACCCTGGCAAGGGCCCCAGTGATAGCTGTAATAAGCTGCTGGAATGGCCCTTGAAAACTTGAAAAAAGGAAAGGCCTGTGCTAAAACAAAATCGAGATGCCAAAATTGCAGCAGAATATCATGGAGGAAAGCCTTAAAAAGCTCACAGAAGCACACATGCAAGGAGTGGGTCCATGGTATGAGAGAAAACCCTGTAACTGACCATATTACTTAGGGAAGCCCAGAAGATATTCCCTTTATCAAGGCAATAAGGTTGGAGGGATACCTGGGAATAATGGTAGGAGATACTGTCATAGTACTGGGTTCCCTAATAGCAATGGGGATCATAGGATCCAAGGACAGCAGAGGCCAGGTGGCAGCACATACCCATTAGAAAAAAAGTGGACAGAATTACTATAATCCGCAGCAAGTTCAGGTTGAGTCAGCAAGGCCTGACCCACAGAGTTTTATGGAGATGGCTCATGGAACATTTTGTCCCTGCAGGCAACATAGATAGGCAGCCAGTAAGGGCATTCTCTTTTGAAAATACATTTTCAAAGGAGATAAATGACTGCAGAGCAGAGGTTTGAGGTCAGCCACTCACAGCGAAAGGCCATGTTCCCACGGTCAGCTTTTAGGCCTGAGCCAGTTCTCTGACCCAGAGCATATTAAGTAAAGAAAAGGAAAGACTCTGCAACACCACAGCTTAATCTGTGAATTACCCAGATATTTCCAAACTATTGAACACAGATTGATGCTGATAACCAAAGAGCTGAAACACCATCATTGGCCTCCTGTTAAGAGTAGAGGCATATGGAAGTCAGCTAGTAAATAGAGTTCAAAACATGTCTATCTACAGAGGGTCCTGGTGGTGGTTTCCCCAGCTTCCAAATGTACAATTAGGATGAACATACTTAGCAGTTGACAGAACCCTAACTTTGTTCCTTGAATTGTAAAGTTATAGCTGCTGTTGTAGCAAAGGCCAAGAGGATGATCCTGAAAATGCCACTAAGACCCTTCCATGAGGATAACAAACTACATATATATATAATTTAATATATATATATATCATCTGCTGTAACAAAGTGCCACAAACTAAGTAGCTTTAAATGACAGAAATTTATTCTCTGACATCCCTGAAGAGAGAAGTCTGGAAACAAAGTGTCAGCAGGGACATGCTCCCTCCAAAGCCTCAAAAAAGGAATCCTTCCTCATCTCTTCCAGCTTCTGGCAGCCCCCAGGTAACCCATGGCTTATGGCACCATAACGTCAATCTGCCTCCAGATTCACACAGCTATGTGCCCTCTGTGTTTATATCTGTGTCTAAATGTTCCCCTTCTTAGGAAGATACAAGTCATATAGGATGAAGGATCTACCTTACTCCAGTATGACCTCATCTTACCTAATAATACCTGCATTTGACCCTATTTCCAAAGAAGCTCACATTCACAGATACAGGGGTAAGCTCTTCAATAAATCTTTTTTGACAAAAAATTCAACCCATAACAACATCTCAAGGGAATGACAAAAATCAATGCCACCCTCAAGGCTTTAAAGAATATAAGAGTGGTGGTTCCCAATAGGACCCTATTTAATACACTAGTCTGGCTCTGCAAAAACGGGATGGGCCAATGAAGATTATAATGGACTACCACAAATTAACCAAGCAGCCACTTCAATTCCATCTGCTGTGCCAAACGCAGGACATTTACTAGAGTATACTAATACAGTCTTGACTACTTGGTGGGTCACCACTGAACTGACAAATGTATTCTTTTTCATTATTATCAGGAAGTAGAATCAGAAGTTCTCATTTACAGAGACAGATAACAGTGTACATTCAGTCTTGCCCCAGGGCTGTGTTAATTCTCCTGCTCTCTGTCATAATATTGCCAGAAGGGCCTTGGATCATCTAGACAGTCTGAAGAACATCAGACGGGTCCCCTAAATTGAGGATGTCACATTAATTATACCAGATGCACAAGAAGTAGCAAGTATTTTGGATGCTTTGGAAAGAAATGTGTGCTCCAGAGGGAAACTCAAGAGGTTGTCACATAGGCAAAGTTTTCAGAGGTCCAGTGTTCTAGGTATCCTGAAATATCTACTCCAAAGTAAAGAATAAGTTACTAACTTCTCTCTTATCATTGAAACAGAACCACAATGTTTGGTAGGCCTTTTTGAGTTTAATAGGCAACATATAACACAGTGGAGAATACTGCTATCACCTGTTTGTTTGTCAGATGTAAAGACATGTTAGTTTTGAGTGGAGCCCAGGGCTAGGAAGGTTCTGCATAAGGTTCAGGATTATTGCTTGGACCATATCACCCATAGTACTGGAATTATTTATAATAGCAAAATATATTATGTACAGTACACACTCTTAAGGTTCCAGAGCAAAGCTGGGACATCTGCAGCACAGAATTATAAACTATTAATGAACAACTCCTGGCATGCCATTGACCCCAGTGGAAATTGACCATCAAATCTTGGAACCTCAAGTGACATCAAGTGACCATGTGGCCACTAGCTGAATACAGTGATATACTAGACATGGTTTATACCAGCACATCTCTTCCTAACTCCCCATTCTGTGACATCACTTTGGCACCTGAAATCAACCATGATAGAAATATTTACACCACAGAATTTAGAAAATGCTACAAGCCAGGGAAGTATTTTTCATAAGTGATTATTAAACATTTATCAGCATACCACTGATAGTAATAGACCCAACAAGTCATAAAGTCAGATGACCCCAGCAGCAATCCACCATAACATACATGTTATACGTCCAGGGTCAAACTTGAGCAGGTCCAGAGGGTATAAGAAAGCTGCAAAACGTATGTCCCAAACCCCATGCCATCTGTCACTGTTGCAACAATGCCTCTTCCTCATTTCACATCTATGAACTCATGAAAGGTTTCCTGTGGCCTGTTGATGAAGGAAGAAAAAGCCCAAGATTTGTACAGGGATGGATCAACTCGGTATGTGGGTATAAGCTGAAGATGAATTGCTATTGAACTATAATTTTCAGCAATTTTTGCTCTGAAATATAGTGGTTAAAGAAAGAAGAAAAGTTGCCTGAAATTAGAATATATGGACTAATGACTTAGCTAGCTGACTGACTGGTTAGGGCTTTGGACTGAGCAAGGTTGGAAGACCAGATATGAGAAGGTCTGGGAATACAGGCATGTGGATGGACCCCTGCAAAATGTAGGGATTGTTATACTGTGCATTCAAGCCTACCAAAGAGAATCCACTGCAAAAGAAGCTAAAAGAATCCCAAGGATGAGTTGGCCAGTAAATATCAGTCAGCCTCTGTACTTGGCCACCTTGATGCCTGGAACATGGTATTATAAATAGAGTAGCCATAGTGGTAGAGATGAAGGCTGTGAATGGCCTTAACAGCATGGACTCCATTTCTCCTAAGATGATCTAGTACCTGCTGCTGCTGAATATTGGGCCTGCTGGCAACGAAAAGCAATGCAGAGACTATCTCTCAAGGAGACCAACATGCCACTTGATGCCAAGTTGATTACATAGGACCCTTTCACCCAGGAAAATGTTATGCTTAATCAACCCAGAATTAACATGCATTCTTGGTCTGCATTTTTCTTTCCTGACCACAGTGTCTCAGCCAGTTCAGTATCCAAGGACTCTAACCAAATTGAAATCCCACATAATATCAACTCAGGCCAAGGGATCACTTTACAGCAAAGGAAGCCTTGGAAAGAAATGTCATGGACTCTTAAATTTGTCACTGAGGTGCCACCAGGGAGATCATACCCTGTAGGATGGGGCACTATCCTTTAGGATGAGGTATACACTTTAAACCAATAGATCGTATATGGTTCTGAAGCCTCAAATGGGAGAACATATGGGCAGGGAGCCAAGGCACAGACGTAGGAGTGGCTTTGCTCACTATTACCCTCCTTGCAATATCTGTGCTTCTTATTACCATTACTTAGCAGTAGCATTACCCTCCCATGAGGAGTAGGGTGCATTACCCCAGCCAATACGGTAACTTCTTTCTTTGATTACTGGTCTACTGGCAGCATTGTTCTAAAGTATCTTTCACTCTCTACTGCAAACTATATCCCATACTGCCATCAAAGTGAACTACTTAAAATAAAAACATTCTTCTCTCATTTCATTTTTTAAGGCCCCCCAAAAGCTCACCAATGCCCTCAGGATAAAATCCAATGCGCCAACAGAGCCTTTAAGGCCCTTTGCAATTGCATCTCACCACACTCACCCTGCTCTCCAGCCAAATAAAACTAAATATAGTTCCCTCAACATGCAATCCTCTTTCATGCTTTTATGACCTTACACACATATCGTTCAACCCAGGAAGAACCAGCCACTCCCTCTTCTGCATTCCCGCAGTACCTTGTACATGTTATATATGACATTGTCTTGTGACTTTCTAATTTACATGTCTGCCTCTTCTACTAGGCTATAACTACTGAAAGGAAGGAGAGAGGCCACGTTTTGTTCATCTTTCAGTTCTTAGCCTTGAGTCAAGCACAATACCTTTTTTTTTTTTTTTGGTCTGAAATAACCACACATTTGAAGGAATAAAGCATCACTAGCCTATCCAAAACTAAGAAACCTATTTTATCCAGGCACCTAGCATCCCCTGCTGGATGGAGTATATATATGAATAACAGATTTGAAATAAAGGTTACTACTCACTTCTTTCCCAAGAAGGGCTCAGGTCTGTCTAAGGTGAAACAAGTTGAGATGGAGTGGTGGTGGTTTAGGGTTTTTATTACAGTGAAGGGGGCATTGGGGCTACAGAGAGAGTTCCTAGAGAGGACAGGGGTTTGTATGGTTTGAACTTTCCCACGGGCACTGAGGGAGGGGAGTGCCCAGGTTTGCTTAGCTTTCCAAGATGTGGGGCTGAGGGGAAAGGAGAGAGGTGGGGAACTGAAAGCTGTCAGCTATTACACATCAAAAATGAGGTCTTTCTCTTTATTATGAAATTGTTTATGCCAATTATTACACTTTGGTTGCAGCCATTTTTTGTCTGTTTTTGTTTTACCTTAAGGAATAATGCTCACCTCACCAGGTTATTGTGGAGTTAAATTTAATTGAAATAGAGGATGAAAAAGGACATCATATACGATAATGTGAGAATATTATCTATACAGTAAAGTATTATACCAATTATAATCATATAGGCCAAAATCTATCCTAGGCAGCTTTCATAAAAAACCTGTGCTTTTTGTATTCTAATATAAATTTGAATAATAACAGAATATATAAGCAATGAGGTGCAGAGGGAATGATGCGATGCATGCTTTTAAATATCCATGGGTCCATTATCTTACCTACCTAAAATAGGGAGCCCCAAGGGGACTTTGTGAATTGCTGACTTGTCGATTACAATGTTTGATGCATGAATCACAAATGCAGTTTCTGTAGTCAAAAGATTTCAGTGGGTGGTAAAGCCGGGTGAGAGATGAACAGATGTGTGTGTCATCAATTTCCCATCCTCACACCAGCTTTTGTTGAATCCCTGGCATTTGCACTCAGCATCTGTGGGCATTTTGATCTTTAAAACACAGATTTAGGATCTGTAGTTGAGAAGCAGCACAAAAGTATAAAATATTTTTATTGAAATCCTCATAAGACTATCAACTTGCAACAGATTGTGGGAGCAATAAAGCATGTCCCATGTTTCAGAGCTGGAACCTCAGTGGACTGACCACCTTCTCCATCCCAGATAATGAGAACAGATGAAATTGTTTCCAGCCTTCCAGGCAGCAGTGGGGAAATTGGCACCACTCTCCCCAACGGAGGTGAAAGTTGGGACAATGCACATTAAGGACATCACACCTAAGTTAATAGATGCCCAAACAGAATCATCATGTTCACAACTGAAACATTTAGAGAAGCAAAGCACAGCCCTCAGGCAGATGGAGGTGGGAGACAAGCAAACTTGTATTTATAATCTTCTTTTAGAGAACAACAAAGGAAAAACCAAAACTGTTTCTATGAAAAAATGCATCATGAGGAAACCTGAAAGAAGATTCTCTGCCTTCTCTATCTTTGTGTCTCTTCCTATATAACTGAAAAGGAGGCTGGCAACAGTTCTGTTGTAACATTAAGCTGTGAGCATTCTCAAAGCAGTACCCAGTATGTAGCACCTGGGAGTCCAATCCCACCACAGGTCAGTTGGCTGAGCCTAGAACAAAAAAATGCCCCCATATGAAAACTCTAGCCTTAATATGCTTCAGTGCTTGGGAACATGTTGGCCTTTGGCTGAAAGGAGAGTGAAGGGCTCACTCCTCGCCCCCTTATTCTCTAACCTCCTACCTTATTAAGAAAATCCAGACCAATAGTTCTCAAAATGTGGTTCCTAGGCCAATATCATAAGTGTCTTTCAAAACTTGTTAGAAATACAAAATCTCAAGTCCTAACCCAGAACCTCAACTCTAGAGGTCCAGCAACCTGTGTTTCAATAAGTCTCCCAGGTAATTCTGATGGACTCTGATCTCTACCCTTTGAAATTAGGTTCTCCGATTTCTCTCTTTGTCATTTCTGATAAAGTCATGTCCCTCATAATGACATTTAGTCAACGATGGACTGAATATACAATGGTGCATTTCTGATAAAGTCATGTCCCTCATAATGACATTTAGTCAACGATGGACTGAATATACAATGGTGGTCCAATAAGATTACAACAGGGGTTAAAAATTTCTATCACTTAGTGACATCCTAATGTCGTGGCACAATGTATTACTCACCTGTTGGTGGAGATGCTCATGTAAACAAATCTACTGCACTGACTTTTTTTCATTATGTTACAGTTTACTCCATCTACACACACACACATACACACATACATATATATACACATAATGTATAATGTTAATTGTACAGTAGCTTCAGGCAAATCCTTCAGGATGTTTTCCAGAGGAAGGCATTGTTATCATAGATGACAGCTCCATGTGTGTTATTGCCCCTGAAGACCTTCCAGTGGAACAAGATGTGGAGGTAGAAGACAGTGATATTGATGATCCTGACCCTCTGTAGGCCTAGGCTAATGTGTGTGTTTGTTTTTAACAAAAAGTTTAAAAAGTAAAAAAAAATTAAAAAATTTTAAAAATAGAAAAGCTTATAGAATAAGGATATAAAGAAAGAAAATCTTTTTGTACAGCTATACAATGTATTTGTGTTTTAAGCTAAGTGTTATTACCAAAAAGTCAAAAAGCTAAAAAAATTACTCCTCACTTGGGTGAGGCAAAGACATAAAATGTAACCAAAATGTTTGTACCCTCATAATATCCTGAAATAAAATTTAAAAAAAAGTTTATAAAGTAAAAAAGTTACAGTAATCTAAGGTTAATTTATTATTCTGACTTGGGGGGGACGGGGGTGGGGGCGGGGATGGGTGTATACCTACAGGAGGAGTGCGATGTGCACTGTTTGGGGAATGGACACGCTTGAGGCTCGGACTCGGGGGATTGGGAGGGACATGGGCAATATATCTATGCAGAACTTTTGTACCCCCATAATAAGCTGAAATAAAAAAAAAAAAAAAAAGAAAGAAAAAAATTTTTAATTTAGTGTAGCTGATAGTAGTGCACAGTAATGTCCGAGGCCTTCACAGTCACTCACCACTCACTCACCGACTCGCCCAGGGCAACTTCCAGTCCCGCAAGCTCCATTCATGATAAGTGCCCTATAAAGGTGTATCATTTTTTGTCTTTTAGCCCATATTTTTAGTGCACCTTTTCTATGTTTAGGTACACAAATACTTACCATTGTGTTACAATTACAGTATTCACTACAGTAACATGCTGCACAGGTTTGTAGCCTAGGAGCAACAGGCCCTACTACACAGCCTAGGTATGTAGTAGGCTATACTATCTAGGTTTGTGTAAGTACATGCTGTGATGTTCACACAATAATGAAATTGCCTAACGATGCACTTCTCAGAACATATTCCCATCATTAAGCAACATGTGACTGTGTCTTCATTCCTTTCTGCCTTGGATTTGTATAACGCAAAAGAAGTTTCTAAGCTTGTCTAAAGTTTATCCTTTCTCCTGTGTTCCACCTACTGTATTCTACATCAGTTATTGCCCATCTCTCTTATCTTCACTCTCTCCCTACCTACTGGCTCCTTCCATCCAGCATGCATAGGCGTCCCCACATTGTAACACTTTCCCTTGATCTCCCCTCCCCACCATCAGCTTCCATTCTCATTCTCTTTCCTTTCACCAGCAAAAATCTTGAAAGAGAAATTTTTATTGCTATCCTTTCTTCTTCAGCTCCAATTTATGCTTCTTTTAAAGTTTTATTTTATCCTCTATTATTACTGTTAAGATAGCAACCAACATGCAAAAGGAAACATTACCAACGCATTGCTGTGCATTCCTCCCCATCCTTGTCTCCCGCCCCCCCTCCACCCCCCCCACCCCCGCCGTTGTTCATTCTTCAATCCAGTGCATTCTGACTTCTGTCATCCTACTGAGACTGCTTCCCCTGGGGTTACTATTGTCTCCTAAATTGATTTTCCCAGTCTTCATCTTTCTTACACTCTGTACATCTGTCTTTGATGACCAAACCTTGTCTAAGATTTTACTTCTGTTTCTTTCATAATAATTCCCTATTCTAATTCTATTTACTCCTACTTGTGTGATTATTCATTTTCTGCTTTCTCCCTGGCACTTCCTTCCTTCCTGACCGCAGATTAGTATTATTCCTTAGGACTGTATCCTTAGTTCAAGATAAAATTGATACTAACCAATCTTCGCATATTTGGTCTGGACAATCTCACTCATTCCATTGCTTCATTACCACATGTACATCTCTGGTCTCCAAACTATGAGTACACATGTTTTTAACTGCCCCCAGACAATGCACACGTCCACGATACTTTAAAATCACAGTGTTCAAAGCTGAGCCCATCATTCTTTCCCTCATACTTTACTCACATTTTGTTTTGTTTTATTTTTTTGTCTTGTTCATGGAATTACCATTAATCTAGTTGATCAAGCTAGAAACCTCTACATGATTCATGGCTTCTGTCCCCCTCTCCAAGTCCACATTCAAAAGAGCATCAATTCCCATCCATTCTACTCCAATATTGCTCACGTTTTCCTCCTCCTTTCCATTCTCACAGCTACTTCCCTTCTCAAATTCCTCAGTGTTTATCACCCACCTCACTTGAAAGTTTCCCCTCTAGTTTGCCAATCTCCAACCTCTTTCCAAACAACTTCTACGTTTTCTCTTATTACCTTACTAAAATACAGATCTATATTTGCTTTATTTAAAAATATTTCAGTGGCTTCAATTTATTAAAGGATACAGCCAAAATTTCAAGACCATTCACGATCTGATCCCTGACCACCTTTTCAGACTCAGCATTCCCACGATATGTAGGTAGACCATATCTCCACTCACACCTTCTCACATACCCTATGAATACTTGCATTCCTTGAATATGTCACTTTCTCTCAATTAGTTCTGGTCTTGTTCATGCTATTTCCTCTGCCGAAATGTAACTTCCACTTCTGTTCAGCAGACAGATGCCTACTCAGCTTCAAAATCAAAACCAAATATCACCTCTTATTGTTCATGCTCCCCTTAGGGAAGGATTAATTGATCGTGATCTGTGTTCTTACTCTAGAACTCATCATATTGCATTATATTAATTTTTTTACATCTATTTTCCCCACAAGTGTCTGAGGGCATTAAAGCCTCAATAGTGTTTTATTGCAACATTCTCTTACTCCACTCATGATTCCCTGGTCTTTTACTGTGTCTATAGTTTTGCTGTTTTTCTAAAATGTCATATAATTGGAATCATACAGTATATTGCCTTTTCACACTGGCTTCTTTCACTTCGTAATATTCATTTAAGATCTATCCATGTCTTTTCACGGCTTGATAGCTCATTTTTTATTGTTGAGTAATATTCCATTGCATGGGTATACCAAAATTTGCTTATCAATTCATCTATTGAAAGACATCTTGGTTGCTTCTGAGTTTGTGTTGATTTTTTTAATAAAGCTGTTACAAACATTTGTGTGCAAGTTTCATATAGATATGTTTTCAAATCAGTTGGGCAAATACCTAGCAACATTATTGCTGGATGGTATGATAACACTATGTTTAGCTTTGTAAGAAACTACTTAATTGTCTTCCAAAGTGGCTGTACCATTGTGCATTTCTATCAGCAATGAATGAGAGTTTTTATTGCTATGTAATCTTGCCATAAACTGGTATCGTCAGTTTTTTTGGATATTAGCCATTCTAATAAATGTGCAGTGGTATCTAATTGTTTTAATTTCCAATTCTCTAATGGCAAATTAGGTTGAATATTTTTCAAATGCTTATTTGCCATCTGTATATTTTCTTTGGCAAGTTATCTGTTCAGATCATTTGCCTATTTTCTAATTGGGTTGTTTGTTTTCTTGTCATTGTGCTTTTAAAGTTTCTTATATATTTTGGATATAAATCCCTTATCAGATATGTGTTTTGTAAATATTTTCTCCTAATTTGTGGCTTTTCTTTTCATTCTCTTAACATTGTCTTTTGCAGAGCATAAGTTTGGGATTTTAATTGTCTAATCTATCAATTTTTTCTTTCATGGATTATGCTTTTGGTGTTAGTGTAAATCCAAAAACTCATTGCTGAACTCAAGTACACCTAGCTTTTCTCCTGTTATCTTCTAAGAATTTTAAAGTTTTGTGTTTTACATTTAGGTCTATGATCCCTTTTGAGTTGATTTGTGTGAAAAGTGTAAAATTTGTGTCTAGCTTCACCTTTTTTTTTTTGCATATCAACAGTCAATTGTTCTAGCACCATTTGTTGAAAATACAGTACTTTCTCCATTGAATTACTTTTGCTCCTTTGTCAAAAATTAGTTGAATATATTTTGTGGGTCAAATTTTGGGCTCAATATTTTATTCCATTGACCTATGTGATTATTCTTTTGCCAATACAGTTGTGTTGTGCTTACTGTAGCTTTATAGTAAGTCTTGAAATCAGATATGTGAACCCTCCAACTTTTGTTGTTGCTGTTTTTGTTGTTCTTGTTGTTGTTCTTCTTCTTCTCATTCTTCTTCTTTCGCTTCCTGCCCTCTCCCCATCCTCAGTATTGTATTGGCTATTCTAGATCTTTAGTCTTTCACATAAACTTTAGAATGAATATGTCAATATCTCTGAAATAGCTTCGTAAGATTTTAATGGGAATTTTATTGAATGTAAATCAAGTTGGGAATAACTTCAATCTAAGAATTTTAAATATTCTAATCCATGAACATAGAGTATCTCTCCATTTATTTATATACTTGATGTCTTTCATCAGAGTTTTACAGTTTTCTTCATATAGATCCTGTCCATATTTTGTTAGATTTTTATGCATTTCATTTATTTGTTTTGGTGCTATTGTAAATACTATCTTTATTATATTATATTGTATTGTGGCAAGAACACTTAACACGAGATCTACCCGGTTAATACCTTTTTAAGTGTACGATACAGTATTGTTAACTATAGGCACAATGTTGTTCAGCAAAGCTCTAGAACTTATTCATCCTGCATAACTGAAACTTTATGCCCATTGATCATCCACTGCCCATCTGCTCCTTCCACAAGCCTCTAGTAACCACCATCCCACTCTCATATTCTATGAATGTGACTATTTTAGGTATCTCATATAAGTGGAATCATGCAGTATTTGTGCTTCTGTGACTGGCTTATTTCACTTAACATAATGTCCTAAAGATTTATCCATTTTTTCACACATTATATAATTTCATTCTTTATGAAGCTGAATAATACTAAGGGACTTTAAAAAATGCAAAGGAAATGCAAATTATGAAAAAACTATGCATAAATTTAAAAATTTTTCTGCACCAAAATAAGCCTATACTAACTTATTATAATATGTCTGAACAGCACTTAGTTTGAGGCACTAAGACATCATAAGGCACTAAGACAAGGATAAGACATCAGTTTGAAAAGAGCCCCTATCAGAGCAACATGAATTCTGCTAAAACTGAAGTAAGAACAAACACTGAATTTATGGTAAAGCTTGCATGGAAGAATGGTGAAATCACTCGTGCTTTATGAAGAGTTTATAGGGATAATACTCCCAAAAAATCAGCAGTTTACAAATAGATAAATCATTTTAACAATGGAAGAAACAATGTTGAATATGAAGCCTGTGGTGGCATACCATCTACATCAATTGGTGAGGAAAAAATATATTGTTCATGTCCTAATTGAAGAGGACTGACCTTAATAGCACAAACAATAACCAATACCATAAACATGTCAATTGGTTCAGCTTACACAATTCTGACTGAGACATTAAAGTTGAGCAAGCTTTCCACTCAATGGGTGCCAAAACCGTTATGTCCACATCAGCTGCAGACAAGAGCAGAGCTTTCAATGGAAATTTTAAACAAGTGGGATCAAGATCCTGAAGCATTTCTTCAAACAATTATAACAGAAGATGAAACATGGCTTTACCACACAGTTCTGAAGACAAAGCACAATCAAAGCAATGGCTACCAAGAGATGAAAGTTGTCCAGTCAAAACAAAAGTGGATCAGTCAAGAGCAAAGGTCACAGCAACACTTTTGGGGGATGTTCAAGGCATTTTGCTTGTTGACTTTCTGGAGGGCCAAAGAACAATAATATCTTCTTATCATGAGAGTATTTTCAGAAAGTTAGCCAAAGCTTTAGCAGAAAAATTCCCAGTAAAGCTTTACCTGAGAGTCCTTCAACGCAACAATGCTACTGCTTATTTTGTTCATAAAACAAGGGCAATTTTGCAAGACTTTCAATGGGAAGTCATTAGGCTTTCAATTAGGAAGTCCTGGTTTGGTTCCTTCTGACTCCTTTTTGTTTCCTAATCTTAAAAACCATGTAAAGGGCAACCATTTTTCTTCAGTTAACAATGTAAAAAAGACTGCATTGACATGGTTAAATTCTCAGGACCCTCAGTTTTGTAGGGATGGACTAAATGGCTGGTGTTATTGCTTACAATAGTGTCTTGACCTTGATGGAGCTTATGTTGAAAAATAAAGCTCATATTTTTTTTTATCTTTTAATCCCATTTTTTCATGAACTTTTTGTTTGTTTGTTTTTTAATTTTTTTTTATTTCAGCATATAATGGGAGTACAAATG
>CM052444.1:62673719-62686954 GCA_028533085.1 Varecia variegata
CCCAAGTCAGAGCTTCACGCATGTCCACCCCCAGATGGTGCGCACTGCACCCATTAGGTACATATATATACCCATCCCCTCCTCCCCTCTCCCATCTGCTCGACACCCGATGAATGTTACTACTATATGTGCACTTAAGTGTTGATCAGTTAATACCAATTTGATGGTGAGTACATGTGGTGCTTGTTTTTCTATTCTTGCGATACTTCACTTAGTAGAATGGGTTCCAGCTCTATCCAAGATAATACAAGGGGTGCTAGATCACCATTGTTTTTTGTGTCTGAGTAGAACTCCATGGTCTTCATGAACTTTTTGAAGTCCTCTCACATTCCATTATATATATATGTATACACACACACACACACACACACATATATATATATGCCACATTTTCTTTATCCATTCATCTGCTGATGGACAGTTAGGTTGTTTCCATATCTTAGATCAGACAAGATGCCCAGTTGCTGTGGCCCTGCATGCCACCCAGCCACCATGGCCCCATGGATCGTGCATCCTAGCAGCCCCGCCTGCACCATGTACCACCTACCCGCTGTAGCACTGCCCCTAGACAGCACTGCAAGCTGCTGCTTGCCATGTGCTGTGACTGCCCCTGGACCTGGATGGAGTGAATGCCCACAGCCCTAGCACTTGTAGCCACCTTTTAAATAACCTCACCCAGCCACTACTGCCACTGCCAAAGGGAGACCCAGGCAGAGCAAACTCCTACACCAACTGCCTCCACAGAGAGGGACTTGCCCAGCCCCCTACCCAAGTTTCCAACAGCATCCTTGGAATCAACCCACCATTCTGCACAAATATCCCCCAGCACCAGCTTGGACTTTGACAACCACAGGAGAATGGGACAGTAGAGGAGAAAAGCTGCATTACAGGCTCTCAGTGCATCTGCTCCTCTCCTGCTAGGTCAATCCTCTGGAGTAAGGCACAAGTGTATAATCCAGGGACCTTTCCTTCTTTTCACTAAGTAGGAGAGTTCCCAGCAGAGAACAGGTGCACCACAAATGTATCCGCCCTGAGCTGAGAGAAGACGTTTCAGATGAGAAGGAACCAGCATAAGAACCCTGACAACATGAAAAAACAAGGTTTTTCAATATCCCCAAAAGATCACAGTAGGTCTCCAGCAACGGACCCAAACAACAAAAATGACAATAATAATAATAACATCAAAATAACCATTTAAGTGCTAGGTACTATGCTACATGCATCACAAACATTTTAATTATTATCATAACCCTGAAAAGTAGGTATTACTGTGTCCATTGTTTGTTCATTTGTATCTTTTACAGGATGAGAAAACTCATCCAAAAGGCAACAGGATGAAAGACACCCAATAAAACTGGGGCTCAAGTCCTTTCTAACTCTTTCTTGCTCCATGATAAAGAGAACTACTATTCTCATATTCCAGGACTTTTGCCTGCAATGATGGCCAGCTCCCATATTCAATGTGCTCTCCCCCAAAAGGGTTTTATTTATTTATTATTTATTTATTTATTTGTTTTTAGGCACTGGTTTATTTATTTTTTTTTACTTTCAGAATATTATGGGAGTACAAATGTTTAGGTAATATCAATGTTATTTAACTTTCTATAGAATTGGGCAATACTTTTCTTTAGCACTCACTCAAATTCTTTCACTGGCTTGGATGCTTTGATCTGGAGCACAAAGTCTCATACTTATGACTTATTTGGCACATCAGCCATGACCTCAAGGTCAGTTTCTATCTTTTTTAACTCTCAAAGCAATTACCAAATCAGGAGTCACATATGTCCTAGAGATCTTTACTAGTCTAGAAAGAGAGTCATAAAACTCCAGCCAGCTGCCTGTTTTTGTAAACAAAGTTTTATTGGAACACAGCTATACTTATTTGTTTGCACATTGTCTATGGTTACTTTCACAATACAACAGCAATGTTGAGTAGTTGTGACAGAGACTATAAAGCTCACAAAACTGAAAACATTTTCTAATCTGTCCCTGTACAGAAAATGTTTGCTGACTGCTGGTCTAGACATAGAAAGTGATCCCATATTCTCAGTGCTCTAAGTGGCAAGTATGATTCTTTCTCACACCTGGTCCTACATCTCTGTGAACTTTCATCAAGTTGATGGCAGTGATGATAGTTGAAACCTTACTTCCTCAATTCTAATCAAATCATCTATCAGATTGCTCTGCCCATAATTCCATGAGCTTTGAACTATCGGTATTCCAATGGAAGCATTTTCAGGGGATGTACAGAAATTCTTTTAGTTGTTTATAATTTTTAAAAAATTTAGAGTTAATGACTGAAACTCTCATACTTTTAAAAGTATCCAGTTAATTGAAATAAAACAGACATGTTATGAATGAATTACTAATATGTGGTATTCACTGACTATACAACATAAACTTTCTGGATAATGGCCGAAACCTCCATTTCACCCTAAACTACTGACACCCAGCATGAGGCTACTGATACTTGAAACATGGGTTCTAATTTTCAAGAGGCTTTACTGGATAATGATCAAGAGGAGAGAAACTAACATTTGCTGATTGCTGAACGTATACCTTATATAGACTAGATTCCTTCATTTAATCTTCACATGAGGATATTACTTTCTTTGTAAAAATAAAAACATTCAACTAGGAGAGGTGAGCAAGCATACCCCAAATGGTAGAATCTAGATTTAATACTTCTAAGGGAGGAACAATTCCACAACTCCCAAAATGTCCTTGAGTTAAATTAACCCAAATTTTAAAAGATACTGTACATTTCATACAGGGTGTCATTCAAAATATCCAACAACAGATACAGTACCAACACCCACCAAAACAAGACTCCTGCTATGCCAGTAACCATTTCTTTGTTGTTGAATTGTGGGGAATTCTAGGGGCTTCTGGGGAAAAGTCTGGGATGGTAGTAGAAGAGGCAGTCAGAGAGCTCAGGAAAGTATATATTTACCAACTAGTATGAAAGTATTTCAATATTTTAACAACTGGTACAATTGTATCAGTGCCAACGTGCTGAAAAATAAATCTGGAAATCTTTAAGACTCTAAATCCACAATTATGCAGAAGCATAACCAAACTAATCACATAAGCCGTGTGACTGAGTAGGCTATGTGGGAGCAATATGGCCATTGTAGTCCTTAATGATTGGCTGTGACTGTTAGAATGTTAATTTAGCTGAACAGAAGATGTAACTCAGCGCTTCTCAAATTTTTAACCCATTTTCCCTACAATGTTTTTGCATGCTTCTCTATCACATACAGATTGTTTGATGAAACATTTCATGCTATTAACTGTGATATCTGGAATTTCAGTGATCTGATTTTTAACTCATTAGGTAAACACTGACTAAAAGACGCTGTGTATCAATGAAAGAGCTCATATCAGCACTGCAGAGCTCAGCATGTGGCAAAGGCATACGGCACACCATGCAAATCGTGGATTTTTAATGACATGTTTAGTCCTTCTCCTTAATAAATGTTTTAAATAAGAAGAGATTTTAAAAGTACCACATTATTATAATTTAAAATTATATAAAACATAGAAAAATATTTTTCATTTTAATGATAAATCTCCATGTAGGTAAGCAGATCATTCTTGGAAAATATTTGAAAATTATGTAGAAAAAAAGAAAAGAAAAAGGAAGAAAGTACTTATTTAATAGATAATAAACATATATTTGAAGCAGTCATGGCACAATGTAATCGCAGTTATAAGACAAGATGTATTTGATTAACTTTCAACACTAGCTTTAAAACAGCCCGTTTCACAAATACAGACTCTGAGAAACAGTCCAAGCACCTCTCATGTCTCTCATAGCACGATTTTCATTGCTCTTTTCATTTACAGTGAAGTGTTTTATTTTATATGTAATCACAAACTGAAATTAGAAAAGTAGAATTATAATGAAAAGAAGGTAGAGATATGTATGGAGTACAGCAATAAGAATATCATATATATATATGTGTGTGTATATATATATATATATCTCCTATAGGTACTCTTATATAATTTTGCTTTTCCAAATTTAAAAAATATCAATGTACACTGAATACGTTTAAAAAAACAGATTATAGGCCGTAATTTTTATTTCCCTTGACATTAATGTAAGTGTATTTCATTCTTTCCTCAACGGGCTCTACACGAAGCAGGCTCCTTCCAATCTGAAGAAGTAGAAAATATCTACACTGTTTAAAAGACTTCATCTTTCTATCTAAAGGAAAATAAATTCTCAAAATGTCAATAATCTTAGTTATTTCACAGATAACTGACATTTTAATACCATGAAATTGTTTCTGGAGTCACAGGACAATAAAATTTAGAATTGACATTTAACTTTGAGGCTACTCACCACTCCTGGCTTACAGTTGTAATAGCGATGCTTGGAAGCGTTGTCAAAGGTAGTGTGGTTGGCCTGGAAATGCCATCTCCCTCAGGAGTCCTTGACCTTTCATTCTGTCTTTGGGACAATGGTGGTAACTGTAAGTTTCCTGAGCAACACCTTCTGCCCCTCCAGAGGTCGATCCCAAGTGTGTTGCTAGAAGAACTGTAGGATTTACTCAAGCTACATTCAAAATAATCTTTAACATTCTGGAGGAAACACAGGGGGGGAAAAAGAAGAAAAAGAAAATGAAATTCAAATGTTTGAGATGATGAAGTGAAATAAGAAACTAAACATGAAACTAAAACCAAATGATCAAGCTGTCACTTATGAAGTCCTGATTCATTATCTCACAAACATAATCTAACATTGACGTCAAAAGTTTAAGAGAAAAAAAAAGAGGGGAGGTGTTGATTCTCAACTTTTAGAATAGATCAATCAGTTGAATACTCTTGGAAATCTTTAGGCATGTAGATAATGTTTACCAGTTATAGCATGTGGATGGGAGGGTTTTCTCTTTTTTTTCTCTTTTTATTTTTCTTTTATCCTTAATTTACTAAAATGAAATTTGCTAAATTGAAAATATATTTTGGAAACCAGTGTTATCATTCTACAACATGAGAACAAACTATAATAAAGCATAAAGTCTCTGGTTTAGTGCTTTAAAGTAAAATATATTTTCCCTTATGACAGCAAAATATTGATAATTATGGGTGATTGCTCTGCTCCTATGAAAGGTCTTCTCATGGTTGGTGATTTTCTTTTTGGTCAAATTGCATAACAGCTCAGAAAAAAAAGAGGTATATGCTATCCACACCTGAACTGCCATGTTCAAATACATGCCCTAATGCTGACATAAATCAAATACTTGTAAGAAGACAAAGGCATTGTGCTATAACCAATCACATGAGTTATTCGTTCTTCCCATATCTCTTGGTGGCTATAGGGCCTGGTACTGCTGAGAGTGGGAGTCCCAAATGAAACACTGGATGGTATACCATTCATACCAGCTCAAAGATATAAAATGTTATAGCAATGCAGTGGCCACTAAAAGCAACTTGAAATTTAAAAATTATAATTTTCACTCTCCACACTTATCTTAAGAGGGAATAATGGAAGTCCTACCATCAGGCCAAAGTGTCTCACCTGAAAATCACTCTGTGGCCCTAAGAGAGATAATTCCTACTAGCACACTAGAATTAGAACCTTAGACTAGATCTCCTTTAAACAGACCGAAGTTCTTTACCCTCTACTCCTCCACTGGACTGATCCTATCCTCATTCATACAAGAACAATAAACTCAAGTTTGAGGATGTAGCTGGGTTCATTCAACAAATATTTGATGTACATCTATTATAGTGTTGCACTGTACTACTTAAGAAGGATACAACAGCAAAAAGAGGCATAGTACCTGTTCTCAGAGAACTGTATTGTAGTGGTTTATACTTATCTGATCCATACAAGACCGTATTTTAACGACAAAAATCTGAGCAAGAAAAGGTTTGACAATTTTCAGGATCCCCACTCTCCCTAACTGAAAATGGGATATCAGCCTATATTTTTTTTTTTGCATTTGACTTATGGTTTTTATATGTCATTTATTTGAAATTCAACAGAACCACAATTCAGTAACAGGAAGAAGACAAAACAATTTAGGACTTTCCAAAGTTTAAAATATTCTGAAATGCATTCATATTTTACTATTTAGTAACTAGGTATTATATTAAATCCATTGTAGGCCTAGCATTTACTTCATGGTGTGCCTGTGTGTGTATGTGTGTATGTGTTTTAGAAATTAGAGGCCAAAGGAAAAGTCTAATATATATAAATTTGTTTCTTAAAAGACTTAGAAATTAGTTGAGGAGAAAGAGTATACAAAATATTTCTGAAAAGATTTAAGAACAAACTAAAAGCCAAAAAGTATAGCTGTAAATCAGTCTAGTACCAAATATGCATGTAAAGAAAGTACTGGTTATCTGGAAAAAAAAGTCTTACCTATACACTTTACCTCTTATGTAAGAAATATTGTACCAAAGAATAGAAATAAAGATACAATTTAGCTAAACCACCAACCACCTTAACCTCCTAATAAAATTATTAGGTATTTTTCTCTTTTAGAAAAAGGACATATTGCCAATCAGTTTTAACTGTGGTAAGAGAGTTCAATGGGTTCTTATTTGGTACTTGTTATCTGAAAAATAACAAAGTCACAACTACCACAAAATATTTCCCATATTAACATGTAAACAAGCTTGATTTTACAGATTTGAAATCATGCTTTGAATTTAAAACTTTGTTTCAAAAGACTTCAGTTAACATGAAAATGCATTGACACAAAAGAACACAATGGAATAGCTTTTTATAAATTAAATCAAATATTGAAAACTTCATATTGTTTTATAAACATTTATTAACTCATGCAGAGTTATTCATAATTACCTCAAACTCTCTCATTCATACCCATTATTTATATACTACTCCCTTAAGATTAATAAAAACCTCAAAGGCAAAATTTAATTCAAATCAATTCTCAATTACTGAATTTATGATCTTGAACTTATTTTTCTATTTTAAACAGCATGATTCTGAACAACTCTATACCACTCATCAAAATCAAAGATTTTTGAGAAAGGAACATTAATGTGAATTTGCCTCTGGAAATCACTACTTTTCAAATGCATCATACATTCCAAAATTGGCCTTTTGTCTGAATAATCCTTAAGGAAACAACCTAGTTTTGCATTATTCTCACGTTCCTGAATAATTGTTTGTTTAAAAATCAATATTGTTGCTAACATAATACCAAAAAGTTATCACAAAGGAAAAGCTAGTGTGAAATCCTGCACCTCAGTAGAAGTTTGCAGGGAAGAGGGAAAGAGATACCAAAGGGACTGATCTCTTGTCCCCATATCAAAACCAACCAAGTTAGGAACACTGAAACCTCCAGATAAGACATATCAGTGCCTACGTAGTTAAGGTTTTGTTGTTATGTTTTTGTCTTTCTTTTTGTCTAGTTCAGTCATTTTTGAAATTTCTCTACTTTTTGAATTCTTTCATTAATCTCATAGTGAGAAAATAGGGTAAGGTATTTTTAAGGACTTCTACTGTGCTGAGATGCACATTCAATTTGGACCATAGGACAGAACTTTTCAAACCTTATGAAATCAGAAATGGAAATTAGGGAAGCAGCAAATGACACTCAGGGCTCCTGTTAGGCTAAATGTTATGATACTCCATGAGGCAGTAATAAAAGTAATTTGGTCCTTTAAAAACATGGTTTTATTGTAGGCAGTCACCATCAATTGCAAGAGTAGTTTGCTGGAGGTAATTCTTATTTCTCTTACTGACTACTTCCCTTCTTTCAAACAATCTCCTAATGTCTGTGATTTGAAGTTCAAAATGATAACTGGGGTATAGATGTGGATATTTGTCTTTTCGTTATAATACTATATACATATTATATGTGCACATATGTTATAATATAAACTATATTATATATACATACATGCTAAACTATAGTATAGTATATTCATATATATAGTATAGTGTGTGTGTATATATATATTTAGCTATTCTCTCTCCCTTTTTCTGTCACTTATACACATATCTTCTAGTTCTTCTCTCCTAATTTCCCCTTTTCAACTCCTCCCCAAGACTGCAACTTCCTTCCCTCTAAACTATCTTGTAATCTCTTAGTCAGAATTAATTACTTGTATTCAGTACTTGAATAGCGCTTAATTTACCCCTCACTTCTGGAACTTAGCTCCAGAATGCAAAGCATTCAGTGCATACTGCTCCTATGACAGGCATTGTATTAAGTCTCCTATTACAGTTATTTATGTGCTGCAAGTATATAAAGGCAAGTGTCAGGGTTCATTCATGTATGTATTCCCACAAGCCCAAACACAGTGTCTTGCATGCAGTAAAGGCCTTTCCTCTCTCACTGTTCCCTTTACCAGAAATGCTCTTCCCCCAGCCCTGCACAGGCTCCCTCCCTCACTGCTCATATGTCACCTCTGCCCATGTGTCATGTCCTCACATTGTCCTTCCATAAAGACCCTATTCTCACCACCCAATCATTTTTTGCACCCCTGACCAACTTCATTTTTCTGTATTGCCCTTATCATATCTGGGGTTATTTTATAATTTATTAATTTATTTCTGTCCCCCTCCTCTGGAATGTAAGCTACAAGGGGACAAGGACATTATCCTATTTCGTTCTGAATCTCTACAACCTAGAACAGTGTTTAGCACATAATAAGTGCTGAATTAATATTAGGTGAATGTTTAAATCACTATATAAAAGTTTGCTGAGTTGAATAAATGAGAATATAATAAAATACCCTTGACTTAGGGTGAAAACTTACTTTAAGGGTGCGATATATAAAATATAAAATCTGCTAAGTTGCTTTTACTGTGAGGGAAGAGATACTGTGTGAAACATTCAATATGAACTTCTACACTGTACTTGCAAGGTTGAGGTGCACGATGAAAAGGTCTAGGTCAGCACTGTCCACTAGAAACAAAGGCCAAGCCACAAATGAGAGCTAAATGTATAATTTTAACTTTTCTAGTAGCAATATTAAAAAAGTAAAAAGAAACAGGTAAAATTCATTTTAATAACATATTTTACTTAGCTTAGTATATCCAAAATATTATCATTTCAACATGTAATCAATATCAAAAAATTATTAGTGAAATTTTTGCAATTTTTATGCTTGCTCTATATAATCAAAATCCAAGATCTATTTTATGCTTACAGCACATTTCCATTCAGACTAGTGCTTAATAGTCACATGTGGCTAGTGGCTACCATGTTGGACAGAGTAAATGCAGGCAATATATCTGGTGGCGTTAATATTCACTTAAAGTGTTTTTTTCTCTTTTTACACATTCTTGCAGACAACCTTCCTCCTCTTTTGACAGTGGCAACCATTCCCTTAATGAGGATCAGAATTATCACTCTAAAGATGCAATGAGAAACAAAAAATGGTTTGTCCATCTTGTGTAGATGGAATGCATTGCTCAGTTTTATTCTTCTGAACACAAAAATCTTGGAGCATACAGCATACAAATAGTATTAAGGGACAATCTTAAGCTTTTTTTTTTTTTTAAGAGAAAAAGAATTCCTAAATTCCAGAAGTTTTCCTTTAGATATCCTGAGCAGAGCATGGAAGTCTGAACATAGCTTTTTGCCAGTGGTACTGAGAATTTAGACTGTAAGTTAAGGAAAATGCCTTTTTGGTGTGGGAGCACGGAAAGGAGAATAAAAGGAAGGAAATACTGTCACAGGTGATAGAATATAACATGTTAGCTAGGTTCTTGGAGTGTGTTTTGGAGACAAGGGCCGAAATAGCATACCTAAGTCTCCCTCTGCATCGTGGGTCCTAGAAGATCCCTCAAGCTCCTTGGTGATACAGAAGGAAGCTGAAAGTTAGTCCTAACATACCTGCAAAGGAGTTTGCTGCAGCAGGAGGAAAAAGGGCCACAGATTCCTTAGATGAGCACCAAAAGGTGGGTTGGACAGTGAGCTGAGCTGAGTCTTAAATGACCAGAGCCCCACGGAGAGGTCAGGTGAAGAGTGCAGGCAGTGAGTGAAAGACCAAACTCTCAGTGAGCTGAGAAGGTGCACTGCTCTCACTGAGAGTGATCCTCACCTGTTATACCTGCCAGCACACCTGCGCAGCACCAAACCTAGGTAGCACCAGACCCTGCCATCACACCTGTGCAGCACCAGACCTAGGTACCAGACCTAGCACCAGACCTGGGAAAATGATCTATTCCTTAAGTGGACAAGAGTAGAGGCTATTATTGGAAAAGGACAATACGAGAAAAGGAAAATACCATACACCTCTACTGCCCTGCTACCATAACTTAATTTGATGTTAAGTTTCCCCCCTTTGGCCACAAGCTATGTAATTAAAAGGAAGGAGTAAGGACTGGGAGAAATCCTAAAAGACTGGGCATTTCCCAAAAAAGACACCATTTTACATTGATTGGCAAGTTCAAGTCCCTTCCAGCCTTTCCCCCGAATCTGTGCAATAGGAACTTAACAACAAGATGAGCTATTACAGAAATCATGGAAAATTACTTCTTCTTCCTCTTTCCCTCTCTTTTTTCCTTTTGCACATCTGATTAGTGGCATAATTAGCTCAATTACAAATGGTAACTGGGTACGAACTAGAAAATCAAAAACACATTAATGGGGGTCAATTGAAAGCAAAGAGATAATTAGTCTCAACTGACCAAGATCCAAAGCTATAAAGATGGTGAGTTTATAGACTTTTTCAGGTGATTTAGAGCAGGGCTTCTCAAACATAACATACATACCTAGACACCCTGGGATCTTGTTAAAAATACAATCTGATTTGTAGGTTTGAGGTATGGCCTGAGGTTCTGCATTTCCTATAAACACCCAGGTGGTGCTAATGCTGCTGATTCAACAACCACACCTGAGTAGCAAAGACCTAGACGATGTGTACATCACAAAATCCCCCCCACAGGAAGTGACTTTCAAGAGTTAGCTGTGAAAATATGGAAGAAGGTCACCAGAGGATTGATAACACAAGCAGTGTGAAAAGCGGAATTATCCAAGAGTTAGCCTGTGGGCATAGACTCGAGACTGGTGGTTTTGTGAATGAAAAGCACAAGCTGAAACTCAGCCCATCTCCAAGCTGCAGAGGGGGCATTGTTCTTGCTGTCCACCTTGCAGAATGCTGGGTCCATTCGGGTGCTGTCAATGTCTATGTCATAGGAACACCTAGTATCAGAGTGGTGTGTTAAATACCCTTGTCTGCCCTTTGAAGAGAATTATTGAGTGACTTCTTTATTGAACAGAACAAACGTGAGTGGAATACGGCAACTCTGCCTTTTGGAACTTACATCATCAGCCGTCACTGTCATCACACTCCTGCTTTTCTTCATTATAGAGGTGGAAAATATCCCCTCTTAGGATGTCTATTATTCAAAGCAGCTTTGCTGACAATTTTTAAGACCTACAGGAGAAAAAACACATAAAAAAGAACAGCTCTATATCCTTAGTTAAATAAAAATTTATAACATATCCTCTAAACTAATATTTGAAATGTAACAATGTACCTATCAATAAGCAAATATCACAATGTACCAAGCCAATTACATCTGACATGCTGAGCAAAGAAGTTGACAAAATACAAAAACCCAAGAAGCTGGTGCAAAGCTATTTGAGAGAAGAGAGTAAGAATAGAGAGTAACAATCAGGCTCCCAAATAATTGATGATCCTGATCAAGGTAAGAATAATATGCATTTGTGTAGGGCTTTATAGCTTACACAGTACTTTCCCATATAATACTTCATTTGATCCCCATAACAGTCTGTGAGATTATTTTTATCATTTTTTTCCTAATAAGAACAGAAGAGCAGAAAAATTATTCGGCCAAGATAACACAGCTAAAACATGACAGATTCAGAATTTAAAGAATATGACCCCTTGATACTGTTAAAAAGAAAAGGAAAAGAAAGATATCAATGCACAAAAATATATATGAGAGAAAAAAACTCTTAATCTCAATTTTTACCACCAGTTTAAACCTCTCACACACACAAGTACATAGGCGAGTAGGCAAGTATTCATCACAGAGAATTTTAGCAATCAGTAAGTAGAAAGAGCTTAAATTTCCTGGTTTAAATCACACAAATCTGGCCATTTGAGGTAGAGATGCTGCAGTTAATGGCACTTGTTTTGTACAGATCCTTGGAAGTCACTTCAGAAACAAAGAGCCTCAATAACATTACCAAAATTTAAGCGTGCACCACAGTTGTTCACACTCCAGAGGAAAACTAGTATATGGCATATACTAGTATATACTGGTATATGAAGACTCAGGCTGTTAAAACAGGCTCAAATTTAAAGTTGTCATAATACACTACAAGAGAATATGAAGAATTCTGAGAATTTAACTGGAAAAGATGTACTATAAAAATTACCAAATCAAAGAAATGTTAATAGTGGTTTCACAACACTTTAACATCAAAAATGTCCTGCATTATTGCTGAACTCAAGAACTCCTACATGTAGGAGTGAAGACAGATCTTCACTCTGTCCATTTAAACTCAATGCATGCTTTGTTTGAAAAGTCTGCTTCTCTAACATGAAGATATATATAGATTAAGAGCATGATGGAATTGTAGCTATGTGACTAGGAATACTAAGTAGTGGCATTGTACCATCACCCAGGAAACCAGGGTTGAATTTCTAACACATAATTTGACTATATTATGCAGGAGTTGGCAGTGAAACTGACAAAGTAGATAAGAGAGTGGGGGGAGGGAGAAACTTTGCCTTTATAAGTGTTCCAGGGAGAGAACCCCACAGGCTTTTCAGGTATTTGATTCAATATACTAAGGAAAAGAATTTCCTCAGCACACTCCAAGGAATGATTACAACTACTGTGCTACTCTAACTCTGACCAAACAGAAGTGGGCAGAATTTTAAAGCTTTTATTCAAAGACTGCTTGAAACCTAACAAAAGTAGACAAGTAATAGATATTTTATCACAGAGTGATAGTCAATTTTGAGTGCTGCTACAGGTAGGGTTGAACCTGAAAAAAACTTTATACTCCTAAGTTTTTTAAACAAAAGCAATATCGAAATGTAAGTTTTAAATGCCAGATATAGAACTATACATACTCAATGATTATAACTCTGTAAAAATGTGACCAGAAAAAATATTAAAGAGGACATGTGTAATGATAACAATGGAAATCATATAAGGGTTATAGGAAGTTTTCTTTTTTTTTTTTTAATTTTTTTTATTTCAGCTTATTATGGGGGTACAAAAGTTCTGGTTAGATATATTGCCCATGTCCCTCCCA
>CM052444.1:62687454-62708402 GCA_028533085.1 Varecia variegata
TGAGGGATGAATTTGAGCTAGTGAAATAGCGATAGAAAAATGTAGTTGTTTTCCTCATGAAACATAGATCTATTGAAAAAAGAGAGAAGGGAGCAATACCCAAAGAAGAAAAGGAACAGAAGATGAATAAAAGGTTTTTGTTGTTGTTTTGGGTAGAGAGGACTGAATAAGTCTATCTGTTAAGAGGAAAGAGCTGATATACAGGGAGAGGTCAAAGGATAATTGATGTAGTAGAAGGATCAGATCTACAGCACAGGTAGACAATTAGCCTTAGAAAGAAGCGGGGATTGGCATGGGTGCAGATGCAGACACGTTTTTTTTTTTTTTTTTTTTTTTTGAGACAGAGTCTCGCTCTGTTGCCCAGGCTAGAGTGCCGTAGCATCAGCCTAGCTCACAGCAACCTCAAATTTCTGGGCTCAAGCGATCCTTCTGCCTCAGCCTCCCGAGTAGCTGGGACTACAGGCATGCACTACCATGCCCGGCTAATTTTTTCTATATGTATTTTTAGCTCTCCATATAATTTCTTTCTATTTTCAGTAGAGATAGGGTCTCGCTCTTGCTCAGGGTGGTCTCAAACTCCTGACCTCGAGCGATCCTCCCGCCTCGGCCTCCCAGAGTTCTACGATTACAGGCCTGAGCCACTGCGCCCGGGCCAGACACATTTTTTATAAAAATAGTGTTTAGATATTAGGGTGCTGGAGACACTGTGACTTTCAGTACTTAGTTGAGCAAATGGCATAAATAGGGTTTTGGGTATGTTTTGTTGATGATTTCCTTGAACAGTAAAATAAGACCTATTTAAAAAGATCACTGAACTCAAAATAATGACTCATTTATGGTAGCCCCTGTCAAAATTCTTAAGTTATGTGTTCTTAAATTATATATGATCAATATTATGAGTTCCTATAGTTTGTAGATACTTGGAAACAGAAACCATTAGTGCCAGTCTGGTTTTGTAACTGTGGTCTTAAACAAGTTCAATAATTCTGCTGGCCTCGGTTTTCTCTCCAATAAAATAAACGGATTATGAAGACAATATCTATTCCCTTCCAGCTCTAGAATTCTATGACCTATATCAGTCAAAGAGGCAAGATTTGGGGAATTACTATTATAAGAGTTTCTCTTTCATCAAGGCACAAGTAGATGAATTGAAATTAAAAAACAAGATACCTACAGATGAGATTAACAGAGCAGCTTTACTTGAGAAACAGACTAGTATAAAGGAGATTATCAGATCACAGGGGCCTGACATCATAGATAATCTCAGGCAGTATCCAATTTCACTAATGAATCCTGGAACAACTGTTTGACCTCTAAAAGACACTAATTTCATTTTCCACAATGAGAAGTAAAAATAATATGTTCTCTTTAATATGTAATCCACCACAACAATTGACATAGATGCCAACTACCATCAGCACATTGCACCCTGGAAATTCTGCCATGACTTTCATTAAATAAAAAAGCATTTCAGTCTTAAATCCACTAAAGAACTGAAATATTGAATAAATAAAATAACTAAAATAAGTTACATTGATGTAAATCTATTCAATATTTCTTATGTAACTCAGACTTTTTTTTACTCAGTCCCCAATGTGATAGTGCTACAGTTAGATTTCTGTTATTGAAATAAGAAAAGGGCCAGGCGCGGTGGCTCAGGCCTGTAATCCTAGCACTCTGGGAGGCCGAGGCGGGAGGATCGCTCGAGGTCAGGAGTTCGAGACCACCCTGAGCAAGAGCAAGACCCTGTCTCTACTAAAAATAGAAAGAAATTAGCTGGACAACTAAAAATATATAGAAAAAATTAGCCAGGCATGGTGGCGCATGCCTGTAGTCCCAGCTACTCGGGAGGCTAAGGCAGAAGGATTGCTTGAGCCCAGAAATTTGAGGTTGCTGTGAGCTAGGCTGATGCTATGGCACTCTAGCCTGGGCAACAGAGCGAGACTCTGTCTCAAAAAAAAGAAAGAAAGAAATAAGAAAAGCATGTTTTATAGCAATGAACTTGACCACATACAGTAGGCTAGTTTCATTACTGGAACAGACACACACAAAAGGAAATACTAAGAAATTATAAAATATAATTATACTATAACTTTATAAGGACTATAATAAGTACTAGTGGAACTACCAAGGAAAGAAAAGTGACTAACCATTAAGACAATATATACTTCCATCATCTGATAATTATTTACTTTAATTCAATAAGTATTACTTATGTAAAACATATAAAATTAAGTATCTGTCATTAGATAATCTAAATCATCTTGAGCACTGGTGTAAATGTATGCTCAAAACCTGAATCTGGAATGAACTAATTAATTAAAAATAAAAGATATAGGTTCTAGTCTCCAGGAGCCTTTAGCAATACATCAAAGGTAAGAAAATTATGAACACATCCTCCACAAATGGCAAGTGATAACAATCAGTGTTTACTGATACCTAACTACACTATTCAAGGTAATTTTTCTCCTTCAATTTTCACATTTCCATCAGGCAGTATTATAATCATCCCCATTTTACATATGAAAAAACTGAAGCTTAGAACAGGTGGGTGACTCATCCAAAGTCACAGAACTAATAAGAAAGGTTGAAACACAAACGCAAGCATCTGACCTGAGCTCGTGCTCCTAATAACCACATTAGCTGCTCCATCTCAGTGCCTTTGTTCCTGTTAATTCTGCAGTTGTGTGTGTGTGTGTGTGTGTGTGTGTGTGCTCAAATTGAGGATGCAGAACTACAGCCTTCACTTGAAAAACAGATGTAAATATCCCATACTATGTCTCCTCTAGATGTTTAAGTATTCTTCTTTCTTCTTCTGGAGGAGAGTTCCTCGAGGTATCCAAATTCTTTATTATCAGCTTAAATTCCACCTCTTTCGTGGGTCTCTCTCTCTCTCGCTCAACTTTGATTACAGCTGACTTCAATTATTCTTTAATTGGTCATTATGTTTACTTCGTCTCCAAAGCTAGAGTGAAAGTATTATTAATACATTGAGACTGAGAATATGTATATTTCAATCTGTCACAATGTCTAGTTTGTTAATTCATTAACTTGGTTTGAGTGCTCAAGTTCCCACAATCAGAAAAGCGCAACTAAGACTAAGTGCATCTGCATCTGCTGCAATGTCTAGTTTATCCACTGATGAAATTCCATAATTCTCCAGTTTCCAGGGTAAGAATGGTTTTTAGATTTTAACTGTATAAAAAAAACATGAACCTTGATGTACTAAAACACTCATACATACCATTACATATGAATAGCACGTACATAAAAATGGTCTTTCCATGAAAATGCAAACCAATGTAAGGCAAATTAATTATTTTTAAATATTTTTGTTTAAGTAGAAGAAATTATCAGATTTTTAAAAAATAAGCAAAGATGACACTGGATTTTGCCAAATAGGAAAAAACAAATTCATCAAGCTTTAAATTACAGAATTCCCCTACTAATTATAAGATTTGCAATTCCAGGAATTCTAAATTTTTCATCTTCTCAATGGTACAAATGTATTTTTTTTTAATTATGGTTTAGTTGTTTAAGTTTTTAAAAGTTGAATTTTAAAATTGGTGAGCTTACCAAATTAATGGCTATACAAGATATGATTTAGTTTGAGTGTATGTTTAACTTTTAGTAGGATTGTAAAGCAAGTGGACACTTTGCAATAAGAAAGAGTGTGTACTACATTTGTTTATACCAATAGTGATGCATTTATAGCAATGAAATTGTAACTTTTCCATTTGGATGTCTACTGAACACAATGGTGCCAAATCAAAGGAAGCTTCTGCACAAAGGTACAATGTAGCCCATAATGCCAGTGTATCTATTCTGGAGTGTCCCCCTGAAGCAGGAGCCACACAGTATGCCAGTGTACTTAGGAAAGTTTCCCCCTTTATCACCTGGCCAACTCTCTATCAGCTGCTGAGTTATCTGGCACCTCATAAAGGGACAAATATTTTCAGCAGCAGCATGTGCTTTCCTTGGCTTCAATTCCAAACATACTTCATATTTCAAGCATTTTATTTTTCAAAAGAGTTTACAATTTCATTTTGTTTTATATTTTTAGCAATTGGGTTTGAGTTCTTATGGTGTAACTGTTGAAGTGGACAAGCAGGGACCTCAATAATCGAGTTTGCATAACGTCTTACAGTTTACAAAGCACTTTCACATAGGAGTCTCATCTAATTCTCTAAATCTCTGAAGCACATAATTATTAGTTCATTTTAAAGGTGAGCAAATAAAGCTCAGAAAGGACAAATGATTTGCTCAAGGTGAGATAAGCAATAATATGTGACACAGCAAAGACTCAAATTAAGACATTAATTCCAAGTTCACTTTTTTTTTCACTTTTTCACTCTTATGGCCTAAATTGAAATGAATCCATTTTTGTAGTAAAGGCATAGGCATATTGGTCTTCAACATTCCCCATTTTTTTATTTGTTTTTATTTCAGCATATTATGGGGGTATGAATGTTTAGGTTACATATATTGCCTTTGCCCTACCTGAGTCAGAGCTTCAAGCATGTCCATCCCCCAGACGGTGCGCACCACACCCATTAGGTGTGTATATACCCATCCCCATCTCCCCCTTCCCACCTGCCCAACACGAGATGAATGTTGCTACTGTATGTGCACATACATGTTTTATCAGTTAATACCAATTTGACAGTGAGTATATGTAGTGCTTGTTTTTCCATTCTTGTGATACTTCACTTAGTAGAATGGGCTCCATTTCTATCCAGGATAATACAAGAGGTGCTAGATCACCATTGTTTTTTGTTGCTGAGTAATAAAAAATTAATAAAATATACCACATTGTATTAATCCACTCATGTATTGATGGGCACTTGGGTTGTTTCCACATCTTTGCAATTGTGAATTGTGCTGCTATAAACATTCTAGTGTAGATGTCTTTTTTATAGAATGTCTTTTTTCCCTTTGGGTAGATGCCCAGTAATGGGATTGCTGGATCAAATGGTAGTTCTACTTTTAGCTCTTTGAGGTATCTCCATTTCAACATTCCCTATTAAAATTTAAACACTCCTGTTATTGGATGAATTATTAGATTGTTTTCTTTTAAAATCTTTATTGAAAAACATGTGCGTGTTCACACACATATATACATATAAATATAAAACATCTATAAAATATTAAAAATGCCATTCGTCATTCTTCTATGAACTGATCCTTTTTCATATGCACACATTTTTCAAATAGTTGCCATCAGCAATAAAATGCAATTCAAAATCCCCTTTTTAAACTTACCCTTACATTATAAACCATTTCCTCTATAGCTATTGAATATTAATAATAGTTACTAACTGCATAATATTCCATTATATCTTCACCATAATGTACTTAACCATTTGCATAGACATTGAGATTATGTTCAGGTTTCTATTAGAGAATATGATGTTGAGAATAAAAATTTCTTACACTTCTATGAAAAGACTGACTATTTGGTAGTTATGGCAATAAATGGCTACCAAGCTGGGTTTATAGTTATATAATTGGTCAATGACAACTCACTTTAATAACATGTTTCTAAAAGGCAGCCAATCAATAAAAGCTCAGGATTCTGAAAGTCAGCCAATTGGAAACAGCTTCACTTCAGTGATCACACTTCTGAGGTCAGCCTATCAGCAACAGAAGCACACTGGTAATTATGCTTCTACAGTGAAGAGTCAATTAATCACTAAACAGTCCTACCTCAGAAGATCCTCAAATCCCTGGACTCCGCACTTCCCAAAACCCTGTATAAAATTAGCTTCATGCTTTGCTCAAAAAGGCTGTGTCTCATAAGCAAGGCTCTCTCTTGCTTAAAAAAGTAGTAAATTTAGTATTTTATTTCAGAAATTGAGTGGTGGTCTTTTCTTTCAAAATCGATGGTAATTTGTACATACAGATTTGTTCTTCCTTTTAATTGTTTAAGAATAAATTCTCAGGAAAGAGCTTATTAGATCAAATAGCATAATGTTATAGAATGTCATGCTATCTTTCTCAAGAGTTATTTTGGTTTGCAATGCTGTCAGCACTGGATAAATATATCCATGCCATAACAACTTCAACAATACTGGAGGCTATAATATTTTTAAAAGTTTGCTGCCTTTGTAGGCATAAAACATAGTTTAAAGTAGCTTTAATTAGTATGTTTAGATCATTTTTCAGGAGCACAGATTGACACAAGAGTATAAGACTATAAAGGATCCCAGAAAAAGGAACTGGGAAGGCACAAAAACAAGGCTATGCCAATTGTGGGTCCCATTGGTAATTATAGGCAACATAAAACAATTATTCTTTACAATAATTAGCCAGCACACATGCTTTTTAAGAAATGGTGTTGTAAATTGCTCTCTGGAAAGCAGGCTCTGAAACTGAGATCAGCATTTCAGAAAATTATTAGGGAATACTCTCAGGATCTGCATTTATGGAAGTGAGGATAGGAAGCAGGCCTAGCAAGGAGAGATGCTGAGCTTCAGTGCAGTCCCAACTACACTCTCAGAGAATCCTATCGCTGTTCCAAGCCGGGTTCAATGGGCCAGGCCTTTTATACCATTATATTACTCAGTCATTGGATACAAGCTGCTCCAAGAAGTGGACAGGACCTTGGTGAAAGCAAATGACTGAGAGCAATTCCTGAGAAAGCTGACCTGGTCATCAGTCCTGAAGAAAGTGTCTGTGTGGCTTAGCCCAGCATCAAGAACAGAAATGGAGAACACACTCAAACAGTTTAATTTAAGAGCACTGAATGAGGGGACATTTTACAGAGAAATACTCAGGGAATTTACAAGGAATGAGGAAGCACCCAAGGACTAGCAATAGTAGGGAGTTGTTACCATCCTTGCCTGTGGCTAAGGGGCAAGGGAAGGGTACAGTGCTACTCAAATCTGATAAGAGCCCCAGAATCAGAAATGAGGGATTCACCTCATTACCTCACAGTAACTAAAGGAACATGGCCTCTGCAAAAACTACAGACTGGGAAAGAGAAAGAGGGCTGTAAACACTTCAACCACTCTCTTCGTCTTCTCTCCCTTCTTCTACTGCTTCTTCCCATCAGCCAAAATCAGCTGGAATCCAAAGGGCAAGGGAGCACTATCTTAGTCTGTTCATATTGCTGTGACAAAATACCATAAACTGGGTGGCTTCTTTACAACATAATTTATTTCTCACAGTTCTGGAGGCTGGAAAGTCCAAGATCAAGACACAGGCAGATTTGATGTCTGGTGAGTGCTCACTTTCCAGTTCATAGCAGTGCCTTCTCACTGTGTTCTCATATGGTAGAAGGGGCAAGTAGTCCCTCTGGGGCATGAATATCATTCATGAGGGCTCTGTCCCCATGACTTAATCATCTCCCCCAAGTACCCACCTCCTAATGTCAGCACCCTGAAAAGGGAATACCAGCTCTCTATCATTGGATCACACCCAAAATGAAAATATTGAAATGACAGATAAAGAATTCCAAATATGGATTGTAAGGAAGCTCAATGAAATCCAAGAGAAAATGGAAAACCAATGCAAAGAAACCAGAAAAACAATTCAGGAAATGAATGAAAAATTCACTGAAGAGATCAACATATTAAAAAATGATAGAACTTCTGGAAATGAAAAATTCATTGAAGGAAATACAAAGCACAGTGTAAACATTTAAGAATAGACTAGGCCAGGCAGAGGAAATAATTTCAGAGCTTTAAGACAACTCTTTTGAAGTAGTCAGCTAAAAATAAGGAACAAAGAATTAAAAGGAATGAACAAAGCCTACAAGAAATATGGAATTATGTAAAACAGACAAATATAAAAATCAGAGGCATCCCTGATGTGAAGAAGAAAATGCAAAAAAGGCTGGAAAACCTATTTGAGGGAATAATTGAGGAAAACTTCCCTGGTCTTACTAGAGATTAAGACATCCAGGTACAAGAAGCTCAATGAACACCTGGGATATTCACTGCAAAGAGTAAATCACCAAGATATATAGTCATCAGACTGGCCAAAGTCAACATGGAGGAGGAACTCCTGTAAGACACGAGGCAAGAACATCAGGTAACTTACAAAGGAAAACCCATCAGGCTAACTGCAAACTTTTAAACTGAGACCTTACAAGCCAGAAGGGACTGGAGGCCCATCTTCATTCTTCTTAAACAGAACAACTGCCAGCCTAGATTTTGTATCCCACAAAACAAAGTTTGGTACATGAAGGAGAAATAAAGTCTTTTCCAGACAAGCAAACACTGAGAGAATCTGTCAAGACCAGACCTGCCCTGCAGGAAATACTCAGAAATGCATTATCCATGTATCAGCACCATAGACACCCACCAGAGTAAAACCACCCAAAAGCTACAGCTCAGAGCTCACATAAAACAATGGCACAAGAGGGTAAACAAAGCAATAAGGTACTACCCAACATGATAAACAGAACATCATCCCACATATAAATTCTATCAATCAACATGAATGGTCTGAATGCCCCATTCAAGAGACACAGGCTGGCTGAATGGATGAAAAAATATAACCCAAGTATCTGCTGTCTCCAGGAAACACATCTAACCCACAAGGACTCATACAGATTCAAGGTGAAGGGATGGAAAAAAATATTCCATGCAAACAGAAACTGAAAGAAAGCAGGTGTAACCATTCTTATATCAGATAAAATTGAATTTAAATCAACAATATACATTCTTCTCATCAGCACATGGACTACAAGATTTATCATATCTTAGGCCACAACACATGCCTCAACAAATTCAAAACATATGAATCATACCATGTATATTTTTTCAGACCAGAAAGGAATAAAACTAGAAATCAATTCCAAGAGAAACACTCAATTATACAAAAAGTCATGGTAATTAAACAACCTACTGCTGAATGATTATTGGGTCAATAATGAAATTAAGATGGAAATCTAAGGATTCCTCAAAATGAATGAAAAAGGGGACACATATTATCAAAATATATGGGATTCAGCAGCAGCATTCCTCAGGGGAAAATTCACAGCCTTAAATGCCTACATCAAAAAGACAGAAAGATTACAAATTAACAATGTCATGTCACATCTCAAGGAACTAGAAAAGGAAAAGGAACCCAAACCCAAATCCAGCAGAAATAAATAAATAACAAAGGACAGAGGAGAACTAAATGAAATGGAAAACAAAAATACAAAGGATTAATTAAACAAAATCTTGGCTCTTTGAAAAGATAAATAAAATAGGTAGACCTCTTGCTAGATTAACCAGGAATAGAAGAGAAAGGATACAAATAAACTCAATTAGAAATGAAAAAGGAGATATAACAACTTATTCCAAAGAAGTACAAAATATTTTCTGTAAATACTATGAAAATCTCTACGCATATACACTTGAAAATGTAGAGAAAATGGACAAATTCCTGGAAACACACAACCTCTCAAGACTCAATCAGGAAGAAACAGAACTCCTGAACAGACCATTAATGAACAGTAAGATTAAAGCAGTAATAAAAAAAAAAAATCCTCCTCCAACAACAACAAAAAAGCACCCTGGACCAGATGGATTCACAGCCAAATTTTACCAGACCTACAAAGAAAAGCTTGTACCTATACAGCAGAAATTAGTCTATAATACCAAGAAGGAGGGAATCCTTCCCACCTCATTTTATGAAGCCAGCATCACTTTGATACCAAGGCCAGGAAAGGACATAACAAAAAAAGAAAACTACAGACCTGTATCCCTTATGTATATTTGTAGATGCAAAATTCCTCAATAAAATACTAGCAAGCAGAATTCAACAGCACATCAAAAAATAATCTACCACGACCAAATGGGCTTCATCTCAGGGATGCAAGGATGGTTCAACATATGTAAATCAATAAATGTGATTCACCACATAATGAGAAGCAAAAACACAAACCATATGATCATCTCAATAGATACAGAAAAAGCATTCAACAAAATCCAGCACCATTTCATGATAAAAACCCCCATCAAACCAGGAATACAAAGAATATATCTCAAAATTATAAAAGCTATATATGAGAAACCCACAGACAACATTGTATTGAATGGGGAAAAGTTGAAAGCATTCCACTAAGAACTAGAACAAGACAAGAGTGCCCAGGGTCACCACTTCTATCCAACATAGTGCTGGAAGTCATAGCCAGAGCAATCTTAAACAAAAAGAACAAATCTAGAGGCATCACATTACCAGACTTCAAACTATACTACAAGGCTATAGTAACCAAAACAGCACGCTGAACTTTGAATACTGCATTTTCCAGGCACCTCTTTCAGCTGACTTCTGGCTGGGTTCAGCTAATAGAATCATTGATGGGAGACAGGAGGGCAAGTGAAGGGGAGAAACCAGAGTATAACCCTCCTGTATCTCAGTTTCTTCATTTCTAAAATCAGAATAGTAATACTTACAGAGTATACATGAAGATATGTGTGTAAAGTGTTTAGATATTACTCAGAAAATTATTCTCATCATTAATTTTCTAAAAGTTTTCCTAACTTTGAAAATTTCTCTGCTGATCACATTAATTTGAAAATGTTATACAGAAACATACTTTTAGGCTATCATTCCCAACTAGGAACATATTTCAAATTGTTTGAATTTAAATATACTATATATGCTATTAATAATTCTATATATGTATAATGTGTCATAAGTTATAAAAATTTATTAATCAACAGCTGTAAGATCATATATTTAGGGAACCCTGACCACCAATAATTTAAATAACTTACTTATGAGGACCCTGATAAGTTTGGCCATGTACTGACACTAATATAAAAAGATTTACTAGTAAATAAAATGATATATTCATTTTATTTTTCTACTTTAATAAATCTAAATCTAACATAAAATTTTGCACATGTGTACATGCATGTATATATATGTAATATGTATACATGAATTAATAATTATATTAATATTTGTTTTAACTACTTGACATAATACTAAGCACTTTTCCATTGTGTGCTGTGATATTTGTAAGAAGTTTTATGATCCTAAACAACAGATACTGACAACTTGTTAGGGACAATGTTTTAGTTAACTGAATTTCTGTAAGGATTGATAGTATTCAATTACATACAGAAATGTTTATAATAAAAAACTAATACTGTTTATCTACTGTGTTTCTACTTGTTAATAGTGGGGAAATCTAGAATCAAAATCATGATAAAGTCATTATTAAGTAATTCAGGCTAAAATGGAGGTTTAGGATATGTAATAAAATTCTTCTTTTCATTTATATTGTTCTTTAAATTCTGAAAAATTCATCCTGCCCTCCCATGTTATATCAACTTTTGAACTATTTTGACTACCCATGAAAATAAATGAATCATTCAGATGAAGATGAATATAATATGAAGAAAAAATAAATTTAGAAGGGATGTTCTTGAACAAACTATGAAGATGAAAAGTAATCAGAATTTGTATCTCTATTTATGAAATATGTCAAGCTCTAGCACATATATATAGAATTTTATGCTTCTATGAAACATATGTCTTAGACAATAATCTATTTTAAAAAATATCTTGGTAACCAAGAAAGAGAATTGTTCATTCCATGTACTCAATTAAAAGAGTTCTTTTATATTAAATTCTTAATAATTCCCCCAAAATTTTAAATATTTTTAATATATTTCAAAGGCATAATTGAGGAAAATCTGTGACAACTACTATAATAATTGTATCATAAACATAATTAATTTTAGAAGATAAATGCTTTAAACTGATCATTAAAAAAATGGTTTCTTCCCTCTAATCTCACACCATATAACCTACACATCACACTCTACCATCTTGATCTTCATTATTTGTTTGAGGTCATTCCAATGTTTAAAAACCCTTAATGATACCTACCTCATAAAGTTCAAATGTTACCTTACTCTTTGGAACATAATTCCCAATTTTTCTGCCCAGTCATCTTTTATTGCTGCCCTACTTATATTCCTTCCTTCCTTTCTTTCTTTCTTTCTTTCTTTCGTTCTTTCTTTCTTTCTTTCTTTCTTTCTTTCTTTCTTTCTAGATAGGGTCTTGCTCTGTTGCCCAAGCTAGAGTGCAGTGGTCTGATCATAACTCACTACAGCCTTGAACTCCTAGGCTCAAGCAATCCTCATGCCTCAGCTTCCTAAATAGCTGTGACTACAGTTTCACACCACAGTGTCTCACTATGTTGCCCAGTCTGGTTTTGCCTACTTACCTTATACTTCCTGGGTTTCTATCTTGTTGCTTGAACCATCCTCCTTCTTCCCTTTGAAGAACTATCCACACACACAACTTCAAAGTCCAGCATAAATCCCTCTCTGCCAGAGTGAAAATAACCTCCCTTTCTGAATTGTAAGTGCCTTTTGCTAACATCTGCACCATTCATCTGCAGCCTGGCATTTTCTACTTGTAATTGTTATATTTCCATCTCCCTGTGTGGACTAAGAGCTCTGGAACAAACAGCAGGGGCTTTTAGTTTTACCATAGAACAGTACTTGGCAGTGCTTTGCACACAGTGGTCCTTCAATAAATATTTTTGAATAAATGAATATTTGTATATGAAGATGTGGATCCAAAGCTAACTCTGCACATCATTGAGAAAATCATTTAATCTCAGTTGTCTTATCTATAAAAATGGGGAAAATTATAACATCTATATTCATTCCTCACAGTGAAGTTGTGAAGATCACATGAGATAATACATGTGAAAGAATTTTCTTTAGCTGAAATGTGCCACACAAATGCCTATATTATACTTTTTTTATATCTCACCAAAATGCTTAGTATATAGTACTTTGAATGCAGTACTTTGCATACAGTACGTATTCAGTGAAGCATGCAGACTGATTCAAGACAGAAAATTCTATATCCATTAACACTGTCATTCTGTCCTCTTTGAAAATTGTGATGGCTTAATAGCTGCTTTTTCCCTTCTTCACTAGACATTAAACAACTGAGATTTACCTTGGCAATTTATTCACTGAATGCAGAGATTTGCAAGGCTGCTATGGTTTAGAATTGTTAGTGACTCTTTGATGTAAGTACCAAGCATGGTAACGTTAAACCACCACTGTTCTTTGTTCAGTTCCCATTCACAGAGTGAACTTGGAGTCGACTAAAACACTGACCTTACTGAGAAGTATCTGCTCATGATTTTAAGAAATATAAATTATTTGAGCCCAGACTCTGTCTCTTGACTGTGGTTCATTATTTGTCATCAATTATTAACAATTATTTAATAAATTGTTAATATAATTTCATTACTCATAAATGTGACCATTTTTCTCAGAATGATTTCAGACCTAAATAATTTGGTGGGCAAACAGGAATAAATATTTTTTAATTCACATTTTCTAAAATACAGCTATATCTGGCACATATACATTTGAGAAAAAAATGAGTTTGATAAACACAAAAGAAGAAATTGGATAATTATACATAATTTATATAATGTTTTCACATAAAATTGTGCTTAAAAACAAAACAGTAACCATTAAGAGAACAATTTTTAATTTTATCTACTCTTTAAAAAAAAACATGTTTACATCTTATTCTTAGCACAGTGCTTACAGTATTTTCACAAAAGAATCATATCTGCAAAAAAAAAAAATCCCCTCCATATTGTATTGTATTCAGGAGTGAAAAGTCATATTCAAAGCTTAAATGAAATTGATTAATATATTAAACAGACCTCTAGAGATAAGATTTCAGACGTTATATTTCTTGGTAAGCATTTTTATAGGGTTTTTATTGATACTTATTGTAGGACTGTCACATAGTTCAGCCAGGCTGACAGGCACAACAAAAGAGGCAGAAGCAGCAGCCTACACAATGCATGGTCAGATGATGGAAAGCTGTGTGTCCACTGGTGCCTGAGTATCAACCCTTTTTCTTTTCATACCTGATAACTAGTTAGAAATAAAAATAAAGTACAAATTCTAATGAGCTATGTGCCAGGCATTAGGCCAAGTGTTTTACATCAATCCTAACAATAATGCTGTAAAATAATTTTCTTACTCACATTTTATAGATAAGGAAACAGAGGCTTTGAGAAGTTAAATAAACTGACCTGGGTCCCAGATCTAATAAGGGCATCTGTCTAATACTAGAATTTCTACCTTCAACCACCAGGCTGTATTAGTGAACAGTTCAACTAACAGACCAGATGAGAGCAAAGAGGAACTGTGTTTTCACTAGCGAATGAAACATAAATGTGGCAAGTTTGTATCTTAACTCTCACTTGCAAGACCTGGTCCAGCACCCCAAGTCCAGGACTAATTCTTACCTAAAGCAGGAGTTATTTAAAGCATACTTTTAAAAGGTCAAATAGGCTATCTTTTTTATTTTTTTTTAATTCAGGATATTATGGGGGTACAAACATTTTGGTTACATGTAGTGCATTTGCCTCGCCCAAGCCATGGCTACAAGCATGCCCTTCTCCCATATAGTGCACTCTGCTTCCATTAGTTGTGGTTTAACCCCCTCTACTTCCCCCCACCTGACCAGCACCCTACCTTTGAAGAGTTCTGACTCTATGACTCACTCTAATAGCCAATCTTCTATCTTGTCCTTGGAAGCTTGAACCACAGTCCTGCTACCCAGGTCCCTGTCATCATTCCCTGCTCCTGGTCTATTCTACCCAGGAACCCAGTGTTGACAATGCCCCAGAGCTGCAATGCTGCGCTTGGACATCAGTCTTACAGCATGATCCTTCCTCAAATTTTGGCATCTCTAATTTCATGTGTAAACTCTCTTGACCCAGATCCTTTCATTCTTACCTGCCTGGTTTTTAGACTAATTAAAATTACCAAGACCTGGACCTACTTAAGTTGCAACAAGGTGCTATCTATCACCATGCTCCTTGATAATCTTGCTTGGCTCTATATTAAATAAGGATAGGCTTGGTCACACCCATATGGTGATAATAAAATATTTGTCTTATTGCTGATAATTTATTTAAATGGTCCAGTGTGCATGGGAAAAATGTCCGTCTCCTCTCACAAAAACCTTAGTTATTGGTGATTGGAAAGATGAATTAGTATATTGTAACTGTTTTGCTAATTTTCTTGTTAGTCTCAAAGACTTTTTACCAAGGAGTGCCATCTTTGCACCCAGATGAAAATGTGTTGAAATTTTTTTTTGCTTTAGTTTCATATTTTAAATTAAACTCCAAATATCTGAATAATTTTGATGTGTCCTAAGCAGAGGACAATTTTTAACCCTCCTATTCCTTAAATTTTTAATAAATGTTTTGTTTGTTTTTTAGCTGGTGGCAAGGAAGCGAAACGGTTAATGGAAACCTTGAGAAATTATACACTTTTTGCTCAATAAACAATAGAAGGTGCTATTGTGAGCATTCAGGACAGGATTTGAAGACAAAATAACATCTAAGAGTATGAGTATATTGGTTCGGGAGACATGGTTAGGATATGTAAAGATCTTATACATTCCCTGGCCTAGCTCTGCAATTTATTCAGTCTGGAGAAGAATATAAATACAGAATGAATCAACCCTCTTGGGATATAATTCTCCCTTTCTGGTCAAAAATCTCTTGGATATTTTAAATCTTAGCAAGATACTGTAAAAATGGAGAAAGTGAGCATTGAATGGAAAAAATATCTAGTCTAAAATTAATCTTATGACACACATAAGCTGTCTTAGTTCTCAAGTTCTTCCCACAACCACACTCACATTTTCACCGTCTCTAATGAAAGCAAAGTTATGGCCATAATGTCTAAAGGCTCTAATTGCATTTCCGTGAGACGATGAAAAAAAATCATGAGTTATAAACTAAAATTAACTGAAAATTTGTCCTTCCTACTAAAAGACACAAAAGTGCACAATTTTTAAACTGTGATACAGGTACAGTTGCTTCCAGCACTCTGGTGATTAAAATTAAAGCAAATAACAAAATGCAAATATCATCTCACAAATTATAAGGAGTAAATTTTAGTCAGTGATTGAAAAATATGCAGAAACCATCAAGCCTCCCTCTCAGAAAAACAGAGTGGACTTCCAACACTCCTGACTGCAATTCTTGTTTGTCATTGGGAACTGACAACAGATACTTAAATCCATGGTAATGATTGATCACTACCAGTGGTTCACAAATGAATTCTTTCTTCGTATTCTGTAAATTCCTGCACCCTTTGTATCTACAATACACACATACACGTGCACACACATGCACACCCCTTGCTCTTTCATTCTTGCAGGAACTGCTGCAACCAACATTAGTTCAAAATCCCAAACTTTAAACAATTACATTTATTGAGCACCTTCAGGTGACAAAACTCTTTAATCATATAAATTACATTTAATACTCCAAAGAACTTGTAGGGTAGCTACCCTTTTCTTCACCATACAAATATGGACACAAAGGCACAGAATGGATAACTTTGCCAAAATAACATATTTGGGATGTGAATTCATGTAAATGATACAGATTGTACTGAAATGGAAAATGATTTAAGTTCATTATATGCCTGTACTTCCAAAGTTGTCTGCTTATACCCCTATCCCATGTTCCAGAGAACACAACATCTGCCAAGAATCAGACCAGGTTTTCCATTCCCCTGTCTGGACTGGATCTGTGCATCTCTGACCCTGTACCACTCCCCATCCCTAACCCAGATTATCTGTATTCCCCATAGTGTCTCTTTGCTGGCTTGGTGGCCATTTACCTGCCGAATTAGTGCCTAGCAGAGTTCCTGCCACATAGTAGGGGCTTGATAAGTATTTGTTCAATGAATGAATAAAGGAGTGAATGCTATAGGTAATCCCAGTTATATGGAGGAGGGAGAAGCAGTGGAAATAAAATGTCAAGCCAACTCTGCATGTCACTCTTGGAAACCCAGGCTAATTTTCAGTCTCTGTGAAGCCTTCCTTTAGCCGCCAGTCAGTGTCCTTGAGAACCCTCTTTATTCATTGTACGTTCTTGCGCTACCACTGCATTTAGCAATCTCTGTCTCCTGCTGGAGAGCCAGGTTCCTAAGTCTTGGAACATAGTAGGATACTCAACTACTGTTAAGTGAATGGGAGATAATAATGATAGAAACGCTTATATTTCATTAGAGGCAGCATCAATCAGTGAATTTTTAGAAAAATAGAATAATTTTGAGGCAGAGAGAGTCTAAGGAGTCATCTGGAAACTTAAGAATTATTATAAAGTTTCTATAAGGCAGAGATTATCAGTGTCAGATTTAGCAATGAGGACAAGGAGATTGAGAACTAAGAAAAGAACAGGAAAGTGAGAACCATGTCTCCCATATTCATCTCCTTATCTCTAGAATCCAACCCTGAGTTGGACATTGTTATGCACTCATTAAAAGTTTATTAAATTACCATAGAGTGAGTGTAATATCAGAGCCAGTGGAGAAATAAAGGAACTTTTGTAGATAACAAATGGTAAGACAAAGTATGTATCCTCCCTCCTCACTATGTCTCGGAAATCAATAAATGCATGTCAGTTGACTGACTGACGTCTGCTTCTCTCTGAAGTGTACATCTCTGTTTGAGAAAAAACACTAACTGTTCTGAACAATGATGTAGGGCAGGGAGAATAGTTCTCAAGTCATATTTACAGGATAGTCTAGTACTGGCCAAGCATTTTTAGGGCATGACACGTATTTTTAAAAATGATAATACCTGTATAGAACATTAGGACAACAAAGACAAAGCTACATACATCTAGAGACTAGAAGTCTTAGCCCAGGTATTCAGATGCCCCAGCTTTCACAGGGGCTAAAGTCAATCATTCTCAGCACACCTGTTAAAAAGCCCTGGTTTGATAAATGTTTGGAGGAATTGCCAATCTACTGGATAGACCTTTTTAACTGCCAGAACAGAAGTATAATCCTAAATTAGAAAGAAATGACTTTGCACTTACCTGCTATTGCAGATTGCTAGGAAGCCTTACTATTTGAACAGAACTGTAAATATTTTTACTGGATACACAGGATTTTAAAATCTGCATTGGTCTTCCTTCTCTTGGAACTGTGAAAACACTTTCTTTCTCTAAAGTCTAATTAATAGCTCATTGTCTGATACTTACAGTCTCATCTAAATGTCCTTTTGTGCTGTTAATGGATTTTTTTTAGAAAAACTTACCATATGAAATTTTAAACATATTTCACAGTAGAGAGAATACTATAATGTACCTCAGTCATCTAGCTTCAATAATTATTAACTCATGGCCAATCTTATTCCATCTGTACCTCATTTTGTATCTTCCTTTCTAGATAGTATATTATTTTACATGTAAATATTTCATTATGCATCTCTGAAAGTTAGAAATTCTTTTAAAAATAATCACAACACTATTATCACATCTAAGAACTTTTAATTCATAATAATTGCTTAATATAATCACTCAGCTATATTTATATTTTCTGAATTTTCTAATTTTTATAATTTGTTTGAGTCAAGATCCAAATATGAGCCATGCATTGCAGCTGATCAATATGTCAATATGCCTCTGAAGTCTCTTTAAACTATCCTTTTTTACGCTTTTAGTTTTGTTAAAGGTAATATTTCTTCAGCAGAGTTTCTTCCCATAGACCAAAATCTGCTGATTGTAGTCTTATAGTGGGGTTTGACATGTTCCTCTATTTTATTTCTAGGAAATGGGTAGTCACAACTAGAGGTTACTATAACATGGCTGTTGTTGCTGCTGGTGGTCTTACCTAACTTCCTCATATTTTGGGATTCATATCTTGTGAGATAGTTTTGTTATAGATATTGTCTGTGGGTTCTGGGCCCTGCTATCCTAGTTGGTTTTTTTTTTATTTTTATGGCAAATTCAGGGAAATTAAAAACTACTTATCATCACAACCATATTCTAAAAATATTTTTTAAAATTTACTTTATTTTAAAAAATGTTTTTAGGGGAATTGCTTTAGTCTTGATTTTGATTGAGTTTGAGTATGCTAGTGACAGTTCTCTTATCTTGGATTTTCTCTAACTCAAGTGATATATGGATGCACATTAAAGGAAAAGCATGCTCAGGGATTTTTTGTGTTGGCTTAAATTATTTTCATTTTAGTTTTAGTTATATTTATACAACATGAAAATTAATGAAATGTTTTGCATATAGTTTCCATATAATCATAAAACTAAGCAGAACTGTTGGGTTTGAGAGGCTCAGTAATGATTAAGCCTCCCTTTCCTAAGATTGGAACCAAACAAGAGACAGAGACAGACAAGTGGAGATCAAAATACCATGGCTTATTATGAGGATAAGCATTACCCGCCTTAACCCTTCCAAGTCCAAATCTTGGGACGGCCTACTTGTAGGAAGTTTGGGTCTACAGAGCAGCCATGATTTATACAAGATCACAGATTTGTACTGGTCCAAGGTAGAGAGTAGAAAACAGATGGGGAGAGAGAGAGAGAATGTGAATGAGACAGAGACTGAATTTATAATGTCTATAGTATTTCAATAGATTACCTCTACCTAATCAAAAAACATGGACCATGTTCTCATCCTCCAACCATGTAATTCACTCCTCCTCCATGGGCAAGAAAGAGGGTTGGGGCAAGATGTCTGAAGTGCTTTTCTAATGTGTATCTCTCTATAGGGAAATAAGAAGAGTGGAGAAATTTCCTAACAAGCAATCAATTTAACTTCATTGATTTAATGTGATATATGTTCTTCTAAGACTGAATTGCCAACATCGAGAATCCTGGTGGAAAGCTATATTTATCTACACTATTTTTACATTTTATGTCAGTTACCATTGGCTTAATTGTTGTTTTGAGCATATATTGACCATTGATTAATTTTCATTGTTTTCCTTTTTTAACAGCAAACTTCTTTTTGACAACCAATTCATCATTTTATGTGACAATCAACATATTTGTACACCAAAGTACAATACTAAATTTTAAAAAATATTGTTTATGAAAGTATCTTCATTACATTGCAAAACAAAAAGAAAGAAATGTTGTAATTTACACAAAGATAGCATCTACCCAATCACCCAGTATATTCACTTGAAAGGTAAATGTGGTATGGCATGGTACATATTATTTTGTAATATTTGATATCCTTGTCCCAGGGTCCTGTGGTGACACAATTTTCCGAACTCTTTTCTCAATCCAAACTAAGGCTGAACTTTGCATTAGTTACTGTGACTTCAATTGACCTTCACTTTGTTCCAATGTAAATGTAAACTCAATGCAAAATGGGCATTCAGGTAATCCAGAACATTTTGTATTATTTGATATCACTGAATAGAAAATCTAAACATTCTCACTGTACACATGGATAACCAAAAATAAGTTCTCAAAGATCCAGAAGATCTACGGATGCCAGTTTGAGAAATGCTGGGCATTGAAAGGCAATGTACAAATATCTGAGGTTGAATAGATGCAAAGTGTGGCAGTACAATATATAATAAAATTCAAACAGCTCCAAAGAAAAAATAAGAATTCACGTACTGCCAAAGGCAATCATCTCTGAAATGGAAAAAAAGGCTCCCTGTTCCCTTTTCTCTTGGTAATGGTCTATTACAGAATGGGGAATTGTGAAATAATGGAATAAAGGTGGAAGTATACAAAGATCAAGACATGTACAAAATCCTTTCTAAAGGTGTTGAATCAAACTGGAGATATCATATAATCTAATCTCATGTTCTTAATGGCCATCATGAGATCTGGAATTTTGCTCACTTTTCTGGAGGATGCTGTTTTCTTTTTTCTATAGGTCACCCTGCAATTCTAAGGGACCATAGCTACTGCATCATGCTGGCAAAAACACTGATTATCTACACATATGTTAACTGCATCACCAGTCTTTCATTCACCCTGTTAAGAGGTCACTTGGCAAACAAACAAGGGCCATAAGAATGGTCCCTTGCCATTCTGTGATAAATTCTCTGTCCTTCTGTTAACAAAATCACTAAACTTTCAAATGGTAAAACAGTCAATCCTAATATCTGATTTGCTGACCAGGAGATATAGACACAATCGAATAAAATACAGCC
>CM052444.1:62708902-62725637 GCA_028533085.1 Varecia variegata
TTTATCTATTCAGCAAATCATTTACTGAACTCATGCCAAATGCTAGGCACCATCTTGAGCTTGGGATAACAAGTCAGATGAACATTACAGAACTTAAAATCCAGTAATACTCAATAAATATCTGCTGAATTAAATAATATTCCTTACTGTAGTTTCCTTAAACATTCCCAGTCATGAACCTCCATGCATGCTGGTCCTTGTGTCTCTCTTCTACATTTATCCAAATTTAATTTGTCCTTCAAAATCCAGTCCATATTCTATGTTCCCAAACTTAGCATGACTGTTCCCATCCACATTGACCTCAATAAGAATTAAACTCACTACCATCATTCCTTCCTCAAACAACTCATCCTTCTGACTTTCTTATTTCTGCCAACAGTATTAGCATCCTGCCAGTGACCCGGGAAAAAAAAAGAAAAAAGAAAATCCTGACTCATCTTTGTTACCTTGTTCATTCCCACACCTCATCAACTGTCAAAGCCTGCTGCTCTGCCTCTGCAATACCATGGAGATCTGTTCCCTCCTTTTTGTTCCCAATGTACTCACCTCTGTTTAGCTTCTTATTACTTCTCACTGGTCTATTGCTATAGCAGTTCTTTCTTTGGCTCTCTCCCCATTTCAATTCATCATACGTTAAGCTTCAGAGGGCACAGTTTTGTTCACTTTCCCCTTGTGCATAAATCAAAAAAAACTTCCTCAATACCTAAAGGATAATGTTTGGACCCCCTCCTTGACCCTGGTCCACCTTTCCAACATCTGTTCCTGCTGCTTCTTTATCTACACCCTGTGCTCCAGGTAAACTGGAAAATGTGCTGTGTCACAGATATGCCCTTGGCCAATGTCTTTGCTCCTGCCACTCCCTCTCTGCCTGTCTTTACTGTTACTAAGTTCCACCACAATCATGGTTCCATATCTTTCACAAACCTTGTTTTGATCTTTCCCTCACATTACCTTCCCTAGAAATGACAGAGAACTCTCATCAGAAGCAGCATCTGACACTTTGTAGATAATTATGATATAGAGCATTTTGTCCTATATTTTATTTATTTCTTATGTATATTTATTTGTTTATTATCATTGTTCTTTTTTACAGATGGGGGGGGGTCTCACTCTGTTGCCCATGCTGGAGTACAGTGGCACAATCATAGCTAACTGTAGCCTCAAACTCCTGGACTCATGTGATCCTCCCACCTTGGCCCTCCAAAGTGCTCAGACTACAGGTGTGAGCCACTGCACCCAAGCAGTTGCTTGTGTATTTTATTGTATCACTCAATTAGACTTGAGACCATTGACAGCCAGGACAAAGGGAGTCACCTTGGAGTGACTACTCTATTTTTCCACGCATCTTTTTCACATCTGAATTAAAATACTGAATGACAATACTATAATTATTTGTTTCTGTATCAATTTCCTATATTAAAACAATCCTTAATGCTGAAAGATTATATTATTTATTAGTATATTTTTGCTCCTGGCATATAGTCAGTGCTCAATAAATGTGTCTGGCATGGATGGATTAGCACAACAACTTGAAAATGGTATCTCCTTAATAAATCTGCTAGAATTAATCTATTACACTTAAAACCAATATAGTCTTAAATATAGCTTCCCGGTACTTTTCCATGGTGTCTGATTCATCTCCATGACAATACTGAAAGGAAAGACTAGGTTGATTTAATCTTCCTAATTAGATAATGGATTCTTTGAAGAAAGAAACTGGTAGATCTTCCACTATTTCCTTTTGTTATTCCAGTTCAGAATATATAATGATTATCAATAAATACTCATTAGCTGCTTCATGGATTAACTATTTGATTAGGATAGAAAACAGAGAACAATCCAAAATGGCATTTCTATTATATAATAACAAGCTGAAAGGTTTGTTCTCTAATTTTAATTTGTTGATTATTAAAGACTATTTTTCAGAGTAGTGAACTGTAGAGATAATTTAGACCGGAAATTACATGTACAGGTGGGGATATAGACTTCTTTAGAATCTACTAATTTGGATCTTGTCCAAGTAAAAATTATATTCACAAACATATCTAAATCATTTTATATAGCATTCTAAGTAATTTAAGGCCGTAAGGTCATCTGTGACTTCTGGTTAAGAACCCTTGTTTGGCCCTCATGTTAAAGATGGAGAAATCCCAGCCTCAAGGATGGTAGGTTGCTTGCCTGAGACAACACAGGTACCTTACCCCTGGACTCCTGTTCTTTCCACTACATTAAGCATTAACATAAATAGAAATGTTTAGAGGTTTTATTTAAATATTGTTAAATAATTTGTATCCTAGCAAGGTCCAGAGATCCTGTACCAATGTTCCCGTCCATTTACATAATTTCTGAGGAGCCCAAATATGACTCAACATAGCAATTCCAAAATCTCAGTTGTTAAGTCTTGCAACAAATATTTGCTTAAATGCAACAGGAGGCTATCGACTGCCTTTTATATGTTCAGCTTTATGCTAGGTACTGAAAATGTATAGATGAATAATGCACACATAAGGAGCAAAGATAGACACTTCATCTGTCCTTAAAGAGGGGAAGTATGTCTAATTTATCCAGTGCTAAACACAGGGTCTGGTAGCCAATGAGCATTCCTAAGGTATTTATTGAACTAAATCTGTATAAGAGATGGCTAATATCCTTAAATAGCTCATATTTTCTGGGAAACTTTTTTTCACTGTTATTTCTATTTTCTGAACTGAATCATCAATCTGTTGTTTTGTCTCAGTTTTTTGTGTTGTTAATGCTTACCATAATGTTGAAAAATGCTAAGGACAAACCAACTAAACCTGTAAGAGGTTATAATAAAAGTGCAACCATTCATTAAAAAATCAGGATAATTTTTTAATGTCTTAAGAAAATAATTCTTTTTAATCCAATTTGATATTATTTTGCACATGAAGATTAGTTATATAACTCCATGTTCTTTTTAAACTTTTATTCTTATAAATCAAAGTGTGCTACATTGAATATGGCATCTTGTTCTAATCTATATTTCTTTTAAGGAATTTACATTAATTTGCTTCTAATATAACTATTCCATACTTTCATCATTTTATATATATATATTTATTTATATCTAAACTGCGCCCTTACCATATTTGATGGGAAACAACACAACTAACAGCTATTTGTTGAATTTCAAGGACATGGTTAGATATAACTGTATAGCCCTCTATCAACTTCAGCAATCATATTTTTTCATGTGTTGTAATTTACACATACTATTTTCAGTTGGCTTATGTCTTTTCTTTAAAAATCACAGAAACATACGCATTTAACAAAAGAACTCAGATCTAATCTTGGAAAGCTGAAGGTAGATAATATAGAGATTTTTATAGCTGTTATTTCATAACTTAAGCTTATAACTTATAAGCTGTGGTATTTATTTCCAAATCCTAAAGGACAGAGCAAAAATTCCATATTTTACATATGTCCACTAAACAAGGCACTAGTTACAATTAGTTTTCAGAAATAAATTATTTTCCTTAGCACAACCTTTTCAAGTTCATCATCCAACACAATGAAATTATACAAAGCATTTATTAGCTTCAAGGTCTTTCTTTTTTGGTTCCACAAAACCTTTGCTTGCACTTGTCATTTTTAAGCAACAGAAACCCAAAAGCTTATGAGTCAGTAAGAATAATTAACATTAGAGGAGCTTTTCCAAACACACAAGAAAAACAGGAATTTTTTTCAGTCTTTCTTGTTAAAGAAAAAAGAAAGTAAAGCAATGCAATTAGAGTAACCTGGTATTATCAAGTCATCTCCCAGGGCTAGATCGATCACTAACACCATCTGTTCCTGCAATAAAGAAATGGAAAAAATATATATACATACATACACACACACCCACCCCAAGCTAGAGGAAGAAAGGGGAAAGGATCAATGGAACTGAAACGTAAAGTGTTTTAAATAGAATTATTTCTCAATTAGACACCTTATTAAACCTTGAAAGTATTCCTGCTGTAGATTTTGTTTCCACATAATCTCTAATGTTATCTTCCACAACCAAGAGACAATTAAATTTCTTATCACTATACATTTTTTGATGATCCAGAACACAAAATAACAAAAACATTAGTGAATTGTCTTACCTGTTTTGAAAAACAATGTCGATTCTTAGGCACTTTAAATACAAATTACATACAGAGGCTTCACTGGCAAGAGATACATTTCCAATTTGAACAGAAAAAGAAATTGAGAGGAAAAATTCCAATCCCTTCACACAACTATGTACATCCCATCTAGTTAGGAAACTTAAATAAAATTCATTTCATTTTCACGATGATGTTTTCTATCCAGAGGGAAAAAAAGACCACAAAAGCACACTATATTAGACGTGCTTAAAATAACATCCCAACAAGTTTGTCCCCTCGGCATTTACCTTACACCCTGGTCCTCAGGTTACTGGAGCAGCTGGTGTATTGGAGAGAGCATCTTTACACCCGTGAACCAGGTTTGAGAAATACTATTCAAAAGCTATCCATTTAGATGTGATAAGCACTTTGTCCTTTACATAAAAAATATATAATTTATAAATAAATTCTAGTGTAGTATATAAAGAAAAATGCAAATTGTTCTTTATGTATGTGTGTCTAGGATATCTATCACCATGGTAGCTTAATGATAAAGAAATGGTGCTGGCTGGCATATTTAACTTTGAAAAGTATACAGTGAACATTTCTAGTGATTGATCTCTTTATATCATGAGAAAATTATACTTAGAAAGTAAGGCAGAAGTAAAAAAGGAAGTATTCTCCTTGAGTTCTAAAACCCTCTTTTAGAATCAGCATGTTTTACTGGTTCAAGCTTCGTGAAGACTGTTAACAAAGTAAACAGTGTCTCTCATAAGAAGAAAGAATGGGAAATGGGGGAATCAGGCATGCTTTTTTGCCTTCATCGAATTCCACCCTCTTCCTCTACTACAGATAACCTGCTGGCATCTTTCTCTAAAAGAGATGGTAAGAGAACAATAATGTTTTAGGTGATGACGAAGATAGAGATGGAGATGGATAGAGCAATACAGACAGAAATATGAGTTGGAAACAAAAGCCATAAGAGAATAGCATGAGTACTTAGCTTATTCAGTGTTAAACACAGAGTGCCAGAGCAATAGGAAGTCTTAATGATCGCCCGATCCAACCATTTCACTTATACCTAAGGAAAATGAGGCCCAGGGAGGTTTACTGTCTAATAGAAGGATTACTGGCTGCTAAACAACAGAATGTCGTCCTTGTCAGCCACCCAACCACCAAATGTAATCAATATCCCATGGGGGAAAATGACTATGCAGCAATATCAAAGGACTACAAGGACCAGGCAAATAACCTTACAGAGTAGGGAGGACCAAGTATAGGATGTGGGGACACGGTGGGGACAGCGATAAGCTGGAGAGTATATGACCGATCTGAGCATTACTTGGCTCAAGTGGATTTTTGCCTTGTGGTCATACAGGTCTGGTGTTACCGGATACGCTGAATTTTCAAGAGAAGTCAGAAATCCAGATTTTTAGTGGAAATCGTCTGATATTTAAGTGCTAGAAACTAATTCAATTTTTTGAACTGCCACTCAGACCTATCATGTCGGTAGCTCAGACACTGTCTACAGAGTTCTAGCTTATGAACCCTGGCTTACAGCAGTGCCAATGTCCTCAGAAAACGTTTTTAAGTGTGGTCAAGCTGGTCAAAAGTGGCACCTGTAGGGACTTCATTAAGATAATCAATAGATTTCAGTCTAGGGAACTTTGCAATGAAATCTCTTTAAGATGGTTGGTCTGATCTCCCTTCATTTTCACTTGCTCTTGCTCGGCCTTCCCTGGGGGCCACCTAATTGGGTTTGTCTTCTCCAGACAGACAGACAATCCACTTTACAGCCTTATCTTCTTTAGGTTTGCTGAGATTGCATTTTGAGAAGTAAGATTTTTCTGAGTTAAGATTTTATCTGTTTGTCCACAAAATCAGCACCCCTGCCTTCAAATGCACTTGCAATGAACACTACGGGGAAAGAAAAAAATGTCAAATTTTCTTCAGGAACTTGTGAATGGCTCAGGGATTGCTTTGGAAAGCTCTCTTTGGAGAACTCGGCAGGATAATTTCTATATACACACTGAACAGTGTTAGATGATATTTCCCGTGTACTGCCCTCATAAAACAGCCAAAGCAGGCATACCAAAAAAGCACGGAAAGCAATTTCGACCTCCTCTAAACCTTCCCACTCATGTTCCCTGGTTTCTCTCATTTTGCTTCTTTTAAAATTTCTGCTGGCCCTATTATTAGTCAGTCATTAATTTATTCAATAAATAAATATTTTCGAACACGGACAACAATAAACATAACAGACAGAGTCTATATCCTCATGGCAGAGAGAGCTATAGATGGATATAGTAGTGTGCCAGTAAATGTTTAACAGGCAGTTCTCCAGAGACGAGGCTCTGATTTGTAGAGTTTGATGATGCCTGTGGTATAAATATTCCTACATGGCTGATCTCAAGCTACCAATGTGACATCATGAGTGCAAAGTTGGGAGACATGTTCAGTAGCACACCGTTACATAATGTTCCCACCATACAGACATAACAGATGTAAATAAGCTCAAAAGCATTTAGCAAAATATAGCAAGGTAATTAGGAAGTGATGAGTTTTGAGCATTATTACCTAGTTTTCTGATATAATTTATTTAATTGTAAGCTTATGTAATTTAATTTTTAATAATGTCTGGGCTTAACAACTGGCTCAAAAAATTTCTAAAACTTTAAAAATTGCTTCAGCATACTACTAGATAAATAAATGATGGATGAATTTTTAATATAATGTAAATAAGTGGTAAATAAAATAAAGAAAAAGGCAGAGAAAGAGATAAAATAATAGAGAAGGTTGTCTATTGGAAGAGACCTAAGAACCAAAACCTCTGAGGCTAGAAATGACCAGTCAATGACAGATCATTACCGTAACCAGTCAATGCTTTCACACTTCTGAGACAGCAGCTCACTACTTTAGTGATCCATTCTACCTTTGGACATTTGTGACTGAGAGGAAGTACTTCCTGTTATTGAACTAAAATCTGTCTTTCTGTAGCTGTGGTTTTTCAGCTGTGTTTTGTTAAGCCTTAGTGGTTCTGCAAATGGACCCCAAGGACCTCAGAGGCCCGGAAGTCTGGTGAGGGTGGAAAGGCTGGTTAGAGGGGAACACGCCAGCTCCTGCTTCCAACAAAGCAGTCGCACAGTTTATCTGGTTACATATTGGCAATCTCTGTAAATTTATGTTTGAGAAAGAAATTTTATATTTAAAACCTGGCTGAAACCCGCTTCTATAATTACCTATGTATATATTTCCACCAATCTATAAATTTTAGAACCACATATATTTTTGTATCAGTGAAGATAGACTAGATTATGCAACAGTAGCAAGTTATCCTTAAACTCTAAATGGTTTAATACAACAAAAGTCATTTCTCACTCATGCAAATGTTATCCAAATCCAGATAACATTGTTCACTTTGCTCACTTTCATTCATCATAGAAAGTCACATTAATTTCAAGGAAGAGGCAGAGAAGGGCAATATTCCCTGTGCTCAGGAGTAGAACCAAACATGTTACTGAGCAGCACTAGGTCTGCTGCAATCTACTAATCATTTGGCTGCACTATTTATACCCACTTAATAACTTTAACTAGGAATATACACAATTAGATCTTTAAAAGTTCTACATGAAATTCCAATATCCACCACTATCATTGTTCTTTATTCCCCATTGAAAATCACTGAAGTTTTCAGAAGAAGACACACCTTTCCACTACTTCTGAAGCTGACTTCTATTCCACCAGAACTCAGTGATACTGCCAAGACCAATTACACTTTCCCAAGTCATACTCTCACTGCACTTTGCCTATTTCCTATGATCTGTGGATTGGTATCTGAGGCAGCAATAGCATTTCTGGCCCCTTTCCTAATTCTTTTTTCTTGTGAGTCACTGAGTGCCACCAGAACTCTTAGTTATGCATTTCTTCTCTATGCTCAACACATAGAAACTAGATTCATATGTTTATCTGGGCCAAATCCTCCCTCCACTTCCAAATTTAGTTTAAATCACTCATGACCAAGTTACCTAGATGCCAATTAAATACACTTCTTGCATGCAGAGCATGTTTTTTATCTTCAGCCAAAAGATATTTCAGTCCTTATTCAAGTTTACAGACAGCAGCTGTTTAACTTGCAGATCTCCTCTCTTCTAAAGTTTATCCTGCAATGGAAACACCAGCTGTGTTCCTATGTACTCCCAAATCCCTAAGTTTTACCTCCTACCTCAAAATCTTTGAAAGAATCTCCCTAGATATTGCAATTATTTCTTTCAATATTACATATACCATTAGGAGTCTGAAGATTTCATAAGCAACAGCAAACTTGCAGCTATATCCTGGAATCTCAAGATGACATGCTCACATCCTGTCATTTTTGTGTCTCCCAAAAGGAATTCACCAATCGCCGTGACTGATCTCTTTCTCCAAAAGTCACAACAGAAGTTCTCCTTCCTATCACTGTTTAGGGGATACCTCAAAGCTAATATATTTTCTTACACATATTAAATACTGAATAAATGTGTATTTAATGAAAAAAATAACTGAATGAATTAATGAACGAATTTTTGCTTTCACTTATCCCTAGATGTTCATCAATGGGATGACTCACACTTTTATACTGCTGAATTTGATTTGCTAATATTTGTTGAAGATTTTTGTGTTTATGTTCCTGAGAGATATCCATCTGGAGTTTTCTTATAATGTCTTTGTCTGGCTTTGGCATTAAAGCAGTGCTAGCTTCATAAAATCAGTTGAAAAGTGTTCCATCATCTTGTATTTTCTGGAAGAGATTGTGAAGAAATGGGAATGCTTCATCCTTGAATGTTTCATAGAATTTGCCAGTGAAACAATCTGGGCCTGTAATTTCCTTTTTTCAATATTTTTTGGAAAGTTTTAAACTAAAAATTCAATTTATTTACTAGCTATAGGACCACTTCTTAAGTGAGTTGGTAGTTTTCAATCTTTTAGTAAATTGACCTGTTCCATCAAATCTGCTGAATTTATAAAGAGACAATTTATCACAGTATCCCCTTACTGTTCTATAAATGTCTGTGGATTCACTAGTAATGTACCCCCTTTCATGCCTGATATTAGTAATTTGTGTCTTTGTTTACCTTGGTCAGCCTGGCAAGAGATTTATCAATTATATTGATCCTTTGGATTCATTAAGTTTCTCTATTGTTTTTCTGCTTTCAATTGCATTGGTTTCTGCTCTAATCTTTATTATTTCTTGCCTTCTGTTTTCTTTCTGTTTAACTTGCTCTTCTTTCTCTCATTTCTTAATGTGTAAGCTTAGGTTACCAAGTTCAACTCATTCCTCTTTTTAATAGAGGTATTTAGTACTAAAAATAGACCTTTTCGCATTGCTTTAGCAGCATCTCACAAATTTTGATACATTGCATTTTCATTTAGTTCAAAATATTTTTAACAAAAAATTTTGGAGTAATTTTAGACTGACAGAAAAGTTTCAAAGATGACACAGAGAATCCCAGTATACCTTTCACCCAGTTTCCTCTATTGTTAAAACATTATATAACTATAGTACATTTTTCAAAACTAGGAAACCAATATTCTTACATCACTGTTAACTAAGCTCCAGACATTATTCAGATTTCACTAGTTTCTCCACTTAATATCCTTTTGCTACTTCAGGATAAAACCTGGTTGATTCTAGCTTGTCCCCCTCTCCTTCATTACCTGTACAAGATATTTTTTTAATCTCCATTAAGACTTCCTATTTAAATCATAGGTTATTTAGAAGAGAATTGTTTCATTTTCAAATATTTGGGAATTTTCAAAAAATCTTTCTGTTATTAATTTCTTGTTTAATTTTATTATGGTCCAAGAACAGACTTTGTATAATTTCTATTCTTTTAAATTTGTTAAGGTTTGTTTAATGGCTCAGAATAAAGTCTGTTTAGGTAAATGCTCACTGTGCACTTGAGAAAAAATATGAATTATTCTGTTGATTGGAGTGTTGTATAAATGGCAATTAGATCAATTTTCTTTTATAGTGTGGTTTAAGCCACCTATATCCTTAATGATTTTTTGCCTACTTGTATTGTCAATTACTAAGAAAGGAGTGTTGAAGTTTCTAATTATAATTGTGGATTTGTCTATTTCTCTTTCAGATTTGCTAGTTTTTGCTGTATGTATTTTAGGGTTGTATCACTAGCTGCATACACAGTCAGGACTGCGTCTTCTTGGAAAATCAACTCCTTTCTCATCGTGTAATGTCCCTCTTTATCCCTGATAATATTTCCTATTCTGAAGTCTACTTTAATATAGTTATCCATAATTCTTTCAGTTAGCATTTTCATGGCATATCTTTCCACATCCTCATACATTTAACCTATGTAATCCTTTACATTTAAAGTGTTTTATTGTTGTTCTTGTTCGTAGATTGTGTATAGATGGATCTTGCTATTTTATCCAATCTGGAAAATCTGTCATTTAATTGGTGTGTTTAGATCATTCATGTTTCAAGTGGTTATTAATCTGGTTTAATTGATATGTTCTGTTTACCTAGCTGTCTTCCATTAGTTTAATTTATACAGTGTCTCTTTTTTTTCCTCTTTTTCTGCCATCCCATCTCTGAGTTGAACTGAACATTTTTATCATTCCATTTATCTCCTATATTGACTTAATAAGTACATAACTTTTTTACTTTTTGAATGATTTTCTTAGGGTTTATAATTATATATATTTTAAATATAAGTCTACCTTCAAATAATATTACATCACTTCGTGTGTAGTATAAGGACCTTAAAACAGATTTCTAAATTGTGTCTCCCATCTCTTGCACCATTTTTGTCATACATTTCACTTTTACATATGCTATAAACATATACATTTTTATAATTTTCTTCAGAATATTACAGGGGTACAAATGCTTTGGTCACATAAATTGCCTTTGCATCACCCAAGTCAAAGCTATAAGCGTGCCCATCCCCCAGACAGCATGCACTACGCTCACTGAACCCATTAGGTGTAAATTTACACCTCCCCTCCTCCCACCTCCCACCTGCCCAATCCTCAATAAATGTTACTTCCATATGTGCACATAAGTGTTGATCGATTAGTACCAATTTAATGGTGAGTACATGTGGTATTTGTTTTTCCATTATTGTGATACTTCACTTAGAAGAATGGGCTCCAGTTCCATCTGGGTTAATACAAGAGGTATTAGTTCACCATTTTTATGCCTGAGTAGTACTCCATGATACACATATACCACATTTTATTAATTCACTCATGTATTGATGGGGACTTAGGTTGTTTCAACATCTTTGCAATTGTGAATTGTGCTACTATAAACATTTGAGTGCAGATGTCTTTTTTTATAGAATGTCTTTTTTTCCTTTGAGCATACCCAGCAGTGGTATTTCTGAATCAAATGGTAGAACTCTACTTTGAGTTCTTTGAGGTGTCTCCATACTACTTTCCATAGAGGTTGTACTAGTTTGCAGTCTCACCAGCAGTGTGTGATTGTTCCTATCTCTCTGCATCCACACCAACATTTGTTGTTTTGGGACTTTTTGATGAAGGCCATTCTCACTGGAGTTAAGTGATATCTCATTGTGTTTTTGATTTGCATTTCCCTGATGATTAGAGATGTTGAGTATTTTTTCATGTTTCTTGGCCATTAGTCTGTCTTCTTTTGAGAAGTTTCTGTTCATGTCATTTGCCCACTTTTTAATAGTGTTGTTTGATTTTTTTTCTTGCTGATTTGACTGAGTTCTTTACAGATTCTAGTTTTCAGCCCTTTATTGGATGTATAGTATGCAAATATTTTCTCCCATTCCATAAATTGTCTGTTCACTTTGATGATTGTTTACATGGCTGTGCAGAAGCTTTTTCATTTGATCAGGTCTCATTTATTTTTATTGATGATGTGATTGCTTTTGAGATCTTCTTCATAAATTCTTTGCTTAGGCGATGTCTATAAGAGTTTTTCCAACATTTTCTTCTAGAATTCTTATGGTTTCATGCCTTACGTTTAAGTCTGCTATCCATCATGAGTTGATTTTTGTGAGAGGTGAGAGGTGTGGATCCTGTTTCAGTCTTCTACATGTGGCTATCCAATTTTCCCAGCACCATTTATTTAATAGGGATTCTTTTCCCCAGTATATGTTTTTGTCTGTTTTGCCAAAGATCAGATGGCAAAATGAGGATGGTTTTACATCTGGGTTCTCTGTTCTGTTCCATTGGTCTATATCTCTGTTCTTGTGCCAGTACCCTGCTTTAAGCAATCGGTAATCCTTTAGAGCAATTAGAAATAAGAAAAATGTTTTATTATATCTTTACTTATTCCATTACTGATGCTCCTCATTTCTTTGTGTATACCCACGTTTCTGACCTATATAATATTCCTTTTGCCCTAAATAACTTCCTTTACATTCCTCATAAATTTGATCTGATAGCTACTAATTCTCTCAGTTTTTGTTTGTCTGAAGAAATCTTGAGTTGTCTTTCCAGTTTTGAAGAATGTTTTCCCTGGATATAGAATTTAGGCTTGACACATGTTTTCCTTTGTGCTTTAAATATGTCATATCAATGTTGCCTTGATTCCATTTTTTCTAATGAGAAGTCTGCTATAACTTTTATTTGTTCTTCTATAGGTAATATGACTTTTTTCCTCTGCCTACTCTCAAGATTTTCACTTTATCTTGACTTTCAACATTTTAAAATATTAAATGTCTAGATGTGGAGTTTGGGCATCTATCTAATTTGGTGTTCTCCCAGCTTCTTGGATCTATAATTTTACTAATTTTGGAAAACTCTCGGCCTTTATTTCTTCAAATGTTTTCCTGACCAGTTTTCTCGCTCTTATTCTGTGATTCCAGTGGCATGTCTCGAAGCTCTTGGATGCTCTGCTCTGCTTTTTTATAGTTTCAGTTTGGGAAATTTTCATTTGTCTACCTTCAAATTCAATGACTCTTTCTGTAACTGTGTCAACTCTACTAGTAAGTCAGTTGAAGGCATTCTTTACTTTTGCTACTATATTTTTTTAATTTTTTGCATTTCTATTTGATTCTTTCTTGTAGTTTTCATTTCTCAGCTTAAATTATCTATCTTATCTTGCATTTTTTCTAAATTCTAATAGAGCTTTTTAACAGATTAATCATAGTTATTTTAAATTCCCTCTCTGATAGTTCCAATATTGGTGTCATACCTGAGTCTGGCTCTGATAATTACTTTGTCTCTTCGGATAGCATTTTTTTCTTGCCTTTTTGTATGCCTTGTAATTTTTTGTTAAAACCAAGACATGTATTTGACAGTAGATACTTATGTAAATACTGTTTAATACTTTAAGATGTGTAAGACTTTTGTTCTGCTAGACCTTTAGTGTGAGTAGGAGGTGCTGTTCTAATCTAATCAGGTGTTGGGCTGTGTCAGATGTTTATGGTTGCTATGATCACACTCATTGCATCCCAGACTTCAAATTTCTCTAGTGATACCTTGTGCTTAATGTGTGCAGTAATTTTTCAGAGGTCTTCCTTCTTTACTCTGGGTCGCCCCTTTGTACATCTCTCAAAAGAGAAATTCCCTATTGCAGCTCTCCCAGCTATATGTCACTAATATTTTTATTTAATGCTTGTTAGAATGGTGGAGTAGGGCTCAGAGGTGGGAAGCACCTAATGTTCTGACTCAGCCTCATTTTTAATCAGGCACTGTAAGATTGAGTCACAATGAGTGGTCTTCATAAGTGTTCCTTCTCCTCCTCCAGAAGTATTGCTGGACAAAACCTACATTCCCACCCCTTCCCTGAATAGGAATTTTTATTTTTTCTACTTTATTTCCCAAGATATAATAGGTTAGCATGAGTGCTCTAAGGCTACAGTTTTTGTTGCTCTTCTTCCACTGGATTAAGGCATTGGTCCATATGGAAGATTGGGGTGATGGATTCAGGCAGTTTCAAAGTGGCTACTTCCTTCCCCAAGCTAGCACCAAGGGCATCTTTCTCAGGATTCTCCCTGATCTTCCCTCAAAATAACACTCTGAGTACCTTGTAGGACTCAGGAGGAAAAAGTATGTAGGAAGGTAAGAATCCCTCTATGTCTATGGCCCCACAGACTTTACACTGCCATTCTAGCCCACATCCAGCCTTAGCAATTTTTTCTTAATTCTAGCTAAATATTAACAGCTTATATGACACCCTGCATTGTACCCCATGTAAGCAAATGCTCAGTTCCTGTTTCTCTCTGCAGGTACCTGTGCCTTTCCAAATTGCATGTATGTGTTTGCACTGAGACCTCAGTTCTTTGATGAGTTCTAAAAAAATCATGAATTTGCAGATTTTCAAATTTCATTCTTGTTGTAGGATAGAAGTGATGCTCTTTCCAGGTCTCTATATTTCCAAGCTGAAACCAAAAGTTATCCTCACATTTATTACATATATATAAGTGCTGGAATGCTAGAATATTTTCTTCTCCTTCTCATCTATCTCTCTCCCCCATGATGTTTCCTCTGAGTATTCACAGATGTTTTACCTCTATTTTGGAAGGGCAGAAGCTTCTTATCCCTATAACTAACAATAACCCTCCAGAAAAAGGATTAGTAAACTACATCCCATGAACCAAATCCAACCTGTATTTTGTTTCTGTATGCCCCATGATCTAAGAATGGCTTTTACATTTTCAAATGGTTATAAAGATAAAAACAAAATAAAATATGCAGCAGTGACCATATGTGGCCCCCAAAGCCTAAATTATTCACTGTCTGGCCCTTTACAGAAAAAGTCTGCCAACTCTCGCTCTAAAATAAAAAGCCCCCCATATTCATCGGATATCGATGCTGCAAGTTCAATGATCAGGAACTTCGGAGGCATGGACAAAAAATTAACAACTTAGACTACTAAGGTTCTTTTGCAAGGAAACATCAAAACGATTTATGGATTTACCTAGCTCCCATAAAGCAACTTTTCCAAAGTAAGAAGTCTCATAAATTTCTAGGAAATGTAGACTTAGGAAAGGGAAGCTATCCTGTTAAAACTCCCTAAAGGGACAAAATTAGCAATTCCTTAGTAAACCAGGCAAGTTTTTCATGTAGTTGAGTGCAGAATATCTTGTTAGTCCAGATGCAAAATATGATGAAATTTGAATATGAGTCAGATTGCCATAAAGACGATGATACCATCACTGTAAAAGTAGTCACAACCAGTGCCAGAGGATGTAGTATATAAAGAAAATGAGTAAGAAGTTGTCTAAAAAAATCTCAGGAAAAGAAAACTAAGGGAGATGCTTAAAGCTCATTTTAGGACAGATAACAAAAATCTCATCAAGAGGTTGTTGAAATGGTACAGATAGAGAAATGTTTTCTAACAGATTATAGCAAGAATTATGGATAGATGACTCTTTCAACATATGACTATCAATTATGATGCATTCAGCTTCAAGTAACAGAAAATGCAATGAACAGCAATCAAAAAGCATTTCTTGTCTACTTGTACATATATAAGTAGGCATCTCCAGGGTTCACTCCATTGCTCAACAAGGTCAAGGATGGCTGCAATATCATCTCACCAATATTCAAGAAAGAAGGAAAAAGAGGGGACAATGGCAATGACCTCTGCCTATCCATTTCATAGGGAAGCAAATTATCTTTCTCAGAAAGTCCCCAACGGTCTTTCTCTTAAGTCTCTTTGACCACCACAGGGTCACATGTAAGTATCTGGCTTTTCAACTTCTAGTGGAAGGGGACAAGAGATAAAAAGGGGAACGGATAAGAAGTGCTTTGGGGCCACCAGCCAATCATATCTGCTACTCATCTAAAGATTAATATATTGGGGGATTTCATGAAAAAAAAAAAAACCAGCCACATTCTTCTGCCATCATTAGTAGAGATAGGCTGGGTTTAATGGACCTTTGGTATCACCCTAACTGACCATTCTAATAATCTGGGATATCACTAAAGAGCCTGATTTAACTGGACTTTAGAAAGCTGGTCCTTCTTATTGCCTGCACACCAGCCAACTCAGAAACCTGAGGAGGCAGCAAAAAAGCTACATTTAGAATCAATAGCACAAAATATTACCAGAGGAGCTTGCTGTAAAATGAGATTGTAAAATGCCAAGAATGATTTTAAAATGTGTACATGAGAGAATTTATTGGAGCACAAATTATACATATATATATGTATACAATATTTGTGTTAGAGATTACATATATATATCTTTCAATGATACTGCCCTCCCTAAATTTTTTTGGAATATTCATGTAATGACGACTTTAGGGGCAATTTATAAGTCACATGAAAATTATAGTCTTATTCTTTTATATTTCCGCATAATTAATCCATTAATATTTTTTGCATACAGAGCCCTGTCAATATTTTTTATGAGAAGTAGTATTGCCTAGTTACTTATTTTATTCACCAGATTTAATTCTTAAATTTAAACTACCGTCTTTAAGCAAACTCACACTAAAATAGTTACTATTTTTCATCACTAGGAATTTTTTCAAAGTATCTTTGAAAGTGGCTACAATTCCTTCCCCAAGCTAGTACCATGAAGACCAAGGGCATCTTTCTTAGGATTCTTCCTGATAGTCCCTCAAAATAACTCTGAGTACCTTGTAGGACTCAGAAGGGAAAAGTATGTAAGAAGGTATGAATCCCTCTATGTCTGTGGGTCTTAAGGGTATAGTTGA
>CM052444.1:62725737-62740227 GCA_028533085.1 Varecia variegata
GAGAATTTATTGGAGCACAAATTATACATATATATATATGTATACAATATTTGTGTTAGAGATTACATATATATATCTTTCAATGATACTGCCCTCCCTAAATTTTTTTGGAATATTCATGTAATGACGACTTTAGGGGCAATTTATAAGTCACATGAAAATTTCAGTCTTATTCTTTTATATTTCCGCATAATTAATCCATTAATATTTTTTGCATACAGAGCCCTGTCAATATTTTTTATGAGAAGTAGTATTGCCTAGTTACTTATTTTATTCACCAGATTTAATTCTTAAATTTAAACTACTGTCTTTAAGCAAACTCACACTAAAATAGTTACTATTTTTCATCACTAGGAATTTTTTCAAAGTATCTTTGAAAGTGGCTACAATTCCTTCCCCAAGCTAGTACCATGAAGACCAAGGGCATCTTTCTTAGGATTCTTCCTGATATTCCCTCAAAATAACTCTGAGTACCTTGTAGGACTCAGAAGGGAAAAGTATGTAAGAAGGTATGAATCCCTCTATGTCTGTGGGTCTTAAGGGTATAGTTGATTGTGTAATTTTAAATATATTTGCTTAAACAACAACAGTAAAACCATGGCCTCCTTTTATCTTCATAACAAGTATGTGAAAAATATTCTACTTAGAAAAAAGAACTCACAAGCCTGAGAAGACTCACAACTATTGGTCTTGAGGAGTTGACTGGTTTTACAGAAGAAAAAAATGACTAAAGCTTGAGACTCGGTTTCTATTTCCACTCTACTATTTCGTTCATTCACCAAAAAAAAGTTTCCATCACCTAGTATATAAAATGCTCTGAGATGGGAGGGAGAAGGAATGAAGAATTGTACCTTCATGGGTTCACTGCCTGGCAAAGACAACAGTAGCAGTAGGTGGAAAGTGGTAAGGAGCATAAGGGAAATATAAACAATTACAAAATGTTACAACAGTTCAGATAACAGAGAAAAAAAGTGAGACTGCTTCCAGCTTTTTGGGCATAGGTAGGGTATAAACAGTGGAGCTCGTGGGTGGTCAGGCATGGAAGAAAGAAACTGTGATGTTCATATTGAGACTAACAAGATACTAAGATCAGCAGAAGGAAAGGCGAGGTGATGAATCTAGAGGGACTCCGCATGAGAGATGTAGGTAGGTATTAAAGAGGCACATAAGAAGTTCAGACTTCATTTGCAGGCAATGGGAACTCACCAATATTTTGATGAAGGGGTTAGATGATCAGTCAGAACTACAGTCCAGGAGGAAGACCCTGGTCAGATGAATTGATGGTGGGGAGACTGGATGCTTAGAGACCAGTGAGAAGAGTACTGCAAATAGATGAGATGTTCTGTGGTGATTAGGGCCTGAACAAGGGCAGATGAAGTGGAAGCAACGAGGAAGGGACAGAAGGGAGAGACATAAAGTTAGTCACTCTCACCCTTGGATGTTCTTCAGAATTACCTGTGGAATTTTAAAAATGCAAATGAACAGCAAGAGGAAGAATAAGCATTCTGCAGAAGAGGAAGGAAGAATGGTAGATGCACATAAGAAAAGACACCAGCCTCATTAGTTATCAGCAAAAGGCTAATTAAAATCACTATGCAATACCACTTTGCATCCCCTAGTATAAAAATGAAAAACAAAAACTTGGGCAGTGTCTTAGTTCATTCTTGCCGCTCTAACAAAATACCACAGACTCAGTAATTTATAAATAATAAAAAATTATTTCTCACAGTTGTGGAGGCTGGGAAGTCCAAGATGAAGGTGCTGGCAGATTTAGTGTCTGGTGAGCACTGGCTGTCTCTGCTTCCAAGATGATGCCTGTTGCTGCATCCTCTGGAGAGGACAAACATTGGGTCTTCACATGGCAGAAAGGACAGAAAAGCAAAAAGACCTACCTAGTTCCCTTCAGCCCTTTTCTAAGGACATTCATCCTATTCATGAGATCCGAGCCCTCATGACCTAATTACCCCCAAAAGGCCCCACCTCTAATACTATCACCTTGAGGTTTAAGTTCCAACATAAGAATTTTGTAGTGACACATACTTTCAAACAGTAGCAGTTAGCAGGCAGTAACAAGTGAAGAAAAAGATATGAACCAATATAAATGCTCATACAATCATGGGATTAAATTGATACACCCACTTTAGTAAGAAAAACTTTGGTATTATTTTGCAAAATTGAAAATGTAAATGTAATGGTGAAGATACAGTCCAGCAATTCTACTCCTAGATATATGCCCTAGCGATGCTGTTTAATATGTGCATCTGGCAAAATAAAAAAATCACTAGAAACAATCCATGGGAGAGTAGATGAATAAATTAGGCTACAGTCATTAGTGGAGCACTACACTAAATAAATGAACCACAGCTGCAGCACCAGCATGGACAAATCTCAAAACCACAACAGAAAATAAAAAAGACAAGTCTCATATTATATACAATATGACAACATTCACATAAAGATCAAACAAACAAAATTTGACCATTTATTATTTAGGAAGGCATATATCTATAATGAAATCTAAGGGAAAGATAAATGTAATATTCAGAGTAGGAATTACTCTTAAAGGGAAGAAAAAGGAAATGATAGATCAGGAATACGCAGGAGGAATCATGTTCTGTTTGGGGGGCTGGGTAGTAGCTAAACAGTCATTTTATTACACTTTTACCTTATTTTTGTATTTTACGTGTATCTTATTTTCAGTATCTATGAAACTTTCACAATACAAAAGATGGACATTCAAACCCCAACAGATCCAGAGAGTTTCAGGAGTGGCATTTTTTTAAAGGCTCCACAGGTGACTCTTACACATGCCAGAACGGAAGCCACTGTCCCAGGTAGGCAAACTTGGCAGGAGATCAAGAATTTTAGATGGTGGGATAAGGAGTACAATATGAGACTCAATTTTAAGCTTCTGTTTATAGAAAGAGAAGTGAGTACCGTTAACTAGAATGGGAAGTCTGAAGGAGAACTGGATTGGGGAGAAGTACAGACAAAATAAATTTAAGATACAACTAACTGGACTAAGCAGTCAATTTTTAAGTTCATTTTCATAAAATGGAGAACTTCTATCTGTCTGAAGACCAGGACTGGAGAAAGTAAATTTATTTCCTTAGGCAGGAGCTTCTAACCCTAAGTGCTATTATACAGAATCTATGCTACTTTCCAGGAAAATGTGGCAAAAGAACTTGTTAAATTGCTTGAAAATTGAAGAGTTTTTGAATAAATCATTAACAGTACTGGAACTTCTCAAACTCCCATCTTTCTACCAAGGGGTATCCTTGTACTTATTTGCATTGGAAGGGATAACTGTTGCTATGGCAATTACTCTCCTGCAACCTTAAGCAAGAATAAAAAGGTTGGCTGTTCATAAATGATGCACCACTTTAAGCTTTCTAGGGGCAGAATGAGCTGCATTCCATTGTGCCTGACCAAGCTGTGGACGAGTTGGAGCAGAGTGCCCTGTCTCCTGCTCTGCATTCATTTGTCCTCAATGGATTCAGGCAAGCCATAGCATTTGCAAATTATGGCCAGGGCACCTGAAATTCTTTATTAAGATGCCAAGTAGCTGAAAGGATTCTGAGGCTCTAGGGAAAGAAATTCCCCCTGCTGGGCATCCCCATGCAGCACTGTTAAGCCTGATCTACTTTTTGGAGACATCAACAAGTGTCAAAAAATAAACCAGTGTTAATCAAGTTCTGCCCATATAATCTCACTTTCCCTGCTCTTTCCTAAGAGCTGAAAGTGGATGGGTGAATAATTATCACTGCAAAAATATTTCTAATAGTATATCATCAGAGATACCATTGATTGTCAATATTGAACATGCATTATTATTTATTAAACAAAATGTCAAAGTAAATATTTTATCCCCACTTTAGAGATAAAGGAGGAACCAAAAAAAAAAAAATTAATTTTCCAGTGGACTCACTGCTATCAAGTATCAAGGAATAGAGGCTGAATTAAAACCTAAATCCATCCGGTTAAAATAATTGTAAAAATAATCTAGATCCACCTTACTTAAAACATGTACTCTTACTCTGCCTCTAGATTTCCTCTTAAAGAAATTCACGTCACCCCTACTGAAACTCTCTTGTGTTAATACACATTCCTGACTGCACACACTCTAATCTCATCAGTGAGAAAGCAATACTTTGATGAATCCTTATTTCATATTTTACTTTAGCTATAAAATAAGATTACCAGAAATTTCAAAAATTGCCTAACTTACAAGATTTAAAGTTCTACTTTTTCTTATATAGAGAATTGTTGAGATTGCTATCAGTCATCCAAGGAGATTAATGTGGTTATTCAGAGATAGAGTCTATTCTTCATTTTTAAAGATATTTCCTTCTCCATGTCTAAGAAAATGGAGAACAAGCCACTTGAATATACTGCAAAGAGAAAAGCTGTCTATACCTCCAATATGGGATCTCGACCACACCTCCATCCCCATCTCAGACTCAGAAATCCCTGAAAAACAAAATTGTTGCTATCACTTCTATCTTCTAAAGTTTCTGATAATACTCACTTATTAGCCCCCCATGACTCCACTGAGGTGTCTGGCAGCAAAGACCTTTTCCAACCAAATCTTACAGTATTTTTTCCTAATCAATTTCTTGCTATGTTTGATGCCGTCTCTTATTCTTTTCCTTGTGAATTTTTTTTCCTTAAGATGATTTCTCTGAAACTATACATTCCTAGCCTCATTCTACCTCTCCGATCATTCTTTCTCTAATTTCTTTTATGGTCACAGCAACTAATTCCCTGCTATTTACAGAACAATTAAAAACAAAACAAAAAACAGGAGAGAATGAGCAGAGAAGGGATATTAGTAAGTAGTTGAGACTAAGTAATATAAGTAGCAAAGTCATTCAGTGTGGTCTCTGGAACCCCTACACGCTTCATGACATTCAATCATTCAGTGACCAAACACTGAGACCTGCAGTACCAGGCATAGGGTGCTGGATAGACAATGGCAAACGAAACAGTTAGGTCCCCTGTGGTAGATCATGTTGTTTGCCATACATTTCATTTTCCTCTCTGTGGTGCCACCTCTGTAGGGGGGATTACACATACCCATCCTGTTGTGCCGAGGACTGGCTATGTGATTTGCTTTGGCCAGTGAAACACGGGCAGAAATTCAAAAGCCAATGTGTGATTCCATGCCCCTTTTCCTTCTACTGTGACAACCAGCAAAGTTCCAGATAGAGGCCACTCTGTCAGACTGATCTCAGATTGAAATCTAGGAGAGGTAGAATGGCATCCAACTCCCAGTGAGCATAGTATGAGTGAGAAACAATGTTGCACGTTTTTTTGAAGCCACTGAAATTTGGGGTGCTTTATTACTGCAGTAATAAATCCTAGCTTCCTTGACTAATACTATCCCCAGCTTTGCTGAGCTTACAGTCCAGTGCAAGGGAAGATATTAAGCAAATATAATAACAACATAATAAATATAACATCTCTAACCTTCAATTTCTTTGTCTATATTATAACATCCACCTCATAGGTTTGTTTCAGGAATTTAAAAAGGCAATATGTTTAAAGATTTTAGCTATTTTGTATGTATATAAGTATTAAACATTTATTATATAATAAGCCCTTAGATAGCTAAGGAAGACGTGGCTCTGGCCTTTGAGAATCGATATTTACAGGAAAGACAAAAAAGATAAAAAAGCAAAAAATTGTGGTTCCGTACATGGGACACAAGAAAGGAACAGATTACTCTGCCAGGTAAAACAGAGCTCATTAAAGGAAAAGGAAAAGTTTTCTCCAAAGACAGGGTCAGTAGCAAGAATGAAGGAGAGAAAAACAAAGAACATGAGAAATGGAGCAAAAGCATGAAAAAATGATTGCAGCACTCTAGGAAAATTACAAGTAATTTAATAAGGCTGAATAATAGGATGCAAATAAGAAAGAGACAAGACACAAGGGAAGACATTTAGGCAGAGTTCTGAGGGGGAAAGGTTCAGTGTGCCAGGCTCAGAGTTTGGTTTTATGACTACAGGAAGCTACTGAAGAATTTTAAGCAGGGGGGCCGCACGAGGTGGCTCACGCCTGTAATCCTAGCACTCTAGGAGGCCGAGGCCGGCGGATTGCTCGAGGTCAGGAGTTCGAGACCAGCCTGAGCAAGAGCGAGACCCTGTCTCTACTAAAAATAGAAAGAAATTATCTGGCCAACTAAAAATATATGTAGAAAAAAAAATTAGCCGGGCATGGTGGCACATGCCTGTAGTCCCAGCTACTCGGGAGGCTGAGGCAGTAGGATCGCTTAAGCCCAGGAGTTTGAGGTTTGAGGTTGCTGTGAGCTAGGCTGACGCCACGGCACTCACTCTAGCCCGGGCAACAGAGTGAGACTCTGTCTCAAAAAAAAAAAAAAAAAAAGAATTTTAAGCAGGAGAATAACTACAGCCAGATTTGCATGCTAGAAACATCCTTGGGAAGACATTGTTAAGGGTGGAAGAGGTTACAGCAGGGAATAGTTAGAAGGCTGCTGAGGCATTCTAAATGAGATATGATGAGAGCAAAATCAATGGCAGTGACAGTTGAGCCACAAATTTAGCTTTGTTTTCTGATAACTAAAGCAGAAGAGGCCCTATATTCTTATCTAATAAAAGAAATCTTACAAGTTTATCTAAAAAAGTCTCTTGAGGTGTTAATCTTTTAAGATTGAAAGTAATATGTATATCCTTGTAAAATGTAAGTCACATAATACAATGCACATCATCTTCAGTTACAATTTTACAAAATATTTTTGTAATATGAATTCTATGAGATTATAAAGAATACATAATTGTTTTTGAAAATACAAGGAAGACTAAAGATGTGAACAAAACAGATAAATAATCTGACTAAAAGATCATCAGCTAATCTTTAATTAAATTTTAGTGTATATCATTCTAGTCCTTTTCACTCATTTAGAATATACAAAATACAAACACAATTCTATAAAAAACAAAAAGCATATTTATATATAAAATCAAGTCAACATGTCAGTAAGATGCAATAATAAAGGAAGGGGGACTGGAGTTTAACATACTACAGTAGGAAAAAATAAAGCCAATTCATGTGTATACTACAATGAGTTGAGGTCCCTCAATAAACCACACTCACATGTAAATTTATAACTATAGAACAGTCTCACTTTGATACGAAGGCTTAGTCCTTTCATTTCTAAATTTCGACCTTTAAATTCAGAGCTCTCCTATTCTCCTGTCACCAATGAAAGCTAGACTTGTGTTGACTCTTAAATGTTGTGAATGTAAGGAAAGGCATCCTTACATACTACCTCCGTTCTCTTAAAGGCTAACTCCACCAAAGGAAGGGAAAGAGAAAAGGAATAAATCTCTCCTAACTTAACTGGGAGAGATTATCACTGCTTCTAATTATTTTCCTGGTTATTGTTTCTTCGTTTAATAATGACACACTGGCTTTAGATATCCAGTGTGTCAGGTATCATAACATCCCTTTCACTGGGCCACTCCTCACAAACAGTGTGCTCCCCTAAAAGACAATTATTTCTGTGGTGTATGCAGTACCTCAGCTTTGGACCTCAGATGCAAGTCTAGAAAACAAGAATAATCTTACTTAATATTTTGTTTTACAAATATATTTATGAATATGTTTGATTTTTTCTTATAAAATTTTTTCAAAATTAAAATTTCATAAAAATGCATTTTATAAAACTTATTTCAGATAGAGAGGCTGCTTACAAAACTGGGATTAAATCACACCCAGTATTGCATCTTGCTTTTATCTAATTTTTTACTATACCATTCATTTTCCCAATTCAATAAATACTCTTCAAAAATGTTTTTCATGGCTTTAATCATAAGTAGGGCAGTATTCTCATACTAGACAATAAAGCTGTTTTCCATTTTTATCCATTATTAATAGTGCCGTGATTAACATCTTTATGAATCTTTGGGAGAAAGATTATTACCTTAGAATTTATCTTAAAATCAAAATACAGTATGAACCATTTTATTGCTATGGATACAAATTGATGATTTGCCTTTTGAGAAAATTATAGCCAATTTATATTTCTACTCACAGTTTAAAAGTTCCTTTCACTACAAATTCTTCAGTACTGGCTATTTTTCCTTCTCAAATCTTTTATAAATTATTAGTTTCATAGCAGAAAAATGGTACTTTCTTGCTTTAAGTTGCATTTGTTTGCTAGTATGTAGAATTATTACATCTTCAACTGTTTATTAGCTGTCAACATTTGGGATAGTGACACCTCTACCCTACCCACAAGCCACATCTCTCTTTCTCTTTCTCTCTCTCTCTCACACACACATACAGACTGCATTAATAATCACTAAAATATAGAAACAAGAATCACACTGTTCAAAAAGTAACTTTCCTAATGTTTAGGATGATCAGAAAAGAGTATTTGATTTTTGATAATAGTTGGGCCTTCCAAGATTCTTCTAAAGTTGAAACACAAGCAGCACAGGTGAATCCAAAGGAAGAGGGAAAACAGAGAAAGAGCTGAGCCATGCATGTGTGATTTTTTTTCTCCCGAATTATTAAAATCAGATAAGTAAGTCCTCCCCACTTAGGACAGAATGAGAAATGGTGAAATTGGCCAACATGTTACTTTAGCTGAAGTCTTCCTATATAGAAACATGAGGCAGGGGAGTATGTTTCCTTCCTTAAAAAGCAATATGTACAAATTATTTTACTGATTGCCTTTATGTCCTTGGCCCATTTTTCTTTCAGGAGATTAGTATTTTTATTATTAACTTACAAGTGCATTTTATTTAATAAGGATGTATCTTTGTCATATACATATCAAATGTTTACCTTTTAGTTTAATTTTTTATCTTTAGTACAAATTTTATTGAGCAAAAACTCTTAATTAGACATTTGGTGTCTCAATGAACTTTTTTTAAAAAATTAACTTTTTTATTGTCAAATCATTTTAGACTTACAGAAAAGTTGCAAATATAGTACAAATTTCCCACAGACACTTCACCTATTTCCCCACTACTGTCCACTTCCTATTCCAGCATCCAATCCAGAAGACCATACTGCATTTAATAGTGCTTTGATTTTTAATTTCGGTTGTATTTTTTTTTATTTACAGAGCCAATAGTGTTCAATTTCTTCTCCAAGTTTACCAGACATTTGATAAATAATTGTGTTCTCCCATGACATGAAACACCAACTTAGTCAAGTAAGTGGCTTCTTAATTGATACTTCTTAAATTTCTACACAAGCAGAGATGCAATATTTAACTTTGGCTCTCAAAACACAAAGTGTGCTTCTTCAAAAATGTGTATTGAATGAAGAATGAATGAATGTATTTATTCGGGGAAATTCAGTAATTGTGGTATAGCCATTGTGAAAATATGCCAGCTGACAGACAAAATGGACTCCCCATGGCTACATGAGGTGCTCAAAGTTAAAACAGAACCAGGTGACCATAGCTGGCTGAAGGAGTCATCACATACTCTGTGTTCTCAGAAAGATGTTGTAAAAGTATCACAGGACCATCCTTTCTACAATCAAGCCAAACCAGTTCCTGCTGTTGGTGCCAAGATAAACTGTGGTGGGAATGGCTCCACTCACAGGCCATTTGAAAGAAACATCTGATTTTGCCCTGGCCAATCAGGGCTCAGCCACATCAACCAATCAGGGTTAAGATGTATTCCCCAATTAGGACTCAACTGACCAGAACTGAGTTTCAAACCTTCATTTGCATAAACAGACCTTATTAGGAACTTGCACAGGAACTTTGGCTATGAAACTAAAACCTACTCTTTGTTCTCTGAAATGCACCTTCATCTTACACCAAAGGTTGCATTTCTCTGGTTTGCAAACTGTTAACTAAAGTCTCTTTCCCCCACATTCCTTTTCAGAGAAATTTTGTTCACACCATGCACTTTCTGACTACCTAGAACAACCAATCTATTCCATAATAGGATTTTACCCAAGAAAATAAAAACATATATCCACACAAAAACTTATACAAAAATCTTTGTAGCTGGTGTTTTTGTAATAGCTCACACCTGGGAATAACCTAAATGACAATCAACAGATAAATAGATTTAAAAAAATTGTGCTATATCTGATAGAGCAATTTAAAAAAGGCATTAAGTTGAGTGACAAAAAGAGACAAAAGAGCAGATATTGTGTGATTCTGGTTATATAAGATTCTAAAAACCACAAACTCATCCATAGTGAAAGAGAGCAGATCAGTGGTTGCCAAGGGCTGGGGTGCAGGCAGGAATGGACTGCAAAGCAGCAATTGAATACATTTGTCAAAATCACCAAATTGTAGACTGTAAATGAGTGTAATTTATTGTACTTAAGTAATATTTGAATAAAGTTTTAAAAAAATTGCAGTGAGCTATGATGATGTCACTGCACTCTAGCCAGGTTGACAGAGCAAGACTTTGTCTCAAACAAAAAAAAAACTGCAAAAGATGCACCAAATAATCCATTGATTGTATGAATACATATATACTACAATTCATCTTTTTATCAATTTACTTCATCTTTACAAATTTCTCTTTTCATGTATTCTCTACAGCATATACATGCATACATATAACATGACAGTGTGCTTTAAATTTAGTTATAGAGATGAGGGAGAAAAAAGATTTGAAGACCAACAATCCAGCAAAGCAGAGGAAAAGAGTGCTGAGACATATCTTGAGCCGTTTCCATCAACCAGCAGCTGCCTCAAGCAAGGCTTTGGCAAGCAACGTGCTTTAGTCAATTCACGATTGAATTTTCTGTCAAGTGCCCGGAGTGCCCCAGCCCTTCTGTTCACCTGGCTCGCTACTCTGGGTAATGCCCAGAGCTCAAAACTTGGCCTTCTTCATTGTTTTCTCTTTATTCTAACCCTTTGCTTAAAGCTCACATACACTCAGCACTTCTATTACCATCATAATACTGAAGACTAACAAATCTATACTCCAGGTCTCTCAAATATTTTCTATCACTGCAATGCCTACTGCCTTTTGGACACGTTATTTTCCAAAGTTTTATCCCAACTTAAATTCATTATCTCTAGTCACATATCTTTCCAAACCAACTCCCTTTCATACTCTTACTTTACTGCCAAAGGAAAAAATACCCCAAAGTTATCTTTGATTTATTTGCCTCTTTTACTTTGAAAATTGTCATTCCTGCCATTTTGTCCTTCAGCCCGTAATTTACTGTCTGTAGCAGTGATTCTTTGAAACCACAGAGGACTCTCTTCTCAGAAAAATTATACTGGTACACAACATTTTTCATACAGTTTTGCGTATCATTTCCATGGACCCACAACAAAAACGTATAGATCTCTACATTGTTCACTTCTAAAATCTGGTTTCTCTGATCTGGCTCTTGAGAGTTCCAGAACCACTTTCCAAGTACTTTACAGATAGCTGTTATGTTATATCGCACAAATATCTCAAACTCAGGATGTTCAAAGCTCAACATGGCACCTCCTTACCCATTTTTGCTCTTTCTTGCAGTGAATGGCAACACAATCCCCCCAATTAATTAAAATATTTACTTGAATATTATATTGACTTCTTTCTCCCTACACCTCTCACATCTAAATGGTAATTATGGTGGTCTGCCATAATTAGTTAAGTATGTAAATATAACTTCATTTGCCAAGGTGTTAAATGTATATCCAAAGGCTGACCCATTTTACACACCTAAGTCTTTTCTGTATTAATATAAAATGAGTGACTCCTTTTCAGTTTAGTTGCCAATACTCCAAACCCTCAATACCTTGTTTCTGAATTCCTTCAATAGCCTCCTAATTCTTCCCTGTTCCCAATCACTTTCCAGCTCTAATATTTCCCACTATTCTTATAACAGATTTAGTTATTCCCTCTCCAGCCCCCTAGAGAAACTTCAGTGTCCTTATCCTCATTCTTGAGACTTTCTATTCTTGAGGCAAATTATATAGGGGTGGTTTGGACTTTCAGAAAGCATTTAATAGACAAATAGAAATAAAGAAGCTAAAGAATAATTGTTTAAGGTTTTATACTCTCCCCCACCCCCTGCCCAGGGTTATTTATTTGTATTTTCATGGGGTGCTTTAGAATCGAGCTACCCAGCCAGTATGCCCCTATACATAATATTGCATAGGAGGCTGAGACATTCATCCCCTCAGTCCTTACGACAGCCAAGCAGGTCCTGGAATCACAAATAGCTTTATCTTTGTCTCTCAATGTTTCCTACAGATAAGAACATTCTAAAGTATGCCAAAAGAAGATGAAAAAAATTGAGAGGCATTTAAAACACAAAAAGTCCCTCCAGAGTCTAAAAACAATGAATTTGCACCATGGCATTTTACTGTCTGGGGAATTCAATGCCACCAACCTATGTAGCTAAAATCTACATGAGTATGGCAAGTGACACTTAGAAGGTATTTGTCCGAGTTGGCCCAGGACCTGCAGGAGCAGAGGAAGGTGAGAAATGCTACCTCTGAGCAATCAGTGTAACTCAGGCATGGCAGAGCTCGGAGCATCATCCCCTAAGGAGTCCAGTAGAGAAACTAAATCAAATCAGTAACTAACCTACAAGAAGACCCTGAAACTTAGAAAAGGAAACCTCAGAGCAGAAGCTGAAAGCCGAAAACAGAACCCAAAAATGAGTCAGAGGAAATGAGGCAAAAGGTCATACCTTGGGGAAGGAAGTGAGAGATGCCAAACCAGCAGAAGGCTGAAGGCTGAGATCAAGGATGAGTCAATTCAGCTGTTCTTAAAGCCAAAAGAAGCCCTCTCCCTTGAGCCACCAAGAGGGTTAATAATTCTTCAGTGAAATGAAATGAACTAAACTTAATTCTTCACTGAAATCTAAGTAATTCAGTATGTTAATTTTGTCCCTGTAATAGTTTTCTGTTTGTTTGGCTTTACTTCCCCCCACCCGCCCCACTTCCTCACTTAGCACTTAGCGTCTGTATGGTTTTTTTTTTTATTTTATGTAATTTTTATTTAATGTTAATGAAACAGCAACTTTCATGTTGTGCCAGGCAGAAAAAAAGAAAAGATTTTTTTCTAACTTGATTGAAATGAAAGTATATGTAAAGTATCCCATAATATAAAGGGAAAATCCAAACCATTTAATTATCATTAATATTAATATTATTTGTTACTAATAGCTATCATTTACTTAACTTTTTAACCTTGTGTCATGTACTGTGCTAGATGACTTCTAGATGTTAATTCATTTATTCCTCATAATAGCCACAGGAGAGATTATTAGTCCCAAATAGGTGAGGAAACCAAAGCTAAAAGAGGTATAAAATTTTCCCAGGATCCTATAACAAATAAATGACAAAGATGAAATGTAAACCTGTGATATGTCTGATTCTTAATTACTGCACTAAGCTACATTTTATATAAAAGATTCTTACTTAAATATGACCTACCTAAAATGGGTCATTTGTTTAATGAACATCTGTCAAAGCACTGCGGGGTATTAAGTACTGTTGTAGGTGTCCTTGGGGCAAAAGCAGAAGGAGACTCTGACGCAGCCAAACCTTCCAGAACTCTCAAATTAAGTTTGAAGACAAGCCATAGCTCATGAAATACAACAAAAATTAGTATAAAGTCATATATAAGCCTTGAATGTGAGTCCTAGAGACACTACTTCACAGCAATGTGACTCTGAGCAAGTTATTCTCACCGTGTAAAATTGAGATCATAATGATATGAGCTCCATGGGGTGCTTTGAGGATGAGATGACATAATGTAGACCAGTGGTTCTCAACCTCAGGTGATTTCCTCCCCGACAAAGGATATCCGGCAATGTCGGGAAGCATTTTTGGGTGTCACAACTGGGAAGGGTGCTGTTGGCAGAGGACAGGGATGCTGCTAAACATCCTACAATGCACAAGACGCTCCTCTCCCCAACCACAAGAAGTCATCTGGCCTAAAATGTCAATAGCATGGGGTTGAGAAACTCTAATGTAGACAAATAAAGGCCTCTCACATTAACACTTATTACATTTACATGAAAAGGTGGTACCATTTATGCACTTAAGTAGTAAAAGAAATAGAAAATAATTATTAAAAAAAAAGTAATAGCAATTTTAAAATATAACCCTTTAAGAAAATGTCTTACACGTCAACGTAGTAGGTAAGAACATAGGCTTTGGACAGATGGCCCTGGGTTTGAATCCTACCTCTCTGTAATGTTGAACAATTTACTCAGACTCTCTGAAACTCTCAGTTTCCTTACCTTTAAAATGAAAATAAATATACCTACCTCATCGTTTTTGATGTGGATTAAGTGAGATAAGTTATATATGTACCTGGAACATAATAAAACTCTCAATAAGTATTTTTAAGTTTTAACATACTGAGTCATAAGCAGGAACAGAAAAAGTATAGACTTTGTATTGATGAATAAAAATCCTCTCTAGCACTTAAGTAAATTTAAGCACTTTACTTGGCTGAGCCTTCAAGTTTTCACCTTCAAAGTAAGTATAATAATGTTTTCATCAAAAGGTTATAGGCCGGTCGCGGT
>CM052444.1:62740727-62763672 GCA_028533085.1 Varecia variegata
ACCTGTATATTTTATCAATGTCAATTTCTTGGTTGTAATATTGATTATAGTTTTTTTAAATGTTACTATTGGGAAAAACTGAGTGAAAGGTGCACAGGATCTCTATATTATTTCTTATAATTGCTTGTAAATATACAACTATCTAAAAATAAAAAGTTTAGTTTTTAAAAATTGGGTAAAAGTAGTGGGGAAGCAGGTTTTTCACATAGTCTCAAAGTGTCACATCACGGTGTACTTATTAACTTCAAAGTAAAAGAATTCAAAAGAAGAAATTTTGTAAGTAACACCTTTCAAGTGATCTAACTTAGTAACCAATAAAAGGACAAACAGACTCTCCTGCTGTGACACAATAGGAAGAACACCTTTAAGTAGGAGTATCCTTGCTAAAAATGTTTAACTTAAACCTAATTAAGTGGATACACAATTAAAAAATCCAGACTGTGCAATACTCTGCAAGGCAACTGTCCTGAACTTGACAAAAATATTAATGTCACAAAACTCAAAAAAGACAAGGGGACAGATATAATTAAATTTTTTTAAATAATGTAAAGACACTGTGAAAAAAAAAGGAAATAACTGAAAATAGCCAATTCTAAGAGTGGACATAGTCACAAATAGACATAGTATTCTACCATTATGGTAGACCACAATGGCAGACTAAGCAAATGTAGACCAAACTGGAGGTAAGACATCTGCATAAAGGAGACCCTTAGTGTGCGGACTGGAAGCCTGGTTTGGGAAGTAGCAAGAATGCTTATCTCTTCCTGAAGCATAGAATCTACAATAAAAGAATAGAAAACCTAGAGGAAAAAACAGGCAGACATGAAAAGGCATCAAATAGCACCTTCTATAAATGAAAAAATAATCATAGCTCAAAGGGCAATTTAAACAATAGATAAGGCACCAAAAGACAGAATTATTCGCTGGAAAATCATTTTGAATAATTACCCAAATGCCCCTTTACAAAGTAATACAGAGGTAAACGACAGGAGAGATAAAACAAGAATGTCCAACAATATCTAATAAGAATTCCAGAGAAAAGAATAAAGAAAATGGAGGCAAGACAATACAAAGACAATATATGATAAGATAATGTTACAAATTTTTAATAATTCAAAAAACACAGGAATCATCTGATTGCAAAAGCACAAGAAATCCCAAGAAGGAAAAATAAAAACAAACCCACACCTGAGCATACCATAGTAAAACAGCAGAACACCAAAGACAAAGAGAAACCTTAAAAGCAAACAAAAAACAAACCAGTCATCATCAACAATAAAGACCAGAATGAACAATATTTGATAGCACAACAGAGTGACTATAATCAACAATAAGTTAGGGTATACTTTAAAATAACTAAAAGAGTAGAATTGGAATGTTCCTAACACAAAGAAATGGTAAATTTCTGAGGTGATAGATACTCCAAATACCCTGATTTGATTAATTCACATTGTATGCCTATATCAAAACATCACATGTACCCTATACAGATATAAAACTATTATGTACCCATAATAATTAAAAATTTTTAAAAAGACTAGAAGATACTATCTTCATTCAAAATGATGAGAAAAATAATTGTCAGCTTAGAATTCTGCTTCCAGATAATCTATTATCCAAGTGTTAGGATGAAATACAGTTTCAAACAAAAAACAATTAACAGATTTTTATCATTTGTACATGTGTACCAAAGAACTACAGATAATCCCCATACCTACAATGGTTCAACTCACAATTTTTCAACTTTACAATCATTGAAAAGCAATATCTATTGTAACTATATTTTCAATTTATGGTGAGATTATTGGGATGTAACCCCATCATAAATCAAGGAACATCTGTGCTTCCATAAGAAGGAATTTCAATCCAAAGGGAAGGAGAGGGATGCAAGAAGCAACAGTGGAAGCAGAAAATGTGGGTAAGTTTAAGCATTAACTATAAAAATGATCAAACAAAAGAAAAAATGAATTCTATAGAAAATGACATGGGAATATAAAAAATGTGGTAGAACTACATCATTACATCATTATGAAATGAGGGATGATCAGAATTATAACATTGAAGGTTCTTAAATTATTCAAGAGAAGAGTAGATACTTTGATTAATTTCATCTGTTAAAACAAAATATGAAAGTTAAAAACATAAAAATAACCATTAAAAGAATAGAAGTCTGATACATAACATTCAGATCAATAGATGGAAAGGAGACTACAGAAACCCTACAAATACAATAAAAGTAGGAAACAATGATAAAACATGGAACTCCATAGACAAGAGAAGCAGGCACAAGGAAATGTCCTCCAATAAGATATGACACTACATTTCAAAAGACCAGTGGATTAAAACCACCAAAATGAATATGTGTGGAAAGAACATTGCCACAGGTTGGTCTCCCTGGAAAGCCAACTCTGAAATGAAGTTCAATGTGCAATTTTATTAAGGACTTCCTTGTCATCCACACCTGAAGAAGGATGGGGGAGGAAGCAGAACTGGACAAAGGGAAAAGTAGAGCTGCAATGCAAGCCCACAGTGAGCTCCAGAGTTAGAACAGTACTTTAGAGTTTTCCAGAGATGTGCTGAGATGGCCCAACTTTTATACTCCCACATGGAACAGACATTGGATATGATCTTCCCTGGAAAGGTGTGTGACCTTGTATAAGGGGACTGTCTATGGCTCAGGCAATCCCTGAAGGGTCAGACTGTTAAAGACCATTTATTGACAGTACCACCAGAAGCGGGGGCAGCAAGTTCCTCCTTGAAGAAGGATTTGACACATCACAGTGTCTGCCAAATTACCATGACGTGCCTACAACAACCAGTGCTCAAAGGAACCCATTGGTCCCGTGGTCAACAATATCCTATGCCTTCTCCAAACTGTGCTGCTTGAATTTTCTTGGAAAGGGCAATGGGTGAAGTTTTATGCCATAATAATAAGAGATAAATCCAAATTACTAACCCTCAAATCTTTCTACCTCAAGACCTCTTCATGTACCTCTTGCTCCCTAACCAACGTAAGTTAAATATGATATTAAGAGCAACCTGGGACTCTCTATTCCTTCACAATTTTAAACATTTAGTTTGTAAAGTAAAATGCAAATATCACTTTTGTGTTTAGTATCTTTATCAAACAAATCCTTCCTTGTACATACATAGTTACATAGTACCTGTTAATATTAAATACCTGTCTCTATACAGACAAAAGACTCCAAGATCATGAAACCATGTATGATTGATTTCTTATTTCTCAAATGAAAACCAACGTTATTCTAAAAGCAAACAAGCATGTCCAAGTGGATACCCTCTAGAGAAATTTTAGATAACTCATCTTTGCAAAATATGTCAAGCCAGAAATAAACTGAAAAGCAAATCAGCTGATAAAAATACAAGTAGACATCGTAAAAGTGTTCAGCTCGCAACTGTAATAAGGAATATAGAAAGATGATAGATATATAAACAGCCTCAATGCATCAATCATGCCGTCTCAACAATTCCAGTCCATTTAACAATCTTATTTATTTTTTCTAAATTAACAAATTGGCATTCTGTAGTTTAAAAAATGAAAAATAATAGAAGCAGCTAGCAAATATGTTACTAGCCAAGTCCTACAAGTATTGCATTGAAGAGTTGAACAGGCCAATGTATGCCTCTTGAGATTAAGGGGTTTCTCTTTTGGGATGTCAGAAAATAAACGTGGTGCCCTGAGAGGGAAGTGCAGCTGAATTTCCTTTTACCTGAAGTGAAATCATCAGTCTTATCTACCTTCTTGTCAATTCACATACAGATAAATTCCAGACCCCTTCCTATACCTCAGGTTGTAGGTAAAAACACTTTGAAGTCCCATTGTTTTGTTTTTATGAAAATTATTAGCATAACAACCAGCTTTTAGCAAAAGGAGGAAGTGTATGATCTACTAAAAAATACAGCATCTGGACTTTATTTTTTAATTTTTCTTTTTTATATTTAATATGCCTTTGATTCTTACAGTGTAGCCCAGAGCTTTCAAACAGCTGGAAACCTTTGAATTTAAAAGATGCGTGTGATTCAAAGAACAGTTATATATCATACCGATCTAAGATGTACAGTAAATAGATTGACCGTTTCTGTTTAGTGGCATCATATACATGTGATGTAAACCTAATGTAAGTACAATGTAAATTTAGGTGAGAGTCTCAAAGTCCTACTTAAAAATTACCCCAGGCATATGTGTCATATTAAAACGAACCACTCTGTAATTAAGAGCTATTCCTCTGTGCGCTCCTCCTTATACTTGCTTTAAAGCTGTTGGCTACAGCAGGTTCCGATTTTGGTTTGTGGAAGGTGGTCTGTGAAAAAGGAAAGGAAGGGAGGAAGCAAAACAGGAAGATGGGAAAGGAGAGAAGGTAAGAAGGAAAGTGGCAGAGGGAGGAGGATAGCTCTTCTTCTCGATCCCTCTTCCCTCCTCCCCCCGCCCCCGCCCCGCGACACATACTCTCGTAGCTTGGAAAGGTGGAAAGGTCCAGGCCCCCTCACCGAACACCAAACAGAGCCTCCCAAAAGTTCTGGCAGCACCTTCGTTATGCCAAGGCTTGCGTGCGCCCCACTTGGTCCCCGAGCCACCTGGGCATGCAGAACCATCCTGGGGCCGCAGCCAAGCAAACTCACGGGTACTTCAGGCTCCCGCCCGCGCCCGCCGCCCGCAGTCATTCACCGGGCACCGCGCGCCCAGCCGTCACCCACTCCTGGCTTTTCGAGCGGTGAATCCTTCTGGCTCTTTCCATCCTCCCTTGGCTCGCTTTCCTTCCCGGCGACTTGCCAAGAGGTCCAAGGGCGAAGGCAGAGGCAGAGAAGGAGACGGCCAAAGGGAAGGAGCTGGTTGAGGATTCACTGCAAGGGGCTACAACGACGCCGTCAAGGCGACCATCCTGGCCCGGTGACCCCATTCCCTCCTCGCCCCCCATCAGCCCCACAGCACCCCACACTCTCCATTTCAGCTTCAGTGTGTGATGAAGTAAGAGAAAGGGGAAAAAATAAACCTGCAGCCTCCTAGGCAGCCCTTACCTCAGGCTGCCCTCGCGAAAGCCGCCCTCCTCCTGCCGGAGGCGCCTCTACTGCACTGCCGCGGCCGCTGCGCTCTGGACGCCCCGGCTCCGGCCGCAGCTCCTCCCGGCGCGGGTCGACCCTGCACTGTGATCGAGCCTTCCTCGCTCCCGGGGGGAACGAGAGCCAGCCCGGAGGACACTCGCATGCAGCCTGGCTGGCGACGAAGAGCCTGCAGCCCCTGAAGAGAGGCCAGGAGCCCCGGAAGAGGCGCGCGGGCCGGGGGCGGCTGTAGAGCAGCGCGCGCGCGGACGGACTGGCCGGCTAGCAAGGGAACCCGCGCCGGGGCGACACTGGCGCTGGCGACGCTCCCCTGAGCTCCTCTCTCTTCCAGTGGCCCTTTAAACCCCCTCTCCCTAACCCTCACTACCACCCACCCCTACCCCGGCCCCCAAGAGACAGCTCGCCGGTGCCACTTGGTCTGCCGCGCTGCGCTCCTCAGCCCGGTGCGGGGAATAACAATGTGACCGTATTGCACTGACTAAATGCTGTGTAGTAGGTTGTAACTGCTGAGGCCACCACCTGTCAATTCTAGGGAGCAAAGCATGCCGTCCCCAGTCAGCTGGCCTCTCCCTGATTGCCCTCCCCGCTTATTTTCCTCCCCCACCTACCTTACCGACCGCCCGCAATACTCCACGGGCACGATACCAGGGGAGTTTTGCAAAATAACCCTCTTTCCCCGCCGGGAGCTCACGGCATCTTCCTCAATACCAGAGCGAAGGATTACGCACAGCCCTACGTGCCTACCCAAAGCCAGATGCCGAAAATCCTGGTATGAACCCCACACTCGCCGGTCCCCCAACCCCCATTCATAATCCCAGCGGCCGTCTGCCACTACACACCCTCCCCCAGCCGCCCGCGCTCGCTCCCATTCGCCGTCTCTGGAACGTGTCAGTCACTTGCAGTTCATCTGCCATGAATAGAAGACCAAGAGCTCCGCAGCTAGGGGCTGCACAAAGAGGGATTGGGGGTTCAGTGGGGGACTCACAGCCTGGGCCCGGGGGAGGAGAGGGAGCGAGCGAGGGGGGCACATTACGTGGAAGGAGCCAGTGTGAGCGTGGGAGCCCGCTGGTCTCCTGTTGCACAAAGGAGCTCCAAGTGAACAAGCGCAGTGCTACTGAACCATAACCTCTGAGGAGGTGCTCCACCAAGACACCCTGGAGGTGGGTCCCACAACTTGGGAATCCATGTGATGGAGCAACAGGCACCCGGGAACCTGATTGATCTTGCTTTAAGAACTGTAGTGGGGTGGAGTCCTGCGTGGGTGGGGGGGGGAAGGGATGTGGAATGCGCAGGTTTCCTTTTTCCCAGTTGTCCAGCACTTTCAGTCAGAGAAAATGAAAAGAAGGAAACTGGCATAGAAAAGAGGAGGGAGATAAGGATGAGGTAACTTTGCCTATTGAACCACCAAACTAGCTAGAGACCAGAAGGAATTTAATGGATAAAATTGGCCTATTTCTCAACTCATCCCAATACACATCATGGCACGGGCATGTTGCACTGAGCGTGGTATACTGTACCAGAAGCTGGGGGTGCAGAGATGATTAGGACACAGTTTCTGCACCCAAGGAGCTCACTGTCTAATGACAGAAACAACTATGAAAGCCCAAAATGAACAATAAAAGTAATACACAACAGAAGCACATACCAATTACATAAGTGGAAGTAATTTTTTCCATGTAAGAGGGGGAATAATCCAGGGAATTAAATCCCATCTAAACTGCGTATTGAAGGACAAATAGGGGTTTACCAAAGAAGTGTTAATAACCTATTACTCGCCCATTAACACAAACTAGCTTTACCTACCCACACAATGAAAGGCATGCCTGAGAGCTTACCAGTGTAAGGACTTAATGGACTTTTCCCTTTACAGTTTTAGAGGAAACATTTTAGAATACTAGCTCTTGAAGTGTAGAATACCCAGTTCTTCCCAAATGAGATGTTACCAAGTGTTCATTGGTCTGTCTTCTTGGACCATGCGCTTACATTCTACATACCATCCACCTGATCCATTACCTTGAAATTGAGCCCAAAGCCAAAATTTATAATAGTGAAGCAATTAGCATCTGGAGGGAAACCAAACAAATTCTGCAATGTAGTCATAGTTATGACAGTTTCCATCTGTAAAGTGATCACAAAGTAATCTCTTTTTCTGAATTACAGTGAGGATTAATTAGTTAGACTTATTAAATGTAAGGCAACCACTGCCCAAAGAGAATGTGGATGAGAACCTAAATTGTGATTCAATCTAACAAAAAAAGAAAAGAAAAACGATCCTGTTTGAGTGGCATGCTCTCCCTCTCTGAATGTTAGAACTTTGAAAGATATTAATAATTACTAACGTTCCCAAGATTATTACATCATCCTCAGAAAAAATATGTCCAAATGGTTCTTATTGCAAAAAGAAATAAATGAACTCCAGTATGAAAATGATGTCAGCTATTTAAACATATTTGCCATCTCTTCCTAGAAATTACATAAACTAAAAAAGTGAATGGAAAAAAGTTAAATGCCATTTTCAGCAAACTTACACAGATTGTTACCCACAAACTCCAAAGTACTTTTAAAGTTGCCAGAAGCAGCTGAGTTTGGGCAGAAGTCATACAGAAAAGGCCCAGGGTGAGGCAGAGGGAATAAGCAGTAGAGGTATCAGGCAGTGCCAGCAAAAATAAGGTTGCTGGAAATGAGAGGTTTATCACAAAATGCAAAAGCTATATCTCTCAAAAACTGAAGCAAAAGCAGAAGAAATAAGACAAAAGAGACACGTAGATAGGAATGGAAAAAGGCACAGAGAGTTTCCCAACAGCAGATCTCAGGGTCAGCAATAATTTAATCCTTGATGATGATGAAATTACTATGAAATGTGGAAGCCCTATCCCTTCTTCTTAAGAACTGGGGAGTGCAGAACTATTGGCAGAAAGTCTCCTGGACCTAATTCACTTCAGAGACTCAGAAGAAGTGGGTACACAGATGCCATAATTATTGGAAGCAGTCTGTTTTTGCAGTAACTGTAAAAGTAAATCTATAATCTACTGCTGCATAACAAACCACCCAAAACAGTGGTTTAAAAAGCTACCAATTATTTTCCTACAACCTAGTGAAGTGAAAAATTGGGATGGACTCAGCTGTGTGGGCTTAGATGACTTCTCTCTGCTCCATATGGTGTCAAAAGTTCTCACTCCTATGTCTGGGCCTCAGAAGGGATGTTTTCAATACCTGGGGGCTCTTTCTAGGAAGCTAGTGAGGATTTTTCACATAGAGGTAGATGAGTTCTTAGCAAGAGAGAGAACAGGCCTTGTTCATGCCATTTCAAGTTTCAAACTTCTGTATGAACTCAGTTGATTCTCAACACAACTCTGTGAGTTAGATATTGTTATTCCCATTAGGTAGATTTTTTAAAAAATTAAGGCACAAGTAAGTAATTTTCTCAAGATCACTTAGTTAGTTAGATGAGAGCCAGTATTTAAACACAGTGTTTAGTCTTGCTCCAGAGTCTATGTTGTTATTTTTTAAGCTATATTCCCTCTCTAAATGAAACATATTTACTGCTATGTTAATGAAGGAATATTATCTATTAAGGAAAACCATAAAGCACAAATGAAACTCAGGAGAATGAAATGAGCTGATGTTAAAAAAAGGTAGGAAGAACCAAAAAAAAAAAAATCATCACAGAAATGAAGACATTATTAAGAAAAACACACAGGAGGAATAATCATTGTGGATAGTAAGAGATAGGAAAGACAGATAAGAAGAGTTGTCGAAATTAAATGAAAATAAAGAAAAATATTTTTAATTATTTGTGTGAAACTGATAATGGTAGAAGAAATACAATGCAGAGCCAACACATGTATATTTGGAGTCTCTACAGAAGAAAACTTAATCAGTGGAACAAAGCAAATACTTTAAAACAAAATTATCAGAGAACTTCCTTGAAGTTGAAAAAAAAAAAAGACTGGAATCTATATGTTCTACATGTTGAAAATAAACATGATGTATTAGAGAAAATTGATTCATAATGGTTGAGCAAAGACACGTGCTAATACATTTTTGAATTTAAAATATAAAGAAAGAATCCTTGAAGCAGAAAAGCAAAAGGATCAAGTCCTATATAAGGAAAAATAAATCAACTTACAATCAGTCTTCTTGAAAGCCACATTCAAAGCCTAAGGACAATGGAACAAAACTTATCATATTCTCAAGAAAAGAAAGTATGTTCTAAGAATTTTATATCTTGCAAGTAGTTCCTGGAATATAAAGGTCATATTTTTAAACATTTAGAAGTAAGAAAATATTTCTTCCATGTGGAGAATATACTAGAATAACTATGGGAATCCTTTCTCAAAAGGATTGGTGGTAAACGGGGAATTTATTTTTACTATAAAACTAAAACTATAAAAATTGTGTGAATGTTATAGATTTTGAAGGCATAGAAATGACAGAAGTCATAAATATTCAGAGTGGAAAGGAAAAAGGTGGTGGTAATTAGAATAAGTTCATGATTGATTCATCTATAACTGTTGGGATTTAAAATGTGACTTAAAGCTGACATATAAGTAGTAGAGTAAGCATATATATATAATAACAGTGCAAAGATAAACACTAAGAAATGTGATTTATTAACAAGATATGACAGTACATAAAATGCAGTGTAGGGAAGAGGATTATGCCAATTTATCATTGCTCACAACTAATAGTTATATCTAAACCAATAGAGAATATGAATATTATATAAAGATACAATAATAAAGATTTTATCTAGAAAGCAAATCTACACCTTAATGCATACCTTCCTGAATATCAGAGGAACCATACACACATGTGCACATATATATGCATACACTCATCTATATATATCAAAGAAATTGAGGAAATTAAAGAATCCTTATTCAATAAATGGTACTGGGAAAACTGGATAGCCACATGTAGAAGATGGATCCTGAAACAGGATCCGCACCTCTCAAAAAATCAACTCACAGTGGGTGACAGACTTACCTAAGGTGTGAAACTATAAGAATTCTAGAAGAAAATGTTGGAAAACTCTTATAGATATTGGCCTAGGCAAAGAATTTATGAAGAAAACCCCAAAGGCAATCACAGCAACAACAAAAATAAATAAATAAAACCTGAACAAATTAAAAAGCTTCTGAACAACCAAGGAAACTATCATGAGAGCAAACAGACAACCTACAGAATGGGAGGAAATATTCGCATGTTACACATCTGATAAAGAGATGATAACTAGAATCTATATAGAACTCAGGAAAATCAACAAGAAAAAATCAAACAACCCTATCAAAAAGTGGGCAAAGGACATGAACAGAAACTTTTCAAAAGAAGATAGACTAATGGCTAACAAACATATGAAAAAATGCTCAACATCTCTAATCATCAGGGAAATGCAAATCGAAACCACAATGAGATATCACTTATCTACAATGAGAATGGCCGTTATCAAAAAGTCCAAAAACAATAAATGTTGGGGTGGTTGCGGAGAGATAGGAACACTCATATACTGCTGGTGGGACTGCAAATTAGTACAACCTCTGTGAAAAGCAACATGGAGATACCTCAAAGAGATACAAGTAGAATTACCATTTGATCCAGCAATCCCATTACTGGGCATCTACCCAAAAGAACAAAAGATATTCTATAAAAAAAGACATCTGCACTCGAATGTTTATAGCAGCACAATTCACAATTGCAAAGATGTGGAAACAACCCAAGTGCCCATGAATCCATGAGTGGATTAAGAAAATTTGGTATATGTATACCATGGAGTTCTATTCAGCCACAAAAAACAATGGTGATCTAGCAACTCTTGTATTATCCTGGATAGAGCTGTCACCCATTCTACTAAATGAAGTATCCCAAGAATGGAAAAACAAGCACCACATATACTCACCATCAAATTGGTTTTAACTGATCAACACTTCAGTGCACATATAGTAGTAACATTCATCGAGTGTTGGGCAGATGGGAGGGAGGAGGAGGGGATGGGTATATACACACCTAATGGGTGTGGTGCCCACCGTCTGGGAGATGGACACACTTGAAGCTCTGACTCAGGCAGGGCAAGGGCAGTATACATAACCTAAACATTTGTACGCCCATAATATGCTGAAATAAAAAAGAAAAAGAAAATTATCAATCAATAACTATTTTTAGCTATTTTTTAAAAGTATCTTCAAATTGCATTAAAACCAAAACTCTATACTGTAGACAAGATACACATTGAAAAAGAAAGGTTCAGATTGTTGAATGTAAAAGAAAAAGCAACGTTTTACCCAGATAATGTCCTACCCCACCCCACATACACATAGGATAAGAAAAAGAAATAATAATAAAGTGAAGTTATGACTTTAAAATCAGACAAGTTGGATTTGGGGCAAATAAGTATTAAATGAGACAAAGAATAATATTTTATAATACAAAAACTAAAAATCACACTAAAAATATGAAAGTTATGAATAACTATCAACTAAATGCATAACAGAAACTTATATAAAGTTTTGTCACAAGAGATAGAAAGACACAGAAAGAAATAAACCAAAAATAGGAGAGTTTTACTCATCACTCTTAGTCTAACATTGGTTATATCAGACTTTGTGCCTCAAAAGTAGAGATTACATATTCTTTTTAAGAGCTAATATTACATTCATGAAAAATGGCCATATATTAAACCATAAAGATAAAATGTAAAAATAATTATGAACAGTATTATATGATCACAATTCCATAAAACTAAAAATTAATCAAAGAGACAGAAAATAGAAATCTCCTTACCTGGAAATTATAAACTGAGAAATTCTTAAATATTAATAACTCTTGTGAACAAAAATTGTAGGATTTCTTGAAAGTAATGAGAAATTAAAACACTTCTTAACAGAATTATATGATACAGCTTTAGCTTAATTCATGAATTATGCACCAACTCAAAATGTTATAAAAACAACTATTACATAAACAGAAGGAAAATAGATTTAAAAATTAAATAATTTAGGGGAATCAAAAAAATAAGTTAGGCAAAGAGGGTGCTTACATAATTTGAAAATCTGATTTTTGAAAATACAAAAACAAAACATCTAAAGTAATAATAAAGATAAATGCAAATACAAAAAATAAAAAATAATAAAGGATTAAAACATAAAAACAGAGAATGATAATTTAATGCTAAGGACTCCTTTAACCTATTATAATGTTTCTCAAACTTTTTTTCATTTTTACCCCACAAGAGAAAATTTTATTTTAATTTGTCTCTTTATAATATCAAAGATATATTGTCCCCATTGAGAATACATGTTCTACTGTAAGAAAATATATTTGAAAACCTGGGTTAGGTGGGTACTTTAATGGGAAATACAATTAATCAAAACTGACCTTAGAAGATACAGAAAATCCATAGAGAAAAACCTAAGAAAATTGTCAATTCCATGCCCCCTCCAATGAATTACCAAGCTAATATGGGTTTGCCAGGGGAATTTTACCAAACCATCAAAGAATAGATAATTCTTATGATAGCTAAACTATTAAAAAATGTTTTTTAAAAAAGGAATACTTCCAATTAAAATTTATAAAGTATGTGGCATTAATACCAAAATTTAACAAGTCTGTGCATAAAGGAAACCTGTAGACCAATCTTATTTATAAATTCAGAATCTATGAATGCAAGAATAATTCAGCATTAGTCAATTTTTCAGGTAAATAATCATAGGAAAAGATTTAAAGAACAAAAACCCTAGAATTATTTCTAGAGACATTAAAAAGGCATTTGAAAAAATCAATAACCATTTTTACGGTTTTTACCGCTTTAATTTTTAAATTTTTTATTGATTTCTAATAGATGTATGTGTTTCACAGGTACATGTGATAATTTAATACACTCATATAATTGGTAAAGTTCAAATCAGTGTAATTGGGATACCTATCACTTAAATATCTGTCTTTTCTTTATGCTAGCAACATTCAAATTATTCTCTTCTAGCTATTTTGAAATATACAATACATTATTGTAAACTATAGTCACCCTACTGGTCTACCAAATACTAGATATTATTTTGTCCATCAAAGTATATATTTGTATCCATTAATCTCTTCCTCTCCCTCCCCCTCCTACCCTTCTGAGCATCTGGTAACCCCCGATCTACTCTCTATCTTTATGAAATCTACTTTTTCATCCTCCACATTTGAGTGAGAACATGCAATATTCGTGTTTCTGTGCTGGGTTTATTTTACTTAACATAATAACCTCCAGTTCCAACCATGTTGCTGCAAATGACAAGATTTCATTCTTTTTCGTGGCTAAATAATATGCCATTGTGTGTATATAACACATTTTCTTTATCCATTCATATATTAATGGGCACTTAGGCCGATTGCATTTTTTGACTATTGTTAATGGTGCTGCAATAAACATGGGAGTGCATCTATCTCTTCAATATACTGATTTCCTTTCTTTTGGATATGTTCCTAGCAGTGGAATTGCTGGATATGGCAGTATGGTAATATGGTAGTTCTATTTTTAGATTTTTGAAGAACCTCCATCTGTTTTCCACAATGGCTATACTAATTTACATTTCCACCAACAGTGTGAGAAAGTCCCCTTTCTCCTTATCCTTGTCAGCATTCGTTCTTGCCGTTTTTGGATAAAAGCCATTTTAACTTGGGTGAGATAATAATCTAATTGTAGTTTTGATATGAATTTCTCTGATGACTATTGACGTCAAGCATTTCTTCATGTACCTCTTGGCCATTTGTATGTCTTCTTTTCAGAAATATCTATTCAGATCTTTTCCCCATTTTTTAATCAAATTATTTGTTTTTTTCTTATTGAGTCATTTAGCTCCTTAGATATTAATCCATTGCTCAATTTGCTGTTCTGGGGTGAGGAGGACAATCCCTGGAGGGTTCTATTTGGCCATATTGCTCTGCCTCCAGGACACTTTTTATTATGAGTTTGATCTTGTTACTCATTATTGGTTTATTGAGCTTTTCTATTTCTTCATGGTTCAATCTTGGTAGGTCTTATGTGTCCAGGAATTTATCCAGTCCTTCTAGACTTTCCAATTCATTGGCACGTAGTTGTTTGTAATAGCATCTAATGATGCTTTATATTTCTGTGGTCTCAGTTGTTACATATCCTTTTTTGTTTCTGATTTTATTTACTTGGGTCTTCTCTCTTTTATTCTTAGTTAGTGTAGCTAAAGGTTTGTTGATTTTGTTTATCTTTCCAAAAACCAAATTTTTATTTCATTGATCTTCTGTATTTTTTTTTAGCTTCGATTTCATTTATTTCTGCTCTGATCTTTATTGTTTTTTTCCTTCCACTAATGTTGGGTTTGATTTACTCTTGCATTTTAGCTCCTTGTGGTGCATTGTTAGGTTGCTTATTTGAAGTCTTTCTACTTGTTTTGATATAGGTGTTTATTGCTATAACTTCCCTCTGAGTATACTTTTGTTGTATCCCACAAATTTTAGTGTGTTGTATTTCCATTTTCATTTGTCTCAAGACATTTTTTAATTTTCTTCTTAATTTCTTCATTGACCCATTGGTTATTCAGCAGCATTTTGTTTAATTTCCAAGTGTGTCTGTATTTTCCAATGTTCCTCTTGCAATTGATTTCTAGTTTTATTTCACTGTGATCAAAAAAGACACTTGATATGATATGACTTTTTTGAATTTGTTGAGGATTTCTTTTTTGACTTAAGATATGGTCCATTCTGGAGAATGTGCTGCTGAATGAAATGTGTTCTGCAGCAGTTGGGTAAAATGTTCTGTAAATGTCAGTTAGGCCTATTTGGTCTAGTATGCATTTTAATTCTGCTGTTTTCTTATTCATTTTCTGTCTGGATGATCTGTTCATTACAGAGAGTGGGGTGTTAAAGTCTCCTACTATTATTGTATTGCAGTCTATCTCTCCCTTTAGATCTATTAATGTAGATCTGTATTGGGTGCATAGATATTTATAATTCTTATATCCTCTTGCTGAATTGATACCTTTATCATTATGCAGTGACCTCCTTTGTCTCTTTTTACAGTCTTTGATTTGTAGTCTATTTTATCTGATATAAGTATAGCTATTCCTACTCTTTTTTGATTTCCAGTTGCATGGAACATCTTTTTCCAACTCTTCACTTTTAGTTTATTTGTGTATTTGGTGATGAAGTAGATTTCTTATATGGAAGTATATAGTTGGGTCCTGATTCTTTATCCATTCAGCCACTCTATGCTGTTTAATTGGAGAATTGAGTCCATTTACATTTAGTGTTATTATTGACAAGTAAGGACTTACTTCTACCATTTTGTTGCTTGTTTTCTGATTGTTCTATAACTTCTCTTCCTGTCCTTCCTTCTTTCTGTCTTCCTTTGCAGTTAAGTATATTTCTCTTGTAGTATTTTTTAATTGATTCTTTTTAATTTTAGTGAATCTAGGATGGGCTTTCACATTGTAGTTACCATGAGGCTTACAAAAAGCATCTTATAGATATAACAAGTTATTTTAAAGAGATGACAGCTTATCTGAGATCAGAAAGAAAAGAATAGAAACAATGAAAAAAAACTCTACACTTTTATTGCATACCTCCCACATTTTGACTTAATTTACATACTTTTATATTGCCTATATCTTAACAGGTTGTGGTAATTATTATTGGTTTTGATAGATCTGTCTTTTGGACTTAATAACATCTTCCCAGAGGATTTTTACTTCTTCATGGCCCCAGGAATTGTCTTCTCCTTATATTTGAGTTCTGGGATATTTCTTGTGATAATCTAGACAGTGTTTATTTGTTTTTGGTTTCCTATGGGGGAAAGTGACGCCAGCTGTCTTCTGTTTTCACTTTGGTACTGAAGTCTCAATCAATAACTGTTTTTTAAAAATCTCAGTTATCTAGGCATATATGAATACTTACTAATGTATCTTAGCATGAAAGTCATGTTTAAAGATAAAAAATTAAAGGTATTTCACTAAAGTAACAGAAAGTACCTCATGTAAACTTTACAGCTATTTTTTAACATTATAATGGGGTTATAAGTCAGTGTAGAGAAGAGAAAGAAATTAAAGGTCTAAACATTCGAATTAAGAAGGTTTATTATGGTTAATTTTATGTGGCAACTCAATTGAGTCACAAGATTCCCTAATATCTAGTTAACCATTATGTGCCCAAATGTGGATGGGCACCATCCAGTCCACTGAGGGCCTGAATAGAACACAAAGGCCCAGGAAGGAAGAATACACTCTTGTTTCTTGACTGCTTGAGCCGAAACACTGGTTTTCTCCTGCTCTCTGGGACTTACACCATTGGCCTCCAGTTCTCAGGCCTATGTACTTGGACTAGAATTCATACCATGAGCTCTCCTGGTTCTCAGGCCTTCATACTCAGTTAGACTGGAAATATGACACCAGTTTTCTGAGCCTCCAGATTGCAGATGTCAGATTGTCAAACTTCTCAGTCTCCATAATCACATGAGCGAATTCCTCTTAATAAATATCATATACAAGGTCTGTCCAACCATTGTTAATATAATAAGAACAGTTTGTGTGATATCTACGTAACCTGGCAGCCAAGGAGAGTGGACTATAATGCACGTACATGAACAATGATGACTTCACTGTACCAGTCAGTGGGGTGCCAGATGCCATGGAGTGAGCATGTGTACTGTGTGGCTGTCATATTCAAAATGACTGAGCAAACAGAGGAATCAATCTGGATCAAATTTTGTGTCAGGCTTGAACATTCCTCCACGGGAACTATTCAGATGATTCAGAAGGCTTTTGGGGACAATGCAATGAGTGCACCACAAATAAAAGTGTGGCACACGAGGAGGCTTCCAAGGTGGAAGAGGAGGAAGAGGAGGAGGAGACCACAAGCCACAAGGAAAGAAGACGAGGTTTGAATAGCTTCTTCTGTCCCTCTGTCTTTCCCTCTTCCATTTGAAAGAAAGGACTCTGGAGTTTTTACTCTGTTATCTGATCAATGACAGAACCTTCTGAGGACATTCCAAGACAGTATACAGTCCTGTGGTCTACTTGGAAATCCGTATAGATAACATTTCAAGAGCAATACCCTGTGGGATATTCATATAAACTTTTTCAAGAAATGAGTGATAGAGCTAACCGTTACCTGTAAGCTTTGAATTTATATTGTTTTATCCCATGTGCAAAACCATTTTTTCCTACAAATAGTTTTTGCTCTTGTGTGTATATTGTGTGTTGGGGAGTTGTAAAGGAAGGCAGAATGTTTTATCACGGTTTTTCCTTCAGCGGCTTTAGGACAGATTAAAAGTCAATTCTGGTTGCCAGAAAAAAAAGTGTGGCACAAAAGCTTCAAAGATAGTCAAGAATCTGTTAAAAGTGATCCACGTCCTGGAAGGCCTGCAACAAGCAGAACAGCTGTGAATGTTGAAGTTCTATGAGTTAGGTTAACAGACACTGGGAGAACTATGTGAGGTCCCAAGATGCCACCTCTGAAGGGAACTAAGGCATCTTTGTCTTACGTACTATATTTCTTGTATATTGTATCTTCTCCAGTAAATGTCTCTATTTTTCATATTACATGGCTAGATACTTTCCAGACAGATCTTGTATATTCTCTGGAGGACCCTGACTAATGCAGACATAAAACCTATGAGATTATCTGGAAACTCCAAGCAAATCAATTGAAGACTGCTACAAACTATAAGTGTATCAATACAGAGAAAAACAGCTTTTATATATACAAACAACAACCAATTAGACAATATAATGAATAAAATATCTCACATTAGAAACAAAAAAGCTAAAATATGTAATAATAACCTTAACAGAAAATGTGTAAGACCTGTACAGTATGAGCCACAAAACGATGCTTTCGTCAGCAATGGACGCACGTATGACAGTGGTCCCGTAAGATTATAATGGAGCTGCCCCTTTTTTTATCTTTTATACCATATTTTTACTGTGTCTTTTCTATGCTTAGATACACAAATGCTTTCCATTGTGTTACAATTGCCTACAGTATTCAGTACAGTAACATGCTGTACAGGTTTGTAGCATAGGAACAATAGGTTCCACCATATAGCCTAGGTCTGTAGTAAGCTATACCATCTAGGTTTTTGTAAGTGTACTCTGATGTTTGCACAATGATGAAATGGCCTAGCAATGCATTTATCAGAACACTGCATTCAGTGACATATGACTATATATAGAAAACTTTGACTACTAAAGGACACTAAGGAAGGCATAAACAGATGGAAAGACATTCCGTGTTCTTCAATAGGTAGATTCAACATAATAATAATTCTAAATTAATTTATAAATTTAAAGAAATTCCTCCAAAACAGAATTTTTTAGAACCAGAAAGCTATTTCTAAATTTCACATAAAGGAATAAACAAGAAAAGTTCTAGAAGAAAACATAGACAAAAACTTTAAATTTAAAAATCCACAAAAAGTAGATTTGAAAGTTTGATTATGTAAGAAAAAGAAAGCTTCTATATGCCAAAAATAAAAAGAACATAAAAAAGAAACAATAAACAAATACCATAAGCAAAGTCAAAAGCAAAGGACAAACTGGGATAAAGTATTTGAAAATTTGGTAAATCCTCTTACCCGTTGCTGATGGGAGTATAAACTGAATCCATTCCTTTGGCAGACAATTTAGCCATATAGAATTATATTAAAAATGCATGTGTATTTTCACCCAGAAACATCATTTTTGATATGCTTCAGTTATTATAGATATTGAATATATTGAAATGAATTCACTGACAGTTACTGAAGTTGGCCAGCATGTGAAATTATATTTATATATATATACACACACACACACATTGCTAGGAATAACAAGAGATTGGAAGGAGCCTAAATGCTTTTCAACAAAGACACAGCCATACAATAGAATACTACTATGCAGCCATAAAAAATAAGAGGAATCCTTCTGTGTACTGATACGGAAAATCTTCCCAAGATACATTATTAAGTTAAAAAAGTAGTAGGTTACCTTTGGGTAAAAAAGGGATAAATGTAAGAATATATATTTGTCTAAATTGAATATGCATTTTCAAAATCTCTGAAAGGATATCTAATAAAGAAATAAAAGTGGTGACCTCCGGAAGTAGAATGGAATCTGGGACATGGGTGAGAAGCTGTTCAGTGAATTTTTAAATTGTTTGATTTGCAAACCATGATAATTTTTATCTGTTTAAACACTAGATAAAATAAAGTTAAAAGTCTTTAGATGTAATGTGAATTATGTGTTTTTATCTGCCATGTTCTCTTTACTGTTGGGGGGGGCATGTGATGTGCCCCAGAACTATAATAGTACTACAAGCGATTTCTTTCTATGAAAAGGTCAAACTAATTTTCACATGCAGAGTATAATCATGTTATCAAGCATGATTCATGTGGTTATTTGAGGAATCTAATCTTTCTTTTTTTATTAATTAATCATATATTGAAGTGTCAAAAGGAATGACAACTTCTAAAGAAATGATATATTTATCCCTATCCCTGTTTAAAACCTCTTTTATCTTAGACTTTAGGCCCAGATTGGCTGACTTCCAACCTGAAGTTAAGCCTAGCCACTTAACAAACTTGTAGCATCTATAAATTCAACCCTGCTGTTCTCAAACCTCAGCCCTTCAGTGGGAACAGAGTCATTCTCTGATAATGTCAACCTCAGAAGAACGTACAGCTTATCTCGTAGACAGCCCCTGGCAAAAATTCAAAGTAAGGGTCACTGTCACCACTGGAACAACAGGGTTATGTGTAGCCTAGGAAACTGCAGACCTGCTCTGGTTTCACCTCTATGACCCATCCTTTAGCAGAGCAAGCATAAGCAGACAGTGATTTATTTTGAAGTGAAAACATATCTTCAAGGCAATTTAAATCTTCCTTTCCCCCTACAATCTTCCCAACAAATAAACCACAGTTCCTCTTGGTTTTCTAAAGTAAAAATATAGATTAGGACACGATGTTTGAAAAATCCACTAATTTCATCTACAAGAAGACCCAGAACAGCAGCAACGTTACCAAAGCTGACAATCCTCATTATACTGGATTATTTAATTTCCTGGGATATACAGTTTCCTGGCAGAAGTTGCCAGGATTTTGTACAGCTTTGAATATCTGTAATATGTAATCACTCATAATATGTAAAATCATATGTACTCCAGAGAGCCGTTGGAAGATTAAGTAAGAAAATACCTCTAAAGTTCTTCGCATGAATCTGAGTCATTCACTTACTTCCTGACTAGCAAACAGAATCAATATACTTGGCCACGGTGAAACCAACCAAATCCCCCTGTCTTCTATATGTCAAAAAATTGTTATCTAAGAATTTAGACAATTCAGAACTTGTTTTATTAACCAATGGTTAATAAATGATATTATCTGAAAATCTGCATATTCTTACCATTTTCAAAGAAGTTATAGCAATACACGTTTAGCAAATGATTTGGGGTAGTAACATATAGTCTGATCATAGCACTACCAAGGCTACAAATGACAAAGTGGTGTGAAAATATGAATTTGAGTGTAGCATATTTAGCTCCAAAGGACTTGTTTACATATCATCATGTTAAACTCTGTAGATAGGGAAGGGTAGAAAACATCTTATTTCTGAAGATAACATTGAAAAATAAACCTTAAAAAAGTAAAAACAGAAAATCTTATTTAATAACCAATATTATAAAAGAAGACTTTGTTCTGTGTTCATTCATTCAACCAACATTCATCAAATATATAACACATATTGAACATCCCTGTTTGCCATATGATGCTAAGTGCTTAGAATATATTAATAGTATTCAATAGGGTGAGCTCCAAGCCTGCCAAAAACTATAAATGGTCAGGGTTAGCTTTTGCCTAATCCAAAACAATTTGCCAAGGGACATTTAGCCAAGCACATGGGTTCTGCTGACTTCTCTAGAGGAAGCACAACTATGATTTGGCTACAGCAGCTTAAGGTACAGAGGTCCAAGAGTTAAGGCCAGAGACAAATTCCAGAGTTAAGGTACAGAGGTCCAAGCTCAGCTGTGAACAAAGATATGGCAAAAATCAGCCCATCTTTCTGGTCACGGGGCTCTGGTTTTCTAGAACTACTTGATGACCTAATACAAGAATCAGTGGAGTAGATTCCACTTGCTAGAAAGATTAGGTTCATGATGCTTCACATACACTAACACACAATATATCACACTATAAATTTGCAACCCATCAATATGTAGTTGACATACACAGCCATAAGTCTAGGTAAATTTACCTCTGTAAAGACTTTAGATTGAGAAGTGGAGTTTCTCCCTAGATCATACCAATACTTAGAGGCCATGGAGGTAAGGAGAACCCAGCAGTGGAGACTGAAAATCAGAGGGAGACTAAGAGAGAAAGTGATAGTCTTATAACAAGCGAAGAAAATGTTTAAAGAAGGGAAGCTTGCCAATCATGACAAATGCTGTTTTTGTTTAAATAATATGAAGGCTGAGAACTGAACATAGTTTTTGTAAATATGGAGATCACTGATGACTTCCATAAGAGTCAAAGGAGTAGGGAGAGAAATTTGACTGAAGTCCATTTAAGAAAGAATAGAGGCCGGGTGCGGTGGCTCATGCCTGTAATCCTAGCTCTCTGGGAGGCCGAGGCGGGTGGATTGCTCAAGGTCAGGAGTTCAAGACCAGCCTGAGCAAGAGCGAGACCCCATCTCTACTAAAAATAGAAAGAAATTATCTGGCCAACTAAAATATATATAGAAAAAATTAGCCGGCCATGGTGGTGCATGCCTGTAGTCTCAGCTACTCGGGAGGCTGAGGCAGTAGGATCACTGAAGCCCAGGAGTGTGAGGTTGCTGTGAGCTAGGCTGACGCCACGGCACTCACTCTAGCCCGGGCAACAAAGCGAGACTCTGTCTCAAAAAAAAAAAAAAAAAAAAAAATAGAGGGAGCAGATAATTGGATACAATAATTTTAGGCAGGTCTTCTAAAGACATTTCTGTAAATAGCAACAAAAGAAAAGCAGCAACCAGATGGGGCAATTTTTTTAAAATAAAGGAGATTATAAGAACATTTTTGTATGCTCTATGGGAATAATCAAGTAACCTGAAAAAATTGATGACATAATGGGGGCAAGGGGCACTTGCAGGAGCCACCTCATGGAGGAGAAAAGAGGAGCGGGATCCTGTGTACCTGTCAAGGGAGCCTTAGTTTAGGAACAAGAATAGTTGGCCCATTGAAGTGGGAGTGAAGTTGTGGTCTGCAAATAAAGTTGCAGGAAGCTGGGAAGATGTGATGGCGGCATCACACGGAAATGTATGAATGTGCCTGTTTTCTCATTGAAATCAGGGGATGCAAAGCCATCAGCACAGAGTGAAGAGAAGGGCTGAAGTACTGAAGGTTTGAAGAAAAAGAAAAGTTGTTTTTCTTTTTTTTTTTTAAGCAATATCATTTATTGAGCAATTCTTTTTTTTTTCTTTTTTTTTATTTATTTTTTCTTTTTTTATTTCAGCTTATTATGGGGGTACAAAAGATCTGGTTAGATATATTGCCCATGTCCCTCCCAATCCCCCGAGACTGAGCCTCAAGCGTGTCCATTCCCCAGACAGTGCACATCACACTCCTCCTGTAGGTATACACCCATCCCCTCCCCCACCCCCGTCCCCCCCAAGTCAGAACTTCAAGCGTGTCCATTCCCCAGACAGTGCGCATTGCACTCATCATGTAAGTATACACCCATCCCCCTCCCCCCACCCCCCACCTCTGTCAAATACACAATTGGTGTTATTCCCAAATGTGCACTTAGGTGATGATCAGGGAAACCAATTTTCTGGTGAGTACATGTGGTGCTTATTTTTCCATTCTTGGGATGCTTCACTTAATAGAATGGGTTCCAACTCTATCCAGG
>CM052444.1:62764172-62808204 GCA_028533085.1 Varecia variegata
ATACCACATTTTACTAATCCATTCATGAATTGATGGGCATTTGGGTTGTTTCCACATCTTAGCAATTGTGAATTGTGCTGCTATAAACATTCGGGTGCAGGTGTCTTTATTGTAGAATTTTCTTTTTCTTTCTTTCTTCTAGAATGACTGGAGAGTGAATTAACTAGGAATAAATATGTAAGTCTGTCAGACAGCACAGGACTGCCTTGAAGTTAATGGTCGTGAATGTAAGAACAGTCAGCATCGTGGTGCATTTTTCTTCAACTACATTCACCTACCCAGATGCAGGCATGGAGGAGGCAACGTTACATTAAATCAGGATTTGGTTTTATCAGGTCAATAGAAGAAGTCGAGGGTGAAAGTTGAGTGATTCTAACAATTGACAACGGAATCCAAGCTGGCAAAGAGGGGATGAATGATATAAACCATATAAAGAACAACAAATCATTGCAAAATTTAAAACATAAATTATTAGAGACAAAACATTTTTTAAAAGGGGGAAACTGAATCCTGGAAAGGAAAAATACCTTGCCATGATGTCAAATAAAGATCAAGCATAATATAAATCAGCTAAACAACAGGATACAGTTAAACAAACAACAAACGTTTCCATAAATTCATTTGGACTAATTGTACCGCAGACATTTTTGGTGTTTTTTTTAATCACAGCTTTGTCGAGATGTAATTTAAATACCATAAAGTTCATCCTTTTAAAGCATACAATTCAGTGGTTTCTAGTATATTCCTAAAGTTGTATACCAATCATCACTATCTAATTCCACATTTTTGTAACCCCCAAAAGAAATTCTATATTTATTAGCAGAAACTTCCCATTGTCCTTTATTCTCACCCCAGCAACTACTGTTCTACTTTCTGTCTCTGTAGATTTGCTGATTCTGGACATTATCGTATAAATGAAATCATGCAATGTGTGGCTTTTTGTATCTGGCTTCTTTCACTTAGCATAATGTTTTTAAGGTTCACTCATGCTGTAATATGTATTAGAACTTCTCTTTCTTATGGCCTAAAATTTTTCCATTTTATGCATATACCATATTTTATTCATCCATTCAGTAGCTGATGAATATTAGGGTTATTTTCACTTTTTGGTGATTATAAGTAACGCTGCTTCAAATATTCACATATGAGATTTGTGTGGACATGTGATTTTAATTTTCCTGCGAGTGAAATTGCTGGGTCATATATTAACTCTATGCTTAACCTTTTGAAGAACTGCTAAACTGTTTTCTAAAGTAGATATACCATTTTGCATTCTTACTAGCAGTGCATGAGGATTCATAAATAAATGTATGAAGATTCTAGTTTCTTCATAGCTTCACAAATACTTGTTAGTATTTGTTTTGTTTGGGTTTTTTTTTTTTGATGTTTCCTTGTTTTACATCATGAATTATAAGATTCAGTCTTATCAACATACACATTAAAAATAATTTTTTGCATCTGTAGAATTGGTTAAAATGTGTATAGAACCCTTTAATTTTTTTTAATTCAGGATATTACAGGGGTGCAAACATTTTGGTTACATGAAATGAGTTTGCCTCGCCCAAGCCAGGGCTCCAAGTGTGTCCTTCCCCCATACAGTGTGCCCCGTTTCCATTAGCTTTGGGTTTACCCTCCACCCCATCTACTCCCCACCCCACTACCTGACCAGCACCCAGTAAGTATTACTGCCATGTGAGCACCTTAGTGTTGATTAATTAGTACCAGTTTGATGGCTAGTACACATGGTGCATGTTTTTCCATCCTTGTGATACCTCAATTTGAAGGACCAGCTCAATCTCTATCCAGAGATAGAGGTTATTACAGAGATAATGTAAGAGGTGCTAGATCACCATTGTTTTTTATAGTTAAGTAGTATTCCATGGTATACATATACCACATTTTATTAATCCACTCATGTATTGATGGGCATTTGGGTTGTTTCCACATCTTTGCAATTGCAAATTGTGCTCCTATAAACATTCGAGTGCAGATGTCTTTATTATAGAATGTCTTTTTTTCCTTTGGATAGAAACCTAGTAGTGAGATTGCTGGATCAAACAGTATTTCTATTTTTAGCTCTTTGAGGTATCTCCAGATTACTTTCCACAGGGTTGTACTAATTTGCAGTCCCACCAGCAGTGTAAGAGTGTTCCAGTCTCTCCACATCCATACCAGCATTTGCTATTTTGGGACTTTTTGATAGAAGCCATTCTCACTGGAGTTAGGTGATATCTCACTTTAGTTTTGATTTGCATTTCCCTAATAATTAGAGATGTTGAGAACTTTTTTATATGTTTGCTGGCCATTAGTATGTCTTCTTTTGAAAAGTTTCTGTTCATGTCCTTTGCCCATTTATTGACGGAGTTGTTTGATTTTTTTCTTGTTGGTTTTCTTAAGTTGTATATAGATTCTTGTTATCAGCCCTTTATCAGATGTGTAGAAAGCAAATATTTTCTCCCATTCTGTAGATCAAAATTCCACCATCATTCTTTACAGATTAAGAAAAAATAATTCTATGCTTTGTCTGGAACCAGTGAAGACTTCATATAGCCAAAGCAATCTTAAGCAAAAAGAACAAATTGGGAGGCATCAGTTGGCCAGACTTCAATCTTTACTACAAGGCTATAGAAACCAAAACAGCATGGTACTGGCACAAGAACAGAGATATAGACCTTTGGAATAGGACAGAGATCTCAGATATAAAACCATCCTCATATTGTCATCTAATCTTCAACAAAGCAGACAAAAGTATACGTTGGGGAAAAGAATCTCCAATAAATGGTGTTAGGAAAACTGGATATCCACATACAAAAGATTGAAACTGGATCCCTATCTCTTACCTCTCACAAAAATCAACTCACGTTGGATAACAGACTTAAACCTAAGGCACAAAACCTTAAGAAAATGTTGAGAAGACTCTTTTAGACATCGGCCTAGGTAAAGAGTTTATGAAGACCCTCAAAGGAATCACAGCAGCAGAAAAAATAAACAAATTGGACCTTATCAAACTAAAAAGCTTCTGTTTGTTTGAGACAGGGTCTTGCTCTGTTGCCCAGGCTGGAATGCAGTGGTGCCATCATAGCTCACTGCAACTTCAACTCCCAGGCTCAAGCAATCCTCCATCCTCAGCCTCATAAGTAGCTAGGACTGCAATCCTGCACCACTACACCCAGATAAATTTTTTTATGTTTTTGTAGAGACAGGGTCTCACTATGTTGCTCAGGCTGGTCTTGAACTTCTGGGCTCAAGTGATTCTCTTGCCTCAGCCTCCCAAAGTGCTGGGATTATAGGCATAAGCTACCACACCCAGCCCCTTTCTGTGTCTTTGTTCTCTTTTGAGGTGTCTTTTGTCACCTCTCCCCTTCCCCCATTGAAGACTTTCCTAAAGGTTTTGTGAATGGCGCATCTCATTTGTTCCTAAGACTGTGAAGATGACCCTCTTTTGCCTGAGCTCCAGTTGTCCCTTTTATTTATATTGGAGGATGACCAGCATCGTCAAAGATTATTGGAGAGGAAAGCACTAGATTTCAAATCAGACAGATTTGGGATTAAAACTGTTTTGTCACTTACTAGCTGTGCTTGGATAAGTTATATGCCTTTCCTTAGACTCGATTTTTTAATCAAATAAAAGAGAAAAATATTTCCCATGTAGGCTGTAGTGAGGCTAAGAGGTAATACAATGTACCTTGCTCCCAATAGTTGCTCTTTAAATGCTTATTACTATTATTGTTATTCTTTATAATTGTATCCTTAAAACAAATAGCCAAGTGCCTTAAGTAAGGGCTCCTTCCCTTTAGCAATATGACATATTGCAATACCAATTACCTATCCTATAACTTCTGTTATGACCAGTGTTAAAGTATAATTTTCAAAAGTTTAGAAAAATTTGTATTCTTATACAAATATAAAGTGAACATGTGTCAAATATTTTATTTAGTTCAATTAATAAGAGAAATGGACAAAATCTATAAATTAGTCTCTGTCCCAACCAGGTTGTAAAATACCCTGATCAAGAGAAGATCAAGCCCAACACCACACTAAAAGTAATGTAAGCTCTTTTGTCTATTTCCAGATTTTGGATAATTTTCCTAATTGTCTCACCCTTTGGAATTATCTCCAAATAACATTCCTAATCACAAAATAGCTGGTCTCAATTAAGCTTGGTTTGACATTTACATAAGTGCAACAAGAATGTTAATAATTACGTAGGCCTCCTTGCTTTTACTCTGCAAATCTAGAGCCACACGGCATTGAGCAACTACTAATGCAAAACAATAGACTTCATGTGGGGATTTTCATAAGGACTCTTGGATTGAATTTTTTTAAGTGTCTACTATTTGCTCTTATATCCTGAGTCTGACACCAAGACCAGGACACTTTCTTCACCAGATTTTACCTTCTGTGCCTATAAATTTGGGTGAATGCGGCTCAAATTTTTGAGGCTCCCAAAATTTGCCAAGGAGGAGCCTGCCTACGAATGTCCTTCTTTATCACCTATGAGCTGGAATCCTCTGCGAGACACCATGTCTGTTTTCTTGAGAGGGATGTGTACTCATTGGCTCCTCTTATGAAATCAATGCTTGCTCCTTATCAGTGGGCTTGTCACACCTAATTAAATGAGATTCATTGTGACATATGGCATTCCAGGTATGACTTTGGTTGCATAATTAATTTGTCAGTTATATACTGGTAGAAAAGAGGACAAGTTCTTATGAAAAACATATAAACTATATTACCCTGAAAAATAAAAAGATTCAGTAAAAGGATTTGTTTCTGAATTCCAAGGGGTCAGTGAAAATCAACTACCATTTTTAAATGTTTCAGTTTGTAAAGGCATAGTCTACCAAATGGATTAGATAGAGATGGCTTAGAATAAAAGAAAAGAGACTTCCTCATATATCCATAAAAAAGAGAATATTAGAGGTAATACCAGCAATAATCCAAACAAACCCCAATTAAATTTCCTTCATCACTAATGTGGATCTTGTGTCAGAAGTCAGCTTTTGGAAGCACATCGACTTTCAGTCTGGAAAAGCTCCTAAAAATCTTGATTCAGTACACTGGCACAATCTGAAAATTGTCTAAGTGATGTTACTTTGGAGACCTGTACCAAGAGTTTATTTTTTGAAGCAACAATAGTTCAGAGTACCTCATGTAGTTTTTTTCTGCAAGGCTCTGATCTTGTTTATATATATATTGAAAATACAAATTATAGCCTGAAGTTTATAGTAGGCTCTTTAAACAGGTATTAGAGGGAAGCAAAAAACCTATTTGAGACACTGAGAAGCTGCAGTTATTTTAATCCAGTGACCAATAATATCAGAAGGGGGGAAAGTAAAATTTTCTATTGATGTACAGTACATTACCATTTCCTAAGAGGCTAATGAGTGTTTTCTCGGAGGGTAAGAACATATTATGGATTGTGAAACCATTGAAAAATCTCCAAAGCCTTCCCATAAAGTATACAGTTTGTGAAATATCTCTCTGAATAGCATGTTTCCTAAACAAGCATAACCTAGGATAGACTGAGCATCTTTTCTGATTTGACATTTCCTCCCATACAGATTTTATAATAATGTTAATCTATTTAAGAAATATGGGCCAGACACAATGTCTCACTCCTGTAATCCTAGCACTTTGGGAGGCTGAATCAGGAGGATAGCTTAAAGCCAGGAATTCAAGACCAGCCTGGGCAACATAGCAAGACTCCATATCTATAAAAATAAAAATAAAATTACCCTGGCGTGGTGGCATGCACCTGTCATCCCAGCTGCTCGGGAGGCTGAGGCAAGAGGATTGCTTGAGCCCAGGAATTAGAGGTTGCAGTGAGCTGTGATTACACCACTGTGCTTCAGCCTGGGCAACAAAGCAGACAGAGTAAGACCCCATCTCAAAGAAAAGGAAATGAAAAAAAGAAAAGAAAAGAGGAGAAAATAAATATGGAGCACATCTAACTAATCTAATTATTTTTAGTATACATATTTTTATAAGGCACAATAACAAACTTTTGCAAATTTCTAGGGGCTTTGTATGAAATCTCAAAAATGATCTCAAGTGTGAAAAGTATTCTGAAAATTTTCTTTGATTTTTTTCTTACTTTGTAATCCAGTCTTGAGAAGGAAAAAGCAAAACATTTGTAAGAAAATATGGTAGTTTGATTAATATCGGGTTGTGAATCCCTGAGAAATAACACTTGGTTACTTATTTAGTCAAGGTGACAATAAAATATTTTCAAATAGACGTATGGTTATATTATGGAAACTTAGTTCTTAATAAGTGAGGAAATTTCATTCCTTAAAAAAAGAGAGCATGACAAAGTCAACCAAAAACAGACCTTATTCTGCTGAGATATGGACTCTCTGATCTTTGGGTAGATTACACGGAAGACAAAGCTCTAATACCAATTTATTATCTTATCAGAGACATAGTCAAATTCTAGGATTGCACTAATAGATTTGGCAGTAAAAGTTGCATAACTTCCCTTTTTTTCTTAAATTACCTTTGTGAATATGTCCATCAAAACCGTATGAACTTTGGCAAATTTAACACATTTCATAGGTTCTTTATAGTCTGAAAAGTATTATAAACCAAAGCAGATAAATTCACCCCTTTCAAGCCTCTCTCCATTTGTCTCCTCCCTCCCTCCAGAACACGCTTTGTCATGTTCTGGAACAGGATGAACTTTAGTTTAGAACAAAATTACTCTCCTTTTCCTTTGAAAAACAAAATCTATATTCAGCTATAGTATGTCTAAGATAGCCTCAACCATCCAAATTAATTAAAGTAAAATTCTATTTTACAGAAAAAACCAAATGGTAGATAATTGACAATGATCTGTCATTCATAAGCCTTTTAGCATATCAGCAAATCTCATGAATACTAATAATGTAATACATCACAACCACGCCCCTCTTTTTCACACCTTTCTCACCTTATTAAAGAAGGAAAAATGAACATGTTCATTAACATAATCCAAGGACACATCCACTCTATAGAGTATAGTAAAATCAGAAGCAAACTTACCATTATGCTTAGTAATCAATGTTTCAGTAGTCCATCACAATTATAAATTATCCAGCTATTTGAAGATCATTCAAAAAGTAACTAAATTTAACATTAGTGCAAGTATCTGAATTACCTAAGGATTTTGGAAATTATATTTAAGCTGACACACTATAAAACACGATTACTGTTATAAATAATGTTTGTTGGAATTTTGATTCAATTGAGTTTAACACAAATTTGCATTATTCATAATCTTAAACAGCATGTGGGAGTCATGTCAACTTATTTGGTCGCAAAACCAATATAATAAAAAGATTAAGAAGCTCATCTTAACTAGTCTTTCACAAGAAAACAAACATGAGATTTTCTTTTCTCATGAGAGAAAACAAACATGAAAGTTTTCTTTGTTTTTTTTTTTTTGTGACTATGCTTACTTGACCCTTTGTAATGAATAATTCAAGAAAAAGACAAAAAGCTATTATAGATTTTTAAACCCAAAATTATTAAACAAGTCTAATTTGTCCAAACATTCAACATAATCATAGAAACTTAGATTCTTATGCAAAAATGATTTTGAGCTAGCAGCTTACATAGACATTTTCCCCTAAGAGTCTAGCACATTTAAAATAATTAAAAGGTCAGTTTATTTCTGTGAATTTAGTAAATATTCTATTTTTATAACCACTTATTTATCTCATCAAGCCAATCAGAACACATTTCCCGCAATTCAACAATCTAATTTATTAACCCTTCCCAGTCAGGGAAATATTTCACACACATTGAGAGGTAAGAGCTTTTCTGATCACAGGTACACAGAAACATAAGAGTTTTTATCTCATTTTACAACCTAGCCACAGATCTGAAGTAAACATAATAATACAAAAACTCATGGGTCTAGATCTCAAACAACTCTTTTTCTTCCCAGTGGACATGAAATTCTTTATCGATTTGAGCTCATGAATAGTCGCTAACTGGATTGTTTTCTTCCACCCAGCAGAGAATGGGTTTTATCGTCCTTCCACAGCAATCACCAAATGGTCAGATCATACAGCCAAATTCACAGTTTTAACTGCCACCCGTAGAGAATAACATACCAGCCATGAGGAAACTAGGAGGGGTGGGATTAAAACTAGACGAAAAAGCTTAGAGAGTTGGAAAAGTTTAAAGTACTCTTAATACTTGGAATTCATTCACACTTGGAGCCAAAAAAACATGCATCTGGACTGAATAGTCCATAAGGCGTACAACTCTTGCAACACGATTTACTTGTCTCTCTTAGGTAAGTTTTACTTGGCACATTGATGGATGACCTCCAAAACTGTTAAGAATAGTTCTCAAAATACTTTAAAAAAATAATTCCATGCAAATACAGAACAAACATGTCAAAAATTTTATTTAATTTATGAATTAATAAGGAGCACTTTAAAGATACTAAAACAGGCCCAAGAAACATTTTAGGGGCGAGATGTATATAGGAATTTAATAAAAGAACATTAGGATGAGATAGCTGGCTTAGATACAAAAGTGGTTCATGTCTTCCGGGGCAATAAATTGTAAGTTTTGCTGCTGCATCTGTTCCACTGGACAGAAATCATTTGCCTCTCGGCTAGACAAAAACCTGAGCCGAGTACTGCCCTGAAGGACACACAGTAGTCTCTTTTGCCTATTTCCAAGTTTTGGATACCCTTTCTGATGATCTATTTTGTTATAATACTTACTCCTTTTTACCTTGCATGAAATTAATGTGTATAAGTCCTTTCTTGATCCACACACAGCCTTCTAGTTTTTATGATTTCCTGCCTTGGCTCTCTCTCGGGGAACTGTGTTTCAATTCCAGAATCCCAAGTGGGGAATCTAATTGGCCTGGCCCATATTTTCACCTAGGCCAAAGGTTTGGTCAGCCTATGGATGAGATCTTTTCGATCTATTTTCTGCTCCTGAGCTAATTAGCTACAACTGGAGGGCCGCAATGGCAGTGAGCGGAGACTGTTACTTAAGTCAGGGGCTAAAAGTGGGGCAGGTACAGCGTCCAAAAGGTATAGTAATATTGCATCAAGAAGAAAATCAGTCCCATGTGAAAGGATTGAGGAAGACCTCAGAGAGGTCAGGGCTTTTCAGATATTTGCGATTTCAAGGCTTACAAACACAAGACACCATGGACTAAGTCAGGGATGTCTAACACTGGGCACTAGTTCTTTCTGCTTTCTCTTCACTCTGCCCATATATCCAGAACCTATCTTCTTAACTTTTCCCCTGGTCCAACCCAATTCTAGGCCTTTCCTCTGGGAAATACCTAAGCTGTCTCTAAGGTACTTATGCTTATTATTTTTTTTTATCCCGTTAATTTTTAAGTATAGTGATTGTACTCAATTCTTCAGGTATAGGTATTCGAAGCTGATGATGAACACTATAAAGTGCACTTGCCTATCTTTTAGTTATTCTGCAAAGTAATGATATCTTGAGGGAATGAATTGGAACAACTTTGTAAGATTAAAATCTTATAAGAAGCCTTTGGGAGCATGATTGTACAGAGGTAATGCATTTTTAAATTCCTTGCAACTATTGCCAGTAACAGTTTAGAGATTATTAACATGGAAAGAATATTAAAAATGTAATTTGCTTCTCATATTTTATTGCCCTAGTTTATATTCTGTGTTTTGGTAAGCTTGGGTGATTTGGGACTCTTGTGTGAAGTCAGTGAGATTTTTTGTTATCTTGGTGATTATGCTGCTAAAAAGGCTTAGGAGAGATGATCTTACCAGTGCTTCCACGAATTTGTTCCAAGGACTTTTACAAGAAGTGACTTCAGAAATGGCCTTTAGGAGTGGAGTCAAGAGCATAATAGGGAAGAAAAAAAGAAAAGAAAGGTGAGTTTTAAAATGCTTCCTAGGTGTTTCTGATATTCTGATCTGATTCCCTATTGAGAACAGCTAAGTGAAAGGGTTTGAAACGATGACTACAGAACAGATAAATTGTGTGGGACTTAAGGAGTAAACCTATAAAAACCAATTTTAAAAGCAGCAGCTCTAGAAACTTAGATAGCTACTAGACTAATAAAAAGAAGTTAAAATGACGACTCATAGGTTTAGAAATCAGGGCTTATCATCTTGCCTCTGCCTTTAAGAGAAAACACCGGTAAATTTGCACAGGGGTGGGGCGGGGGGGTTCTTGTTTTATGTTTTTCTTTACAATGTATCAGGTTTCACAGTGGGAAAAGCAAAAAAAAAAAAATCTGTGACTGTTTTCATGATTCATTGGTAGAAATTTTTGTTTTCACATATACACAAAAAGATAAGTGTTTCTGATCTCCTTGTATTCAGGTCCTATAAGAAATAAGCTGTTTGCTAATGCTTTTATAACAGACCAAATCACACAGTAAGATCCCACTTTTTTGACATGAGCCTCTGCTAAGATATCTTTTCATTTTTCATAAACTGTTTCTTGAGCATTCTTGATATTTGAAAGCAATTAACTCTTGATGAATGCCTAGATGATTTGTATGTATACTACCCCATATTTTTCAGAGTCTCTGAACAGTCATATATTAATGTCTTCACATTTTTTAAAAAAGGGTGCAAGCTTTCACAGCAGGGTGGCAAAATAATTCTGAGTGTGCAATACTGACAGTCATTGTATGCAGTGAAAAAGAAAAATGTGGCTGAGTGCAAAATTCACAAGATAGAAAGCCACACAGAACATGGCTCCAACCAGCAGATCACAGCTTCTGACTATGAATAACAAGCAAATAAAAAAAGGAAACACTTCTTTAATCTATAGTGCTTGCTTTATATTTTCTGAAGTGGTACTGTATGTTTTCCTCTACAATAATAAATCCTTTTCTGTGGGATGACTGGATTCTAGCATTCAGAGTTGGCTTCCCACAAAGGAAAAACAAAACCACCACCGCACTGATGCCCAGCTGGTGATACTTGAGGGGCCGTGTGGTGTCATGGAGGGGGAGCTCAGGGGCAGAAGTATGAACACAAGGCTTCCATTTCTAGTGGGTCTCTTTGAGCCAATCATGTAATTACTTTTTAGCCTAATTTCCTCTTTTGTCTGAGTAATAAAATACTTTCCTATCTACTTCACGTCATTTTTCAAGGCCCAGGTAATAATATTTTTCAAGGCTTATGCGATAATACCAAGTAAACTTAAAGCACCAATTTAAAAGGTTCCCTGTTCAAAATAAATCTCTCAAAGAGCTCAACTGTAATTTTTCCATGTTACCATCTCTCCTGAATTTCTTCCAAAACTTTGAAAAAGTAACTGATTAGCTTTCTAAATTATCCCTAGAAGTTCTTTCAGCACATTAGTAAATGCACCTGTCGGCTGTCTATTTGGAAACCATGCTTAACTAAAGATTTGTGTCAGTCCCCTCATGACAGTCTCTGCTTTAAGAAGTTGGAAGTCACAGTCAAGTGTCTCTCTGGCCAGCCCACACGGAGAGACCCAGCAGCCAAAAAGCCACAGGTTATGCTCTGGGTAGTACACTTGTTGCAATTGGTCAATGTTCCCAATTGGTCAATGAAACAAGGTGGGCATTTTCTTGCCAAGATTTAGCTGCTTCTTTTAAAATAAGCACAGTGACTCACTCAGGTGACTTATTAAACCTAGCCTTTACAATCTGGCTTGTATTCAAATCCTCGCTTCATGAACTACGTAACCATGTTTACCTTTGTCTATAAAATTAGGGTAGTAGTCAAGTCCACCTTCAAAATGTATCCAGAGTTTGATTGTTCTGAAGGAAGAGAACAAGTAGGATCAATGGAAGGGTTTTATAGGTCTGGCCCAGGAGGAAAACACACCACTTTCACCATCACTCCCACAGCTGCCTCTTGGTCCAAACCATCATCATTTGTTCACTGCTGTATCTTCAGAACCTAGAACAGTGGTTCTAAGCTTATACATAAAAGAAATTCAGAAAATATTTGTACAAGAAATAATCATTTTATGATTTTATGAGAAATAAATATGTCTTATAATCCCTAACACGTGCTTGACACATAGAACATGCTCCATCAATGTTAACTGTGTATTAGACTAGCTGTGTTTTCAGTGATCTCCATTGCATGGAATTTCCTACACATGAAGCTTGCATGTTGCCCTGCTCCTTTGTACTTTTTCCCCACTGTCTTCAGGCTTCTTCTGGTGGGTGACAGCACAGGCCAACAGAGCATATTGGCATAAAGAGGTATTGCAGAGTATAACTACAGTAAACGAAAACAGCCTAACTGGAGATATTTAACAATTCAAGAAACAAGCTCTTTAGCTTTCTCACTCTCCTGTTCTTTGTGCTAGATTAATCAGAATCACACAGCCTAAACTGTTAGAGATTCCTTAAACATGGCTGCAGTTCAGAACCTTGTTGTTCAGCAACTTTAACTAAAGAGAAATGTCGTTAATTCTGTTACAACAGAAATCAAATGAGATCATCAATTGGGAGTCCATTCGCAAGCTCTTGTCTCACTCTTTACACAGAAAGGAACTTTCTACAACTGAGAATCATATCTATTTATTATGTCTGAACCTTCGATATATACACAAAATAGCCCCAAAGTCTGTTAAAGAAATATAATTTGTATGTAACAGGATAAATAGGCCTTGCTTATTTATTCTCCAAACATTTTTATGCATATTATCTTACAAGGAATAAGTAAATAGTAATAATCAATATGTGTCTACTTTAGTTAATTGGAAGATATAGAGCTATTAAAGACCAATAATCAACTAGTCATTTAAAATGCCTGAAGTCTAGATTAATGGTTCAAAGGGGAAGAATTTCCCTTTCCTTTATTTAAACTCTTATTGTCCTTTCAAGCCCTCTGAACTGATATGGTTCTATCAGTAGGCAGAAATCACACAGTAATTTAAACAGAGAAATTTTAATATAAAGAATTATTAAACTATCTTATGAAAGTAACTATGAAGTTGGAAAGAGACTTCTAAAGGGCATCTTAAGACTGAGGGAGAATAGCCAAAGAAGGGCAGACTTGGAAAGGTGGTTCATACCTCATTGAAGCAAGTAATGGATAGTGAAGAATGTCACTGGATTACAAGGTTCGCACCCTCCAGGCAAGCAGAAACAACCCAGAGGGGCGCAGGTGAGCCAAGCTTGGAGACAGACATGCAGAGGGGGTAGGTGCACAGAGGGAAACAGGCACTACTGTGGATGCGAAGCCTGAAGCACATGATGTCTGCAGTAGAAGGCCCTTGAAGCAAACCTCCAGGGGTGCAGCCAAGCCAAGGCTGATGGGCAGGCATGCACAGGGAGTAAGGTACCACTGTGGGTGCTTCTGGAACTGAGAGCTGGAAAGATCTTCTTCAGGAACCTAGTGTACTTCTCTGTGTGGTTCTGGGTTGCTGTGTAGACAAAGGTCAGTTGGCTAGCTTGCTGGATCGCCAGCTCAGTGGGGCTCCCGGTGTACATGCACATGTAGCTGAGGACAAGGTGAAGGGAGCAGTGATCGCGGTTGTCTGGGACTCCCAATGACGCCACCGCTGCCCATCCAATGCTGTGAGAATGTGAACAACTTACATAGCCATACTGAGTCTCTATTTCCTCAATTGTCAAATCAGTATAATAGTGTCCACTTCGTGGGATTGTGGTGGAGATTAAATGATTTTGTCACATGTAAAGGACTTAGTATATTCATAACACATAATTAGTGCTCATTATGTTATTTCCCTTCTCTGCCCTAAATTTACTATCAGTCTAATATTAGGAATTCATTCATTCAGTAAATACATTACTGTGTGTTTGCCACGTACTGTCATTGGTGCTGAAACTCTGCTCTGGTGACTAACTTCTTTCAAGCCCCCATTTATCATTCATAAAAGGGTGTGATAATGATATTATACCAAGTACAAAGGATTGTTCAGACAATTTTTTTTTTTAGATAGGGTCTCGCTCTGTCACCTAGGCTGGAGTATAGCGGTGCGATCATAGCTCACTGCAACCTCAGAACTCCTGGGTTCAAGCGATCCTCCTGCCTCAGCCTCCTGAGTAGCTGGGACTACAGGCACGTGCCACAACGCCCAGCTAATTTTTTTATTTTTTGTAGAGATGAGGTCTCACTATGTTGCACAGGCTGATCTCAAACTCCTGGCCTCAAGTTATCCTTCTGCCTTGGCCTCTCAAAGTACTGGGATTACAGGCAATTTAAATGAATTAATGTATGTGAAAGATTTTTATTCCTGTATTTCTGATGAAATCATTATCATGCATCAAGTGAATATGCTTTCTTTAGCTTTGGACATGAGATCTGTGAAGTCTTTTCTTCTTTATCCTGTATTTTCAATAAAAGAATTTTAAAATTGGCAGTAAAAACATTCAAACATGAAATTTTATATCTTTTAAATTGTTCTTAAGTAAACTCAGTTCCTTTTTGGATAATTGGATTGAATATTCTTTTACTATAGAGAAGAGTAAAGATTTATATCACTTTATCATAGAGAAAAATGGTTTTATATCATCATATAGGAGTGCCTTTTCCATCAGCAACCCCTATTATCTGATTGCTCTAAGGCAGAACAAATACAGGTGAACAATTCTCAAATTAAAAAGAAGTTCTCTTTGTTATCTGTCTTCTAAAGTTCTACAGAACAGACACCTTACTCATTTAACATAGATATACATTGTGTAACGGATTATCCTGAAGAGTACAGAGGATGTAGGCTTATCCAGACTCCAAAAGATTGGAATTTAAAAGAAAAAATATGAACAGAATTAGTTATTCTAACTGTCTTGATAAGTGTATCTTAGAGGGAATGAATTATAAAAACCTTCTGGTAGTGTTCAGAGAGTTAGGATGCCCAAAACTAAGATTACAGTACTGGGCAGCATGACAAAGCCTAGAGGAAAACCATGGAAGTGGCTATTTCAGGTGGGATGGAGGTAAAAACACTGCAGAGAAGAGGCTTAGTAACCGAGAGGCCAGGGTTTTTGTGGGTTCATCAATGCAGGTATTGAAGTCACTAAATCAATGCAAGAGCAGCGCTGGAGATACTGGCAGTGAGCCAGGAGATCAAATCTTTAGCAGTAAGAGGGAGTGATCCACGACCTTTAAATAATTGTGCAAGGAGAGATATCAGCTGATACATTTTATTCGTAAGGGATTTAGAGCTGGGGATGAGGATGATTAAGAAGAAAGCAAGGAGAAAGTTATAGAAGAGGCATTTGCAGCAATAGCTTTGAGTGTAACTGTCTGATTATTTCCTTAAGTTTCTAAATAAAATTCAAAGGCTCTGAACACATTTGAAGTCTAGATCCAATTGCCAAATTATCCTCCAGAAATATGGCATCAATTTACAATTTTACCAGTTTATGAAAGAATTTCCTTTTTATGATCCTAGATAATGGATAATTTTAAATGGAAAATTATCCATTTAAAAAAATATTTAGGAATTTTGAATGCAAAATTAATACCTGATTGTTTTTTCCATCTCATTATATTCATTAAATTGACATCTATCGAGTGTTTACTGTGTGTCAGGCATTATGCTAGACTCTGGATATGTCCCTGCTCTCATGAAGGTTACAATCTCGGGAGAGGAAAAATTTTAATCAAATAATTAATTTCCATGTGACAACTGTGAGAGAAGAGAAGTACTAGTACTGCAAGGCTGTATAACAAGGAGAACCTAACCAATCTTGGAGGTCAAGTAGATACTTTACAAAGAAGCTAGATTTAAGCTGAGTCTTGATAATTAAAGGAAGCTGGTTAAATATTTTTAAATTGTTTTTGGCTATTTTATTTCTTCATTTTTAGGTTTTCTGACCATGTGCTTTACACTCTTTTAGTTGAAATTATATCTGCTTTTAAATAGACAATGTATAATTTTAGATGGTTTTTCTTACGGAATAACTTGCAATAGCACACTGAGATGCTGTCTTTGCAATGGCTAAGTTCTTTACATAACACTGAACACATCTCCTCTCCCTATGGCATACTCTTTTTTTTTTTTTTTTTTTTTTTTGAGGCAGACTCTCACTCTGTTTCCTGGGCTAGAGTGCCATGGTGTCAGCGTGGCTCACAGCAACCTCAAACTCCTGGGCTCAAGCAACCCTCCTGCCTCAGCCTCCCGAGTAGCTGGGACTACAGGTATGCACCACTATGCCCGGCTAATTTTTTCTACATATATTTTTAGTTGTCCATATAATTTCTTTCTATTTTTAGTAGAGACGGGGTCTCGCTCTTCCTCAGGCTGGTCTCGAACTCCTGAGCTCAAATGACCCACCCGCCTCGGCCTCTATGGCATACTCTTATAGCAGACCCAACCTTCCCAGCCATGGGGGTGGACATATGACCATGAGTGGGCTAATAGCTATACCCAACCACCTGATCCAAAGTTGGGCACATGCTCAGGTCCAGTAGGAGTCTTCCAATTAACTGAAACTGGTTGTGGGAAGCTTGCTGTCTTCTTCAGATATAAATCTGTAAGGTTGTAAATCCAGAGCTTTCTGTGGCCACAGTTGTATGCTTGTGAGAATAAGTAGCTTGGTAGAACAAAGTTAATATGCAGAGAGAAATAGAGAGGAGATACTAAGATGGAAACAAAGGAAGGAAGAGTGAGAGCAAGGAAGAGAGAGAGAAGAGAGAGAATACCAGTCAAGTCCCTGCATGCAGCCAGACCTGAGGTCAGGCCAGGCTAGCCTTCTGTTGCTTAGGTGATCCCAGAAAGCTCTCACCGATAAGTCTTATGAATATTCAAACACCCATTAGCAACCCGCAGAATGCCTTGTTGAAGGCATTAATAACATTTTCTTATCTAACTTAGTAGCTGACACAGGATAGGAACTTAATAAGTACTTGTTGAACAAATGATTCCAGCAACAAAAAATTTTAAATCGTACAAAGAAAGAGTTTTGTTGTTGTTTTTCCTGTTTTGTTTTGTTTCTTGCAGCACTGGCAAGATCTTAACCTCGCGCTGTCTGGATAGCTTCAGGAAAGCTAGACAGGAACTGGCTCAGAAATAGCAAGAGCATCAAGGCTGTATGTCTTAACTTGATTTTCGGGGATGAGATATGTTTGAACTCACATTTATTTAATAAATGTCCTATTATAATGTTTCTTCTGGATGCCTTCTTCCTGGTGGTTTTTTGTTTTGTTTTGTTTTGTTTTGTTTCCATTCCATGTACTCATGTATTAGTAAACTTCATTTGCCCTTCTTCCTGTTGGGTGAACCAACTACTATGGGGCATCACTTGTGGGGCGAAAAAGGAAGAGAAAAAGCCATCATTTTCCCCATACCTGTGAGTATATCTTTGCTGCTGTCTGTGATCATCAAATATTTTAAATGAAATCCATTCATTCTATACAACATAAAGGAGGAGGAAGACAAATAATGCAGCCTCTGTTACATGGTTAAAAGCAGAGGTGTAAGGGATAGGTGGAGCCAGTAAAAATGATCCTAGCAAAAAAAAAATTTTTTTCCACTTTTAAATGAGGGAAGGATCATCTTTCATCTGTATTTCTTACTCACATTCAGCCCAAAGAATTCTATTAGAAAATAAAACGCCATAAAGTAGATAGGAAAATACACTCTTTGCATTGCAATAAAAGCTTGCATTTGGCATTACTTTAAAAAAAATAAATAAATAACCTTGGGCTGCAGTCCCCAACCCTCCAGGCTGCGGACGGCCTGCTCTGCAGCCTGTTAGGGACCAGGTCGCCGAGCTCTGTCCCACGCCACCCCCACACCGTGGAAAAATTGTCTTCCATGAAACTTAGCAAGGGGTGGGGAGTGGGAGGGGAGCCAAACAGCAGGAGGTAAGCTTCATCTGTTTTTGTTTTTTGTTTTTTTGAGACGGAGTCTCATTCTGTCATCCTGAGTAGAGCGAGAGTGCAGTGGCGTTACTGTAGCTCATTGCAACCTCCAACTCCTGTGCTCAAACGATCCTCCTGCCTCAGCCTCCCGCCTAGCTGAACTACAGGTGGGCTCCACAACGCCCAGCTAATTTTTCTATTTTTAATAGAGACGGGGGTCTCACTCTTGCTCAGGTTGCTCTCCAACTCCTGAGCTCAAGTGAATCCTCCCGCCTCTGCCTCCCTGAGTGCTAGGATTACAGGCCTGAGCCACCACATCTGGCTGCTTCATCTGTATTTACCACTGCTCCCATGAAACTGGTCCCTGCTGCCAAAAAGGCTGGGGACCATTAAGCTAGAGGAAAGAAACATGAAATTACTTCTAAATCCTATTGTCATTAATGCCACCACATAACTAATAGTATAGACTTGTATGGCCAGTTTTCCTTTGAAAAGCACTTTCTTATGCATTAATTTATTTTATTTCAACACATGGTGTGATGGGAAAGTCATAATCTCTTGAATCAGGAAGTTTGCTGTGCTTTTGGACAAGTCACTTAACCTCTCCAAGCATGTTTCCTCTTCTATAAAATATGGGTAGTAATATCTACTCATCTGACAGGTTAAGAAAATGAGGGACACCTAGATTAATGACTTGCCCAAGGTAACATCAAATGTCTGGCAGAAGCAGAAAATGGAACACAGGCCCTTTGTCTTTTCCAGGATTCCTTGAAGTATATTATAAATAATTGCTATTGCTTTGTGTATAGTATATAAACAATTTAGGAAAAATCGTTTCTATATTCTGTAGAAGAACTTTAGAATAATGATGTTAATTTGTAACACATGATAAATATTAATAATATAGGCAGTTTTTTAAAGTGTGTAATAAAAAATCTGGCCCACATTCCTCTAGCCCTGGAATGAACACAATAGCCAGTATTTCTCTGTGCGTGTATATAGAAACAGATTAAAGAGCAAAATTTTTGTTTTTGTTTATCGGCATTTCAGCCAAAGGCTCAAAGCTGAAAACAATATTCTATATTCTACAGAAGTATGAAAATGCTACCAGATTCTCCCTCTAAGGGTTTCTAGCTTCAATCCATTTTCTGCTTCAATGATCTGTCTAGTACTGTCAGTGGGTGTTGAAGTCCCCAACTATTAAGATGCTACTGTTTATTTCTTTGCTTAGAAGAAGTTGCTTTATGAAACTGGGAGCTGATGTGTTAGGTACATATATATTTAGGATTGTTATGTCTTCTGGTTGAATTGCTCCCTTTACCATTATATAATGACCATTTTTGTCTTTTTCTTTTAACCATTCTCGATTTAAAGTCTATTTTATCTGATATGAGCATGGCTACACCTGTTTGCTTTCGGTTTCCATTTGCATGGAATTTTTTTTCCTGTCCCTTTACCTTGAGTCTTTGCAAATCCGTGTAGGTTAAATGTGTTTTAGAAGATGGAAAATACTTAGGTTGTGATTTTTCAACCAGTCAGCAAGTCTATGTCTTTTAAGTGGGACATTCAGTCCGTTCACATTCAGTGTTATTATTGTTATTTAAGATGCTGTCCCATTCATCATATTGGGTGGTATCTTGTTGTTTTGTTTTCCCTCTTGTGCTATTTGTTTTTTCTCCTCAATAATTCTCTCAAAGAGGTTTTCCATGCTTTTTGCTTTTTCTTATTCTCCCTCTGAGATAATTTGTATATTGGCTCACTTCACATAGTCCCATATTTCTCTGAGTGATTGCTCATTCTTCTTTATTTATGTTTCTACAGCTTTGACTGACTGGGTTAATCTGAAAGCCTTATCTTCAAGCCCTGAAATCCTTTCTCTGCTTAATCTGGCCTGTTGTTAAAGCTTGCTGCTATATTTTGTAATTCTCTAAATGACTCATTTCTTTAAGTTCTGTTATATCCTTTCTTATGTTGTCTATCTCTTTAGAGAGTTTTTCATTTTTTTTCATTCATCTCCTGAAATATTTTTTTGGCTTTTCCTATTGCTTTTTACCTTCTCTTCTATCTCATTTATCTTATTTGCCACCCATATTCTGAATTCTAGTTCTGGCATTTCAACAATTTCCTTTTGGTTGGAGTCTGTAAATGTGGACCTATTGTGATCACTTAGGAGTGTCAAACTAGGTTGCCAGAATTCTTTTGCTGGTTTCTTCTCATCTGAAACCTCTTCTCTCAGCTCAGGGAAGATAGGTTTGTGGTGCACCCCTTCTCCTTTGTTGAGATGTCTCCTGCTTAGTGAGAAAAAAGAAAAGTCCCTAGATAGCACTTGTGTCTCACTCTGGAGGATTGACCCAAAGGGAGAAGGGCAGATACACTGAGAGCCTGTAACACAGCTGTTCTCTGGTGTTGTCCTGCTCCCATGTGGTTGTCACAGTCTAAGCCACTGCTGGGGGATATTCCTAGGGAATGGTGGCTTGGTCCCCAAGCCTCTGTTAGGTTTCTGATTCTGATGATTTTTTTTTTTTTTTGACTAGCATCTGTTTGCTTATTTTATTGAATAAGCATTTCTTTTCTCATTCAATTAAGTACTAGAGGGAAATTGTGCTTCCTCCCTGTTCCATCATTTTTACTCAGACATTATTAGTAAAAAATTAAATTATCCTACCCTCATCATGTTTTTATTTTTGATTCATTCAACAAGTAATATCTACTTATTGAATACCTACTTTGTGCCAAGCATTGCACCTATACTCTTACAGACCAGAAGAGAAAAATATTTCCATAATGCAAAAATTTCATGAGCTCTTTCTCCATCCTCTCCAAATTGTGTCATCAGTACTTTTGATTTTATCACTTTGGCATCTTAGGAACTTTTCAAAATTTCTAGTTAATTGTGCACACCCCTAACCTTGTCTGCATAACCGTTCATGACTGCTATTCTCTCTTATCTCCTCCATCAGCTTTGACAAAAACAGAAAGATCTCTGTACCAGGAAATAAGGCTGTTAGTATTCAAAGAACTGTAGAGCTGAAATCACAAACAACAATAAAATTAATTGGTATAGGCCTTGAAAACACAGATTCATAACCAGGTGTGGATTCTAAGAAAACAAGAGAAACAAAAGCATTCTGCTTTATTAACTAAATAAGTATCTGCGAGTTTTTTATCCCTAGATCTTCACCTTTCAGAGAGGTCCCTTGAGCCTCTACAAGCATACAGGGCAGGAACCAGGTAGTTGAGATCACAAACCTCATTATCCCCTGAGGCCTTGTCTGCCCTGAGTACTTGTGGGAGAAAAGGATGACAGGACCATTAGTATTGTCTCTTACATGTGCAAAAGGGATTGTCAAGACTACATGTGATTGGAAATCTCTTCCACTCTTATGAGCAGATCTGGAGATGTTGTCAAGCAGCATAGCATTTTCCAAATTGAGTGCTGCCATGCGTGTAGCAGGCTACGTGCCTGGTGTGCAAAACTGGACTGTTCATGGATCAGGTGAACACATGGTGTTTGTTCTCTAATCAGAAATGCAATTTCTGCATGATAATACCCTACTACTAGTAAATTATTTCTTTGTAGTTAAGTATTACCTGTTATATGCTGATACATAACCACATGTTGCATTGAGTCCCATACTCCTGTTCAGAAGATTCTTTTTGTATTAAACTTTAGGTCTTTAGTTCTTCTTCCTTTGGTATGTTTGATGGTGTTTTGCATTTTATAGAATTATTCCAACTAAGCAAGCGGTGGAATTGGTATATATGTGTATCTTGCAATAAGATGCAGCAGAGACTCTCTTAGATGCTGTAATTTAGGAATAAGTCAATATTGATTAATCCAAAGAGTGTGACATGATTTTTACTTTTTAAGTCAGTTAAATATAATGCCTTTCTTAGATACATAATTAAAATAAACAAAAAGAAAGGTGAGATTCTTGAGATATACTGTAAAAAGGATCTAGGGTTTCTGGACCCCATGATCTGAAATGTTACTTCAAGATTCAAAAATATAACTATAGGGTGCTGTATTTTGTTTTCTAACAGAATGCAGAAGTCTTGAGGTCTGTCTCACGAGAATAGCTATAAACTGTAGCCCTGCCTTGACGGGGCTCTGGGAATTTGGTCATGGATGTTTACAATGTGTCTTTCGCAGGACACATCTTTATCCTGGCAGACAAGCCTAATGCCTCAGTATCTGACCCGTGACCAGTGTTCCTCTCATAGGAAATCTGTTTATACTGATAGACACCCTTGTGGCTCTTGTCTGACCTGTGTCCAGTTTATTCCTACCGAGATAGCCACTCTCTAGGAGAGCCCTACCAGGAAAGAAGTTAAGTCCAGGTATGTACATCAGGTGAGACACAGAGGTGGCAACTCAACAAAACCTATAAAATGACAGATGTAATTAACTATCTACAGATCAGCGAGAAGAGGGCTGCCTGCCTTACAGGGCCAATGGGAAGTGGGGAGCTATTCAAGACACACACACTCAACCAGCAGTGGGGAGCAAAAGAGAGAAAGAGGGACCTGTGGGCTGAAGGCTTTATTGGAGGGATGTTATCCAAGCAGGTTTCCCACAGGGAGCTCTAATTGGTGGATTTCGAGCAACCAGCACAAGTTCCACGGGATCATGCTATGCCTGAGAGATGGTCGCTGCAGAGTATCTGCATAGTCAATGTGGGGTGTGAGGGTCGGTGGGGAGAGTCTACTAGGCTGTATCTAGCTGCCTCATAGGAAGGTGATCACAGGAGGTGCTTGTATAAGGCAAACATCTGGATCAACCATATTAAGGAACTGGGAGAAAGCAGAGAACTGGAAATTTTGTCAAGGGTAACTAAGATCACTTCTTACATGAGAAAGTTAAATCTATATTCCAAATGAATGCTGAGCCAACATAAAATTATAGAAAATCACTACACAGGTAGAAATGTAAATACTTTGGGCTGATAGTCCATTAAGCTCCTGAAACTTTTATGTACATGATTATAGTAGACAACTATCATTCTTGATGCCCTGTACCTATGCTTTCTTCTCCTGATAATGAATCTTGATCTTTCAAAAGGGAAACCAACATCTTCCCTGCTTTCTGCCCAGGCTCATGAGGGGAACATGTGGTTCTATGTTAATCTAAGTACATTCAAAATACAATCATCATAAGTCACCAGCCTGGTCACATTCAGTGTTTGGCTCTTATAGAGCAAAAAGATGTTGCCGGTTGGATTTATACTAGCTCTCTGATCCTTCTTCATGAGGTCTGGAGCTGAAGCCAGCACAGCTAGGCTGTTACAGAAGATTTCTTTTATAGGAATTCATAGGAGCTGGAATTAGAGGAATAATTGGAGAATTGAGAATGAGACCAAGATATTGAATCAATGTACAGAGTCTAAAGAGGTTACAAAATATGGAACCACACTGGGGCAACAGCAGTTGGAACATATATGTGGGAATCAGAGAGTCAAAAAATGATAGGTTAAGCAGGCACCAAAAGAGGGCTATCATCTAAGGCTAGCTTTTTTTCTCCTTTTTATAGCATTATGCTTAAATAAGTCTGCTTTATTTAAATGCAAACACCGGATATCCACCTGTTATACAAATGGTACTTAGATCATAAAATATCTGTAAAGCTGGTATATATTAATGCATTCATAGATCACTGTACATCTGCTTATAATGCCGTCAGTTACTATAAACTTAAGCCTTATGTGCAAAATAACAGGAGATAAAAATCTGAGGTTTGAAAGTGTTCCTGGAAAGCATCTGTACAGTGACATCCCTAGAAAGCATTCCAGAGGACCACAGCAATCGTTTACAGTCCAGTGACTAAGACATTCTGGGCAAAGTTTCAGATCAACTACAGTGCTATTAATTGTGACGTTGAGCCCCTGTCCCTTGTGCAGACCACACTCAGATTCTGCAGTTTCAAAGTCAGCCAGGAGGAAAAACGAGTGGGAAACCTCTCACTAGGCAGTCAGCACAAGGCTATAGCCTCAGAATTGCTGCTCTGCTGAATTCCCTAGTCATTAAATTGTATTTTTAATAACCACAGACACAAAGGATGTCAGCTATTTAAGAGCCACTCCTTCTCTTCAGAACCCAGCTGCCAGGGACTGTAATTCCCGGCAGCACTTGAACAAGGTATCCCAGCAACAGCGCCTTGCATGGCTAATGACAGGCCAGCAGGTCTTCTCATCCCTTTCTTTCCTCTCTTTTCATCGCCTGTCACTTTATTCCCTCTCTCTCTTAAAACACTTCTCCAACTGGGCCCCCATATCTCTCTGAATCTTGAATTCTTTGTGCCATGCCTCCTTTTCAGAGGACGATCTCATAAAAACTTTTATCAGAGTTAACACTTTTGGTGCGAGCACTTTTGTTGTTCCTGTTGTACAACGGATTCCCTCTGTGCCCTGGGTTTTGGAATAACCCATCTTTTCTCTCAATCTTTTCTTACTTCCCCTCTTTTCCTCTTGTGGTCTCTCATTCCTCAGTATGTCAGCCACGTCCTAGCAGGGGTAATTTTCTCATAATTTTTCCCCCAAGGAAAATAGTTACTTATTTAATAGAGAGGTTGCAGAAGACACCATTTCTTGCCTACCCAAACTCCATGACCTTCATCTTCCTCCTTTCTAGCATAACTCTGATTTTGTTTTGGTAACCACCACTTCTTCACACAGCCATGTGCTTCAGGGGAAGTTAACTCCACTCCCAACTCCAGTGAGAGAATCCTAATTAGTGTAGCCAACCACCATCATCTCATTCCTTTTTCCAAGGAGAGGTTTACAGAGAGGATTGGTTATGGTGAATGAAATATGACAGAAAGTTTGCTGGAGGACTTGTGGCAAAAAGCTTCCATGGTCTTAAGAAGTCCAAAGATGAAAGTGACCCCTTTCTCCTAAATGCCATCATCATGCTTGGACATGAGGCCTGGACCCATGGCAGCCACGCTGTCTCCAGCACCAAAGCAAGGAAGAGCTAAAGGAATTAGAGAAGCAGAGCTGGTGCCTTGCCATCCTGCTCCTGGGACCTCAAGACTTCCTATCATGAGGGGTAACAAATGTTTTTGTTGCTTAATGGAATTTGAGGCAGGATATTCTGTTGCTTTCAACCAAAAGTATCCTGATACAAGTATTATCCACTGTGGAGAGAGCCAACTGTAGCTCCAACCTCTGCGGTCCCCAACCCCAACGCCACAGACCAGTACCAGTCTGTGGCCTGTTACGAACTGGGAAGCAGCCGCCACTCCCCATCTCTCGCATCACAGCCTGAGCTCTACCTCCCCCTTCCCCCACCCATGGAAACCCCCATCTTCCATGAAACCAGTCCCTGGTGCCAAAAATGTTGGGGACCACTGCTAGCAAAGTCAACTATTTGTTCTAAGCTCCATCATCCTGATCAATATAACCAAAAGATCCACATGAATTCAAACGAATTCAGGGGAGACCGGGCACGGTGGCTCACGCCTCTAATCCTAGCACTGTGGGAGGCCGAGGCGGGTGGATTGTTTGAGCTCAGGAGTTCGAGACCAGCCTGAGCAAGAGCGAGACCCCGTCTCTACTAAAAAATAGAAAGAAGTTATATGGACAACTAAAAATATATACAGAAAAAATTAGCCAGGCATGGTGGCACATGCCTGTAGTCCCAGCTACTCAGGAGGCTGAGGCAGGAGGATTGCTTGAGCCCAGGAGTTTGAGGTTGCTGTGAGCGAGGCTGACGCCACGGCACTCTAGCCCGGGCAAAAGAGTGAGATTCTGTCTCAAAAAAAAAAAAAAAAAAAAACCAAATGAGTTCAGGGGTATGCCTTGAGAATTTTCACCTCCTCCTTTTTAATATTAGGATGATAATTCCTGGTCCCCAGTTCTCTCCGTGACCCTAAGGGAGCTTACATGTATTCAGGAATCAGCCTTGGTTCAGAGCCCACAGCTTTAGGACTGACAATTCCTTGTGGTTGCTGTCCCAAGCAGGACCTTTTGTCCTCATGCTTTTTCTGCCGCTCAGGTGTTAGTGGAGCTAGAGACCTACATGCCTGGATTGTAAGGGACCTGAAATGCCACCTCAGCCTCTCTATGCAAGGGATCTCTGCTGTCATTCTTACAAAACAAGAAAGATAATGCCCCTTGTGTGTTTAGGTGAGGAAGTTCCCAAAACTAGATTGAGTGCCCAAAGAACTATTTATTGTAATCATTCCACAGCAAAATTGCTTATGCTCTAAGGTACTTCAGCATCCAGAGACATAACTTTCAATGCACATGTATAGTCTATAGCAGATGTTGCAGAGTGGTTCCCTGCCCTCTAGAGGGTAAAACACTACAGGCAACATTTCTCAGACCCTTTACAGCTCAGGTTTCCAAGTGACCTAGCTTCTCCAAGAATAGACACCCACACAAGATGCCGAAGACAAGCGTGATGAGAAGAAGGCTGCTCCTCTCCTGCTTTTGCCATTTTTGCTGACAAACATGGTCACAGAAGCATTAGGATTTTCTGCAGTAGGGGTGACAGGGTCCCTGGCTTTGTGGTATCAAGAGTCAGAGCATGGAGCATTCATTTTGCTGTCATGGATCTTGGCTGAGGCAGAGTGGAGCTGGAGCCAGCAGCGGTGGTGGCATCTTCTGGCTCCTTGGCTTATAGATGAGGTGGGGTATTCTGCTTCCAGGAACCTACTGATTCCTCCATGTTGTGATCATGGTATGATAATAATACCCTTTACAGGCCAGTTCTACAGTATTGTTCAGGATGTCATTGATGGAAACTCAGTCTCATGCTGGTTCCTCTGGTCCTTCCAACACTTTTGAAGCATCTGTGTTAAATCACTTTCTGCTTAGCTGGGTGTACTGGCTCATGTCTGGGAGGCTGAGGCAGGAGGACTACTTGAGGCCAGGAGTTTGAGATTAGCCTGGGCAATATGATGAAACCCCATCTCTACAAAAAACAGAAAAATTATTAGCTGGGCGTGGTGGCGCACGCCTGTAGTCCCAGCTACTCAGGAGGCTGAGGCAGGAGGAGCGCTTGAGCCCAGGAGTTTGAGGCTGCCGTGAGCTATGATGACACCACTGCACTTCAGCCCAGGCAACAAAGCAAGACTCTGTCTCAAAAAAGAAGAATCACTTTCTGCTTAAAGTAATTTCTATGATCTGAAACTGTAACCCTAGCTGATATACAGCCTGTTTCTCCCTAAGGTGCAAACAAACCAAGAGAGCAGTTGAGTGAGAGAAAATACTATTTCCAGCACCATACTGATGCCCAGAAGAAACTAGCGTGTCCCTTTGAAGAGCAAGTCATATTAGATTTAGCCTATAATGCCAGACTTCTTCCTTCCTTGCAGCAATGTCACTCTGAGGGGCTCCATTTTGTTCCCTAAAAGATGGCATCTGTTGGGGCCACATGACTCTGTCAAATATGTCCAAATATACTTGAAATTCAGTGACTGACCGGTCACCCAGAGGACATCTCAGCTCCTGTGTGGATCAGTGGCTATAAATGGACACTGTGGGGGAAATACATCTGCTAATTCCATTTGCCAAGAGCCTCTATGCCCTACAGCCTTCCTGGACATGATAGGACTGTTCCTAATTTTACTTCCTAGGATATTTGCCCAGCCAAGACACCCTGCTATTATCTATGAAGCAGACACAATTTATCTGTTATGAAGACCCAGTGAGACAATATAGGTGAAAATCCTGAGCATGGTGCCTGGGCCAGATTAGGTGCTAATAAACATTCTTCTCTTTATTAGTTCAATATGGGGTGAGTGAGTAATCTGAGCAATTCTTAAGAAATAGCTTATATTATTTTAAATGTTCTCATAGAAGTGTTTACTGGGCCTGATTTAGCATTATGTATAATTTTCTTTTTCATATATTTTCAAATTCAAATGCTAGAAAAAATACTTTTTGTCATTCAAAATCTTCTTGCCTCAATAATATTTCACAGGATTTCCTAAATGAGCTCATCATTTATTTAGTGCTTTATGTCAAGCCCTATTTTAGACATTGGAAATGCAATAGTGAAAAAGCAACAGGGTCTTTGCACTTGCAAAATTTTCATTCTGGAGGAGTTTAGAGATAATTATCAAATAAAAATATAATCAAAATATTCCTAAGCTCATGCTATGGCCGGAATCAATTGACTTTTCTTTCTCTTTTAAAAATCTAACTGCTCTCTCCTTCCCTCCACCTTCCTTCCTTCTTTTCAATAAATGGTACCCAATAACTATTTATTGCCAAATACCATTATTGGAAATAGGGATACAACCAAGAACAAAAAAGACAAACATTCTGCAGTCTTGGAGCTTATATTCTAGAAGGAGGAGATAGATCATAAATAAGTTAGAAATAAACAGATAATAAAATTAGTACTTAGTGAAATGAATGAAATAAGCTGGTTTGTTAGAAAGTGACTAGCAGAGAGAAGGGGCTGCTTTAGATTAGATGATCGAAAGGGTGAGAAGGAGTCAGCCACCTGAAGAGCTGTGAGGAACAGTAACAAGCAAAGAACTGTGAGTCTAGAGACCACAAGGCGAGGACATGTGGCTCTCGAGAAAGAGAAAGAGTCCATTGTGGCTGGAGCTTAGTGACTGATGGGAAGGTGGGAGGAGATGACATCACACAGGTGGGCAGGCAGAAGGCCATGTGGGAACTCTCAGGGCAAGGCGAGAAATTTGAGTTTCATTAAAAGTGTATTGATTACATGATCCATGTAACCAAAAATATTTGTACCCCCATAATACTTCAAAATAAAAAAAAATCATCTTGTATGTCTTAGATACATATAAATTTTTATTTGCCAGTTATACATCAATAAATCTGGGGGAAAAAAGTGTATTGAAAGACATTAGAAAGACATTGTTCTCCTATGCTTACCTTCTCCATCCTCAGATCCCACATGGTTCCAGCCTTTGGTATTCAATATGTAAATATGAGATAGAGGAAGGCCCACATAAGAAGGCTGGCTTGTTTTTGTCAAGGTAGATCATTGGGTTAAAAGAACTATCATCATTTAATACCATTATCATCCCATATAAAAGAGTATTTTAATACCAGTGAAACAAAAAGGAAATAAATACATCATCTTCATGCTTGCTTTGGCAGCATATATACTAAAATTAGAACCATACAGAGAAGATTAGCATGGTCCCTGCACAAGGATGACATACAAATTCGTGAAGCATTCCATATTTTTTCACCAGATGTCAGCACCATGCTGTTGGACTTCTCAGCCTCCAGAGTCATGAACCAAATAAACTTTTTTTTTTATAAATTAAAAATAGAAGAAATACATCATCTTGGAATTTACTTATCGGATTTTTAAAAAGAGCATTATGAAAAACTCACTGTGCCATCCTTTTTCTTTCTTATTTCACCTTTTACTAGTAAATGACACTTGTCCTTGGGCCAGAGTTTTGAAAACACTTCTCATTTTATGCTTCTATTTAATCATTTTCTGTGATTGTTTTCCATTTCTAAAGTCAGAAACATTTGCATATTTTTTGTAAATCTATTTTCCAATATACTCATCAAGGGATAATCTCCTACTTACATTCTTGGCTTAAAAAATGATTTTTAAAGTGAAGGAACTCCATACACCTAGATTTTTCAATGAATGTTTCTAATTTGGGTGATCATCTCTTTAGGAATGGACTGTAATTTCCTATATATTTTTCATTCTTTAAATGTATATGCTGTAGTACGGAAAAACATCCCTTACCTTGCCTTTCATGACAAGACACTGACTTTCATGGAAAGGAAACAACCTTTAATTCCTTTGTCAGTTAGCTGTGATGGGATGCAATCAGTTTTCCATGCCCCCCCAAAAGGGGCCTTCTATGTGATGTAGGGTATGTACCTTGGAGGCTTTCCCAGGTAGAAGATGAATTCTATTAGTCATTAGATACCAGAAAATACTTCTTAAAACTTCCGTTTTGAGTAGGGTGACCATAGTTAACAGCAATGTATTGCAAATTTCAAAATAGCTAGAAGAAAGAACTTGAAATGTTTCCAAGACATAGAAAGGATAAATACTCTAAGTCTATGGTCCCCAACCTCTGGGCTGCAGACTTGTACTGGTCCGTGGCTTGTTAGGGACCAGTCCGCAGAGCTCCGCCATCCCCCATACCACCCCCATCTGTGGAAAAATTGTCTTCCATGAAACTGGTCCCTGGTGCCAAAAAGGTTTGGACCACTGCTCTAAGTGATAAATACCCTAAATATCCTGACTTGATCATTTATACATTCTACGCATGTAACAAAATATCTCACGTCCCCCATAAAAATGTACAAATATTATGTATCAATAAAAAAATTATTAAAACCTCTGCTTTATAAAATAGTATTATAAAATGGTATTATAAAATGCTATTTATAAAATGTATTATTTTATAAAATGATAAAAAATGGTGTTTGGTAAAATGCTTTGATTTTTAGCACACAGATTCTTACTGTCAAAATTTTCTGTGATTATCTCCTCTAAAAACAATAGCTTAAATCCCTAATTAGCAGTAGATAAATAATCTCATTATTCGTAATGAGAGAAAACCCATAAAATAAGAGCATCTTAAAAAGGAATATTTTGGAAAATAATTTATCAGCTTTAATTTCTAATTAACTTAAAGGACTAGTGCTTGTTAAGTATCATAAATGGCATATTACTTCCTTAATGTTTCAGATGAGATAGGGCACGTTCAGCATGGTATGGCTGTAGACAATTTCCTTAATGTTTCAGATCCCAAACTAAAATATTGAATATTTTATATGAAAAGAAAAGTCCTGGCCATTGAATTGTTGTGGTGTTGTTATCGATTGCCAGTCATTGTGTGCATTCTGTCATGCTCCATAAATATGGATTTAAAAACTAAATAGCAGTAGAATTTTTAGCTTGATGATTCAAAGAAAACATGAGTGGTGAGAAAAAACAAATCTATATATTTTACACACTCCTTGACTAAAACACTTGAGAATTCTATTTTTAGAAAGTTTTAAAGAAATCAATCTTTGAAAAAGATTTAAAATGGTCATTTGTAATAGTATCAGATTTTATATAGTACAGGTAATAACTGTTATTTAGTGCACATCTTTAGAATCAGAAGACGAGTTTGTGTCCTGTTTTAGCCACTTCATCACTTCATTTTGTGTGACCTCAGGGAAGGCACTTAAACTCGCAGAATCCTAACTTCCTCTTTTTAAAAAAATTGGTAATGTCCAAACTTCTTCATAGTGGTGTTATGAAGACCCAGTGAGATTATTTACAATAATGAACTTTGTAAACTTAACGAAATGTTACTTGTTCTAATTATTATATGAGTGAATCATTTTTATCTCTTTCATATATCTGTAATATTAATGTTCTTCCTTTTTGCTCCTCCGTGAGCGAGATAATATTGGGCAACGCCATTCCATTCTCTAGACTGGTCTTCAGGCTGGAATGTGCATCCCGCTGAAACACCTGAACGTTCTAAATGGTCTGTGATTATTGCAAAGGAATCCATTTCCGGGTCCTAAACTCCTGCATATGCCCTTTCCTAGCATCATATAGATTCTTCTTTCCCATTTCCCTTTTCACAGTAGCCTTTCTCATATTACAAAAAAGAAATTTAAGTATATGTTTTTCATTGTTCCAGAATCTTACCATGATACAGTGCATAAGAGTGTAAAAAAGCAGGGGAACCAAATAAGTGAATATTTGAAAGTAGCATTTTTAGGGAAGACTTCTTTAATGCAGAATCAGGGCATCATCAGTTGATAAGTTGAGGTGATATGTGAAAATTGTCTAGCACTAATATTTAACCATAAGCGGAGCTCCTTCAATGTACTTTCCATTTTCTTAATTCATGTTTCAAAACCTGCCTTTCTTAATGTAAATTTATTATTGAATACATGCATTAGAGGAGAGAGGATTCAGTATGTGACCACACTTAACAACCCTTTGGAAATATATACTTTATATATTACTTATAATAAAAGTTATTTGTTGAGAGCATATTTTGTCTCAGGCTCACTGATTTATAAGTGATCTTTCATCCTCCACTGTTCTGCGAGATATGTATTTTAGTACCTTGAGATTTAGATGATATAAATTCATGCAGATAACAAATCCAGGATATTAACCCAGTTCTTTTTGGCTCATGGTACATTGGGTTTATTTTAATTCTAATTTTTCTTCCTTATATTTAAAAACTCTTAAATATGAACATAATTATTAACTAACTAGTATTTTATGAAAAGAAAGTTTCATAAAAATATCATAAATTAGGGTTATTAATTTTCTACATCCACTGTTCAATTATATTCTAATAATATTTTTTCTAATTACGTTATTAAAACATAATGTATTAATAGAAAACTTGGAAAATCAAAAGCAAAAAGGGGCCGGGCGAGGTGGCTCATGCCTGTAATCCTAGCACTCTGGGAGGCCGAAGCGGGTGGATCGCTCAAGGTCAGGAGTTCGAGACCAGCCTGAGCAAGAGCGAGACCCCATCTCTATTAAAAAAAAAAAAAAATAGAAACAAATTATCTGGCCAACTAAAAATATATATAGAAAAAAAAAATTAGCCGGGCATGGTGGCGCATGCCTGTAGTCCCAGCTACTCAGGAGGCTGAGGAGGATCGCTTGAGCCCAGGAGTTTGAGGTTGCTATGAGCTAAGCTGTGCCACGGCACTCACTCTAGCCCGGGCAACAGAGCGAGACTCTGTCTCAAAAAAAAAAAAAAAAAAAAGCAAAATGGAACAATATCTCTTATAATCCCAAAGTACCCACTATCAGTATTTTGGTATGGGTTCTACCAGTATTTTTTAATTCAATTTTATAAGATTTATAAATATATAACAAAATTGGTATCATATTGCATATGCTATTCTGTAGCTTATTTTTCAAATTTAACAATATATAATAAACAACTTCCCATGCCAAAAGTACTTTTCCACAACATGACTTTTTGTAATCTTGTACAATATACAAAAATATATTTCCTTATTTTTCCTATATGGTTGAATGGTTGGTTGTTTTATTTTCCAATTTTTGCTATCACAAATCATACTATGAGAAACATTCTTATATATATGTTTTTTCCACTCCTCTGATTGCTTCTTTAGCATGAATTCTTCAAAAGAGTCATGCGTCAGCAGAGAGGAAAGCCTTTGTAACACCTTGTAAAATTGCCCCCTAGAGAGATAGTATCTTTATGCTGCTACTAGTAATATATGTGAGATCTCCTCTCCCTTTACCCTTGCTCTTGGGATTTTTGGGAGAGAGAGATGCAAAATTCAGACAAATGAAGATGAACACATCAGCTTTATTACTGACAAAAAATGAATTGGAAGTCAATGTTTTAGATTTACAGTCAAACTGGCTTGTTAATACCTGACCTCTAACGCAGTCAAATTTGCTGACTCCATCCTGGGCCCAGATGGACTTCCCCAGGTTGCTCTGCTGGGGTTCTGCCCAGTAAACTGATCATGTGGAAGAGAAGAGATTATAAACCTCCTGCAGGCAGGCCTGCTCAGGTTTAGCACTGAGAAAGAAGTTGGGCGAATATGTTCAGTTTCTTCTCCCAAGCTTGTCAAGTCACTCCTTTTCCCACGGGAAGCAGTAGAGGGTGAGGGCCCTCTCAGGGCCCGGAAGAGAGGAGTCAGAGTGCTGGTCCAGCCAACATCCCTCCATGTGTAAATATGGATCAAAACAATGGAGTTTCTGCCCAAACATTTGCCAATATTCTGCATTGAATTGTTGAGCTTTAACAAATAATTTCCTACCTTGTTAGGGGGAGAAAAGTCTCATTTTAATGTATCACTTTAATAATTAACAGGCTGAACCTTTTTATTCTTTTGTGAATTTCCTTTTCATGACTTTTGACCATGTTTTTATTGGAGATTCATCTTTTGATGTTGTTGATTTGTAATATGTGATATGGAAAGATAATTTGCTGTACATATTACAAAAAATTCCAATTTGTCTTCTATTTTTATGAAAATAGCTTCATTCTTTTAAAAATTATACATACCATTAAAAATATTAAATAACTAAAAGTATAAGAAAAAAGTAATCTTTAGTAATTTCCCAACTGAGAGATAACAACTGTTAAAATTTTGTTGTATATCCTTCCAGCTTTAGTAGATTATAGATGGATGACTAGATAAAAATACGTATATAGAAACAAGCATGAACCTATCATTTTACAAAAGTTGGATCATATTGCTGTTTTGTAGCCTGAAACATTTGCATTATTATTTTTACAAAGTTATCTGTATCCATGTGTCCAGTTTTTTTCTTAGGACGTATTTGTAGAATGTTTGCACATTTGATGTAAGGAAGGGAACTCATGTTTATTACAAGTGAACAGTGTATACTGCTAACAATGTACATAATTTCAATAAGGTGGCAAAGATGAGAGATATTTTCTACAGAAAGTTAAATTTGCACAAGTATAGGCAGTGACAACTGTGGCACATTTACTCCGTCTCATGAATAATAAGTTTGTTTTTACATCTATGGTAACATTCACATTAATTTCAGGGCATTAAAAGTGTGAGAAAATAAGTGTTTCTTGGAAAAAAGGAACTTTGGATATTAAGGTTGTTAATTGTTAATTAAAAGGTAGAAGTGCGTGCTCCCTCTCATTTTTCATTTCAGTGTGCTCTTGGCTATTCTTTCCCTTTTGTCCTTCTAGATCAGTGGCTGACAATCTGCTTCTGTAAATATTAATAGTAAGTATTTTGGGCTTTGCAGGCCTAATGGCTTCTGTCACAACTACTCAACTCTGCCACTGTAGAACAAAAGGTGCTATAGACAATATATGAACAAAGGGATGTGGCTATGTTCCAATAAAACTTTCTACTCTTTCTTATCCAGCCCATATACCAGGGATCATGCTCTCTGTTCCTTAGTTTGCTCTCAGAACACACCATTCCGTGTAGAGTCCATTCTAAGGGGAAGGTTCTTTTCTCTTCCTGCTTTAGTTACAGGTGTGTGGGTGTAGCTGATTGTTTAGTTCAGCTATTTTACATGCAGAATTTAGGCTTCCATCGCTGCACTCTCTTGCAGTCCAAAGCTTCAGGTCAACTGTACAGAGAAAGCAAAGAAGGTGAGAGGGTTGAGGGAGGAGGGTGATAGATTTGAGAACCGTATTCTGAGAAGCCACTTTGGCCTTAATGCATTAGCTCTCTCCCTTGCCCTCTTAACAGGGACCCGCTAATGATTTTCCATTTATTCCCACAAACACTTTCTCCCTTTCATGCTTTATAGCTAAGAGATAATGTAAGCACATTTCTCTCTTTGGCATGCATAACGGAGTTAGGGCATTTCTTTTTATTACCGGCCTCCATCCTGAACAGAGACAACCAACGCTTATTTCACTGGGCCCAAGACAATCACATTTGTTATTTAGGGACATGTAATTTTCTCCTTTGAGTATAAGATAGTATGTTTGGAGCTTTTCTATTTCCATAAAGTTTCTGTAGAAACATTTGCCCTGAATAATAATACACTTGCATTGCAGATGAAAGAGTTTGATATAAGGGTCATTCTAGAGTGTTTAGCTGAACTCAAACGAACTGAAACTGCCAAGTGCCAGTGTTAATTACACATAACTGATATCTTCTATTGCAGGAGGAAAACAAGCAAAAGAAAAAACCAATTTTCCCCAATTCAGTAAGAAAAGTAATAAGACATAAATAATTCAAAATCTATTGATATTAGTAGATCAATTATTGAGGACATTTATTCAGAATCTGGGAAATTTAATTAAATTTTGCTCAAATATATATATAATACTTTATTGTGTCCTTATAAAAAAGCTGCTTTAATCTAACCCTCTTGCTTTGTGTGTCTTAGGGATTCTCTGCTGCACAGAACCATATAATTAACAATTAACAGATGAGCAATAACATGCATTGAAAAAAGGATTCCAGGTTTTTTTGTTCCATTTGCACTAAGCTATATTTTTCTCTTATATCCATCTGTATTTAATGTTTTATGCATCCATCTTTTCTACTTTTTGATATATTTCTTGCTCCTGGATCACATAAAACCTCTTCTAACTACTTTCTTCTTTTTAAATGCTCATAATTCATTTGTGTTATGGAAAAATTAGTAAATACAGGTAGGAAAAGGGGATGCATCATTCAAAATTCTGCTACTCAGTGGTAACCACTGTTAAAATGTTGGTTTTTCCATATATTTTATACATAAATATATAAATTTTGAAACAAGCATGAAATTTGATTCTACATATTCTTCTGTACCTGTTTTTCTTTAAGTATTTTCCATGTTGATAAATACAGATGCATACCCTAACTTTAAGGGGTGCTATAAAATTCTACCAGATGTGTAAGTGATTATTTAGTAAAACCTTTATTGAACTTTTCAATTGCTTCACTGACAAAAACATCTTTGAAAAAATAATCGTTGCATGTTTTTTCCATTCATTAGGATACATTTCCAGAATAGAATTATTGGGCTGAAGAGTATGTAATTTTAAGGCTGCTGATACATTTTGTCAAGTTATTCTTCCAAAATGCTGTAACAATTACACTTCCACCTGCTTTCCCAAACCTCATCAATACCAAGTATTTACACACTTATGCTAATTTACTTCTAAGTAACATCTTTTTATTATCAGGTGGTTGATATGGGTTTTAACAGGACAAAGGAAGGAAGACCAATATTATTTTAGTGAATCCCTTAAGGATTATTGATGGTTCTGCATTTACTGAACCATCATGGAATCCCACATCAAATCTCTAATTCCTATTAATATAAGTCCATATTCATAATTATTTTTGTAGTTAAATTTAAAGTATTAAGGATTGCTTATTTTCAGCAAAGCCAATATTAAACCTCAAAATGTTATTCATTTCAAGATCCTGCAGCTATCAATTGAAAAGGCTTTTAACCAAGTCTCTAAGGCTGAATATTGGCATCCTTTCCCAGTGGCTAAATGAAATAAGCAAGAAGGAAAATAGGCTTAAATTGAGCTGCCAGTTTAAGACCTGGGACTTCTGCCATTTTCTCACTGGGATTTGACCCAGCTATTTTTTTGACTTCTAATTGCTTCTGTACAGGTGATTTTTTTTCCAGTATTCTTCAAAATAGAGAGATTACCAGAAATTTGGAATGACAAAAAAAAGAGAGAGAGAAATAAAATTCTGTGGGCTTTCCATTCCCAGTTGTGGTTTTTAAACACATAACAGGATGTTAAAACGAGACACTTTTGTATCTCAGTTTTGACAAATGTGGTGCATAGCAAATATCAAACTGCAGATAAAGCCTTAAAAGGGTTGAGAGAGTGGATATAGAGATGGAAGGATTTGTAAAGAGATATCTTTGGAGAGAGCGTGGGTTTGCTGTGAGACTCTCCATCCACCTACCCAAAGTGAGAGGAAGGATTATCTCGGTCACCTGAAGCTTACTGACAAGGCATCCACTGACCTCTACGAGAGCTTTACATTATTCTCTAAAGTTGGAAAACATTAAGGAATGTTCCCCTGACTCTTGCAAGTCTTCAGGTGGGGAATAAAAGTTGCCACATTGCAATGGGCCAGCACTGCCCGGGTTTGTCAGGGCAAGGGATGAGTGCCTGTTCCCTGTGATCCCACTATAAGCCACCCAGGAGAAAAAGCCAGACCGCCACCTGATAATAAAAAGATGTTACTTAGAAGTAAATTAGCATAAGTGTGTAAATACTTGGTATTGATGAGGTATGGAAAAGCAGGTGGAAGTGTTAAGTCCTGCCAAGAGAAGTATTTGGGAGGGTGAAGAACTCTAATAAAGGAGAGTCTGCTGGGGAAAGAGCTGGAAAACCAGGGGCTGGGGGTGGCAGGGTCGGGTGGTATGGGGTGGAGTGGGAGTCAAACGTCAAGCACTGCCTGCACCATGGGAGCTGCACTGAGAGGCCACCAAAGCACCCATAAAATCAAGTCCACTTGAAGCACCCAGATCATGAAGCCATCTGGTTAGAGTCAGAAAGAGCAGCTAGCTCACTGGGGAGGAGAATGAGCAGACAGCAGAAACATATTTCCTTCCCTGGAAGCTGCTGGCTCACCAACTAGGAATACTCCTACCTTTGATACATATGTAAGGGACTATCTTGATATCTTAGACTGAGCATATTTAACTTATGAGTCAGAACTGAATTGAAACTTGAAGAGACAGATCTATCTATCGGGGCCTGGCAGAGATAAATTTTTTTCTAGGAAACGGAAAATATTTTCTCCTTTAAAAATAAGTATTTATGGGGACAATAGCAGCCTTACAGATAGCTAGCTTCCTATGCGCTAGGCACTATTCTAAATGGTTTATCAATTTTAACTCTTTTCATCCTCACCATACTCCAGGAGGCAGATATTTTTATCCCCATTTTACATATGAAGATGCTGAGGCACAAAGAATTCAACTAATTTGACGAAGGTCACATAGCTAGTAAGTAGCCACGCTGGGATAAGATATTTAGCAATCTGACTCCAGGGTCCATCAAGCTCTGAAGTTGGATGCATCCACTAAAAATTACATAGTGAAAATATCTAGAACTCTTCCTGGACATTTTAGAGGAAAAAGCCTCTGAGGGCTTCAGGAATCACAATCTATCCTCATCCCTTGGCATATAGCATGACAATATTGCCACTTGCCTGGGGTCCTTACCTTCCAATAATAACTTATCTGAGGAGCAAAGATTATGTCCAAAATTAAACTGTAAGTTTCTTGAGAGTCGAGAGAGACAATGTCATCCTTTTTGCATAAATGTTGCATATGTAGGACCATAATAAGCATCTGTGGATGATGACGTGAATTTAAGGGAATTCATAAGAAAATGATTTAAGCTTGATTCAAGATAGGTCTCAAATGAAGTGCAAACATAGACTAGATGTGATGCTGGTGAAACATGCCTTGCTTTTTTCATAATTTCTATTGCTACCTGGGATCTGTGGTAATGAGAGGGAGTTGATAATTACCATCGATTAATAGTATATACCAGAAGATTGAAATCAATTGAAAGCTAATTAAGAGGTAATTGCCATTATCTCCATTTGGCATATTTTAATAACTAACCTTAGCTAAGCACTTCCCCTATCCCAGGCACTATTTTAATTTTTAAATGAATTCATTGATCCCTGTAATAATGTTATAAATTATTATTTATCCCATTTTACAGTTGAGGATACTGGAGCACTATGAGGTTAAAAACTTCCTCAATATTTACCACTAAGACATGGCAAAGTGGGTTTTTGAACCCAGAAAGTCTGTAGCAAGGCTCATATGTTTAACCACTGTACTTCCTCACAGACGCAGTAAACTGGGATTCACGGTGCTTAAGTAACATATCTAAGGGTCCTGGTAAAAGATGAAGACTGGATTTGAAATCTAGTCCCTTAGACTTGGGTGCTGTCCTGCACACTCTGCCTGCCTGATGGAAAGGAGTCACTCCATCCCACCCTCCCCAAATGAATGCATAGCTTTACTCCTAGGTCTCCTATTCGGGATTCTATTTCAGTACCTTGGGCATTGCAAGAACTATTCTGGCCATCTCCTCCTTGTACCTCTATGAGTCAGAGATGCTAGTAGAACTTAATTAAGAAATGATATTATTCTTGGTTTTAAATACAAAAGAAAGCTTATTAGTGTTTTGGAAAGTGATACTCAGGAGCAGAATTTCACTTCTACTTTTAAACAACACCTACCTGGATTTTAGAGTTTGAACTTTGACACTTTCTGCTGATTAGCAGTTGTTTCTGCTGATTGTCATTTGAGATTGACTTGGTTGTGAGACACAGGAGATTCCTAGTCCCTCTTTATCTTATTATAGGCCCAGCATTTCCTTCAAGGCTCAGCTCAAGTCCCACCTCTTCTATGAGAAGTCTCAGTGATTCCTCCTTCTCTGAACTTCTTTATGGCTTTGTCTATACCTCTTAGCTGATGTCCTGCAGCAAACATTCCCTGTTGTTTTATAATCAGAGCTTTTACCTAGATTGAGGAGAAGGACTTGTCTTGTTCCTTTTCATATCTGCTGTAGCCACATACCCTAAGCTGCAGGGCTGGTTAAGAAGACAGAGGATCTAGAACCAGGCAGAGTGACATCATGAGATTAGCTACAGAGCACGTTCCAAGAGATGGCCAAGACTCTTCCTCACAAAGCCCACATGTAAGAGCTGATATTCAAAATATTTAACAGTCAGAATGAACTCCCAATCAATCAGAATGGACACCAGCTGCTAAAACATTGTGCGATGACTGAATATTCTTCCTGCCTGAAATGATACTAGTTATGGCATACGACTTAGGAATATAAGCTCCGGAATTGGATGACCTGAATTGAATTATGCTGCTGTTTAACCTTAAGACAATTTTCTTTGCCTCTCACTACTCAATCTCCTTATCTTTAAAAAGAGCATAATGATAGTACTTTCTTTATAGGGTTGTTACGAAGATAAAGTAAGCTAGACCAGGCTGAGCATTCAGAATTATTTCAAATACATAAATGCTTAGCAAGTATTGGTTATTATTATTAATTTCGCTACTACAGGGTCCAGTCTGTGCATGTAGCATGGTAGAAGGCACCAGGCAGAGATGAAACTTGCAGTCAAATTGTTCGGGGCTGATTATTGTTGAAGCAAAACCCCTGCAAGGCAGTAAAACAGGGACACACTCCCAGGCACAGGAAGGAGGCTGGTTAGGTCGAGGCACAAAGGCACCTCATTCAGAGATTTCATGCAGGTACAGCAAATGCTGGTCTTATGGCAACAAGATTTACTCCAGAATCCACCATTGGTGAGGGAGAGACATGTGGCAAACTATTCTAACACAAGCTGAGGGACAGACAGGGTGCTGAGCCACAGGCTGAGGTCATTGGTGTCTATATCTAAGCAGAGCTGGAGAAACAAGGACCTTCCTGAGTGCCTTACAAAATTTGGATGCTTAAGAGGATAGTGATGATGATAATAATGTTGAAAGAATCATTTATTTATTTGTCCCATTAAAACATTTTCTTGAGAGCTTACTATGACCTAGACACTGTGCTATTTAGTGCTATTCAGAACAAAATAGGCAATGGTCTAGCAGGTCCAGAATGAATTCTATGCTATATTTCAAATTTATCATCCTTAAAAACTTGTATTGACAACCTAGAAAGATAAATGTCTTTCCTTTACTAAAGAGCTAACTAGCTTCTACGAATTTATTTGGCTGGCATCCTAGATATCAGGAAGAGAAATGTGTAGATTGTTAATTCCACACTCTGACCCCAAAGCTCTCAACCCTAGGCAGCACCTAACATATTAACACTTCTAAATTCCAATCATACAAAAAAGAAAAAAGAAAGAAAAAAAATCCCTCTCCTTGACAGTGCTAGTAATGTAGGGCAGATATGATAAGCAAAATTTGAAGAAAAATAGCCAGCTTAGCACACTGCATTTTTTCCCTTAGAAAGATAACTACATAATGAATTTTATCTTTTTTCTAAAGTGAATGCTAAAAGGTCTTAGACAATAAACATGCTGTGCCCCAGTAGAGAAAAGCTTTGTTCTCCTCTTTGTCTTCTCTCTCCTTTCTTGGTGAGAAAGCACTCTTTTTAATAATGTCTTCCAGGAGGGAGCGTACGTTTTGCCTCTCTAGGTTCTAGTTTACAGAGAGCCAGAGAGGTCAGAGACTAAGCAGATGAAGGACTCCAGAGCTTAAGGCCAGAGGTACCTTCAAGAGCCAGCACAGCTCCCACCAATTCAATGTCATGAAATTGAATTTGCTCACCGTGATGAATGCTTTGGGAAGGGAAGACCCCGGATCAGCACTGCTCAACACACACACACACACACACACACACACACACACACCCGTTTTGTGTCTTTGTTCTTAACCCTTCAAATGGTCAGAGGGTAAAAGTTATACACCTAATTGAAAAAAAAAAAATTTTCTTCCTTTGGGTCCTAATCAGCTGATCATTTCTCTTTCTTAAAGGAGCAAGTGCCATCATTTTCGTTACATCATGTGGCAAATGGCTTCCCAGCAGGTGCGTAGCAGCCCAGCTTGAAACTCGGCTGGCATTAGGTTCAAGAAGATGAAGCTGAGAGGAGTTTCATCTGCACCTTTAATCAGTGGCTCTCTGCAGCACCCAGGCCGGCAGGAAGTCTGCATTCTGCACTTGCCTTTTCTCCCACTTGAGGGGAAATGGAATGTGGTAATGAGAAGAGAAAGAAGGCAGCCGCGGGTGGTCGGTGACCCAGCCCTTCTGGAACTATCACTTCCCTTTATTATCTGCTCAACATACATGTGCTTTGCTTTTTTTAATCCTAACTCCGTGAATTTCCCCAGAGTTGGGCCCTGGCAACAGATGTGCTGAAAGTTTTAAAATTCATTTTAAACAGCACAGTGCCCTGAGCAAAATAGTTGCCCCAGAAATGTTAGATCATAAGTGTGGAGAGCAGGAACGTGAGAAAACTTCAGCTCGCAATCTCCCAATCCTATTCACACGTTCAAACAAATATTCAAATATTAGGTATCTATTGAGTGACTATTATGGGACAGACATGGATGGTCTTCACAAATGTGAGGAAAACAGTGATAGCCCATGCCCCACGGATCTTATATTTGAATGGGAAAGACAGACCATAAATTAAATGAATGTAGTATTGCAACAACCATCACTGATCATTGCTAACAAGAAGTTCAAGGTGCCAGAAAAGGGAATTTTAGAAGAATTTGATCTAGACTCAGGGGTCTTGGAGATCTTTTCTGAGCAAGAACAATTGACCTGAGATCTAAAGCATGAAGAAGAATTTTCAGAGGCAGAGAGTGGAGGGAAGAGGAAAGTGCATTTTCAACATTGGAAACAGCGTGGGCAAATGTCCTGCGGCGGGAAGCAGAAAGGCAGGCCAGAGTGGTCAGACCACTGAGGGCCACGGGGACACAGGATGCGACGAGGCTAAAGGGGTTTGTGTCCCATGTCAAGTGTTGGGGACTCAATCCTAAAAGCAATGGAAAGCCATTGAAGATTATGTTATGAGGGTAAAGGGGGGAAGGTTTTGCATTCCAGAGAGCTCTCTCTGTTTGCTGCAGTGAACCAGACTAGAGGCAATCAAAAAAAACGAGAACAGTTAGGTGGTTTCTGAAGGAGTCCTTGCAAAATGGATGGCGGCCTGGGATAGTGCTGACAGGAGAGATGGAAAAGGAAGTAGAGCTTAGATGATTTTAAGAAGTAATTGGTATATAATTTTGGTATTCACAAGTCAGATAATTTTTCACTGATTCATTCATTAAACAAACATTCCTTAAATATTTGCTATGTGCTAGACTGTGGAAGACTAATTATAATGAATAAAGATACAATTCTAATTGGAAAACATTGCAAGGGCCCATTTAGCAGAGCAGTCAAGAACACAGGCTCTGGAGTCAGATGCACTGGTCTAATTTCTGATCATGCCTCTTACCAGCTGTGTCACTATGGGCAAGTTAATGTCTCTGGGCCACTTTTATAAATGGACATAAATGGTACCCATCTCACAGGGTGGTGGTGAGGACAAGAGGAGATGATACATGTCAAATTAATGACAAGATGATTGCATTTAGAATATTTTTTTAAAAACAGTTTTGGAGACAGGGTCTCGCTATGCTGCTTAGGCTGATCTTGAACTCGTGGGCTCAAGCGATGCTCCTGTCTCAGCCTCCGGAGTAGCTGGGACTATAGGTGCAGGCCACCACGCCTGTCATAGAATATTTTAAATACATAAATGATAGGTATTTTTCTGGTTGGTCAAACAACTGAAGTATCAAAGATACATCAAAGTTGGTGTATTTGCAAATGCAATGGCTTATTTTAAAGGATACATGGATATAAGGTGGGTACTTAACAGAGTTCTTTCTAGTTGGTGACATGATGTACTTGTAAGCTAACCACTCATCCTAGAAGCTGTGCTATATACTTCACACATACTCTGTCCCAGATGTGGAAAGTGTCTGCAACATAACCTATGTTACATAAATATCTTCTTCCATATGCTCTGTAAACATTATTCTCAAGACCCACTTATGTCTGCTATGGCTACAAACAATATTACTAGCTATCTCTCAAAGGTAGCTATAGACTAATACATAGACTAAAGCTGGTACACTAGCTTGACCTGCACAACTTTGCTATTGCAATCTTTCTTATAAATATAACACCATAATAGTGATCAACACTTTATATACAATTGCTAAGGACTTCGAGCAATTCTATCATGGATGCTGATGCAACAATGAGTAGATAAGCATTGTTGACTAGCTTCTTGAAGTCAGACTCACTCTGTGTTTTGAGC
>CM052444.1:62808704-62823989 GCA_028533085.1 Varecia variegata
AGTCCCACCTGGCTATTTACTAGCTGTGTGATCTTGGGCAAGTTTCTTAATCTCTGAGCCTCAGTTACACTATCTGTAAAATGGAGATGATATTCTTCTCTACTGCATTTGGCTGTTGTGAAAAGTAAATGAGTAAATGCACATACAAAAAAAACTTAGAACAGTGCTTAGCCTGTGATAATTGTTCATTAAGTGTGTGTTCGTGTGTTTCAAATGTAAAATGTTTTACATGCAGGAGAGCCTGGGCATAGTAAAGAATTCTGGGAATTGGTGATATCTAAACTGAGTTTTGAAAAACAACCAAGTAATTAATTACCTTCAACAAAAAGAGGGAAGTGATACTTCAGGAATTGGGACCAGCATCCCAAAGACCCTAAAGGCAAAGAATGCACCATTCACTGAGTGCTAATAATAACAATAATAGGTCATCAGAAAACTCCTAAAACATAGAAAGCACAAAGAAATAAAACTAATATTTTCCTTTAATTTCATCATTCAGAGATAATCACTAAATTATCCTTCTAGACTCTCTGTCAAGCCTAGATTTTAAAGCAATAGGTTCATTTAAAAAAAAAATGTCCTACAGCCTACTTGTTTTTCTGGTGAGAAATTAATTATGAACATTTGCCCATGCCATTATTCTTCTACAACACAATTTTTAATAGCTACATAGCATTCCATAATCTCTTTAGTATTTAAGGGTATTTCAATTTATAAATACCACTCTAGTTCACACATTTTTAGCACATTTTAAATATTTCCTTTGAATAATTCCCTAGAATTGGAATTGCTAAGTTGGAGTGTGTTTAAGGCTTTTGATATATATGTATGTACTCTCAAGATATGCTTCAGAAAGATTGTGTTGTAAATAGGGAATGTTCTGATTGTCCTTTTTGATCACAATATTGCAAGAACTTACTAGAAGATATGCATCTATCTAAGAGTAAGAAAATTTTATGGGTGAGGACTGAGTGCATACATAACATGTAATTAATTAATTTTTGGGACACAGCAATTAACCCCATGTCCAGAGGAAAAAAATAAGACAGCAGCATGAGTTCAGGAAGATTAAGACTATCATGGGTTTTTGTTTGGATCACCGCCAGGAGGTAAGAACGAAATGGCACCATTCCCAGGTACTTACTCAGTTTTGTTGTACTCCTGGTAATATATTCCTTTCCTAAGAAGGTACTCTTTCTATGTGATAAATTAATTTATATCACCCCAAGTCCATTCCCATTAATGACTACACTACCATCTGCCTTATTCCTGCTCGCTTTACTTTCACTGGAAGTGTGCATGAAAATGGATTTCCACCTTTGCTATTGGGTAGGTCTTGAAACTAAATTAATTTGGCCTTTTCAGTAAAAAGCACTTTTGCAGCACAAGGTGAATACTCAGCGAAGATCATATTGGAGGTTGGAGAGATGAGGAGAATCTAATATTTGTCAAGCATCTACTAGGGACCAGCCATTTGCATACATTAATATATGTTACTTAATTTCCCAATAACTAGGTAGTTATAACTACCACCATTTTACAAAAGATGAAATTGAAATTCAAAGAGATTAAGTGACTTAGTGACCATGTTGGCAGAGCGGGGATTCCAGCCTCCCCCAGCTGCCTTCCAAAGCCCATACTGTTTCCACTGCCTCAAAGAAATGAAAACACCCCCAATGGTGAATTCCACACAAGCTTATTCCAGCAAATATTTGAGGGAGTTTCAGTGTTTTTCCATTGTTTCTTGGGATAGCCACGCAACCTGAATTAATGTATTAAAGCAAACTTGTTTTAAAAACCAAAGGCCCAAGGGAGAAGAGGTTTGGTGCTTTGAGAAAGGGCAGGTGACAAAAGCAGCAAGGAACCTGGCACAGAGCAGATATTTGGTTACTGTTTATTTATTAAATGAGACATTGCGTGTTACAGGCTGTTTTCCGGTTGCTGCTTTACTCTCTTCTTTCTCCATGATTTAACCAGCTGGCCACTCATAGGGATGATTAATGAATTCAGGCTCTGGCTTCAAAGCTTCTGGCTAGAGCCCCATGTAGAACTTCAGATGAATCTTCGCCAAGACGAATCATTTACATTTGAAACCTACAGCCCAATGGACCGTCTATAAGTAGGTGTGGTGGGATTTGGAGGAGGAAGAAGGCGGTGTTAAGATTAGGAGGTGGAGGGAGATTGGCTTCCTGACTCTACATTCGGGAGTGTTAAGAGACTTCTGCTCTGGGTTGCTTCCGTGGGCTGGAGGGCTGTGCTGCATTCTGACCTTAAAACTATCCTTCTTCCTGTTCCCAGGCCCTCAAGTCCTCAAGTCCCTCTGGAGATAGCCTACTTCCTTGAGACGGAAATGGAAGCCCAGAAAGGGTAGGACATGTAGCCAGGGCCATGCTGAGAGTGGAAGATGACAAAACCCCAGGACCAAGTAAAATTCTCACTTTGAGCCTGGGGTGAAGGCAGTTAGTGTTCTGATCCATGAAGGGCTGTCGATGCAATCCACGCTCTGGAGAAGAAGTGGGGCCCCCAGTGCTGCTGGGTCCTTTGGTACTATTTTGTAGCCTTTCAAGGCCCTGGGCTTTCTTATTTTTGAAGGTCCCACCCTATATCATATCAAATACATTAAAATGTACCCACATCCCATATCACATTTCATGTATGTGTAACGTATTTCGGTTGAGTAGCAGTTAAACTCTTTCTTCCCCCCACCGGTTGTATATTTTGTTGTTTTGGCACATTGATGGGTGAAGCAAGGATGAGGAAGAGGAGTAAATAACCAAGTTTCCAACTAGACAGTCCTTGGCAGAGAGAGTCTGCAGATGCACTTGCAAATAGCAGGGACACTGAAAAAGAGTAATTGTTGGAAAATATCACATTCCTCTTGGACTACATGTTTGTCTCACCAGAGAAATTGCACCATTGATTAAGAACAACTGATCCAGAGCACCATTTTTTGAGAACTTTTTTCCTTATTAAAAAGTCAAAAAATCTGTTCCTTCTCAAGCAGGGTTTTTTCATAAAGTATTTTCTTTAGGAGATGTTTGATTAAACATTTGTTCATTTCAATTTTGCAGCTTTCTCTGTATGAACCCAACATTTTTTGTTCTTCAGGCCTTAGGTGTTTTCATAAACTCTGGCCAAGGTGGTGAGCCTTTGGATTAAGGATTACCTAGAACATCTGGTGCCTTTGTGCAAATTGGAAAAAGGCACGTCCTGTAGGCCAATGAATTATGAAAATATGCATCAGTCTTAGGTTAAATTCAGGGTCTTTGCATTTTCTGCTAGGATTAAGCAGGTAGTGGGAGGTAGGTGGAGGGGCCGCAGAGCTAAGAAGCTGCCTTCCTAAGGGCAAGGAGGGCTGTAGGTGGGTCTGAGGATCTGTGCCAGGTGAGGTTGAAGGCTCAAGGTGGGGGAGCCTGAGCTTTTTCTTAGCAGGATTCATGCCCCCTTCCGGAGGAAGTCCCTCAAAAGGTTATTCAGGGATGGTAAACTGTTCAGCCCAATACCCACTTCCCACTATATTGTCTGGTTTTGAACAAAGATTATGGTTGAAGCCTCTAAGGCTAAACTTTTGACAGGTTTTGTACTTTAAAAAAAAAAAAAAACCATGGGCCTGAGATCGAAGGCAAGTCATTCATCATCATGGGTGTTGAAAGCTTAGGAGCCAATAAAATTCACTAAAAATGTGAGGGAAGGGTACTATCGATGTAGATCTCCCTGATCTAAAAATAGCATATTGCAGTAGGAAACAGAACATTAGAGTGCATGCCAGGTGGGCAGTGACAGACACTTTCTATGCAACAAAGGAAGAGTCGCAGAGGGTTGTATGCTCAAATGCCTTCAGGGACCAGGCCCCTCAAGGTTAATGTCGGAAGTGACCAGTCATGAAACACCTGGATGTGGGTCAGGGTGTGTGTTTCATATGGCGTGTATGTACATGATGTTCAAATGGGAAAAAGAAAAGAATGAGCATTTTCTTTCCCTAAATTTTTCATTGAGAGAATCAGGAAAGGGTGAATAGTCGTCTCATGTATTCTTGTACATATTTAGAAAACATATTTTACCTCAACAAAAAGATTAAAGAATTCCTTGTGGAAAATATTAATACAACTTAGTTGAACAAATTATTTAGTCGAAGATTTAGATTAGAAAAAGAACTACAATGGGGGCAATTGAGAAAGTTGTGTAGGTATAGAATTGAGCATCCTACATTTTTTTTTCATTTGGTGAGTACCTAAATAATAAATGAGCAAAGTGACAGAAATTTTGACATGGCAATATCTTCAACATTTTCATTCAATTAAAATTGTTTTTGCTATTTTTTAAACTCTTTCTTATGGATTTTTTCAAACAAAAATGAGAAAAAATAATATAATGTAATCTCAGGTACCTAACAACGAATTTCAACTAATGTCTACATTTTGCCATTATTTTTATGTCATCAGTACCTACCTCCCCACCCCCAACCCACACACACAAATTTTTTCTTTTGCTGGACTATATTAAAGCAAATCCCAGATATAATATTATTTTGCTATAAATACCTCATTATATTAATCTATGGCTAACAGATGAGGCCTTTGAATTTAACATAACCAAATACCATTATCGCACACAAAATTTTTTTTCAATTTCTTAACATCATGTAATTCCCAACCTATGTTTGTTTTTCCCTGATAATCTAATTTTTTTTAATAATTAAAGGTCCACATACTGAATTTTATCAATATGTTCCTTGAGTCTCTTTTAATATATAGCAGTTCTTCCTCTTTCTTTGCTTTTGTATCATTTATCTGTTGAAGAAAACAAGTCGTTTGTTTTGTAGAACTTCCCACATACTGGATTTGGGTGATGTATCTTCGTGGTGGCATTTAACATTTTCCTCTGTGCTCTGTAATTCCCGGTTACTTGAGGTGAAATCTCAAGCAGAGGTCAGCAAACTGTAGCCAGCGGGCACCTGCCTGTTTTTGTACATAACATTTTTTTGAAACATAGCCATGCTCATTTATTTATGCATTGTCTGTGACTGCTTTCATGCTCCAACAGCAGAGTGGAATAGTTGTGACAGAGACAGTATTGCCTGTAAAGCTGAAAATATTTACTTTTAATTTTTTTATTTTTTGAGATAGGATCTTGCCATGTTGCCCAGACTGGCCTTGAACTCCTGGCCTCAAGCAATCCTCCTGCCTCTGAAAATATTTACTGTCTGGCCCTTCAAGAAAATGTTCGCCAACTCCAGATCTAGAGGCTTAAATAAATTCAATATATTCTCTAAGTTCCAAACATATTCCTTCCTACACCCATTGTGTACCAGCAATACCAACACCTCATAGTAATCAGGGTCCAACATGTCAACAATGCAGTAACTCCTTTCTTTTCCTGATAGCTTATGCAAATGGAGAGCCCAGTGTGGCCAGGTGGCAGTCACAGCTTCCAATTCATAAAACTGCACAGCTGCATGCCTTGGAAGAGGCATTCCCTCAAGGACCTCTCCCCAGCAGAACTCAAGGTTGTGAGGACAGAAAGCACAAATTCCCCAGTTGAGTCACTGGAAGTGATGAAGCCAAACTCACTTCCACTTCTTGTTTTCGGGACCCATGTATTGCAGCTATTGAGAGCACAGCACCATATACTGGCCATTGATTTGTTTAGCACATCCAGGACACCCCTGAATGGTGTTATCCCAGAGGTATTGCTACAGTCAAGCCTTCAAGAGTTCATTCCGGTGCTGTTAGGGCACCCACTTCTGAGGACTAGGGTAGATAGTGTGATCAATGAATCATGTGGTAATGTGCCCATTTTTACACTTCCTTTTCAGTAATTTGGTCCCTTAGTCTAAGGGAACATTGTATCAGATATGAATAGGTCATGATTTCCACAAGCCCTCAGAATGTGGTGCTGGCAGAGACACTGCAGGCAATGAAGTCATACCCATATTTGGAGTAAGCATCGATTTCTGTAAGGGCAAAGTGCTCAGCACTCCATGTTAGAAGGTGTCCAAGGTGAATACTCCACCTGGTGGCTGACTGGTCCGGGCTGGTAGTCAGTCACACAGAGCCCCGCCCTCACCACCCTCAGAAGGGCCTGTGCTTGGTTTAATGCTCACTACTGTTGCTGTCATCTTGAAATTCTTAATAATTTCTGAACAAGGGGCCCCACATTTTCATTTTGCACAGAGCCTCTCAAACTGCGTAGCCAGTCCTATGGCTGGTCTCCCTCAGAAGTGGAAATATATCAGCCTTGGAGAGAAGAAACTCAGGAAGTTGGCCCCAAAATAAAGTCTATTCCTGCCAAAATGGCCCATATGTTCATGGGCCCATTGCACAAGCACTGATATGACAGGAGAGAAGCTGGCTCGTCCACAGGACAAGTCATCCCATCCTTGGTATTAACTGCTAGGTATTAACACTGTGGATGGGAACCAGTTATGCCTCCGTGTCAGTATAAGCTCCCCAGTGTCCAAACTTACCTTTCTCTCCACGGTGACCTTTGCTACCACGGGATATAACAGCTAAGACTATCAATTCATCAAGAGTTTCTAATGACTTCAAAACTCAAAGGGAAAGAGGTCAAGTGTGTTCCTTTTGTTCCCAGGAAACTCAAAGACTTCTATTGACTTCCTCCCTGGAGACTAGTTATGTCCCTGCCAGGTGGCAGCCATTGCCAAGTTTTAAAAAACCTATTAAGCCTTCCCCCAAGGCAATGGGTAGGAGGCTTGACTAACACTTACAGAAGTAAAAGAGACAACCCAAGTAACCTCCTCCCAGAGCAATATCTGCTCCTAAGGATGCCTTCCATCTACATCCCTAGACGTATTAGAACTGGAAGCCGAGATGGGATATATAATGTTTGAAGGAAGGAACAGTTGTCAACAGAGTCAAATGCAGCCAAATGATGGAACAAGAGCTGCAGCAAGGAGTCATTTTCTGCTCAAACACCTTCAAAGCCTCGCCTTTCCTCACGGAGTAATGATACTCATGAGCACAGTGTTCAGGGCAAGGTGTGCTAGGGACGCAGAGCAGGCCAAGTTTGTTGGAGGGAGGGCATTTGGTGCAGGAGTCGTCTCATGAGCGGTGTAAGGCTGCGAGAACGACAGGGGACCACTGCCGTTATCTAGAGGACAAGAACTTCAGGCAGCCACTACTGCTCTCAGGAATGGGGAGTCTGAAGGGAAGAGGTGATAGTTCCAGAGCCAAAGAGCTGGGGAGCAGCTCTGCGGGCCTGGAATTCAGACTTCTTGAAGGAAGCTCTAGAAAGCTGGTGCTCAGACCACTGAGGAGGGAGAAGAATTCAGCCAGGCCTTGGATTATCAAGGGATTTTAGAGCCCATCTGGTGAAGGAACATGGCGTGGCCTGTTCTCTGACCACCAAAGGGGGGCCACCCAGCTGCTCCTGGCAACTAAGGGACATGGAACGGCTGGAGCCAACTGTGACTCTAGAGAAACATGGACAGGAATAGGAAAACAGGAAAAATCCATTTTCTAGTGCCGCCCATTGGCAAAGCTTAACAAGAAGGCAGCTGGCAAAGGAGTCTGGGAAACACAATATGCAAAGTCCTAGGCCCAGCTGCTGAGTGATAACAGATTTTTAAATGCCAGCACACATGCACATAGGACCCTGTATAATCTGCCTCCACAAAACAGCATAGCTGGAGCTGTGAAATCCAGCTTTACCCTTCACCAGTCATGCAAACACGAGCATGTTGCATGAATCTAAGCTTCTATTTCCTCTCCTATGAAACAAGGACTTAATATTAATAGTACATGTCTCCTGTTGTACAATATATTTGATCCTGAAAAATCTCAAGTTATACAAAATCACACTAAAAATGAAAGACCAAAGGGAAAAAATAAAATGGGGCAGAGCTCTCAAGAGCCGTGAAGCTTTGCGACCAGAATAAAAAAAAAAAGAAAGAAAAAGAAACCATACTTGAAATCTCAGGAGATAAGTCGGACAATCCAGGCAGGCTGGTTAGCACGGTTGAAGGTTCCTTCGGGGGATATCAAAAAAGCTCAAGAAGACAGAGTGGAGATGATATCGTGTAGGGGCTAAGAAAATGCAGCTAGAAGAGGGGCTCCGAGCCGGAGGGGCTGCAGGGAATGCAGACAGAGGAGGGAGTGCACCTGGAGCTTGCGTACGGCCGGGCTCTCTAGAGAGGGAGCCCCACGGCAGACCCTCATTTTTAATTTTCTTAAAATAGAGCAGTAAGGGCCCCAAGTCTAAGCCACAGGGGAGCCGAGGTCTTTCTCATTTCCTGTTGAAAGTTCTGATTTTACTCCTGCTCTTCCAATTCCTCTGGCCTAGAAAAAATTGTATTTGAACCAACCCAACTTCATTATACTGAAGTCATTCTCCTATTTTTCCAGTCATGTATGAGTTACAGAAACTGTTGTTACAGAAACACATATTGTAGCAGAACAAACTATACCCACAACACGGAGTTTCCTGAGAAGTAAGTAGGAAAAGCCATGAAGAGTGCTGAGTGGAATACAGGGCCCACAGGAGGATATTAACGTTAGTGCTGTTGTTCTTATGCCCCCAGCATCTTCTTCACCTGCTTTCTCACATGCAGCTTGATTTCCAGCCATAATAAACTACGTGAAGTCGCGCCTGCCATGTATTTTCGCAATTCCATGGATCTGCATGGTTGTCTTTCCCTAAAATGTCTACCAATCCCCCAGACTCAGGCCTCACTCCATGTCAGCTGGGTAATTCCTATTTTTTATCTGCCTTAGCCTAAACAAACTTCTTTCTTTTCTTTTTTTTTTTTTTTTTCTTTTTTGGAGACAGAGTCTTGCTCTGTTGCCCGGGCTAGAGTGCTGTGGCATCAGCCTAGCTCACAGCAACCTCAAACTCTTGGGCTCAAGCAATCCTTCTGCCTCAGCCTCCTGAGTAGCTGGTACTACAGGCATGCGCCACCATGCCCAGCTAATTTTTCCTATATATTCTTAGTTGTCCAGCTAATTTATTTCTATTTTTAGTAGAGACGAGGTCTCGCTCTTTCTCAAGCTGGTCTCGATCTCCTGACCTCGAGCTATCCTCCCGGCCAGGCCTCCCAGAGTGCTGGGATTACAGGCATGAGCCACCACGCCTGGCCAAGAAACTTCTGATACTCTCTAGCCTGGACTCTAAGAGAGCTTTGGGCGTCTCTTTAGAGCACTTTCTGCAAAGCTGTCTCTCTAATCAGACTTGGAGCTGCTGGAGGGCAAGCACTGCATCCCACTCTCATCTCTATAGCCCCAGTGTCAATCACGGGCCCTGGAACAGTCAGATTTGGCTGCTAAATTACACGGAAGGGAATGGCAGATGATGAGCCTGGGGAGGTTCCGAGACAGAATCTTCAGAACTCAACAACTGCTTAAACGTGGACTCCAAAGTAACTCCCATTTTTCATGCTTGGGGCTTTGGAAGGATGGTGGCCCTGTTTTCAGAAAGGGGAGCAGGGGAAGAAAGAGTGTATTGGAAGTGGGGAGACGTTCAGCTTGCCGTTGCTAATGTGGTGTTTCATTTGCTATTGGGGAGAGCCTAGATTTAACCCCTCTCAGCTAGAGTTAAGCTATTTGTTAAAAAGTTTTAAACTATGATGTGCACAAATTTCTTCAGTAGCCAAAAAACATACACAAACACACACACACACACACACACACACACAAATCCTGCGGTCCTCCTTTTCTCCCTTGACTTAATACTGAACAAACAATGCCAGTTTTTAACCACCTGCTTATGACAATTTTGTGTGGCAATGGAAAGAGAAATTGGAGTGGGTTGGGGGTAATTATGATGAGAGGGGAGCGCTGGGGACAAAGGTAGAGGCAGGCGATTATGAGTGAAGCAGGATTGAGGACAGATTGGGACCAAATGTCGGTGCCAGGTCTCTGGACTTTAGCGCCAGCAGCATGTCAGCTCAGCCAAGCTAGTGATGGCATCAGAGAAGCCAAATAACTCTGTCCACTGTCGTCAAACAGCTGGTACGGGTGACTGCAATAACGAAACAGAGCTACCCTCTTCTTTTCTGCTTTCCCATCTCCTGCCTGAGAGACCCTCGTCCATCCTAGTCACCACAAAAAGAAAAAGTCCCAGGTACACACAGACAGAGTCTCTGATTAAGAGACACTCTTTTTTTCTTTTTTAGGTTAAAAGATATTACTCCATTAATGAATGTTCACTGTAGAAACAACTAGAAAATGTAGACAAGGAAAAGCAAGAATCTCATCACCTTCAGTTAACTACTTGATATTTGATCTTTTATCACAAATTTTTTGTTCTTTGTTTTATGTGAATATATGCATACACATTGTTTCTAATTTTTTTTCCCCAGATTTTAGGAAATGAGTCATTAAGGAGTGGTTTTCAGTAGTACTGCACAATTTGGTGTCTGGTCCTCTTCTAACCTCCGCAATCCACTTAGCTGAAGCCCCAGCAGAGGTCAGCCGCCACCTGCCTGTTCTGTCTGCAGACGCTGTGCACATGCTACCAAGTGAGGCCTCTCTCTTAAGTTCGTGGGCAGATTTTTTAGCCCGGAGGGGTCCTGAACTGCAAGTGAAAGATAACCCAAATCCTCCAGGTTATTTCAGGTTCTAAGTGTGCTCCAAATGCGAAGACTGCAGGAACCATGCATTTCCCTGGGGGCCTCCGATGAAGGAAGGGGAAGGAGAATTGCCATTTGGAAAATGCCGGCTATGCACTAGTCAGGCACTGCTGGGTCCTCCCTACGAACTTTGTCACCAAAGTTTCAGAGGACCCAGAGGAGAGGCCCTAAACAAATCCTGTTTGAAGGCTGGAATTTCAGACCTCGTGGCACAGGTCCTATGCTCAGAACTTTACAGAGACACCTGAAAGAATAGAGACAAGCCAAGGGTGTCAACACAAGCCCCTTGAGGACAATTACAGGTGACACTGTAGTCACTGCAGGGCGGGACTTGCAAAGACCCCAGATACTGACCATGCGCCGCGAAGCTTCTTTCTGCCTTCACTTGGATGACCAGCAGGTGGCAGCAGAGCACAATGCAAAACGGAAAGACCATTGGCAGGCGCTCTGAGAAAGGTTGGAACCATTATACTTTCTAAAATGATTTATTGATATGTTTTCTTCACTTCATAAGTAACTTAATGAGTCCTACTCCAACTGGCCACCTCATGATTGTTTCCTAACCCCTTGGAGATTTGGAGTCTTCTGACATCACCCACTGTCCATTCCAGTTTTTACAGCAGGAAAAGTTTTCCTTTCCAAGCAGCACACTGTTTAACAAGCTGGTTTTAATATTTACAGGCCTTTAGACCTGGATTCCTATTCTGGTTCTTCTATTTACTATTTATAGTTCTGCGTTATTGGAAAAGTTACTAAGTCTCCCATTTTCTCATGGGGGATCTTAAGCATTATGAGAATTTAAATGAGAACATGGAGTTGAATGACCTGCACAAGGCTTGCCACATGGGAAGTCTTCAATAAGTGCCAGTTATCTTGCCCCTTCTAAGACAAGTGAAGTGAATAAAGAAAAAAATCTATTATGGGGAGGGGTGTCATTTCAAATAGTTTAAAAGAGGAAGAGGAAATGCTGCTTAGATCAGAATTTTCCTTGTTAAGTCATTTTAAGTATCTAGTGGAGTGCAAGCAATGTAAACACTTCATTGTACTAAACATTTCACTCAATTTTATTGTGTTCAACTGCATTCAATAAAAATTTACCAAAGATCTATTGTGTACCAGGTTTTATCATAGACACTGGAGGTACAAATACAAGTAAGCCACTGCTTTGTGCAGCTCTCTGGAAAGGGACAGTATAGCAGAAAAGCAACAGAACTAATAAAACAAATAATCCGCTAAGAGAGCCCCACTTTCAAGACCCAGGCTCACACTGAGAGTCCAAGACTGAGGCTGGTCCAACACAACAGAGAATGTCCTCTGCTCCCACCACAAGCTAGTTATTACTTCTAGGAGCTTTTTTGTAGTCTTTGGTATTTTCTGCATATATAATGTCACCTTATCTAATAGAAGGAGATTTTTTTTTTCTTTTCATCTGGTTTGATCTTTATGCCTTTTCCTTTTTCTCTTTCTCCTCTTTCTTCCTTTTTTTTCTTTAAATCATGGTGGCCTGGATTTCCAGTGTGATGGTCCATAGACATGATGAGAGCAAACATCCTTGGCTTGTTCCAAATCTTAGGGGAAAAACATTCCATCTTCCACCATTAAGTATGGTGTTAGCTGTAGGGATTTTTTTAGATGTTCTTTATCAGGTTGAGCACCATGTATAGTCTACCAAGAGTTTTTACCATGAATAGGTATTGAATTTTGTCATATCCCTTTTTCTGCATCTTTTGAGATGAGAATATGGTTTTTCTTTTTAATCTATTAATATGATGAATTACATTGATTGATTTATAATGTTGAACCAGCCTTCTGTTCCCAGAATAAACCCCACTTCGTTCATATATAATATCCTTTTTATATTTAGCTAGATTTGATTTGTTAATGTTTTCTTGAACATTTTTATGTCTATGTTTATGTCTGTAGTTTTCTTTCTTGTAATGTCTTTGTCTAGTTTTTGTATTGAAATATCCAAAACCAATAAAATGAATTGGGAAGTGTTTTCTCCTCTTTTTTATATTCTGGAAGAAATTTTTTTAAATGCCATTTAGAATAGCACCAAAAATATACTTAAGTATAAAGCTAACAAAAATATGTGTAGGATATGTATGCTGAAAACTATAAATCACTGATGAATGAAATCAAAGACCTAAGCAAATGGAAATATATACCATGTTAATAGATTAGAAGACTCAGAATTGGTATTATTTCTTCCCTTAAGGTTTGATTGAATTCACCAATGAAACCATCTGGGCCTAGAGTTTCTTTATGGGGAAGTTTGCAATAACAAATTCTACTTATAATAGATATAGAACTATTCAGGCTATTTCTTTCTTCTTGACTAAGCTTCAGTAGTTTGTGTCTTTCAAGGAATTGGTCAAATTTACTAAATTGCTGAGCCCTCTAAATTTTTATTGAGCTGTGCCACTCCAAGCTATTGAACAGAGAGCAAGATGGGCAGAAGATAATGCTTAGAAAAAGGCTGCCTTGGAAAACACCTGGCTTAAGAGGTGGCGAGAAACTCGGTGGTGCTGCAGTTATAATTAGGCTTCTGGCAATTCAGTATGTATTTAATTGGGAAAAAAATAACTGGTTTACTCTGTTCTGGGTACTCTTCTAGGAATTCACGTTCACAGAACTGAAGAAAACAAATCCCAGGCCCTCTTGAAGCTTATAAGCTTAGCTTCCAGTGAGACACACAGACAACAAAAAAGTAAGCAAAATAAATATGAATATAACTTTAAGAATGGTCTTACAGAAAAAGAGTGAAAAGGCACAACTTTGGGTAGTTTGGTTTTGGATGGTCTCTCTGAGGAAATCAACTTGAGCAAAGACCTGCCTGAAGTGAGGGAGTGGCCCATGCAAAATTGTGGGGAGCGGCATTTCGCGTTGACAGGTACTAAGCGAGAACCCAATCGTCGAGTTCTGTCAGCCCGACTCTAATAGGTTCTCATCCAGGTTAATCCACTTTACCTCTTGACAAGGACTTTGTCCTCTTCCTCTGTGGGTTTCTCCAGCTTCCTTCTCTCTTCAGGTGGAGCAAGAAAATACTATTTTAACATTGCTCTATTTTTTACATTTATCTGTTACTAACAAGCTGGCAGAAATAGAGCGTGTTCGTTTTTATTTATAACATTTATCTATTACTAACATGTTGGCAGAAATGTAGCATTTTTATTCCTACGAAGTCACTACACTTATTTACGAATCTCCATTTCTTTTCTGCTGAACGGAGACCTCCACGTTTCGTCGTCGGTCCTCCCTTCTCTCCCACGCGGCCGTCTGCCCCGAGGCTGCCCTAGCGGACCGTCAGCTCGGCTCCGCGCCCTCCTCCGGCTGTGTGAGACAGCTGGGGCAGGTGAGGAGGGCCACGCTGAGGTGTTTACTCCCCTGGCCCCTTCCTGGAGCGCCCCCAGCTTTCTGTGTCCCTGGGCAGAAGTTCATTGCTCCTCTCACAGTGGCTAACTTTAACTCTCTTCTCTGGTGAGCTCCCTTCTCTCAGCTTTTTGAGCCTAACGCTGGTAAGAGGTTGGCTGCTATCCTCCTGACATGCCTTTGGAAAAGGAGTCCAAAGTCTAGGAGAAATCAGTATGTTGGAATGGATCTATGATGTGCAACCTCTCTCACCACACTCTCCTCAGAGGACGAGAGGATACCCCCTTCCCCAATGAAGAAATGTCTGGTGACTGTCCTCTGAGGCTGGAAATGACCATGGCCTATGATACGGTGGAATCAGGTTCCCTGACTTCAGTGGGAGGATTAGGGTAGTAGAGTGGTAGGCGTCAGTTGATGGCACTTAAACATTAGTGGTAAGGTGGCACAAATACCAGAATAAACCACAGGACAGGAAGCTAATCCGAGTGTTTAAGAGTATTATTAAACCAGCAAAAGAGGAAAGATGGCTAGGAAAATAAAAAACAAAAGAATGAAAATTAAAGCATGACCATCTATGGTCTTTCCATAGAAAGCTGTCTCTCTTTCAGGCAGTCACCTACTTGGTTTGAAGGTCTTGGGTGGGAGCTGTCACCTCCCAGTAGATCTTCAGTTTCTAGAAGGTCCCTAAGAACCCCCAGCTTGAGATCTGGTAGGAAGCACCACACGTGGAGTTCCAAAGTCTCTTAACAGTGGCAGTGAGGTCTGCAATTGGCCCTACGGTTGGAGCAGTTCCAATAGCCAATAGCTCTCATTCCATGGCTCAGAGGACACTTGGTGATTCTGACAGTTACAAAGATCTATTTCCACTTATACAGTCTGAGACTGGGAAAATTAACACAGAAATGTGTGAAGCTCAGGTCAAGATTCCATCTATCACTGTCCTCTGTAAACCCTCCTTTAACCTGTGGAACAAAGTGGTGTTTCTGATCTCTGGAAATCAGTGTAAATTCAGAGCCAGTATTTAATAACTCCTGGAAGATCTAGATATTTCCCTTTCCCCAGTGTACAGTCGATTTGGTAATGGCTGCAGTTCTCACTGGAGAACACTGAATTACTACTACTGATAGGATTAGTATTACATGTCTGTAAGGGATTTTTATTTTAGAAAATTAATTTCCTCATATGTGTTTTAGAACCAGATATTTTTCTAGCTGTAGGTGTGTATATGTCTAGCGAAGTTAAGGGTGATATGTCTGACCTACATCTCTTCTACCTCCAGGTACTACTCGGCATGAATCTTTTCCTTCCAGGCCTGGTTTTTTTTTTTT
>CM052444.1:62824489-62859548 GCA_028533085.1 Varecia variegata
TTTTTTTTTTTTCTCTGAAAATTTTCTCTTTTCTATTATATCATGCTCCCCACAGCCATAACACCTCAATTAATTCCCTTACTCTTGGCACTCTTGGCCTACACATCTGGCTGAGCTATTGAATCCAGCTATAAATCTCAGTTGGAAGCAGTTTTTCTGCTCAGTCTTTATGACCAGAATGTGCGTGGTAGATAACCTTGTACCAGATAATGCTGGGCACATATTGCTGAAGTTACTGAAAGGGGAATTTAGGGAATTAGAGCAGTCAATTGGCACAAGAACTCTAATGGGTCAGTTGCCCTGGAGAAAATAATTAGCCTTTCTCACTTTAAATGCCTTCTACTTTGGGTCAATCACCTCCCAGCTCTGAAAGAATAACCTCCTCCCCTGCAACTCTCATCCACTTCATCAAGATTTCCTTTCAGCTTTCTCCTATATTAATGGTCTCATTTGTTAGATATGAATCATACCTTCCTCTGAAGTTTTGACATTTGCATTATGAAGTGCAAGAGATGTGATAATTCTAAATGTAGGTGGTATGGGGGACCTTATTAAAGCCCATAAGAACTTAAGCACACAGCACTCAAGGTGCTCTTCTGCCTTAAATTCCCTCCCATCCCCATCCCCGGGAAGAAGTAGCAGATAATTCCTTCTATAGTGTTAACCAGTGGTTGCCAAGAGAATATGGGACTGGAATTGAAATTTATATTTACCTTGTGGTGAGTAAAACAACAAGCTGAGAAATTAACATTCTAAAAGATTAGTAGTGCCCCTGACAGGAGGCAGAAGGATATGCAAATCCACTCTGAAGGACAGCATGCTTAACTCAGACCTCTTAGAATTTCTAAAAATTAAGTTCAGCCAAACATGATTCCACAATTGAAAAAAAACATAAGAGTAAACATCCCACTATGAGTTAGAGTTAGCATAAATAACAATATGTTTAGGTGACCTAAGATTTCAAATGTTGGCATGCAACCCTTCAGACTAGATGATGTCACAACCCCACCAGAACTGTCACCCTCACAAACTCCCAAATTTAGCACCACTGAACACCACCAAAGTGAGCACCACCATATCCTCCACCCTCCCAAAATAAGCATCACCATGTCCCACTGGACCCAGTGCTCACCCATGGCCCTTTAGTGCCTCCAGACTCAGCACCACCATGCACCCCACCCAGCCACTGCTCTTACATCCAGCCACTCACTGGTGAAGATCTTTCCCTACAGATTGATGCCAGTCAGTAAAGTCTGGAAGAGGTGACTGATTCTTCAAATTTACAGACATCAACACAAGCCTACAAGGAACATGAAAAAAAATTAACAAAATATGACACTACAAAGAAACACAATAAATTTCCATTAGCCAATCCCAATGAAATAGAGATCTGAAAATTGCCTCACAAAAAAATTAAAACAATTGTTTTTAAGCTCAGCAAGCTACAGAGCACACAAATACCAACTAAATCAGGAAAACAATACATGAACAAAATGAAAAGTTCAACAATGAGGTGGAAATCATAAAAAAGAGGCCCCCAAAATCTGGAGCTAAAGAATGCACTGACTTATATGAAAAAGACAATGGAGAGCTTCAGCAGTAGACTCAATCAAGCAGAAGAAAGAATCAGTGAACTTGAAGACAGTTCATTTGAAATTATACAGGAGAAATAAAAACAAATTTAAAAGAGTGAAGAAAGTCTATGGGGATCATGGGACACCATCAAGCAAACCATATGTGCATTGTGTGAGTTCCAGAAGGAGATGAGAGAGAAAGGAGCAGAGGGCTTATTGAAAGTAATAATATCTCAAACTTTCCAAATCGGCATCTAGTGAAATATCATAGAAGCCTGGACTGGAAATTGAGGCCCAGAGATTGGGCAGGGGCAGGGTATCTACAAAGGGCACAAAATGAGGTAGGGGCAAAAACAGACTGCAAATCTAGAATTGTTCTGAGAATCCTCAAAACAGATCACCTGTCAGTGTACTAAAGAGAAGATTTGGGGGAAAGTTTTACTGGGCACTTCAGCATAACAATTTCCAACGGCATTCAACACACTATCCTTTTGTATTGAGTTCTATTTTGTGAGAAGGAATTGGAATATACTTCCTGTGTCAAATATCCTAAAATTTTCTGGGAGAATCCAAGTTCAATCAGGCTGGCTAGAACCTCTTATGTCTCTTTAGTTTTCTTTATCTGTATTTTATCTCAGGATCAACAGATGCTTACTTATCTTCCTATTACTGCTTGAGGTATGGTGTGCTGTCAGAAATTTCTATATTAATAACTATGTGAATTGCATTCATTCTTTCTAAAAGAAGAATACACATTTACTAAATATTCTTCAGTTTTACTGGGCTCAGGATTTGTGTTGATTTTTAAGACTGTGATTTTCCCTCAACCTAAAATTAGTCTTCCCCGCCCCCATGCCCAATTTACTAGGGCTGGTTCTCCAAAACCAGAAATGGAATGACTATCTGTCTGCCTTCTAGGAATCAATCACACTGTGTGGCTATTTTGTCATCTCAGTCACCCTACTCCCAATTCAGTTTCTTTTTCTCCCTCTCAGTTGAGATGCTTCTATCAGTAGATAGCCAATTGAAATGGCTTAAACCAGAGGTAGAAAGGATCTCCTCCTTTAGGAGTTGAGAAGTAGCAAATTACAGGATTGGCTCAGCAGTTCAATGCTGTCTTCAAGGATCAACCCTTTTCCCTTTTCCCCTCTGCCTTCCTCCAACATGTTGGCTTGGTTTTCCAGTCTTGGTTGTTCTCATACTGTCATCCTTTGTTCCCACTGACTTTCACTAAAGGGGCCTTTTCCTTGTGTGTTAAGTGATTTTGTTAATGACCTTAAGTTCCTTGGAAAGTTGAAGCTTTCAGGATGTGAGGTGAGGATGGATTTCCCCAGAGGCTATTTGCATTTGTTTCTGTGATGTAAAGGCTCAACCAATCTGGGACTCTTAGAACTAAATAATTTGCTTTTTGTTTTTCTGTGTCACCCAGGTAGCAGGAATTCCTGCCCTAAATCCATGTGAATGAAAATCTGAGAATAGAAATCTGAGGGGATACAAACCTGAGGGTAGGAATTCTCAGGGCAGCTTTTCTTTTCCTTTCATTTTTTTCAACTCAGTTCAGCGCAATGAGGAAAAGAAACAATAAGCCCTGCCATCTTCCTCTGCTGGGCACAATTTTATCCTGCTCACTTCTGAGGTCCTTGTTTTAGGATAAGGTCTCCCCTTTCTTTTTCTCCCTCCATGTTGCCCTCTCAAAACACCCTATATATTTGGGAAAGATTTCTCTGGATATCTATTCTCTGGATATCTTATTTTCGAGTAACAGACATGGATATACCAATATATATACGGATACTTGCTACTAGGCAGCTGTTTTCAGGTGATACGATAGAAGTAAATCACTATCTTGATGTTCTTCAGAGTACACCATGATTTCCAAGAGTTCTGTGCCTGAACAAATTTGAGAACCACTGGTACATTAAAGTGATAAAAGCAAGAGTAACAATTGTTGTCAGCAATTCCACTCTTAGGTATAGATCCAAAAGAAGGGAACTCAGTATATTGAAAAGATACCTGCACTCCCATGTTTATTGCAGCACTATTAACAACAGCCAAGATTGGCAATCAACCTAAGTGTCCATCAACGGCTGAATAGATAAAGAAATCACAGTACATATATACAATGGGATATTATATAGCCATAAAAAGAATGAAATCCTGGAGAACATTATGTTAAGTGAAATAAGCCAAGCACTGAAAGACAAATCTCACATGTTCTCACTCATATCTGGGAGCTAAATATTAAAAACAATTGATCTCATGGAGAGAGAGAGTAGAATGATGGTTACCAGAGCCTAGGAAGGGTAGCGGGAAGAAATGGATGGTGGGGATGGTTAATGGATGTAAAAATATAGTTAGGTAGAATGAACAATATGTGATAGAACAACAACGTGACTCTAATCAACAATAAGTTAGGATATACTTTAAAGTAACTAAAAGAGGGGAATTGGAATGTTCCTAACACAAAGAAATGCTAAATGCCTGAGATGATGGATACCCCAATTATCCTGATTTGATTAATTCACATTGTATGCCTGTATCAAAACATCACATGTACCCTATAAATATATACAACTATTATGTACCCATAATAATTAAAAAAAAATTTTAAATAAATAAAATATTTTCAAACCCTTTCCAAATGCAGGTTTGTAGGAATTTTGAAGACATAATCAAAGGCTAACAAACTACAAGGGTTACTTATTTGTATTTTCAAATGTTAGCTGAAATAATATTGTATTGTCATACAATCAATAAAATAATCCTAGAATAACTTAAATTCATAATAATTCCATTTGGACTTTGACTTCTCAAAATTCTAACATTTCTTTTGATTAATAATGACAAAAAGATGAGTATACAGTCACAATGTACACTGTTTTCTCCATGATTTTGGAAACATAAAGGAGAATTAGCATAATTCAATTTTATAGAAAAATTAGAGATGCATATCTCAGCTCTTTTGTTTATAACATTTATTAACATACCAGTTGTGACTAAAGAGAAAATGTTAACTGCATGCCAAACACTTAATGACAGGTTTTTAAAGTGCAATATCTACAATACAGGTATTTCACTGCAAAATTAAATACCTTGCAAATTCATTCTCAGTTCCAGGTTTTTTGAATAAACATGTTATTTAAAATACTCTGGCAGAGAGCCTCATAAAATTGAATTCAATGCCATATATGTTAATTAATTTTGAAAAATAAACATTTTCAGCAGCTTTCCAAAATACATATTGATAAATTTTGTATAAAAATAATTCATTCAATATAAAACCCCATGTAAACCATTTCTTGATACTCATGCAAATACATTAACAATATCTCAGTTCTAATGCAGACTTTTATATTTTACACTGTTCTCCCAACATTGTGATTAGGTACAAGAGTGCTATTGTTCTAACTAGCTGCTCAAAAAGAGTAAAATTACTGACTTATCTAGCTAGCTTCCTTTTATAAATAGGTATTCACTTTTTTTTGGTAAGTATGCTTAATTTTTTTCTAAAATGCAACTTATTTTAATCATAATAGAATGGGTGATTTCAATTTTGTGATTTAAAATTTGAGTATTCATTATTTCCCAATAATGAATACTTAAGAGTTTGTTAAAGTAACTATTGAGATGAGTCATAAAAGATGAAATGTAGAAGAAATTTCTTTTAAAGCCCGCAGAAAATAATTTAGAAAGAGTTCTTTTTCCACCCACATCTAGGTGATGTAGAACTTTACGGGTGCCGTGTGTAGTGATCCATCAGCATGTTGTCCAGCTCCACCTGTGAGCACTGTACACACAACGCTCAACAAGTCTCACAGACTAAAGTTTCTCTTTCTTCAGCTTTCAAGCAGTTACTATGAATATTCATGAAGAACTGTGACCATATGTTTGATATTTGGAAAGAGGGAGTTGGTTTTATTGGAAAACAGTGAGAGGAAGTAGAAGAATGTCATGCCTATGGTTATAAAACCATAAGTCCAATGAAGTTCACACTGATTTGGGAACTTTATCCAAGTCCTTTTACTACTTGAAGACTAGGTTTAAAAAGAAAAGAATAACTGTTCCTATTCCTCTTGTCAACATGTAGCTCATCTCTAAATGGGACATAGGGCTCCAACAGGAGGTCCCTACCCTTAGTGATGTGTGCCTCAACTTTTTTCCAGTCTTTGTTCTTGGGGGTGGTTTAAGCTAGGAAACCAATAATCCTGTTAACCTGACAAATGCTTTATCTTCAAACAGGCTGTTTAAACTTGAAGCCATAACTCAAATTATTAATTTCTGAGTTGCTTTTTTAAGTTCAGGTTTAGGGAGACCATGATTAGTAGCTTGTGTTGCAATTTAAGGCATTTATTTATTTATTTAGAAACAAGGTCTCTCTTTGTCACCCAAGCTAGAGTGCAGTAGCACAGTCATAGCTCACTGCAACCAACTCCTGGGCTCAAGCAATACTCCTGCCTCAGCCTCCCAAGTAGCTAGGACTATAGGGGCACACCACTGTGCCCAGCAATTTAAGGCCTTTAAATGAAATGTTCAAAATTTCAGATTGATCATAAGTTTAAAAGTCCAAATCTAATACTTTAACTCCTCCTTCCTTTAAAATTTATTTATAGAAGCCCTGGGAAGAAATGGAGAATATCTGACCATTTTGAAATATAAAACATTCTAAATTTTCCCTGAATTTTATGAAAATCCACTATTTAATAGCAGATAATTTTTACAAAGACTCATAAAAACATAATAATGTATACAGTGAAATAAACCTTCAGGAGTGGAAATCAGAACTCAAGCACACTGACAATAAATATGATCTAATTCTATACATGCCAATAGGCAGAAGTTCAACTTTCTCCATGAAAGAAAGCACCTTGGAATTTCAGTATTTCTGAAGTGCTTTTTTGTTAATTTGTTTGCTTGTTTTGGGAACTGAAGCTGCAGCAGGATGGTATCAGTGATCTCAGGTTAATGTGCTGTCACTAAATTCCTTTAACTCAGACCTGCAGCACTGCAGTGGTCCTGGGACATCTGGATCCCACCAGCATACACACAGCGTGGTGCATCCTTGGGCTGATTGGAATATCTATCAGTTTCTCTTTCCTGTTGTTCTGGGTCTCAGACCACAGGAGAATGTTGTGTGTCAGTGGACATGCTCAAGGGTTAATCTCCAATTACATGCAGAGTGGGGCAAAACATAATTTTCTACCTCTTCAATTAAATATTAAATATCTGTGCCTTCAATTAAATATCTACATTCCAAGTATGCAATAAAAATGACAATAGTTAATTTTATGGAAATTTCCATACATGTAATAATTTCTGTCTGTTTCTGAATCTCGAAAGCCACTTGAAAATCAGTGAAAAAAAAATCTCCATTTATCTTTGCATAGAACTAAGGCTTTCCTACCACACTAATTCGTGGCTTGGTATGGGCCCTAGACCTTTTTCGTGTAAGAGAAAGGTCTCATGAAATCCTGAGACCTCTTAATACTTACGACATGAAACAGCCTTGTTGATTTCTGAGTGGCAAATGATCATGAAGTGTGAAAAATATCTGTCAGGGCCTGGGATCTTTGTCATTGTTTAGAACTACTCATTTCATATGGCTACAACTGCAATAGAGATGAAATGTAGAGACTTATTTAGGGTAACAGTAAAATCAGCAGAATCCTGTCTCAGTTGAAGTATGAAACTCTGATGATGTTTAGCAACCCAGAGGAATATTTTTGAGCACTCACATATTTATTTTGATGATATCGATAATCTTGAACTTCTTACTTCTTACCACTGAACATCTACATGTACGGGTTTCTTAATTTATTAATAGTTTGTTGTCCAACAGGCTGCCTTCGTGTTTTCTTGCCATATAAAGCTGTATAAATAATAAACTTCTACATTAATCTTGTCTTTAAAGGTAAGCATGAGATTTGTGCAATTCTCACTTAATTTTTCATGCAGCATTATATTTCTTCTTCATACATTTTATTTGATTACAAATCAATTTTTTAAATGGATGGCAATGTAAGGTATAGGTTTAAAACATAATCATTCGCATTACAAAGATCTGAATTTAAATCTGAATTCCGGTTCCATCATCCACTCTGTGATCTTGGGCAAATTACTTAATCTCCTAATCTTTAAAAGGGGTATAATATTAATAGTAAAACATGTCTCATACAACCATTGCAATAATTAATTGACTTAAAGTATACAAACTATTAGCACAGTGGTTGGTTTATATCAAGAGAACGCTCAGTAAGTGAGGAAAAAAACAATGTACGTGCAAGTGGGTATGAGGAAAGATGATTCCAGGGTTATATACAGAGACATTTGACAGTCTAACTTTATAAAAAGTGATGATTTCAACATTTGTTAGAGAGAAGAGCCAAAATTAACAATATGCCTTCAAAAGTGCTGTGTTGTCATTAGAATACTGGTTATGGGTATTGCCATTCTAGTAGGTGTCTTCATTCTATGGTATGTATCTTAGATTTGGTACATATCAATTAACTTACTTATTAGTCTTCACAAGTATAAACCCTTAGACCAGGGCTAACTCTTCTATTTATCTTCAACATTTAGGGAAGTGTCTACTTCAAATCACACAGTCTGGTAGTACAAAATACAAACACATCACATACTCTCAAAATGCACAAGGGCACCCATTAAGTATAAATTGTGTGTATGTGTGAGAATTAGCACAACACAAAGACAATGCAAGGTGAAACAAACACACCCCTGAAAGAACAATAATATCTCACAAATATTAGTTTGAAGCCTTGTTTCAGAAGTAGGTGTAATACAAAAGATTTCTACACAGGTCTAATATTCACAAAAGATGGTATTTGTTATTTGTTAGCTAATTTCTAGTTAGAAACAGGAGCCCTTCCCACTACAGCTTGTGAATAGAATCACTGTAAGAGTCCGTCTACACTACGAGGCTCATGAAGGCTTTCTCACATTTTTTGCGTATATTACCGAGAGGACAAATGGACAACATTAATTTTGAAACAATCATTTTCCAATTTGACTCTGACCATTTTCTTTTCTCTCTTTCATCTTTCAAAGTAATATATACAGCTATGGAGTAATATATTACACTTCATATGACCCATTATAATGCAAATCTGAAGATGTCTTGAATGAAACTACACAGTTAGGTCACACATCTTGTTTTCCATTATCTTCTGAGTCTGAGTGGAACAAGTTTGAAATTGAGGCATGTAAGATACAAAAGTCTTCTTACCAGAAGTTCCTAAGTTGAAATTATTTTCCACAAAGTGTGAGCAACTCTCCTGGAGGAGTCTGATGTCAGTGAATAAACAGTGGGCTGGGAATGGGCACAACACTCTGGACTCATCAGTCAGAAACACATCACTCTCTCTTTTTTTGATGGAGGTGACCCCTAAATAATAGATAGACTTTTCAACATTATTTTCTTCAGGGAAATTTCCCTCCAGTTTCAAAAGTTCATCCAATCCTTCTGGGAATGTAAGGTGTGGTGATATTTTGTTCAGATGTTGATCTGATAACATAAGAAATGCCTGGCTCTCTATTTCCCAAGAGCTATTAGAGAAAGAATCTTTCAGTGGAGAATTTTTGCCAGAGAAGCACTTGCTGACCGAACTATTTATAAGCCCTTGTTCTTCATCAGTTTCACTTGATTTAGAGTTACTGACCAGCGTGGCATATTTAACAGAGGGCTGTCTCCTGCTTTCGTCCTCACAGGTTACCTGGGTGCCCTCAGCCTGAGAGAAGTTAGCACTGTTGCATTGATCACTAATACAAACAGAACCCTTTCCAACATCGGGAGTTGTCAAAAGTAGAGAGACCACAGTGGCTGGCACCATCTCATCTTTATTTTTCCAGGGTGTATCAACACTGATATCTTCTGAAATGGTTTCAGGCTCCAAAAGAAGAGGACCAAATGTCACTGATTCTGTATGCTTGATAAAAAGATGCTCAAACGTTTCTGGCTAAAAGAAAAGACACGTTTTAATGCTCTATTATATTAAAATTTTTTTTTCATTATGTCATGCTTGCAGAAATGGAAGTGTGGAAGGTTAATAATAATAAATCAACCACAAATTTAATTAGTTTCAACTGAAACAGATATATAAAAAAAATTTAAGGAACAGGCAGTTTAAGATAGCGTTTAAAAGTGGGACAAGACAGACTTAGGCTTGAGTTCTAATTCTTTGACCATGAACAAGTACATTCACCACTTTGCAGTTTCTTCATCTGCAAAAAGATGCTCAACCCTCATTTCATGGCATTGTGGATAGAAATAAATTAGTGTCTGCAAGTGCTTACCTCTTGGTTACTGAAATTGGAAAATGCTGTCTTCTGAAAGAATCCCTAATACTTTATAGCAAATCAACTGAAAATTTAAGCCCCAAATAGAAAAAAATGAAATAAAATCAAATGAGGAAAATGACTTGTCCAAAGATAGTTAAAATGACTATTTTATGACATAAGATATGGAATGAAAGTAAAATAATTGTGACTGAAAATTAAGAACTTATCTGCCTTACATCATACTGAGAATCTGCTTGAGATTATCTGAAAAAAAGAACTAATAATACCTATTTGTTGAAAACAATGATGGTGAAAGAGATGATCATATTGTCAATTCTATTCCTTATAAATAACTTCATATAAAAATATATACTGTGGAACATGTGGAATGAAGACAAATACACAAGACAAATGTACATCATATTTTTTATAGGAACAGTGGTTACATCACAACAAAAATCCTGCTAAGCAGCTATAAATCAAGAATACACATGCAAAAAGCTCAATTCATACAATGTACACATGTTGAAAAAAATGCAAAATAAAAAATACTGTCAATACATCACATTAAAAAATTAACATAACTAAATTAAGTGCTATAAAATGTGTTCAGTTTATGTATCATATATGTAATTTAACTTTTGAATTTTACAATTTTTAAACTTACAGAATGAATTCAGATTTATTGCCTAAAATCGCCATATACCCAGCTGCTCTTAATAATGGCATGTATATTCCATATAAAAATACAATTTATTTAGCATAGTTTTGAACTCTTAAGTGAAATATATTAGTGGTTAAAAATGATAAAAGAATAAATATACCAAATACTAAATATACTAATGTAGGTATTAAAATACTACATAATAACAAATACTGTGTTAATACAACTTTTTCTGTTATTCTATGAACATAATACATGAAGAGAAAAAACTGTTCATATGCCTGTTTTCTTTCTGACAGAAATCTATAGATTTGTGACTTCCTTCAAATACTTGCTTGCTCATTTTGGTTTTTTTCTTAAGGTTTCTACTATATACACATGAATTGTCTTAAAATTTAAGTGAATCTAGAAATTAAGGTTGCAAAATAAAGGAATTAGATGCCATCAATATGAAAACAAAAAATACATACAAATAACCCATAGCATGCAGTCAAGCTCAAATATATTCTTCAAATGACATGTTTAGTATATTTCATGCTCTCTAAAACTTCATAATTGGTAACTAATTGCTGAAACAAAATACTGTATTTGTCTTCAAATGAATTCAGCTGGAAGATTTCACTAATAATTAATAAAAAATCACAGACTCATATATTATTGAAATATATCTCATCAATGGGTCATAAAACTTTATTAAAAGTATGTTCATTAAAAAGTTATTTCACTAATTCATCTAAGTTTTTAGAATAGTCTGGGCACATATTAAATATGTAGTCATTCAACTGGTAGGAATTAAAAAATATCCTTTCATAATTTCACACAGATTTTACATTCCAATGACATTTGTTAATAATCAACAAAAAGAAAAAAAGACATGTTCTTCCTATTTTTTAGCTTTTTTTACATTCAAAGAAAACTATGAATAAAATCTAACTATAGATGATCTTAAATTTCAATGCTATTTGGGTTCATCCAACAGAGGCTTTGGTTTTATCTGAATGTGAGCAACACAGCACGCTTCATCTGCCAAATTCACAGAACTAGCGAGTGGTCTTTTTTCAGGTAGAGAAGCCCTGTCCTCACCATGGACTATTTGCAAAAGCTCCAAAGAGTCTCCCTTTCTTGCATCACTGCCCATTTCCCTGCCTTCCGGAAGTCTTGGATGGTTCAGTGGAAATAAATTCGATTTAGGGAAGAGTTTCACAAGGAGGCTGGACTGGAGACTGATGTTCTTTTCTGATCTGGTCAATCTGACCTAGGTAGGTAGGGTTATGCTGATATGAACTGTGACTTCCACTGGCCTGTGACCAGTACTAACCACAACTTTTGGCTTTCTCTGAACTGATAGAGAAAGTGCTAGCTGGGAGCTAGCACTTAAGCCATTTTAAAGGATATTGAATATTGAAATTCATAGATTGACCAAAGTTATGTAGCAAAAAAGCTACAAGACATTCAAAAGAATAGCCAAATGGGTCAATTTGTAGGCTGAAATGTCTATAAGGGAATCTAAGATGGAAAAATTTGGTCTTAAAAATATAAACTAAACTAAACAGTTTGTGTTCTGTACTTAGAGTCATTGTATTTGTCAAGCTATGTGTCAGAAGTGGTAGTTTTAGAGTTCACCTAGTTACAGCATTGCCTTCTATATATTTGATGATATTGAATAGATATGTAATGACAGTAACAGTCACAACTTTTTAAATGTTTTATGACCAGGAAAATGATAAATCAAAAGCCAGAACTCATGAATATTACTTTTAAACTTTAGATGACCTGGAAATTTATCACACATCCAAACTGAACTGGACTGGAATCTATGTCTTGACCCCAAATTTACATATCTATTTTAAATCCTAAATCAACATGATCCACCATATGTTAGTTTTCAAAAGTTCAACCAAAATGTTTTTAGATTTGCTCCCCTTCTTCAAAATGTAAAAATCTTCTAATACTCTACAGACTGTTGGGAAGTTGATACAATGAGTTCATCTGTAGTGATCATGATTAGACTTCAAAGAATGTCCGTTCTCTGTTTAGATAAAATAAAACAAAATAAGAATGCAAAATAAAAAATCACTCAGAAAGCAAAAGACAAAAGATTTCAAAAACATTTTCTGTCAAGCATGGGTTCTGAATTATAAATTCTTATGTTACAGTAATGCATCCTTTTAGGAAAGAGTAAAATTTTGGGGAAGGCTAAAGCTCCCGTTTTCTTATACTCTAAGGACATTTTTAATTACCCCAGAAAAAGAAAAACTATAGAGGAATAACAGCATAGGTAAAAGGAGAGAAGAACAAAGAGCTGGGAAAATAAAATGGGAGGTGGAGGAGAACTAGTAACAATATTGGAACAAGAAAGAGTAAAAGAGTAGAGCAGTGAAAAGAAAAATTAAAAAATAAAGAGAAAGAAGAGCTAAAATAGAAATAATGAAGAAGAATAGAATCATAGAACCATTATTATGAATTTTTTAATCTAGACATAAGATCTAAGAAATCATCTGGTCCAAATTTCTCTCTCCCTTTTTTTTTAGACAAAGCAATTGAGTCTTGCCAAGATTATTTGCTTAAGGTTATAGAGCTAATTAGAGCAGAGTGAGGACCCTGACTTAGTTCTTCTTTTTCCTAGCCCAACAATTTTTTCTATAATGCAATGGAAGATAAAAAGATGTCCCAAACACAAACAGAAGAACATGTTCTTTGTTTTCCTTTTACTACTTGCTGTGATAAAGCTGAGCTGTTTAATTCATACTCTCTTCTGGTTCCTTATAACTGGAGGGCTATGAGGAACACGAAAATAAACAAAACTGAAGTCATATTTTAAAGGAGTGAAATATACACCTCTAGGCCCAGTGATATGCACTTCAGGGCATAGAGGAGATGGTTACCGCTAAATAGAACTTCTAACTAGAAAATGCACCAGCTCTTCCACACATTCGCAAGGCCATTCTAGCAATTTCAGGGATGCTTCTGATTCAGATCTGTGAAGATGGTATTCTGGGAGTCCACGGGTTGTTGAGATACTTCTCTGGAGGCCTACGGTAAGCTGAGGAATCTAGGATAGTTTTTAGATCCCAAGGAAAAATCTATTTGTTTTTAGCTTTCGCCCTCCTAAAGTAAGTTGTTAAGTGGAGTACACTCTTGTGAAAACTCACATCAACGTAAGCGAAGGAGCAGAGTTGGGCCAAAAAAAAAAGAGAGGATGAGGAAAATATTGCAAAATAAATAAAGAATGAAAAGGAATGGAATGCATTAAAGGTAAATTAAAGAGGCTTAAAATATCTTTAAGGGGAAAAATTCAGATGATTTGGATTTAAAAGAAAAATAACTAATTTGGCAAAAATATTAAAGAAAAAAGGTATAAAACAAATTGAAAAAGGTAATAGTCTTTTACACTGTGAAATTTGAACTGGAAGAAAAGTAAAACTATTGAGTCATTATAGTACATTTTGCTGCAAGAATTCAATCTATGTTTAAGAGTCTAATTGTTAAAGTACGAAGAGAAACGGCGTAGAGAGGTACATATTCTAATTCAAGGTGGCAGACTGAACATACGTTTCTCTCTTGTCTCTACAGAGATTCTGTTAGAATGACAGTATGTAAATAAAGCAAATACAGATCCACAACAAAGATGATCTGAGAGGGCTAATATGGAATGAGTAATTTTCATACATTCCTAAAACGTGAAAAACATTCAGAAGAGCGTAGACCAAAGAAAATGAGCAAAGGAAGCTGATGACTAGAATATATCCGGAGGGGCTACAGCTGAGGAAGAAGCCAATTAGCCCCCTCAACACAGTAGAGATGGCGGGTGAAGAAATGGCAAAAATACGCAGAGAAACCAGGCCTGAGGCTGGAAGCCAGGGCCTGAGGGAAGTTCTGCTCGTGGAGCAGGCGAACATGGAAGAGCCGCCTCATGCCCAGATTGAGGGTTTGTTCTCAAAAGCAACTAAAGAACTGTGTGAGGAGGAAGAGAGCAGCCTTGGGATACTACTATCTCAGAGTACATCTTTCCTCATCTGGCTAGAAGCCCCTGTCTACTCACGCAGAGCAACATTCCCTGCCTATACGCATCGGGCTCCTGGGCAGCCTGTCTACTGTTTCATCCCTAAACATGAAGGGAAAACAAAGGATGACCAGAGATGAGAAAAGAAAGGCCAAGATAAACAAGAGAAAAACATGATCTAGCACAAACACAGAATTCAGGGAATAGAACAGAGAATTTTTAAAACAAGTAAGCAAAAATCCTCTAATTGGTATTTCTAGTAATTTAAAAAATATATTGCACATATAAAACCAGAACAGAATACTCTGAAAAAGAATACTTGGAAATTGACAAATATAAGAGAAAATAAAACTTCAACAGAAGCACTGGAAGAACAGGATGTGGCAAGGTCTCAGAATGTAAAGCAAAAAGACAAAGAAACAAAAGAATATTATTTTTAATTTTTTAATGATGTCCCTTGAGTCATAAGAAACAGAAAATATTATATAAGAGATAAGAAATATGAACAATCTATGCACAGGGTACACAGGGTCTAACATCCAAAAAATACAGATTCTAGAAAAGGAACCGAAGAAACATGAGGAGAGGAAATTACCAAAGAAATAATATAATTTCTCAGAGTTGACAAGAGACATGGAAACAAAAGTCTTCCAACCAAGTTAAATGAAAAAAGAACCACCCTAGATTCATTAATGAAATTTCAAAACCATAAAAATATTTTAAAAGAAAGAAAATTGCAAATAACCAGTGAGGAGTAATAATCAAATGGCCTCTGACTTCTCAGAAGTCACACTGGATGGTAGATGACAAGGCAAGAATTTTTCTATTGGAAAGGCTTTTTCAACCTAGAAATTCATATTCCACTGTCAAACTGTCAAACGAGCAAGTTAGAATAAAAAATTTCAGGCATGGAGAGACTCAGACTTATCACACAACATTTCTTAGGAGGTTACTTAAGGATATATTAACAGTTAAGAAGGAGGAAGGAAAGGACCCCAGGAAACAGTGCCACCTAGAAATCAGTGAAGGGACAGTTCAGAGTGATGGTTTATGGCAATTTTAGAAAAGGCCTAATCCAGATCAAAGTAGAAGGACAGAGGATTTCCTCGACAGAGTGAACTAGAACAAGGTCTCCAGTAAAGACAGGAACTGGATAAAATAGCTTAAATAATGGCAACACACAGAAGGGAAAGAAAAAAGGAAAGAAAGAAGGGGGAGGAAGAAAGAAGGAAGGAAGGAAGGGGCAATTAGAAACTTTAGGAAAAGAAAAAAGGATGCAAACACAAAATGAAGCCAACTAACATTTGACACAATGTTGAACAAGTAGAATATTCTTAATATCTTTTTTTTAATTTCTCTTTGACATTGGAACCACTAAAAAGTGTAATCACATCATATTACTCGGTTCAAGAAGGAACAATATTTATATAATTATAATAATGTAAATTCAGTTTATTGGTTTTCTATTTTTTAAATGAACCTACAGACATATTACAGCACAGAACATGATGTCAACCCTGGCTTAAGGAAAGGTGTAAAGTTTGAGTTTACAGGAATTGGAAAGTGGAGGGAGAAATGGAGGGAAGGGTGAGATTGCTAATGTCCTTCTTTTACAAAAAAAAAAAAAAAAAAAGGTAGTAGAGCTCCAAAGCTCCAAGAAACAGTCTCTATTTGATATAACAAGGGATGGAAGTTTAAGTAGATCTTTCTGAGGTTGCAGAGGTGACTACTCAAAGAATTGAAAATCCCCATTGTAGCCAGAAATGAATAGATAATGTCTACATTTCATAGTGGCACAAGCAAATTATCTTTAGAAATATAGAGGTGACCTGCGGGAAAAGTCAGACAGTTAAAACCAGTAGCATTGGGACAGCAACACTAAGTGTAGGGAGGGGTGGAGGAGGGTCAGATACTTTTCAATAAATGTTCTTCCATACTATTTTATTATTAAATCATGCTCATGTATTTTTTCAAAAGCATTTTTTAAATAGTGAGAAATATCAAGGCATATACCCTAGAGAACAAAGAGACATATACAACCACACTCCTGCAGTATTGTTTGTAATAAATAGAAAAAAAGTGTTCAAGCACCTTAAATATCCACCAGTAGGGGAATGGAGAAATGAATTGCACTACATTCGTATGGTGGAGTACTGTGACTAGCCCAAATGAGCAAACTAAATTAACTATGTCAACATGGATAAGGCTAAAAAAAAATGCTGGAATTGGAATGATATGAAATGTACCGTAACATGAACAATACCCCAAAGGATTACTGTTCATTGGTCATGGATACACACATGTGGATGTAAGAAAGTACAAAAGCACAAACTATACAAACACGTACCATATTCTTAAAAGTGGGTTCCTCTAGGAAAAGAAGGAAGAATTGGAAATAGTGAGGGGAACAAGCAGGACAAACTTTATCTGTAGTGTTTATTTATTTAAAAAAATGAGGAAAGTATGGAAAATTTTAAGATTTGTTGATATAGAGCTGTTTTTATATTATTCTATATTTATGTATTTATATTATCTGAAAAACTAATTTTAAAGGAGAAAAGGAAGTGGAACATACAAAAGAAAGAGGATCTAGGGGAAATTATATTAGCTAAATTATCTTTAATCATATATAATATCCTATTTTTATTAGCAATATCTAGCATATAGTAGTTTTAAATAAATGTTTTATTTTTATTTTTCCTTTGGAGAGATCTCAAAATATTGGCTCCTTTTTTTCATTTTCAGCATATAGCATATTTATATGTTCAGCAAAGATTTAGATTTAATATAAACCAAAGGGAAGGAGAATGATAGCTTCTAAAGTGAGATAGATTAATTTTAGGGAAAATTTTAGAAACCAGACTAGATGTCTAGGAATTACACATATAGAGCACATTCATAACAATCATTCAAAAAAATCTAAATATGGATAATAAATTAAGGAAAATACTTTATATAAAGAATTGTTACTTTCTTTAAAAAATGCTATATTTGTATTTGAATTGTTTTTAAAAACAATGGGATCCCCTGGCTATTTTCTTTGTAATATATTGTGGCTTTTTTGTTTGTTAGGTTGGTTGGTTGGTTGGTTGGTTTTAGAGTTGGATGTATCACATTTTATTTATCCATTCATCATTTGGGTTGCTTTCATGTTTTGCCTGTTATGAATGATGCTGCTATGAATATTCATGTACAAGTTTCCATGTGGATATATGATTCCGTTTGTATTAGGTATATACCTAGAAGTGGAATTGCTGGTTCATATGATAATTCAGTGTTTAACACTGTCAGACTATTTACCAAATGAGCAGTACTATATTATATTCCCACCATAAATGTATGATAGCTCCAATTTCTCCATATTCTCACCAACACATTCACTGTCTTTTTTATTTTAACCTTTGTAGCTGGTGTGAAGTGGTATCTTATGTTTTTTATTTGCATCTCCCTAATGTCTAATGATATTGAACCTGTTTTCATTTGTGATTATTCACTATTTCTATATTGTCTTTGGAGAAATGCCTATTCAGATCCTTTGCCCATTTTTAATGCATTAAAATATACACAATAAAATTTACCATCTTAACTATTTTTAAGTGTACAATTTGGGTAGCATAGTACATTAAGGAATACATTGTGAATATAAAATTGATGGCAAGGGTATCAGTTTGAGTCGGATGGCTCTGGGTTTGAACCCTGGTTTTTACATATACAGGCAGGGAGGTCAAGACAAGCTACTGAACCACTCTGAGCCTCAGTTTTATCATCAGAAAATATAAGGCTATTAGCCCTATGAAATAATTAATAAAATAATAAGAATATAAAAGCATAGAGTGGATAGTAAGCTTGCCTTTCCCTCTTTAGTAATATAAAGTGAGTTATGCTGTATTATTTTTCCTTAAAAAGGTAAATTTTAGTTATTTAGGAGATTAAAGCAGAAGTCTAGATAAAAAAAAGGTACTGAACTTTAGTAGATTTTAATCATTTATAAAATCTTTGAAGTTATATTCTTCTACACTCTTTAAATGTTCCCATTATATTTCAAAACCTGATTTATTTCTAATAGTGTTATTTATGCACCTGTGAAGCTCTAGTAATAAACTAACTGTGGGTTAGTTATGCTTAAAAAATATACGATTAGAAAGTCAAATATTTGCAGAGGTAAAACAAAGTCTTATACATAAGAACATTCACACCCACTGTATCTTAAAAATTCTTCACATTTCTTTAATTTATCAGAACCTGAAAAGATCTGGAAATATTTCAGTCTACTTGTATATAGTGTCTGTCAGTATTTCCCAATTCAACCTGCATCCACCCAGTAGTTCCTTTGAGCCAGACATTTTCTGGAAAAGGGAAAAATAATAGGTTCAAACTGCATTTTGCTGATTTGGGCCTGATAATCTCCTTGCTCTAGTAAACACTTAGAAACCATTTTCATGATGGTTCATAGGTAAGATTTCAGAGCTTAAATTCTGATGCTGAAGAGAGTTTTAGCTTCTTTTTAAGTGATAGTAACATGGTCATTCTATGACTTAATATATAGTTATATAGTGAAGCTTAAAAAGTTTTATTAGGCATTTAGGGGTTTTTGACAAAAAATTTCTCATATTTAAGGGAAAAAAATCTCCTACTTAGTTTTTGTCTTAGAGTCTCCCTATTGCCAGGTTGTGAATGTGCTCTGGTCCTTCCTCCCATGTGACAAGAGTCCAGGTGTTCTTTCCTAGACTCTACATCTTCACCACAAAACCTTGTTAATGACTATTCATCTACCAGATCTTGGCTCAAATGTCACTTTCTTAATTTCATCTACTCATTCCCACCCAACACGCTAAGCCAGGTTCCCACATTATAAACTGTAAACACAGGGTCTCCTTCTTTCACAACATGTAGTTTATAATTGTAAGGTTATTTCCATGATACATTGATTAATGCTTCTTTTCCCCATGAGACTGTATATTCCAGAGTGCACAGTGTTTTCTCTAGCATAGTGACCAGCATAGATAGGATAGGTATTCAATAATATTCTAAATGGATGAAATGAATACATGAATGAATGAATGAATGAATGAAAAAAATAAACTATATTAGAGAGGTACAAGGAGACAAGTTCTTCCTATTCCTTCAACGCAGCCACTCTTCTCTGACTCCACTGTCTTATTTCTTGCATGGTCAGAAGAATACGTTTAAAATCTGCTTTCTCAAAGCCTAGGAATAGCCTAGCCTTACCTATAAATATTCACTATGTGCTTGTTGAACAAACGAATGAATGACATATATATATATGTATTTATGCCTGAAATATCACCATAACTACAAGAAATGTTACTGTATGAATTCATAATGGAAGGGAAAGAAGAGGAATATTTTATTAATCGAAAAAATCAGCAACCCTGTTTTAATGAAAGAAGACTCCATTGCTTATACTGAGCAACAGCACAGCTGGAGTGCGTAAGCGTGACTGGTTAGACTCAGGCCAAGTGAAGTTTCCATTAAAAGAATGATTTATATATAAAATTACACTGCCACCTCTTCTGAAGACAGGGAATTGTTTATTCTGCTGAAATATTACAATTCAATCTTTTGTATTGTTCATTATGTCTACAATATTACTTGTTTATTCACTCATCAATAAACTGTAGAGCAGTGTTTTTCTAACTGCAAATTATAGGCAATTTGAATGTTATGAAATCAATTTAGTGGGTTGCAACCAGCATTTTTAACAAATAAAATAGAGTTTTAAAACATTCTATTTTGTGCAAGTAGTAAAAATGTTTCATTCATCTTGCATTTCACTTTTGTATATCTATATCTATGTGTATACTGGGTTGGAAGGTAAAATGTATCTCTCACTGTGGGTGGATCACCGTAAAAAAAAAATTGAAAGCCACTACTACAGAGACAGCTGCTATTAATATATATATTTTATATACATGGAACAGGCTCCAAAGTCAGACAAATTGATAAACTAATCCTGGCTCTAAAACAAGTTACCTAACCACTGTAAGCTTCAGTTTTCACTTCTATAAAACAGAGATAATAATACTTATCCCAAAGGGTAACTGAAACAATAATAATAATGTAAAATATGTAAAATACTAACTAATATTTATTGAGACCTTACTATGTCACAAGTACCATATTCTTTAATCCCCAAATCCAATAAGGTAAGTGCTGTTAACCTTATTTTACAGAGAGGAAAGTGAGACACTGAGAATTTAAGTAATCTTAATTAATGTAAGAGTATATATCTCAGCAATTTGCACATAAAAAAATGGACACTGTTATTATGAATTACTAGCAATTATTTAATGAATCACTACTTTAATATCTTGTACATAGCAGGAGGAGTTCCACAAATATTTGTGATGGATAAAACACAGTCCTTCAATTCAGAGAATTATCCACAATAAATTAAACAATAAAATGCTCTAGGAACTTAAAGGGAGTAGAACTTCTTCTGAATTACATTTGTTAAAGAAAGGCTTAGGGAAAGAAGGGTCTAGAGCAAGATATTCATCAATGAGGAAGGCTCTGTATAGGCAGAAGAGTACATAATAAAGGCCTAATCAAGACCCTGGGACAGAAAAAATTGGATATGTAGGTTGATAACAGATTGTAGAAAGAGGTTCCGGAATACTAGCTTAAGGGGACTGTATTTTCTCTTGTAGCCAAAAGGAAAATCACTGAAGACTTTTTAACAAGTGACTAATGATAAAAATGCAATCCTTGAGGCTGCATAGTAACCTCCAGATAAGTACTGTTTTTAAAATCCTGTATTTTTACATGAAGACTGAATTCTGTTTTTCCAGTCTTATGGGTGGAAAGCCAACTTTGCTTCAAGGGAAATTATGAGAATTAATAAAACATTCATTAAACTCTAGAGCTTTCTAAAAAATTTCACTGTAGAAGTAAGTACAAATTATTTTATTATAGTTGACTAATTGTCTCATAAGATACTTTTACTGGATGAGACTATCTGTAGACATATGAGTTTTATTATGATAACTGCCTTTTTCAGATTATAGTGTTTGAGGATAAGATTATTTAATACTTGAATTTATTTAAATAATTATGGAGGTAATCATAGAGATTAAAAATATTGATTCTCCAACCTTTTGCCTAAAAACAATTTATACCAAAAAAGTATATCCCAATTGCTGTTCTCCATCAGATTTGACCCTTCATATTCTAATATTTATTTTGTTTTGCACTATGACACAGTTGGCTATATATATATATAGTCAACTCTCATATGACAAACCATGTACTGAATTTTGTTTCCTCCTGGTTCCAAATCCCTGCATCCTGCTATTCTTGAAAATATGTAGTAGATTAAAAAGACATATAAAAATGGATTGAATAAAATAAGAACTTTTAAATCCTAAAAATGTTTAAAGCTCTAGAAGACATATGGCATCTAAAATGCAATGTGATATATTCTAGGTTTAAAAAAAAATGAAAAAGTGACCTTCTGAAAATTAAGTCCTTGTGCCCAGGAACAATTCTTGGGGTTAGGAACATCTTCCCAAAACAGCTTTTTCATTCTGCAAAAGATAGAAGCCATCAGAACTACAGAAAATCATTCAGATCGAAAATGTTAACAGTTAATGAATACACAAATTAGAAATTAGTCCACTGGACCAGCTATGCTTAGGTAGAGTGAGATTCAGTTTCACGTGCTAGCCCACAAAGATTTCCACCAAACTTCATTCTAGAGCAAAGTTAATAAGCCCTATAATAATAAAAAGCCAATATTTACGAAAAGCTGTGTGCTAAGCATCATGCTAAAACAGTGCATAGGTTTTTCCTGGAGAAAATGAAATATTAAATGGCTATCAAGTGGGTATTAGAAACAATTTCACTTCATATGACCCTATCAACTCAATTGACTAAAATTCAGATTCTAAAATATCCTCTCGCTCTTTTTTAGTAAAAGACAGAAGTTTCTATAGAGATTTGGCACGTGTAAAATAACCTCATTGGTCTGGACTCAGCACAGAGTAATATGGCATCCGGAGAACCATCCAGGGAATTCAAGGCCATCTGCCTGACAAGTCAGACAGACTGGAGCCACACAGTGCCAATCTCTAAAGGGCAGAGAGCCCGCTGATCCTAAATGAACTGACTGCTCCAGGATGCCACTAGAAGCCTACTTTTAACCTCCGCTTCACCATGAAAAGTCCTCCACCCAAACTGAAGAACTCTGAAAGCCATTTTTCCCACCTCAGAGAATACATTGCCCAGGATTTTCTGTTACAAGCCTCTTATTTCCTGAATATAAAAAAACTAAATTCTTCCTTGAGGTTTACATTGTCCTAGCAAAATGAAATGTCATTTCCTGAAAACAGGCCTTTCCTTTTTATATCACCTTAATTATATACTGAATATATATAAAACCATTTAGAATAATTTAATATTCCCGATTTAGGCTTTAAATCAAGGTTTAAATATGGTTAAGGGCTTTTGCCATAAAGGTTCTTAACACCAAGTACGATACCTTTGGTGGGATATTAACAATGTTCCAAGCAGTAAGATGGAAGAGGAAATAATTATTGGCACAATTACATATAGACCTGCATCGTTCTGGTGTTTTTCAATATCATCTGAAAAAGAAATACAAGTCACACAACTCAGAAGCTTGAGGAAATATTAATTTCTGTCTGTATCAAAAATTATAGTAGACTTTTTTCTGTATTACCTTCAAAAACATAAAAAAGGAAGATAAAATTGTGTTTTGATCATAGTAATAAAATAATTATTATTTTATTCAGTATTATACCTATAAATCAGCAAAACATTTTTTCAAAATTATTTATTTGCCAATCCTCTCCATCTGGTCACTTTTAGGTTACATGAGTCAAAGGTATCCATTAAAGTCATGACGACTCTGTCTCAACATTGGCTTCGACACCTGCCAGTTTCTACTTTGTTCACGCCAGACACAGATCTCCTTGCTGTTTCTTGAACCACCAAGCATACTCATCCTTCAAGGCCATTGCCACTATCCCTTTGCCTGGACCACTCTTTCGCTTTGTACAGTAAGTTCTCACTTCACATCGTCCATAGGTTCTTGAAAACTGCAACTTTAAGTGAAATGATGTATAATGAAACCAATTTTTTTTTTCTCATCAGCATTTTAACATGACTACATTGAAGGAAACAATGTAACAACGTTATTCAAGGACCCGCTACACATCCTTTCACTTAAAGTTGCAGTTTCCAAGAACCTATCTATGCGACATGAAGTGAGGCCTTACTGTACTTCCAGGGCTTTACTCAAATTTTACCTCCCCAGAAACACCATTTCTGGCTGTCTTGACTGAAACACCACGTTTTAACTCTATACCTTCTTCTTACTTTTATTTTCCTTCATGGCACATGTTTCTATCTGACACTATATTATACATTATTTATTGTCCATCACTCCCAGAAGAACACTGGAGTTTAAGCTCCATAGGAACAGAGTCTTATGCTCAGTATTCAATCCCCAGTGCTCAAAACAGTGCTCAATAAATATTTGTTGAATAATACATAAATGAATTTTTTTAATTATTTTTATTTATTTCATTATTGGGTTGCTTGGATTTGAAGACAATTTTGAAAGTAATAACAAGATCCAAATGTTGGTACTCCAAGTACAGTAAGATGAATCATAAATATAGGAGGCCCAGTGAGTTTATTTCTGTAACTATGTCTCCAGTTTTATTTTTAGAGGAAAAAAAATATTTCCTTCAGAATCACCTCATGATACATCTACTTAAGACTCTAGACTCTTCCATAATTCCATCAGAAAAAGAATAAACAAATGGTAACATTACTGCTAACAAATTAGGTAACATCCGTTGCTGTAAAAAGAAACTAAAATTAAAAATTTTACCTTGGGTGAAACTATTAATTATCTTCGGTTTTCCTACTCCTTCCATAAATATTGGATAAAGACTGAACTGATACTTCTCAATGGGGATAAAATGATCTGAGGAGAAAAGTATATAAAAAGCTCATTTATACTTAATTAACATCAATGAGTGAAACATATGTTAACAACAATGGAAGTGTCTATCCTATTTTTCCAAACATAAAAACTAGTTGTTATTTATAGATTGAACTGATGATTAAGGGAGTTTCAAAAACAATGGAAGCAAATTCTCTATTAATGACAATAATTTTTCAAATAATGTTTTAAAAACCTCACTCAGAAATAGAAGATTGTGATTTTTTCAAAGGTCCGTTCCAGTGATAGCCAACGTGTTCAAGTTCAGGGTATATGAGCTGTTTCTGTCCCTCATCTCCTTTTCCAGGACAATATATTCTACCTCCTCTCTCTTAGCCCCAAATCAGGTAATATTCCCTTTTTATAGGAATTAAGCTTAGTTTCCCCATTCAAGGCAGCTGGGAGACTAAAGTCTTGTGAAAGCCTATGCAAAGAAAATGGCGCCGAAGACCAGGAGTCCCCTTGCAATATCTAAGATCTAGATCCACAGAGAATGACCATCCCCATAGCAAAGCTCCAATTGGATCTATCAATGATTTTCACAAATGCTAATAATATACATCATTCCATAAGAATAGGAGAAGACAAATCTCTTTGAAGCCTAAATTTTATATCCCCATGCTTTACAGAAAAGCACAGAGAGTAATCACCTGGACAACAGTGGTAATGAACTGAATTCAGTTCTCCATCAATAATTTGTAAATACATTTACCCTGATGCTAAATTCTAGGTCTCTGGAATGAAACAAAGGTATGAGTCCTTGAGATGACAGTATATAAAAAGATCATGGCAATCCTTAGCTTCCCTACTTAACTTCCCTTAATCCTTACTCAGATTTAGAGATGCTATACTATACACTTATCCTTTGTGCTTTACTCATCTCCTGGAATAACTGGTCTACCTTTGGGAGATTATGCTGACCTAGGTCCGGGTCCTAGATCCTCAGACCTTCAGCCTAGCACTCCAACCCATGATAAGTGGCATTATTAATTGGTATACAGTTTGGGGAGACAATTCAGCATAGACATCAGAAGCCATTAAAAATGATTTAACAGAAGGTAAAGCTAGAAGCTACATTAATAATCTCAAATCAATAAATAGCTTAGTTAGATTATGGAATAAAATGTTATATGATCATTAAAAATAATGGTAGAAAGGATTAGAGAGAAAAACATATATAATTACAACTGTGCAAAATATTAAAATGAAAAGGTATCAAAGGAAATAGAATTAAATGTTTTGATAAGGCAATAGGATTATATGTAGTAAGATGGTAGGGCCATCTATATTTTTGAAGTTTTCATCAACTATCTACAGGAATTGAATTAATAATCTGTGGTGCCATACCAATCCATGAGAGAAACTTACTAAACTATAGTAAACTTACCATGGATATAATACTTCTTAAAAGATGAAGGGATTCTAAGCCATTTAATTTCATCATCTTCATTAAGATTTTTCCACTCAACAATAAAATACATTAAATTGTAATCACAGGGCGATAGTATCCAGGAAAGAATCACACAACTGCTGTTTAAAGGATAAGCGCTGAGTGACTGCACAATATTTACTGAGAGGAAAAGAAGGAAATTTATTTTTAAATTCAAAAATTAATGAAAACTACTAATACCCTTGAGGAACTTATAACCTACTGGAGGAGGGGAGAAGGAAGAGAAGGCAGGCAATTTATACAGATAAATGTAATACATGGCAATCATTTTTGTATCATGAGAGTCATATAAGTGGAGAAATGTGGTTCGTTCTAAAACCTAAAAAAAAAAAAATTGTGATACAGTCAAAAAGTTTTCTCAGCTGTAATATTGCATAAGCCTACTAACTATCCTCTCTGATTCCTTCCAAACTCTTCTCTCCCGCTGATAGAGTGATGCTTCAAAGTACAAATCTGTTATTTTAGCACCCTCTGCATAGAGTCTCCCACTTAAAAGCCTCCAATGGATTTCCGCATTTGAGGATAAAATTCCTATCATGCCTACAAGGCCCCAGGGGCCAAGTCCCAACCTACCTCTCTGCCTTTCGTGATTTTGCACACAAAATGGTGCATTTTTGAAGACAAAATGGTCTTCCTTCATTTCCTATCCTGGGCCATAAAGACTTTTGATCATGCTGTTCCTGTCAGGAGCCAATGCTTTTCACACTCTCCTTCTACACCTCCTGTGAAAGTTTAATTCCTACTCACGTTTCAGATTTCAGTTCAATACCACTTCCTCAACGTAGCGTCTCTGGCCCTCAATGCCAGGTCAGGTTCCTTTTCTCTTTTCTTTTATAAAATTATATTCCTTTCCTGAGGGCACTTATCTCAGTTTGAAAAGACACATTCACTTGTCTGATTATTTGATTAATATCTGTCTCATCTATTAGATTCTGGATGCTGTGACCATTATAGTTTTCCTCACGCTGGAATTCCCACCACGTAGCACACTGCAGCACTCAATAAATATTTCTAGAATGTATTTATTGAAAAAATTGTAAGTGCAAGACATTGTGCTAGGTGCTATGGAACTTACAAAAAGCTCACACTATAAATACAAAAGTAATCATAAGGCAGGACATAAAATACCTTAATAAAGGTAGAAAGCGCTCTGAGATTTAAAGAAGGGATAGAACATATTCAATTAAAGCAATAAGGAAAGACTTCATGGAGGACATAACACTTGGAAAGGCCTTTATAAATTGGTAAAGATATAGACAATTTCTATTTTCTATTAAAAATTTATACTTTGAATATATAATCTAGATTAGAAACTCCTATGGAAAGTGGTTCTCAATTCTCTGATTAATCAAATATATCAACCTTAATGCAGGAGAGTTCACCATTCCCATTAAATGAAGTCCACAGTAATTTTTAAGTCTCAGCAATTAACCTGCATCCATATAACATGTCATATTATTACTATTATGTGTAGTATTTTACATATACAATATTGTATATATACTTATTTTCACAAATTTATTTAAATGCTCACACACATTTTATTTATACATACATACATATATGTAGAGAGAGAGAGAGATGTTGACTCACAACTTCCATTGGCCCAACTCCAATACATCGATTTAAGCATTAGATTTATTAGAATATTCTCATTTATTGTAACACTGTTTCAACAGTGTTCTACCACTTGAACTCAAGGACTGTATTACATAATCAGTACACAAGGTATTTTGTTATTTTTCAGACAAAGAAGAGATGAATGGTGAAAGAGAGACTTTCAAATGCAGACAATTGCAGGCTGCTTGGAAGATAATTTAGAATGGGAAGAGTTTACAAAGGTTGAATATTAAAAGGGGCAATGGATTATTACTTTGTACATCTTCTTACCTTTGCTCATAGGCCATGAGAAGGTTAAATTAAAATTTGCAAAAGAAGCACCAATTGAATTGATGGCCAGAACTGTAACTGTATGTGCTTGTTCTGTCCACAGGAAAGTGAATTTAGTGTGATTTCCCACATCTTCTGACCATGTTCCATTGCGGGAAGTATAATGGCTTATTACATATCTCCTCACACTGCACAATGAGTCATTTTTCATCAGGGGCTGTAGTAAACATAAAAATTGATTAATTTAAGGACTGCAGGACTTTTTATACCAACCGAGCTCATGGAATTCTTATTGTACATTTCTCATCAGGAGGCAAGGATCGTATCAGGACAGGCACTCCATATCATAAGGCTGGGGACTGGGACTGGGAAGGTGGGGGTGGGGCAGGATAGAGGATGCCTCTGCCACAGTCTCCATGAAGGTGTTTGGGTGGTTATGAAGTGCAGAAAATTTATTTTTCCCTTTTTGGGTTTTTCCTTAAGACCCAGAGAATAAATCACTTGAAGATAATAAATTAAGGATATAATTAGGACACTCTTCTATCAAGAAATCTCACTGTAATATTAGAGAAAATAAGGAATAGTTTGCTCATCTAAAAAGCAAACAAGGAATAATCCTCAGATTATGTAAAGCCATGACAAGAAGAGCTGAGAGGATGTTAATCATCACTTATACTAATCCTAGCAAGATGTGTCATTCGTTTTCCCTTCCTCTGATTATTTAAAATAAATAGGAAGAGTTTGAAAAGATTAACAAGTGACAGAAGCTATCAGAACAGTGTACATGGCACTCCAGAATTTCTGACCTATAGTTTAAAAAAATTATAGCAGGTCATTGAAGATTCTGATATAAATATACATGTAGTTCAATTCTATTCTTCCATTCTACGGAGCTTAACAATATACCCTACTTCCCCAATCACCTTCACCTGTTGCAGGTAAGATTAAATACTGTCAATCCCTTATAAATCCCATAGAAATCTGGACTCTATACCATAGACTAGAATAGTGCACCTCAATTTTTTTTTTTGCCATTGATATGCCTCTAATTTAGAAATGGCAGAGAAAAATAAACACATACACAAGTATCACTCCAGAGCTTGGAATCACCTGGGTAGGTTGGGAGTAAGATTTTAGCAAATGCTGTAAGAAAGAAATGTCTCAAAAGTCATGCAAATTTTGCATTTTATTTGAAAAATCCATGTCAATTTTATTATACAAATATTTTTATAACCATAAAGTAAAAGTAATGTTAAACTTCCTTACTTTCTGATACTGCAAGATGTTTCACACTCATCTTGTATGTTTCCTGCCTCAGCTCTAAAATTAGCCACTTTTCCCAATAGCCCTGGTTGCTTTATTGCATGATGGTATTAGAAACAAATCCGGACACCCACCTGACTACTGGGTGTCATTACTTTTAGGCTGTCTTAGCTTACAAATCAAGGAAATGTGCATGTATAATAACCCAGAATCTGTCTATACATATATTAAGCTAAATATGGGTTTATACTGATGTCTCCAACTCTAACTCATTGCCACATAGATCATTTCGTTACTTGTCTGTAACTTCCTGGTGCAACAATGAGAACATGCCACCATGTTCAGCTAATTTCTTTTTTATTTTTTGTAGAGATAGGGCTGGTCTCAAACTCCTGGCCTCAAGCAATCCTCCTGTCCCCTAAAGTGCTGGGATTATAGGATTGAGTCACCGTGCTCAGCCCTAGTTTCACTTTTGAAGGATATCTTGGTTGCTTCCAGTTTGGGGTGATTATGAATAAAGCTGCTTGAACATTCATGTGCAACTTACATGAACATAAGTTTTCAAATCAGCTGAGTAAATACCTAGGAGCTCAATTCTGCATCATTTGATAAGGCTACTTTTAACTTGGTGAGAAGCTACCAAACTGTCTTCCAAAGTGGCTGTGCCGTTTTGCATTTCCACCAGCAATGAATAAAAGTTCTTGTTATCCTTCATCATCACCAGCAATTTGTATTGTCAGTTTTTTGGATTTTAGCCATTCTGATAAGTGTGGAGTGATATCTCATTTTAATTTGAAACTCCTTAGTGACAAATGTTGAACATCTTTTAATATTCTTCTTTACCACCTGTATATCTACTTTGGTTAGGTTTCTGTTCAGACATTTGGCCTATTTTTAATTATATTATTTGCCTGCTGTTCCATTTTAAGAGTTCTTTGTGTAATTTGGTTCTAAGTGCTTTATTAAATATACATTTTGCAAATAATTTTCACCCAGTTTGTGCCTTAGTTTGAGACTATACTCATTCCAAAGTTTTAATTCTCTTAAAAGTCTTTCCCATATCACAAGTTTCTGATTTTAATCAAGTCCAACCTAGCAGTACTCAAAAATTAAAGAGAAAAAACTCCACAACGATGGGGGTGTGTCAAAGTGACATGAGTCATTAAGAGAGCACCCAATGACTGATGCAGGAACAATCTAAGCAACAAAATAAAGTAGCATTGGGTTATGACACAAAGTATAGAATAAAATATTCATTGTCCATACTGTATGAATAAATAAATAAAGGTGGGAGAAGAATTCTAAACAATGTATGTATATCTTCCACCCTCAGGTAGGCAGAACGTAACTTCCACTCCGTAAGCATGAGCTGCCTATAGGGACTTCATTTCAAAAAGTAAAGCATGGAAAGGGGAAAAAAGAGTAACTGTCTAGTGGGCAAGCAGACAAATACTACCTCAGCCAGGTAATCAAGGTCAACATCAACTATGTTAAGACATGTTGGTAGCATGTAGCCTTAATATGATGTGATGAAATGGCACTTAATATCTATGGTCCTCCTCCTCAAAACCTGTAACCCTGATCTAATCATGAGAAAACATCAGACAAACCCATTTGACAGAGATTCTACCAAATACCTGACCAGTACTCCTCAAATGTGTCAAGTTCATCAAAAACAAAGAAGATCTAAGAAACTTCTACAGCCGGGAGGGGCATAAGGAGTCATGACCACTAAATGTAATGTGTTATCCTGGATGGGATCCTGGACCAGGACAAAAACGTTTCATAAAAACTAAGGAAGTATGAATTTTAATAAATTATGGACTTTAGTTAATGATAATGTATCAACAATACTTAATTATAATAATTGTAAAAAATGTATCATACAAATGTAAGATGTTAATAATAGAGATAACTGAGTGTGGGTGTGTATGGGAATTCTCTGTACTATCTTTGCTATATTTTTGTAAATAAAGTTTATTAAGAGATACAGAGAAATGATGGTTTTTGTTTTGTTTTTTTTTAAAGTGCTATACTTATCCTGTGACCTTGTGGCTTATCCTTTCCATACCCTGGGGCAAACCTTAACCCAGTCTGAGAAGCACAGGTTTGGAGAGCTGTCATCACTGAACTATTTAACCTCACTTTAGGAAACCAAAACAAAACCATACAAAACAAAAAGAAATTTAATGAAAGACATTTCAGCTAATAACAGGCATTCAAGTTCCTATAAGGATGTTAGATTAGCAAGAATGCTGTCCCCCTCCCACAAATCCACCCTAAAGAACCCATAGTGCTTTGCTAACCAATATGACAGCCACTAGCCACTTAAAATTTTAAATTCAGTTCCTGAGCCACACTAGGCACATTTCAAGCGCTTAATGTGGCTAGTGACGACCATATTGGACAATGCAGATACAAACCATTTCCATCATTACAGAAAGTTCTATTGGACAGGTTTGCTGAGGAAACAAGGAATCCATGACATAAGGAAAACACAAGAACTGTCTGGGAACAAAGACAATTGTTTTGCTGGAGTGGGAGGAGAACAGGGGGAGTAGCTGCAGCCTGGACCATAGGGCAGTTGGCTACAGCTACGAAAGGATAAATTAAAGCAAAAGAAATGCTATTTAAATTCTGCTCATGGCTGGCCCTCCCCCTGCCTTAGGAACATCACTGCTGGTCTCTCACTGTAGATCTCGGAGGCAGTGTCCATGGAGATAAATAAAGGGGGAGAGAGAAAAATCTGTTGGGAAGATTAGTGTTTCTTATTCAGCAGTGCCTCCTTCCTTTTTTTTTTTTTTTTGTGAGGAAAAACAGAAGTCTTTATTGATAAATAAGTTACAGTTAAATAAACACAGCAATGGTTTTCTGGGAAATAAAAACGCGAGCTGAATCTCAGTCCCTCTACCCCCACCTCTGGCTCTAGGCTTCCACCCTCTTGCTAAGCACCTTGGATGCCGCGGCCTTAACGGGCTGCCCAGGCTTTCTTGGGTCCATGGGGGCCTCCGTCTTCGTGGCCAGGTGTGCAGGTGCCATCTTGGACCCACTGTCCTTAGCAGGAAAAGCTGCTCTGGCGTTTGGTCCCTCCCTAGACCCTGGGGCAGCTGCCCCTTGAGGGGCCTTGGCCACCGTCTTTTTCCTGGTTGGGGGATCAGCCCCATTTTCTTGCCTTGCTGGCTGTGGGTTTTGAACTCTTACTCTCAGAGTTGATTTTCCTATGGGGCTCGGCATCTCTTTGGCCGTTCCTACTGCCTTCGACCTTTGACTTTTTGCTGAGCCCGCTGGCATTGGAAGGGGCCCGTGTGGTCTTGTCTGGCTTTGGGGGGGCCGTCGTAGCCTCAACCACTTTTGCCTCGATGTCCTTGGCCTTGTTGCGTTTCTTGGGGGCCTTCTGCTTGGCTGCATATGGTTTGGGAGGCGCCTTCCTCACCTCTCCTGGCTTCTCGGCTGCCTTTTCCACCTTGCCCAAGCTGGGAGGGCCCTTCTTTGCGGTGCTTGGTTTCTTGGGGACCTTCTCCTTGGCCTCTCCAGCTCCCCTGGGGGCCACCCAGGCAGCCGTCCTCCTGGGCCAGATTTTCCTCTTGTGTTTAGGAACTAACCTGAAGCTGCCGGTGGCTCCCTTGGCCTTGGAGTTGAGCGGCCTGGGGAGGAGGCCGAGACGCATGCCCGTGGCCAGGGTCTGCTTCTGCAGGTACTTGAAGTGGGCGATGTCCACCGTTGGGTACTTGTGCAGAATGTAGCGCTTGATGGCCACCACCGACGTGCCCCGGCGCTGCTCCCCGGCTGAAGCGCCTCCAGCACCGTGTGCAGCGCCGGGCGTTGCGGCGGCCCACCTGGAAGGTGCCCAGGCCTGGCTTTTCAGACCCAGGAGACCTGGATGATCCTGCCATGGAAGTCCAGGAGGTCGACGTTTCGCTGGTGATGCCCCCAAAAGCGATCATACAGGCAGCTGCAGCTGGCTAGCACAGCCGTCTGGTTTTCTTTTGTTTTGTTTTTGTTTTTAGCATAATGTCCTCTCCCAACCAATCATTGAACTGGAGGGTCTCTTTCTGCTCTAACAAAACTCTACTAAACCTTGTCTGTGTTTAATTTCTCATCTCAACTTGTTTTCTTCCTCAGTTCAACAGCCCACTCAATCTCTTGGAGTATAGGCCCTGAAATCCCTGGGAAACGGAGACATCTATAAGACTCTTGGAATACAAGACATGTTTAATAAATGTCAGTGTCAGATGTTATTGTTAACTTTAACTTAGAAATCTTGAAAAAGAAAACAGTTTAGAAATTACATTGATTATAAAGCAAATGAAATTATGTAGTAATTGGATTTACAAACTAAATGAATACAAAGCCTTATATACCCCAATTCTTATATAGAGATTGATCTTAGATCAGGAAACCATTTTCAAACATGTGCTCATTCCACCCCTTGGGGATTAAACTTAAATCTCACATTTGGAATAACAAAACCACTATTTTACTTCATGTGTGTATTCCCAAATCAATCTTAAATTTGGTATCTGCTTATCAGATGTGGATGGTCCTAAAATAAAAGAAAAACAAAAAAATGAAAACAAAAAATTGGTATCTACTGAGCAAATAATCTAGTCACTTAGGACAGACAGTAATTCATTTGGGATAGAGAATGCTTTGAAAATTGCTAGGCTGAATATCCATCATTTATGGAAATATCTGTTGCTTATATGCCATCCTACAAATGGAATAATCTCATGTTTTAGATCCCTTGGGATGTGTGGGGAAGGCCACACTTACAGTGTTCAGGATTAAATGTGAATACTATTTTTGGACTCGAACAAACACTAGATATCATCTAGTTTAATCTTGCATTTATACAGATGAGGAAACTGAGGCCCAAAGAGTCTAAGTGACTTTGCCAAAATACTACGGACATACTGTAATATGTTACTGAGAAGAGAATGAAAATCTCCTAACTCCATGCCAATTCTCCAGCCACTAAACTACAGCTTGGCTCTCTGCAATCACATCTCAAAAATGGAATAAAAACATTGAATTGCAGAGTTTTCTGGAGATTAATAATGACAGGATTATGAACAATGAAGTAAATTTTTTAAGAATATAAAAGTAAAATTTAAGAATAACATAAAAAGCAGGAATACCTTCCAAAGTAAGGTGACATTTCTCTCTTTTTTTGTAATGTCTCCATTAATTATTCTCCAAAATTCAGGTCCTCTTATAGGAACTGCAAAATGACAAGGAACCCAAGTTGTACATATGTTTTTGGAAGGATTATTTTTCAGCCATATTTGAAACACACTTATGCCTTTCAAAACACATTTACAAAAATCTCTGCAGACCTTTTATATCCATGACAACTGTGTAGGCTGGATTGCTCCAATTACTCCAATATCCCAGTCCATCCAGCCTCTTACAGCGCACCTGAACAGCATAGACTGCACACAGGTCTGGCACCGGAAGACTGGCAGATTTTGATTTTGCATCATACACCTCATACATCTGTAAAAATAAGTCAAAGCATCAGATTGATCATCACTAACACATATGTATCCAAAGAGCCCTGAAGTACATTTTATTTTAAAACTTTAACACTATTTCAAAATTAACAGAACTGATTTTGCATTTTCTGGCTTCAGAAATAGTCACATTAGGCTTGGAGTGTCAAGAATTTTCTTATTCATCTTGTCATTCTTAATGGTGACAAGATTTTGGACTGGTTCACATGCAACCTCGTTTCCCAAACACTCTTTTATCCTGCTAATAATTCTTGTCCACTAATCCTCTCTCCACAAAGACTTTTAAGAATTTTAACCTATTGGTTAGATAGGGCCTGCTATAAAGAATCTCTGATATTCAGTCTCCCTCAATAAGCAGCTAAACTGTCATGTTTGCTTTAGTTGATGCCATTATGATCTAATGATATAATAAGGGT
>CM052444.1:62866129-62898318 GCA_028533085.1 Varecia variegata
CTCAGAAGCTAGACATATAAGTGTTTATTTAGTACTGAAATTCAGTTTTTGGTAGCCATACGTGATTTATGAAAACACATTCTGGACTCTGACCCCTGGTCCCATTTTTCTTCCCAGAAAATTTCTCTATGAATATAATATTAAAACTTCTTTAAGCAAAAATCTATGCGAAATTATCACAGGAATAACACCAAATGGGTGCTACCTAAGTTCCTGATTGTAATGTAAACTGGCAAACCAATGAAGTGAAATTGAAAAATTTAGTATTACCTCTTTAGATCATTTAGTCAAATCACTTATTTTAAAACTCAGATTGGTAATCTATGAAGATGTTATCCAAAAAAATTTACCTTGCCAATCCCAAATAATGTAAAGACTAGTATAGTTTCCCAGACTAGTCTCACCATAAGAATCACCAGAAGCATGTGTTAAAGATAGATTCCTAGACCCTCCATGAATAATTCAGCAGATTTGGGGCTAAGAATTCTGTTTTTAATAAATGCAAGCAATCTAGCTCCTCCTCAGACCTACCGAACCAGACCCAGGTGAGAAGTATTGACCTAGATAAATCTTGTCAAGGAGGAACGTTTAAGAAGCATTTTGTAACATGCAAAGTACTTTTCAGATATAAGATATTATCAAACAAATGGAAAATCAGTAAGGATGAGAGGAGGAGAAAAAAGAGGAATTCAAATAGAAACAGATGAATCTTAATGCCTTTCAAGTTAATAAGAAAACCACGGGGGAAGGAGAAGATGCATCCCAATTAACTTTGGAACATAATATTTTGACCATGTAACCTTTACCCTTAGTAAAGATAAAATGAGTGTAAACAACACTATACTCTAGTTATTATGTTTGTTTTCATTTTTCACAGTAGTATGGGTTAGCTATTCCAAAACCACCTTGTATGTATCTTAAGACTGAGCAAATAAATAATATACTGTAGGAAAGGGAAACCAGGTTTCTCACTGCTAGAGAAGGGAATTACAAAAAGAGAAAAAGAAAGAAAGAAAGTCTAGAATCCTGTAGTTTTGGACTAGACTTGGACATATTAGTATGAGCACGTACTTTTAATATATGCACATACAAGGAAATATATTAACAGAAATACAGATTTTGCATATTGTGTGTGCATGTACATATAACTAGCTGCATACACTGAGAGGGCTAGAAACAGTGACATCCCAGTGACAATGAGCAATTAATCTCCAGACTGGTTTATATATACCATTCTCCAATAAAAGGAACCATGGCTCCTTGGAAAAATGGCTGATTCCAGCATTACATCAAGAAAAGCACAGAATCAACCTGAAACATTTTATAGTGGAAGAAAGCAAGAAAGTCCTCAGGAAAAAAAAAAAAATGAGGACACATCAAACACAGGAACCAGCTTGAATGCGCTCCCGCTGACCAAATATAGGACAATTTGAGTAATAAAATACATAATGATAGTAGCTGATAGCCCATAAAATAAGAACCCATGAGTCCATCCTGATAGGAAGGAATGAGGAAAGGAGAACAGAAAGTGCATGCTTCACAGAGCCTTTACACTGTGGCCTGTGCACACTAAATCCTTCTTGATTGGATAACACTATTCCTAAAATGTCCCAATTAATATTTACCACTGTGTTTACTTTACAAATAATGCATTTTTTTTTTTGAGACAGAGTCTCACTTTGTTGCCCAGGCTACAGTGAGTGCCGTGGCATCAGCCTAGCTCACAGCAACCTCAAACTCCTGGGCTTAAGCGATCCCACTGCCTCAGCCTCCCAAGTAGCTGGGACTACAGGCATGCGCCACCATGCCCGGCTAATTTTTTCTATATATATTTTTAGTTGGCCAGATAATTTGTTTCTATTTTTTAGTAGAGACGGGGTCTCGCTCATTGCTCAGGCTGGTCTCGAACTCCTGACCTTGAGCGATCCACCCACCTCGGCCTCCCAGAGTGCTAGGATTACAGGCGTGAGCCACCGCGCCCGGCCCAAATAATGCATTTTTTCATCTCTAAAAATTGCACTTGGTTCTTTTTTCTATCTTAGATTTCTCTCTTCATTATATTCATGTTTTCCTTTATATTCTTGAGCATGTAGAACATATTAATTATAGCTTTCCTTGTCTGCCAATTCTATCATCTCTGTCATTTCTGAGTCTGTTTCTATTGACTGATTTTTCTTTTTCTCTTGGTTATAGGTCACATTTTCCTATTCCTATTTCTTCATATACATTTTTTATTGGAAGCCAGACATTGTGAATATCACATTTCTGAGTCTTGTATTATATTGCTTTAATGAGTGTTGGATTTTGTTCTGGCAGTCAGTTACATTACTTGGGCAGAGGTCTGAATCTTTCAAGGCTTCTTTTAAGCATTTTAGGGATAGTAAAGAGTAGCCTTGACTCTAAGACTAATTTGGCCCTACTTTTAAAGTGTAGCTATTACAAGGTTCCTACTAAATGTCATCGGTATTCAACAAGGTCTCTCTAATCTGGTTTGTGGAAACTGGAATGATTCCGGCCCTAAATGACTTCTGGGAACTGTTTAGCTTACAGCTTCCTGATAATTGTTCTCTTTCTAGAAGTTTTCCTTACCCAACATCATGCCCAGATTGATATTCAGCCAAAGAGTTAAAGTGACCCCACTCAAATTTCTGTGTATGTCCCTACTTGCAAGTACTCTACCTCATGAATTTTGAGCCCCCTTACACTGTAAACTCCTACCTTTGTCTACTGAATCTTAACTCAGCAAGATTGCTGGGCTCAGCATGAGTTTCTCAGCCCTGTCCCATGTTCTGGAAACTGTCGGGGTCCTGAAAGCCTAAGTAATGGTAGGATTCATTTTGTTTCCTTCTCTCAAGAATCACAGCTCTGTTTCTCTTTGTCTGAAAAATAGTTATTTCCTACATTTTATCCAGTTTTCTAGTTGTTTATGACAATTATTTCTAGTTGTTTTATTCCCCTCATGGCCACAGTCACTTTTATTTCTTCTTTTTCTTTTTTTCTTTTTTTGAAACACACACAAAAAAATCCGGAGTCTCTTTTATTGACTTTTTCTATTAATTTTTGAAGAGATAATATATTCATATAGTTCAAAGCTTTGTTTTCTTTAAAAAGAGTAGGGAGATGGGGTACTTGGTGAAAATGTGTGATCGAGGAAATTTGGTTTTTAAATGGGAGTTATTGCATCGTGTCTATCAGCTGAGAGGGAAACTCGACGGTGCAGGAAAGACAGGGGATGATGGCAAGAAAAAAGTCCCTGAGTAGGCAACAAGGGATGGGACTCAGAACACAGGAGAAAGGGTTCATCATGGACTGGAACATGGAGAATTCAATCACAATAAAAGCGGAGAAGGAGATTACATGGGTAAGAAAAGCAATCATTAAAGAAACTCCATCTGCTTCTATTTCCTCAGTAAAAATAAAAAGCAAAGTCATCAACGAGTCTCTCTGGCTCACTCTCCGGGAAGCCAGCTGTATTGCTGTCAGCTGCCTTACAGAGAGAGCCACATGACAAGGAATTGAAAGAGGTCTCCAGCCAACCATCCGGGAGGAACTGAGGCCCTCAGTCGAACATCCCATGAGGAACCTGGAAGCCCAAGGAGTGAGCTCAGAAGCAGGTTCTCCTGAAGTTGAACCTCGAAATGAATACAGTCCTGGTGGCTGACACCTTCATTGCAGCCTTTGTGGGAGACCTTGAGGCAGATGCCCTCAGCTAAGCCTCACCTGACACTGGGAAGCTCTGAGATAATGAATGGTTGTTGTTTTAAGCTACTAAGTTTTGGGGTAATTTATTGCATGATAATAGATCACTAATGCAGATATTAGAACCTGGAAACTGGGTGCTGCCATAACAAATACCTAAAAATGTAAAAGTGGATTTGGAACCAGGTGACAGAGGCTAGAAGGATTTGGAAAAGCCTGGTAAATAAAGCCTAAATTGCCTTGAACAGACTGTTCATAGAAATCTGGACTTCAAGGACTCTGCCAATAAGGGCACAAAATGAAATGAGGAACAATTTATTGGAAACCGGAGGAAAGGGGATCTTTCTTGTTTAGTGGCAGAAAGTTTAGCAACACTGTATTCTGTAGTCACATGGAAAACACAGAATGTGCCTACTAAAATGAGTGATCTATTTAAGGAGATTTCCAAGTAAGTGTTGAAGGTGTCTCTTGATTTCTTCTTGCTATGAGAGGACAGACTGACATTGACGAAAGGACTGTTAAACAAAAGGAATGAGGACTTGGTAGTTTTGAAGTGTCCAGAGTCTCCAAACAGCAAATGCTGTTAAAATTAAGAAATGTCTTCTGAGAAAAAATTGAAGACAAAATAGAGAAGGGCTTATCTCAAAGAGATTTATGGGCTTTTATTTAATGCAATGAACCCCAACAAGATTCACTGGAGGGCCAAGTGGTTTTGTGGACCAAGCATATTAGCAGAAACGGGCTAATATAAACTGCTAATATAAAGATTGAAAGAGACAGAGACAATATAAAGTGGGAAAAAAAGCCTCTGAACTATTCAAAATTGTGTTCACAGAAACCAGGCTGCAAAAATTACTAAGCTGCAGATTCATGCTTCCCTTCATGGAGAAGAGAGGGCTGCCCAGGCCAGAACCTTGCACCCAGAAGGTGGAGCCAAAAACCATGGAGAATTATTCCTCAAGTTGAGTAACAGAGGGAATAAACTAACATGAGGGGTGAAGAGAGAGATGGTCACAGAGTGGGATTCTTGAAGTTGGGATTATAAGAAGATCATGCTTATCCACGGTGGCAAAGTCTAGAGCATGACCATGACAAAGGGGAAGCTAAGGTAGGAGTCAAAAAACAAGAATGGGCAGAAACCATGGTTCACATCTGTAACTGTAACACTCTAGGAGGCCAAGATGGGATGATCGCTTGAGGTTAGGAGTTCAAGATCAGCTTGAGCAAGAGTGAGATGCTGTCTCAACAAAAAATAGAAAAATCAGCCAAGCATGGTGGTGTACACCTGTAGTCCCAGCTACTCGGGAGGCTGAGGCAAGAGGATCACTGGAGCCCAGGAGTTTGCAGTGAGCTATGGTGATGACACTCCACTCCAGCCAGGGTGACAGAGCAAGATTTTGTCTCTTAGGAAAAAGAAAAAAAAAAAAAAACCACCAAGGATATTGAAACTAGCATTCAGGAAATTGAAGAGCATCCACACTGATATTGAAATCACCAAGAATGCTGGCAGGAGTAATGGTGAAGAGACAAAGTAAATAAGATGTTAGTAGTTATAAAAATCCAAACTCCCTAACACGGCCTGAAGGGCTCTTCATGATATGACCCTTGCTTCTTCCTCCGCACTGATTTCTCTTCATTGCCCAGCTTCCCAGCCCAAGCACCCTCAACCTTCAAGTCCTCACATGTGCTATCTGTGACTCTGGGCCTTTGCAAATGCTCTTCGCTCTGTCTGGCTCTTTCTCCTCTGCCCCCTCTTAAGCTAGGCTAGAAATTCCTAGCATATGTTTCCACAAGTCCCTAAATATAATATATTACATCACAGCATTTTCGAACTTTGCTATAATGTAATGTTTTCTGTTTTATCACAGACTGTTAGCTCCAGGAGGGCAAGGGCTGAGGCTATGTTGTTGAACACTGTTTCCCGCATTCAGTGCAGTGCCTGGTATACACAGTAGGCACGTAATCAAGGAAAAAGAGGATTTCCTTCCTAGGTCTAAGATAAAATGTCTACAGCAGTTCCAAAATATCACATTTCTAGGATATCTGTCCTTCAGATTCTCAACAAACATTAATATCTGAGCTCAAACAATGCTTTTCTTTAAGGGACACATTTGTAGGGTATTAAATTCCTTATACACATTAGGTTTTAGTTCCTAAAAAAATATACTTTTATACATAGAAACGTTTGAAAGATTTCTCTTGTGAATTCTCTCATGTCCACAAAAGGTGAGTTTGATTAAAAAAAAAAAACTTTTCTATTAAAAAACCATTATTGGCCAGGAGCAGGTGGCTCATGCCTATAATCCTAGCCCTTTGGGAGTCTGGGGTGGGAGGACTGCTTGAAGCCAGGAGTTTGAGACCAGCCTGGTCAATGGCAAGACCTTGTCTTTACAAAAAAAAAAAAATTATGGATTTTCTCTTCCATAGAGGTCTCATTTGTTATACTGGCCAGATCTTCATCCTGATCAGAAGAGTCTTATTTAAATTGTTTGGAGATGTATTGCCTAGAGAGGCACACAAAAATAGAAATAAAAAACAGAAATATCATGTGGTAATTGGTATAATGAACATATTAACCAATCATACAGAGGTATAATGTGGCAGAAAAAAATGAAAGAATGCTTCTCAAATTGCATGCAATTATGACAGATTTTACTGTACTACTATTTTTAGAAACCTGGGTTCAAAATAAAAGCAGGCCAAATGAATCTGTAAAATTCATCTTACAAGCAAGTTTAAAAATCTATCTATGACAATTTTCTCATTTTTCTGGGTCCTATCATTTAGATGAATAGATCAATGAATGTTCAACTGACCAAACTAAAGCTAAAATTCTCAGCTGTAGCTAAGTTACTATTCAAATTTATAATGCTTATATATATATATATATATATAGGGGTGTGTATGTGTGTATATATGTGTGTGCATATATATATATATATATATACACACACACACATATATATACTTACACACTTTTTCAGAAAATGAAGACCACAAGACATAACTATAGTCTATACATAATAGTTTAACCTTACATATGTCTACAGAGCTTTAAAACTGAGCACATTGCCTTAACCTGATGATAAGATTTGAAATTCTCTAAAATAGGCACCCAAATGAGAGTTTTTAATCACCATCCGAGCATTTAGCCCATCATAGGAAGGTACTACTTTGTGAAGGAATACTTTTCTCTGAACTAAAACCTACTCTGCTTCATAAAGTAGGAAACTGCCCCAAACCTCAACTATATCTTCATCCACCACGATGCTTCCTTTCTTCCCTCAATACCCAGAAACTGAGGTGAGCCTCCTTCACTTAAAGATCAACCCCTCCAATGGTGACCTTTTTATGGAATTTGCTTATTCAATTATTCACTCTCTATAATATATCTTCAATGGGTCCCCTTCTATCATCCCTTGACCTTCTCTCTCCCTGCTGGCTAATTTTCTACAGACTAGAAACAAGTTCATGATTTCCCATCCTTTACCTATCCACCCTTGGACATCCATTACCTGTCGCTCCTCCACTTCCACCTTCCAACCTCAGCTAGGCTTCTCTGGCCTCCAGAGATTAATGGCTTTGTCATTGTTGCAATGGACATTTGTCTAGTCTGGCTGCCCAGCATCTGATTAGAGAATGTGCCATCATGCAAGGCTGGAACACTGGCAGAAAGGGCACCTTCTCACCAACAATTAATAAACACTCCCATCAGGGACATTGGCCCTCATGAGAATTGCACAAAGAAGCAGGGGCTTCTAGATTCATCAGAGTGCTGGTATCCAGTGTCTAGCATTAGAAGTGGAAATGATGACCACAGGGACACCCAATGTCCAGATGTGACAGCAGTGGCACCATATCTGGGCTACTCCCATGGGTAACTTTAAGAATTAGCCCAGTGGTCTAGTGTAAGTTACAAATATTAACCACAGCCTGGTAATGAATACAAAAATGAGGACAATGTCAGCCATGCATATTTTCTTCCTTACAGTGTGCTTGTACACATGTGTGTGTGTTTTTCTATATATGAACTAATTTCTTCTTGAGCTCTTCCTTCCCCTTATTATTTTATATAATAATTCTTGGTGTTGTTAACTTTATAATTTTTTATTTAGCTTCCAGAAAATCCATTTAGGTAGGACTATGAGTGTGAGGAACAAATAATATTGTCTGGAGAGCAATAATGTAAATGTTGCCCAAAAAATGGATACAATGACAATTGTAACAGCATCACCCCATTTGGGGAGGAGGGTAAGAATGTATTCTCTTGTTCAAGGTGTAGTTGCATCTTACAAGGTGAAAGCATGAAGCTGTAGGGAAATTCAAGTACATATATAAAGGTGTATGTGGATGTTAAGTAGCCAAAGGGGTAAATTGTGATGGTGATTAACCTATTGTCTTTCAGCTTCAAAGCCTTCCTATCCTCTTTTTGCCATGCTGGGGCTGGAACTCTGTAAACCATAGTTCTCCTCTGCTACCTAGATTCTTGCCAAAGTCTACCTATGGGAGGACTAGAGGGAGACTAAAAGACTAATGGAGGAACAATGGATTTGATTCTTCCTGTTTTGCTTCCCATTCTTGAAAATGTCACTCCAGCAAAAGTTCCTCACCTGGGCAGCAGCAGTTGGTTCCAGTAACCAACCAGGGTATTTACACATTCTCAGACCCAGCCATAGTATCCTTCTCAGAGACTTCTCTCCACCAGCCATCTGGCATCCCCTCCTTGGATATATGAGCTCCAGCTCTGCAAGTTCTCCCTATCAAGTACCTGAAGAACTGGTACCAACCTCCTCAGAGTCAGCTCTTCAGGGCCCTTTCCCATTTTTCCCTTTGTTCTGGCAACTTCCCCTGCCAGACCTCTGAACCAGTTCTGGCCAAAGACCCATGACTTCCATACTGCCCAATCTATACATACTATTCATACCTTATTATACCTTGCTGTTATATCTGACCACTGACCACTCACTTCCCCCATGTTCAGACAATATTACTTCTTTATTAATAGTTTTTGACTCATTAAGATATTTCTGGATGGTAAGCTGGCAAAAATTTTTGAGAAAGTATTTTGGCGATATGTAGTCATTCATTCAATAAATAATGTTTAAGCATTTGTGTGACTATTCCCATTGAGTTCATTTCCAGAGGTAGAACTACTGTGAAGCATAGTAAGTGTTATATGTGTACATTCAGTAAGTGGTAGTGCCAGGTAGTCTGACTCTAAAATCTCTGACATTGACCTCTACACCAAGACTTTTCAAACTTGAGTTCCATCAGAATCACATAAAGTGCTTGGTAAAACATGGATCAATGAGCCCTACCCCCAGAACTCTGGATTCACTAGTTCTGGGATGGAGCTAGTGAATTTAAATTTTTAACAAGTTTCCAGGTAATGCTGATCTCATTCTCAATACTATACTGCCCACATATTTTCTTACTACCTCTTATTCATCACTGAAGAGCCAACTCAGCTGTCTGCTTCCTTAGGAAACCTTTGCTCCTCTCCTCTCTCAATGCTGAACTAGATGCTTTCTATCTACGACCCCACAGCAATCATGTGCTTCCGTGACATCATGCACCTACCAAACACCTGTCAGGAACTACTAAAACTGAAACCCTGTACTTATCTGTCCCAACTGTCAGCCTGTGAGCACCTCAAGGGCAAAGATCTTAACTATTCATCTTTTTTTAATATATATGTCTTCAAGTTTCTTTCTTTTTTAAGTTTTTATGGTGATATATATATTGTGATAAAACTTACCATTTCAATCATTTTAAGTGTACAGTTCAGTGATTAAGTACATTCACATTGTTATCTAACCATCACCCAACTCCAGAACTTTTTCCATCTTCACAAAGTGAAACTTTGCACCCATTAAACAATAACACCCCATTCCCCCCTCCTCTCAGCCCCTGGTAATCACTCTTCTACTTTGTCTCTATTTATCTTTATATGAACAGTGCTAGCACATTGCCCTTCAATGGTGTGGTCTCAATAACTGGAGAACTGAAGAAGATGAGTCTCTTTCTCTTTAAGCATCAAATAAAAGAACTAATGAGAAAGAATTTTAAAGAGTTAAAGTTCACATAGAAATGGTGTTTATTATCACTGGAGTTATTAGAAAACCTGCATGATATGTTGGCTATTAAATTATATAAGCATATGTTTCTTTGAAACACCATCTTAGCTCTCTACCTAGCACAAATAAATATTAGGCACCTATACTGTGACAGTTATAAAGAGCTCAAATATGAAAAAAATCACCTGAAAAAGAAATACAAGTTTTTCCCCCTTTTCCTCTCAAATATCTAGGACCCCTGAATTGGGTTCACACTTCTTTCAGACTATATACCCATCCATATCTACAGTGTCTTGCTCCCTGAACCAACAAAAAGAGAAAAAAAAGGAAATCTAATAGAGAAGAATGCTATATAAAGAAATACAAACTGCCTCCTATAAATATACATAGATATAAAAGGAAATTTACAGATAGGAGAGGTTTCATAATCCACTTCTGCTTATGGAAGCTCTTTAAAACAAACATTTATGTAGCAGCAATGTCCAAATTAATTTATTTGGTACTTACAGAACATATAAAAGATGGACTTTAAAATTATAAGTCTTGAAAGGATTCTTAAATAATGGTTCCATATAACAGATGAATAATTTCAAGTCCCCTTTCATCCAACACTGTATGTTCCAGTTTGCACCTGAATTTAAAAAAAAAAAAAGCCACATGACATCTGAAAAATATTCTGAACAACTCAGTGAGAGAGAAGAGCTAAATTAAATTTACCAGTGTCCTGATACAACTTCCATTGCCCATTCTGAGAGAAAAAGAACAGGCTCTTACAAGTGGTGTGTCTGGCCAAGCCATTTAGTCCCTTTGGCCCTCAGTTTTCTTTTTTTGTAAAGTAAGAGAATTAAATTCAATTATTGCTTCTCAAACTTTTCTTTAATCCAACAAACCACTTTCGTAGGACAAAAGACCTCAAAACTCACCTAGTTCAGTTCTTTTTCACTTTTCAAGAGAAAAAAGAACATTAAATATCACTTATAAGCAAATTTTGAAGGATATATATATATATATGTTTGCTTTAACAAATAAAGGCACAATGATTCACATTTGAACTATAATGCAAGTCTTAAATTCTTGTTATTGTCATATTATAGGACTCAAATACAATAGATGAAAGTATATTTCACTGCACACTGAAAAATTCACCTGGGATAATGCTAAAGACAAACTATTGGTGATTTGTAGTTTAGAAAGGAAGAATAGCAACAATTGAAAATCATGACTAACTTAAGACAACACTAACCTATTTCCCCAAACCTCAAGGATTTCCAACTAATAGGGACTTTGCAATACTATTGAGCCCTGTGAAGTAGACAGCCTACTTGGCAGAATAATAAATTTAAATCCTCAGTGACAACTACTTAACCTAGTAATTTCAGTTACAAAAACTTAAACTTACTTAAAAGTAACTAGTTATTAGCCTTTACTTACGGTATAAAATTTCAATTCACAGCATCATAATCAGTCTGCTTCATAACTGACAAAAGTGCTAACATCTTTTATCACTTCAAGGCTTATCACTAAGACCAACTTCTTAAGTTCATTCTTAGTATCTTTAATAATCACTAGATTGGCTAAGTTTCCTTACACTAAAAGTGTTTAATTTAAAATTAAATTAATGGCTATGAAGTGAACTGGAGACACCAGGAATTACTACTAACTTGTTTTAAAAGTGATTTTATTGTATAGTCATGCTTTATACTTACTCCTAAACAGATTCCAACATACTGGAGTATTTCCTCCATCTACTCAATGGTGCTGAAGCAGGGACAATTTTGTATATCAGAGGACACGTGGCAATGTCTGCAAATATTTCTTAATTAGAACCGGGCAGGGAGTGCTACTGGCATCAGGTGGGTGGAGCCCAGGGTTGCTGCTAAACATCCCACAATGCACAGAAAAGCCTCTCAGAACTAAGAATTATTTGGCCCGAAATGTCAATAGTATCAATTGAGAAATCCTGATTAACCCCATATGGGAATGCTACACTCATATATGCCTTTATTTTCATACTGTAAGTCTTGATATATGGCTGAGTCAATTGACTTCACCCTATTTGGCTTTTCTAAAAGATTTAGAGATAATTTTGTTGTTTCTATTTCTAGATGTAGAATTATTAACTACACTAGCTCCATTCAGTATGCATAATACTTAAAACAACCACAAAAATCCCTTGATTTAAAATTTACATTGTTTCAGAGATCCCTTGCCTGAACAAATATCATTATTCAAAACACTTTAAAATTTAACTAATTCAATAGTATTATCAGTCATTTGATATTTTATTTAACAAAAATATGTTTTTTCTATTTCAAAGTGAATTTAGAAGACTACAAGGGATGTACTGAAAAGTAAAAGAGTTCCCTTGTTACATTTTTATGAGATATAAAATAATTTGGGTTTTATTTATTAGTTTGATCACATGATGAATCCTAACTTTATTACTAATATTAAAATGATAATATACATTAAGAATCACAGCCATAAGACATTTATTCTACACAGGTTTCAAAGAATTAAAACACTTCGTTCAATACAATTAAAAAATAACAGCTAACACTTAGAACATTAAAATCCTTACCTATTTGTTGAAAAACTAAAAAATTTACTGTTGAAACAAATGTCTTTCCTTCAATGTTGTCTGCATGTACAGAGCAGTTTTTATTAATATCTTGTTCACTCCAAAAGCAACAGTGGAAAGTTGTCTTGGATAAATTAGAAAAGTAGGTACCACTTGAATTAAATTTAGCTTCAACAGCTGTGTCATAATATCCATTCAAACTTGAAGTGTTCTTTGAGACTTCGGCAGGCAAGAGGAAGTAGTCGTAGGTTGTATTTGGTGGCATGCAAGACAACTTAAATCTCCAGGGAGTAATTGTATATGACAGGTTAAATGCAGTTGTCACATAAATAAATTCTGTTAGGACATTGAAAAGACACAGAAAATGAGTAATCATTTTTACTAAGATATAAATAGGAAGTATCTGAGATTAAACCATTTAGTGCTCAGAAATAATTATTTAACTTTCTAAGTTCTCAATCAGTTCTCAATGACTAAGTTCTCAATGAATAACTCTGTGCTTCCATTGCACAATTTGTTATATTTGAGAAGATGCATTTATTTATAGAGATAACTCCATTCTCTTGTACCTCTTTTGGAAATTCATACTTCATTTTCCCTCATTGATATAACATCTTATATTTATATTTTAATAAAAAATTAACACTAAACATTTTATTTTCCTCTTCTAAAACATATTATTCTAACTTCTGGCATAAATGGAAAATATCTGGATGTGCAATTATATAAACAAGCATTAAAGCACTGTTTTAGTATTTATTAAAGAGGGTAACACCAAAATGTTAACACTGCTTTCACTGTGTACTTTTAGAAGGGGTTTGTCTTCAACATGAGGACAGCTGGATGACCTGCTGAATCTGTCCATGATCCTCCAGATACAAAACATCATATAAGACATGCTCATAAAACAGTATCTGAGAAATAATGCACAAGAATAGACTTCTTAGAGGAAACTTCTGCTGATTAAATCATCACTTTTTAAATATGTGAAAATTAATAAGAATTATATAATCCTGTACCCAAAAAATCCTCAAAAGTTAAATTTATTTTCAAATAGGTAATTGTTTGACATTGATGAAAGAAATTGAAGACAACACAAGAAAAATTAAAACATATTCCATGCTCATGGATTGGAATAATCAATATTATTAAAATGTTCATACTACCCAAAGCAGTCTACAGATTCAATGCAATCCTCATCAAAATACCAATGACATTCCTCACAGGAATAGAAAAAATAATCCTAAAATTTATATGGAACCACAAAAGACCCAGAAGAGCCAAAGCCATCTGAGCAAAAAGAACAAAACTAGAGGACTCAAATTCTACTCTCTGTCTCCATGTGGTTTTAAAAGCTTCTGCACAGCAAAGGAAACAATTAACAAAGTGAAGAGACAAACCACAGAATGGGAGAAAAATATTTGCAAGCTACCCATCTGACATGAGATTAATAACTAGAATATACAAGGAGATCTAACAACTCGATAGGAAAAAATCAAACAATCTGATTTTAAAAATGGGCAAAGGATCTGAATAGACATTTCTTACAAGAAGACATACAAATGACAAACGGGAATATGAAAAATGCTCAACATCATTAGTCATCAGAGAAAATGCAAGTCAAAACTACAATGAGATATCATCTTACCCCAGTTAAAAAGGCTTTTATCAAAAAACAGGAAATAACAAATGCCGGCAAGGATGTAGAGAAAGAGGAACCCTCATACACTGTTGGTGGGAATGTAAATTAGTGCAACCTCTATGGAGAACAGTATGGAGATTCCTCAAAAAACTAAAAATAGAGCTACCGTATGACCCAGAAATCCTACTGCTGGGTATATATACAAAAGAAAGGAAATCAGTATAGTGAAAAGATATCTGCACTCCCATGGTTACTGCAGCACTATTCACAATAGCCAAGATTTGGAATCAACCCAAGTGTCCATCAATGGATGAACGGATAAAGAAATTGTGGTACATATACACGATGGAATACTATAAAGCTATAAAATAGAGTGAAATCTTGCCATTTGCAACAACATGGATGGACCTTGAGAACATTATGTTAAGTGAAATAAGCCAAGCACAGAAAGATAAATTTTACATGTTCTCACTCATATGTGAGAGCTAAATATTAAAACAATTGATCACATGGAGACAGAGAGTAGAATTATGGTTACTAAAGGCTGGGTAGTGGGGACAGGGAGATAAGGTGGGGATGGTTAATGGGTATAAAAATATAGTTAGGTAGTTAGATAGAATGAACAATATTTGATAGCACAACAGAGTGACTATAGTCAGTAATAAGTTATGGTATACTTTAAAATAACTAAAAGAGTAGAATTGGGATGTTCCTAACACAAAGAAATGGTAAATGTTTGAGGTGATGGATACTCCAATTACCCTGATTTGAGTAATACACATTGTATGCTTGTATCAAAACATCACATGTACCCTATAAATATATACAACTATTGGGTACCCATAATAGTTAAAAATAAATTTTTTAAAAAATATAAATATAAAGGAAAACTAAAATAAAAGATAATTGAAATTTTTTAAAAAATTAGTAATTGTAAATAAAATAATAATTTCCAAAACTTTTTTTACAAGTTACCCAAATAACCCATCAATTTTGTTGGCTCATATACACACTAATGCAGAATGAGAATTTTGTATGAATTTGTATGGAATAAGAATTTTGAAGAATTATCATAAATGTAAAAATGTAAGAAAATAGAAGCAACCAAGGTGTTCTTTAGTAGGTGAATGAATAAATAAATTGTGGTACATCCAGACAATAGAATATTATCCAGTGTTTAAAGGAAATGAGACATCAAGTCATGAAAACACATGGAGGAAACTTAAATGCATATTACCAAGTGAAAGAAGCCAATCTGAAAAAGCTACATACTGTATAATCCCAACTATATGACATTCTGTAAAAGGCAAAACTATGAAAGCAATGAAAAGATCAATGGTTGCCAGGAGTCAGGAGAGAGAGAGGGATGACTCGGTGGCCCATAGAGGATCAATAGGGCAGTGAGACTATTCTGTATGATTCTATAACGGTGGATAAAGGTCATTATATATTTGCCAAAACTCACAGAATATTCAACACCAAGAGTGAACCCTCATGTAAACTATGGGCTTTGGGTGATAATGATATGTCAATGCAGGTTCATCTGCTGTAACATATATACCATTCCTGAGAGGGATGTTGGGAATACGAGAGCTATGCATGTATGGGGGCAATTTTCCATGGATATGGAAAATCTCTGTACCTTCCTCTCAGTTTTGCTGTGAACCTGAAACTGCTGTAAACAATAAAGTCTATTTAAAAATGTAAGAAAATAGAATTTTTTTAACATCAATTCGCAGATGTATTTTTTTAATTACAAAAGCAATACATCTAAAAATATTCAAACAATACATAGGTTAATGGCTTGTTTAATAATATATTAATAGTTTGGCTCCTAAGCATTTCTATAACTATAAATTAATACAAATGTACAGATACAAAAATTAAGGCAAAAATGATTAATGTGACTAACATTATTGTGTCCACAATGATGACAGTTAGGTATCATAACGTCACCAAAAATAAATCCTCATTGCCACTGGGTTCCTTTTGACTTCACTCCTTCTGACATATGTTTCTAAAACCAGAGCATCTTATGAAAACAGCTATGGTTTTCTTTTGGGTTTTACAAAACCATGAATATGTAATATTACTAATTAAAAGGATTATATTAATATGTTTGGCTACACATTGAGAAATTCAATTGCCTGAACTGAAATTAGTCTAAAATCCTCAAAGAAGGATTGAAATTTAAAATGCAATAATGAACTTCATAGACATAGCAACTATTGAATAAGATTAATTTAAATGATGAGTCTATTTTATTTACATGCTTCCTTTGCAAATGAAATTTCTTTCCCTCCAAATGAATCTTAAACAGCAAGATGTCCAGAATATTTTATCTGAAGACTTATGTTATCAGGCAAAAATATCCCAGGATCTCTTCTGATTCAGAAAACTTTATCAAATCACAAACCTTTCAGAAAGCCAATGTGAAACATGAGAGTCTAATAAAAATTAGAGAATATGGAAGAGAATGAGTTATTCCTCTTTTATAGTCCCTTGTGGCATGTTTTTTGGAAATCTGTAACAGTGGAGCTATCCCTGGGTATTTTCTGTGTGTATACAGCTGGCTGCAAAGTATGTAAACAAGAAAAACTTGTAGGGAAGCTTATAAGAAGAGCACCTTGGGATTGGAGTTGCCAAGGAGATGTTCAGAACTAATTGACACACAGGTAACAGGTGCCAGATAACATACATTTTGTTAAAGATAGCCTAAATTTAATTTCAAAAACTTGTAACATAACCTAAATTAGATGATTTGGGCTTAAGTAAATCAGAATATCACCAGAAAGTGGTCAGAAAAAAAGTGACAACAGTATCCCCAAGCCCAAGAGTTATTGGCAATGTGTGCCTAATTTCAAACAGATACTGCTATGGTTCATTGCAGTTAAAAAAACACAAGGCATCTAAAGAACATCTGAAGCTTTCCCTTAAGGATATTCTTGAAATAAGTAGGAAGAAGGACTATTACACATTTAATTTCTGAAAGCATTCTTTTGTTGGTATTCAAAGTGGCAATTTCCAACATATACATCACCCCTTGATAATATTCCCTTATAACATCATATTGATCATTGCTTGCCAGAGTTACAATATAATAGGGAATAGCATTTAAGATGGCATCTCCCTTCTATTTGAGAATAAAACCATCATTTTGTGTCACAGTCATTTATTTTAAATATTATCACCAAGTAATCTGCTCCTTGATTAGAGAATTAAAGTTCTGGCTATCATTGATATATATTTGTAACTTAATAATGTTACATTTGCTAAATAAAATTAACATATTTAAATGTCGTTACATCAATACATTGTTTCTAAATGTATATACTGGAATTGGTGTGTATATATAAATTTTCTATACCATAAGAGAAAGCAAAATTAAAAAGCAAATAATGGACAGTGAGAAAATATTTGCAAAAATAATAAATTGTTATGGCTTCTAATGGTTCTTCTTATGTATCAATTTGACTAGGCCCATGGGGTGCCCAGACATTTAGCCAAACATTATTCTGGGTATATCTGCAAGGATATTTCTGGATGAGATGAACATTTAAATTGGTAGACTGAGTAAAGCAGATTGGCCTCCCTAAGGTGGGTGGGCCTCTTCCAATCAACTGAAGATCTGAAGAGAACAAAAAGGCTGAGTAAGAAGGAACTCCTGCTGTCTGAGCTCCTTCAGCTGGGAAATGGTCTTTTCCTGCCTTGGGATTGGAAATGAAATGGTGGCTCTTCTTGGATCTCGAGCCTGCAAGCAAGCATTCAGACTGGAACTTACACCATCAGCCCTCATGGTTTTCAGGTCATTAGGCCTGGACTGGAACTACATCATCAGCTCTCCTGGGTGTCCAGCTAGCCAACTGCAGATCTTGGGACTTTTCAGCCTTCATAATTATATGAGCCAATTGCTTATAATAAATCTCTTTATACATACACACACACACACACACACACACACACATACCCCTTACTGGTTCTGTTTCTCTGGAAAGCCCTAATATGGTGCTTAATATCTTTTACATTTTAGAAATTTCTGAAATTCAATTAAGACTGATAAAACCCAACAACAAAATGGTCAAAGTATAAGAACTAGAAAATTACATCAGACATATAAATGTCAGTCAATAGTACTCAGCCTCGTAAATGATCAAATAAATAAAACTGAAATAAGATGCCATATTTTTCTTATCAAACAGGGCAAAAAGGTAAGAGAATGATAATACATATCTTTGGCAGAAAAGCAATGGAATAACTTTCATATACTGATGTTCAGACAGCAAAAGCTTTGTAGAGGAGATTTCAGAATATCAAATTTTAAAATGTACATACTAGTCAACATAGAAATTCTTGCATTAATATACAGAAGTATTCTTCCAAATATACAAAGGCATACGTATATGGATTTTCAGTGTAGCATTATTCGTTACATAAAAAGAAACGTCTATCAACCAGGAATTGGTCAAATAAATAATTTAAGATACATTCGTACAGTGCATTGTCATGCAACCATTGAACCAGTAAGTACATGAGTAAATACTGACAAAAAAAGCTATCATGGGCCGGGCGCGGTGGCTCACACCTGTAATCCTAGCACTCTGGGAGGCCGAGGCAGGAGGATCACTCGAGGTCAGGAGTTCAAGACCAGCCTGAACAAGAGTGAGACCCCGTCTCTACTAAAAATAGAAAGAAATTATCTGGACAACTAAAAAAAAAAAAAAATATATATATATATATAAAAAATTAGCCAGGCATGGTGGCGCATGCCTATAGTCCCAGCTACTCGGGAGGCTGAGGCAGGAGGATTGCTTAAGCCCAGAAGTTTGAGGTTGCTGTGAGCTAGGCTGATGCCACGGCACTCTAGTCCGGGCAACAGAGCGAGACTCTGTCTCCAAAAAAAAAAAAAAAAAAAAAAGCTATCATGATAAATTGAAAACCTATTAAATGGAAAAAAAACATGGTGTAAACCAATTCTATTTTTGCAACTACAGATATGAGTGTACATGTGTGTATGTGTATGTACATGCATGTATATGTGTCCTATAATTCTGGAAGGATACACCATCAGGTTGTTTCAGGAGGTTGGAAAGAGTTTTCATTTTCACACAAACTTTTGTTTGATTTGCAATTTTAACCATGAGCATGTATGAGAATTCCTAACTAGAAAAAGGAAATTCCATTAGTCAATAAATGAAACAGCATCTCTACAGGCAAAATCTCTACCTTATATAAGGGCATTAAAACATCAAATAACTTACCCCAATGTAATAAAACCACACAGAATTTTTGACAAACCATCTTACTTCAGAGAAGGACACCTGAAAAACAGTAAATCTAAAGTTGAAACACACACACACACAAAACCCCATATATACAAGCTGTCTGTGGAAAACATAAGAGGAAAAGGATTATAAATAAGTCTTTAAATTTTAATCTTCTGTAATATTCTGGATCAATATCAGAGAAGCATCCCACATTAAATTATAAGTTATTGATTTATTACTGTACACATCCTATCTTACATGTTTAAAATATAAGCCAAAAAAAAACCATTCAGTGTTCCTTTATGCCATAACAAACCAGCACAGGTGTCACAGGATAAGAATGAAATTTTAACTAAAGTGTTCACAATATTCACTAAATACATAACAGCTAATCTAACATCATTAATATTACCATCTTCATTTTTTTCATGCTCAGTTCTTAAATTTCCCTTATTTTCTGATGCCTTTACCTTTACTATGATACTTCAAAGTCAAATGGCTATTGCAGCAGTAACGACTGCATATTTATTTCCAATAAAGAGGAGAAATTTTTCCAATATGCTTTTGGAAATCTATTGTTCATCTGTAGATGAGGTAACAGTCACAATGGAGGGTTATCAGAGTAATTCAAGGAAGGTCTGATGGCTTAATGTATCCAAATGAAGGGATGAATTCAGATACAAGCTTTCCCATGAGTTCTACCCAATTTGAAATACACCATGAATAACATTATTTGTAGTATTATGTCATCAGTTGCAATGGTAGTATAATTTTAATACATTGGGCTTGGACTTGTGATGAAACCCTACATAATTTTGATGTTCAGTCTTTTGTATGATCTCAAAGGGGGGATTCAGTTTAACATATGGAAGTAATCTGGCATAAAAAGCCCTGAATTAGGTGTCAAGAGTGTTGGGTGCCAGGTCTAGGCTCTTCTGCTAATCAACCATGGCTCTTGGGATTTCAACACTCTAGACCTCAGGCTCCTCATCTATAAATCAGACTGTTGGATGATCTCTAAAATCCTTTTCAGAGCTGCCTATCATTCTGAGAGATTTATTTTAAAATATAAATCACAGGTTTACTATAAAGAATATTATAAAATATTAAGTGAGAAACATGCCTCATAACTCATATCTGAGAATTGGCACCATCTGATAAGTTAATGGAAAACATGTTTGGTTTTTATAACTTATATATTTTTAGGAAGAAAACAGATGAGTATAAACAAGATGCCAAATTTGTTTTTCAGACTATCAGTTTTTCACCAGAATTTTGGTTCTTTATATACTAATAGTACAATGTTTCTCTAGGATTTCTAGAAATTGGTTCATTGTTTGGAATCCTCATGATCTAATTATATTAAATGTGTGTAAATTCCTCCCTGTTTTAGATGCTACCTGTTTCTGATATAAGATGTTCTCATAAAATAAACTCAAGGGCAAGTTTCATAATTAAGATCTGTCATAGATACCACCTATCACTGGACTAAGCATTTTGATTGAACTGACTAGTGACTAGCAATTCAGTCCAACAATTGATGTGACTCACTTTTAACTCACTGATCTGCTGAGTTAAGTGATCAAATCTGTTTTCCTTACATAAGACAACCATTTCTTTATTTAATGTTCCATGAAAAACAAAGTATTCTGATGGTTTGGATTCTTGCAGTCAGGTTTCATTCTTAAATAACAGAAACAAGCACAAGTGTAAAAAGGACATAGATGCAACCTTGAAGAGACTGTGAAAGGTGGTATCTCACACAGATTCAGTGAGAGAAATATTTATGGGTACCCTAACTTATACCAAAAGGAATATAAGGTTTACAAAAACAGAAACCATACAGAAAAACAATGACAGAAAATTTAAAACTATGAGAAAAAAATTAAGCAAAAGGAAAGTTAATAGTAGGATGACCAAAATAAGTCTAATACACCAAACACCATTAATTTGAATAATGGTGTTTCCTGAGAGAATGAGCCATTAATTTGTTTTAAGCTTTGTTGTTTTGTTTTTTTTTTTGAGACAGTCTCTCTCCGTCACTCAGGCTAGAGTGCCACGGCATCAGCCTAGCTCACAGCAACCTCAAACTCCTGGGCTCAAGCGATCCTCCTGCCTCAGCCTCCTGAGTAGCTTGGACTATAGGCAGGCACCACCACACCTGGCTAATTTTTGCTATTTTTAGTAGAGACAGAGTCTCGCTCTTGCTCAGGGTGGTCTCAAACTCTTGACCTCAAGTGATACTCCTGCCTCAGCCTTCCAGAGTGTTAGGATTACGAGCATGAGCCACTGTGCCCGGCCCTGTTCTAAGCTTTCTTATTTTCAAAATGTTCAATTATGAATTTGCAAAGTACTTAAGATGAAACTAACAGCTTAGGGGAAAAGTACAAATAACGCTAACACTAAGAACAGTAAGAAATTTTTCCTGATTAACTTCATAACAGGTAACATCTTCATAAACGTCCTAGTAGTACCAGAGTTTCACAGGAATTTCAAAATTCAATAATTTGTCACCCCCTCTTCTACCAATACACTATTCTAAGCCACCATTATCTCTTCCCTGGACTATCAGAAGAACCTCCTAACTGGTCTCCCTGCTTCTGCCCTTGCTCCCCAGTGCAGTCTATTCTCAACACAGCAGTCAGAGTGATCTTGTTAACCCAGAGATGATAATCATGCCTCTCTTTTTCAAAATACTACAACTGTCCCCTGTCCCTCAGAGTAAATGTCCAAGTCTAAGCAAGACTACAAGGTCCTGGATCCCAGTCACCTCTCTGATCTCATCAGCCACTGCTCTCCCCTTTGCTCAAGTCACCTTTTCGGAGAAGCCTTCCCTGGCCATCCCATCTAAAATTCTAACACCTTCCCCACCCCAACAAGTCATATCTGCTGTTCTGCTTAATTTTTTCTCTTATCACATAACACTAATGTGAATATGATTTGTCATTCTTCTTGTTTATTGTCTCTCTCCCTCCACTACAATTTAAACTCCACTAGATCAAAGGATTTTTTGACTGTTATATCCTTCACACGTTAGCCTGCCTCTCACATAGTAGGTGCTCCATATATATTAGCTGAATGAATGAATGAATGGCAAGATATGACTGTTTCTTAAAATATCTTCCAATATAGAATGGTGGCATAACACCAAGACAAAATTGAATAAAAGCAATCTTTAAAGGAGGCATTGTAATATCATCCAGATACAGCTCTTTGAGAATATGGCTTAATACTAGGGACTTCAGAATAGTGATTTTTAACCATTTTTGGAACATGGACCTAGTTGAGAATCTGGTGAGAGCAAATGTTCCAACTTCCAGGAGAAGGCACACACACTCAAAAAATTATAGGGCTATAATTTCAAGGGGTTAAGAATCCCTGGAAATTTATCTAACACTCCCAGATTAAGAATCCCTGACACAGACCAATAAATGGAGCGTGCTTTCCTCAGGCAATCTTCCATAAGTATAGCTCCATGAATTCATCCACTAATAGACATCAAGCTATAAGGAGTTTGAGATAATACTGCCTAACATTCCCCTGGAATATAGTTGTCATAGTTCATTCAGGCTGCTATAACAAAATACCATAAACTGAGAGGCTTATAAACAGCAGGAATTTATTGCTCACAGTTCTGGAGACTGGGAAATCCAAGGCACCAGCAGATTCGGTGTCTGGTGAGGGCCTGCTTTCCATAGATGGTGCCTTCTAGCTGTGTCCTCACAAGGCAGAAGGGGCAAACAAGCTCTCTAGGGCCTCTTTTATAAGAGCACTAATCCCATGTAATGAGGGCTCCACTCTCATGACCTAATCACCTCCTAAATGCCCCACCTCTTAATACCATTGCATTGATGATTAGGCTGCAACATATGAATCCTGTGGTGATACAAACATTCAGACCATAGCAGTAGTCATTTTATGTTGACAGTTAAAAGGAATAATATGCCTTAACAGTCATTCAAACAGAAGGTAAGGTTGACATACTCATGTGAAAATGGAGATATCTAACATGAAAACATGCCAGAGAGAGTACCCTCTACCCCAATCACCATCATCAATACTTAGAGCTGAGCTAGGGTAAGGGAAGGTCTCAATTCTCATTACAAAATAATAGTGGCTCTGCCCTCACAAAAAAAAAAAAAAAATCAAAGTTCCAAAAGTTCTCCATCTATCATGGCAGAAACAAGAATAGCCTGGAAACATTTTCAAAGAAAAATAAGCAAATGCCCATCATTGCCATAATAAATTATCATAAGGTAATGATTGTAGATTTGAGCAGTGCGGGTCCATGTGTTCACTTCCACAGTAAACTAATTGAAAAATGTACATTAAGGTGACTAATACGCTACATAAAGGTGGGGAATGTTTATTAAAAATAACAACTTAATAATATTAGATCTGTAACCCCACTTCTCAGAAATATTAATAAGGCAGTCTATTGTGGCCATTCCTATATTTCAATTATTTATAATATTATAGCTCTTTCAAGGCACCTCATGCCCTGAACCTTTCCCCTGAATCAGATTCTGCAGGAGAACCATTCATCCAGATGTTACATAGGTCTCAAATTGATTCCTGAAGTTGTCAAATGATTTGTGTACAAAATAGCACACTTAAAAAATGCTGTGCATTTTGTTTGTTGACTTCCTGTGTAAGAACATGATGTTGCTGTGTGCAATAAAATAAATTTAGAAAGAAGAACATGCACATTGTTTCTTGTTCATATGAGACTTTTGACTAGAGGATATTTTAACATATTCTCTGGAACATAGTAGTTACTTGTGAATAGTTGCTGAATCAATTGATGTAAATAATATCCATCCCCATGTTTTAAAAAATAGCCCTTTTATCATCTATTCAGAAATTTAGAGAGGGAAAAGCCTTTATTGAAATATACAAATATTTGAAGAAATCTTTATAAAGTATACAAAGATTCATCCATAGACTGATCTAAATGATACATCTATGATTTCTGGATATGGGTGCAATAATTCAACCTGCATAATACACCAAACACAGGAAGCATGTTAAACATGTTTACTCTTCAGTTATTAGTATGAACAAAAGAAAAATCAAAATCTATGTTCTACTAGATGATCACATTTTGGGTTTTCAGAGGAAAATCAGACTTTTAATTTCTATTGTAAGGGAGTATTCATGTTATTTTTATCCTTCAGATTCTACTTAAATATAAAACAGAACACTCACAATCATTGAGAAAATGATTGGACAGAAATAAAATTATTTATGACTTGCTCCAACTTGCTCCAATGATCTCAAAAAGTCTCTGAGTTTTAGAAAAGTTTATGAAAAGCAACTTTGACAATTCTGTTGCTTTGATGAATAAACTCAGTGAGCTCCAAATGCCACTAATTATTCTTTTTCCATTCTGTTAGAGAAGCATCTCTCACTTAAATAACAGCATTTAAATATTGTTTAAATACAACTAAAAAACTCTATTTCTTCGAGTGTCAAAAATTTAACAGAACAAATATAGCCTGATCTATTTCTAGTAGGCTTGTCATTTTAATTATGTTTACTTTTATTTCTTCACTTATGATAGAAATTAATCATGTTATTCCCATCAAGTAGCTGTTAAAGACTTAAATTATTTTTAAAATTAAAAAAATTCTGCCATCATTTTTGTATATTTGTCACTTGGAAAACATAATTTCAATTACTTTAACTCCTGATATGACTAATTGTGTGACCTTGTCACATATTAATTCCTAAAAAACGCAGAAGGATAAGATATGATTCACAGATCTCAGTAACATAAAATCAACAAAGTTGAGTCAGAGTAGGAATCTTACCTACAATGTAATTTAAAATCTGTACATAAACTGATTCATTTAAACATTAACTGAATATTCGTTAAAATGCAAGTTACTATACAAGGTGCTGGAAATATAAAAATTAATAAGAAATTATCATTTATTTTCAGAAATAACATTATTTTATTATTTTTTAACATGTCAAAGCACTGTGATACCAATACGAATAAAATGCAATGGGACTTCAGATTCAAGACGGCAAACTGAACAAACTGATCTTTTCTCTCTCCCAAGATGCCTTAAGAATTACAGTTAAGTGAATCATATCAACCCACTCCAAAGAATGAGAGGGGTCCAAAGAGAGATTTAAATAAATTTCTGGAAGATGAAGCAAAAACTAATGAAATATAATGAAGGAAGTAACTACTTAGGATATTTGGAAAGGAGGCCGTTCTGATTGGAAATGTTCTAATTGGTGAGGGCAGAAGAGTGAGGTAAGGCTAAAAGGACAATATGTTTTAACTTGCATTTAAATGTCAACTTGCATTTTAATGAATATTCAGTTCATATTTAAATGAATCAGTTTATGTACAGATTTTAAATTACATTGTAGGTAAGATTCCTACTCTGACTCAACTTTGTTGACTTTATATTACTGAGGTCTGTCTATCATAGCTTAGCCTTCTGAATTTTTTAGGAATTAATATGTGACAAGGTCACACAATTAGTCATATCAAGAGTTAAAGTAATTGAAATTATGTTTTCCAAGTGACAAATACCTACACAAAAACCATGGAAGAATTTTTTTTATTTTAAAAATAATTTAAGTCTTTAACAGCTACTTGATGGATTGCAATATCTGACTTCATTATCTCCTTATAAACAATTCACAGCAGCCAAATCTAGCTCCCTGTATCTGTCAGGAAAGTGATTGACAAACAACTGCAATGAACTTAGATTAGTCTAATTAGGAAAGGGATTTATTAAAGATTATTGGGTAGCTCACAGAATTCAGTGACTGCCAAAGAACCAGGCTAGAAAAGCACACAGCCAAGAACCACACCTAAAGTCCCATGTAGAATTGCTTTAGAGAAGATAGCCCTGCACCATACTAGGACACTGCATGTTATGACTGAAACCTCAATGCCCACTACCTCTGAGTTCCTGGCAACTCATATGCTCTTTCATGTCCCATACTTCCGGTCTAAACTTTGGCATGAATGCCTCTAATTGACAAACTCTAGTTCACACTCTACATGCAGGCAGTCACGAAATTTGGGAAAATAAGAGCTTATTAAGTAGGAATTCCCCAAACATAGGCAAACTATTCAAAGGTCAAAGAGAATCAAAAATTATACTACATACTCTTATATGTTAAAAGGAGGAAAGAGCAAGTTATTTGAGGACAACTTGCACTTTTCATGTAGGCTTGGCACCAATATGGTAAAGCCTTTACATATTCTGACAGTTTGGGGGACAGACTTTCAGCATAAATGGCAGCTCCTTGATTAAGTGCCTAAAATGAAGCCTATCAGTTGACAAACATTGCCCATATGCACAGAATTCACAGTCTCCTTGTTTCTTCATTTAACAGCCATGCTGAATGGAGACATGAATGAAGACATGAAGAATGCCTTTAGCATTATGGTAAATTTTTTATAAAAAGAAAGAAAGAAAAAAGAAAACTTGACCATAATCTTCTGTGATAAATCACAGAAGAAAGAGTAGCTTTAACAAATGTTTAATGAGGACACTCAGAGACATTTCAGAAGATTTTGCCTCCATAAAATCACAAAGTGCTAATGAGAGGAAGAAAGAGCTTTTAAAAATTCAATGCATGGTGCAATAAAATTAAACACATTTACATAATTAGTTCCTCCACAAGGGTGGAGGAGAAGAAACAGAAAAGAGATGTTTGAAAAAAAGAAGTCACCTAAAGGATAAATCTAGGAGGTCCAAATCCAACTAACAGTATTTCCAGAAAAAGACAATAGAGAGGAGGAAATGATCAAAGAAACAATACAAGAAAATTTCCCAGAGCTGGTAAGAGACATAAATGTTCAAACTGAAAAATATGGCTCCCAGGTTCCAAGGAAGAGGAATGAAAAATGATCCATTCCTAAATATATCTTCAAAAAATTGTCAAACAGCAAAGGAAAAGAGAAAAGATGAAAAGCTTTCAGAGAAGAAAAAAAATCACTAAAAAAGTGAGAAACAGAATGGAAACAAATGTTTTATCCCCAAACATTGAATGCTAGAAGACAATCAAGTAACTGTCTTATAGAAAATTATTTTCAGTTTAGAATTCTAGTCAAGGAAGCCTCAGAGGGAAACAAATATATTTTCAGTAATGCAATGACTTAGAAAATTTATATAGTATGAATCTCTTTCTCAAAATTGTTATAACTTTACAATATATGCCAGAAAAATGAGGAGTAACCAAGAAAGAGGAAAACATGGATTCAGGAAAACTGACAACAAATAAGTCTAATGGCTCTGCAGACTTGAGAATGACCAGTCCAGATAGCAGCTGTAGTACACATGGCCCTGAAAGGAGATGGCAAGGAGGAAGGTAAGGCTGGAAGGCAACTTGATACACAAGATGATACTGAAGCTGGAAAACCTTGAAAATAACACAAAAACACAAAATAACACAGGGGAAAAAGGAAGTTATAGTTCAAAATTGAATCCACCAGTCCATATTAGAATATGAGCCAGTGGGTTTCAAAAAGAAGAATGGATTCCAAAAAATTAAGAAAATAAGTAAAAAACTGAAAATTATCAAGGATGAAATGAAGAAGGCCCATGTAATCCTTTCCCGGTAAGAAAAAATAGTTAATTGAAAAAAACTTTACTGAAAGTCATGATGTAAATATGAGCCAAAATTAAATATGGCATAATTTTGAGCAAATGCTAGAACCCAAGAATCCATTTGAAAGAAGGAAGAGTTTCCTTAACCTTAATTCTAAGAATATTCTTTTTTTGGTGGCTCAGGAGTCACACTGAATTCAATGTAATATGAACACTCTTGATTCTGCAGTAAATAATATCTACAGGGTCATAATAACAATAATGCTATTTATTAATTTTTCAATTTTTAGAGTCAATCAATAGACAAAAATAAGAAATTTAATTATAAGTACTAAACATAAAATATCAATATTCTAACTGTACAGTTGTCAGATTTGGGTGTTATAATTATATAAGGAGAGATGGTGGTAAGGCAAAGGGTGAAATATCCCAACCTCATGAAATAAGGAATCAAGAGAAACGTCTGTAGTTAATGGAACAAAAATAGTGGTGAAAATTACAAATGTAATCAATAAAGGAGCTCATAAAATTAATATAATTATATGTGGAAGAGGGGAAAAGAAAGGAGGTGAAATTAGTAAGCTGCTAAATTCTCTTCTACCATGGTATCTGCTTAAATGACAAATGAAAAAAAAAAACAGGCAGTATAAACACGTTATTTAGTCCTGCAGAGGTAGTCACAGGAAGAATTAAAATCATAAATGGTTCAAGTTAGTTGTTTCCAAGGTCAGGTTGTATCCCTTAGCGAGGGTAGTAGGGCAGGGAGCTACTGCTTTACACTGAAGTAGGTTTTTGTTATCATGCACATGGATTATTTTCACGCAAAATTATTATTTAGTCCTTTTAATTAAATAAAGTGTTATGGGACTTCAGAGAAAATAGCTACTAACATAGTCCTAGGGGCCAAAAAAAGTTTCACAGAAGTGAGATTTTAGGTGAACTACTAGAAATACAAAGGAAGAGAGTAAGATTGTCTTTCTTCTAGTTTAAGATTCACAATATTTTAATACCCCTGGCATCAGGATCATTGTTTCAATTGATGGCATCTTACAATTCCTGATGGCCTGGTAGCAGCTGTGATCTTGTTGTTATTAATTACATACATCCAAACTGGGGCACTTTCCTGATGATTGACTGGACAATTTTAACCCATGTATATTTTGGTCAACAAACAATTGACCATTTGAGAAAGGAATATGAACCCCAAGTGTTGCCTTAAAACCTTATGTTGACATATTATGGTAGGATCAATAAAAATTCACCATCAAAATGTGCAAAATAGACCAACTTGGAAGAAAATCCCAGAAACAATAGTGACACATTCTTTTTTGAATTGCTACATCACAAATATTTTTGATAGCCCAGAGTATGACATTGTTTGGAAGAGGCTGACATCAACAGCTATGAACTGAAAAACAACTAGGAAAAAACTAGATTTTAAATATAAAAAATTCCTTAACCAAAATCTTTGATTTATACTTTCCTTATAAGAATGATATGATTTAAATAAAAATATTTATCTAAATAATTCTAAATGAGCTCTTTCAATTAAGTATAGACCTAAAATTCTAAATGATGAGAAAGTATTGTAAAATAGTTAAATAGGCAGAACTTTTTCTTTCTTAGTTATACAAAAATGGTGGTGTAGCTTAAAAATCCATGATGTCTTAGATTTAAAGAATTACAACTACCCAGAAAGAGTAATAATTAGGAAAAATCAAGAGATTTCTTCTAGCTTAGAAAACCATTAATGATTTCATAGAATAGAGATTTAACTGCCCCTTGAACAAAGGGAGGAATATGAAGCACATCATAAATATTATAAAAGCGATTCCAACAGAGCCTACGGTCAACAGAAACAAAGATCAGCCAAAGGGTATCAGTAAACGACAAAAAGAAGTCCTGTGTAAAAACTGAATTGCAAGTTTAGAATCATATTAGTCAAAAGACCAAGATGCTACTTGCTCAAATAACTGTTTTTTTTATTTTATTTTATTTTTTTGTATTTATTATAGCTTATTATGGGGGTACAACCGTTCTGGTTAAGTATATTGCCCATGCCCCTCCCAACCCCCCGAGACTGAGCCTCAAGGGTGTCCATTCCCCCAACAGTGCACATCTTTTTTGCATCGTGTTCTGTGCAAAAACCTTTTCTCCCACCAAATCATACCTATAACTACCAGTGTTGTTGCAAGACACTCAGATCACTGGAGAAATACTCACCTACCTCCTGGATATATCTAATATGATAAGTATCCCACAATTCTAAGAGATAATATCTTAATAACATAACAGCAACTACAATTAATGGGTGTGTCAGTGTGTTTTCTCTCTCTGTTTTATCTGTTTACGCACGTGTGTTTAGCTGTATATGAGCATTATTTACTGTCTCTTTTATCTCCTGAACACTGACCAATTTGGTTCAGAAATTCTGTTGGTGCATACAGAAATCTAATTGTTTGATTATCTCATGTTCATAGTTTCTTAATTTTCATAGGTTTAAACACCCAAATTACAGCTGCTAGTTAAAGAAAAACGAGAAAATATCATTCCAAGAAAAAGTAAGTTGTCCTATGCCTTCACAAAACAGATATTTGGTAACAGCTGTTCTTAAACTTGAGTTCACATTTTTAAAGCCTATTATAGTACCATTATAGAAGTTCCTGAGAATCTCTATTTGGCTCAAACCTTTAGCTATTAATATTATCTAATACAAACAAATTAAAAACTTATATGTCCCCACAAACTTTATAGAAAGTATTGGCCCAAGGGTAGGGCACACTCACTCACTCTTTCACTTGTACTTGTGTGCTCTCACTCTCATTCTCTCTCTCTCTCCCTCTCTCCCTGTGCACTCTGCTCTATTTTTTTCTTTTTTCCATCACATTTATCACCTTCTAATATATGGTATAATTTACTCATTTAGCATATTCATGTCTGTCCCCTGTTATGTTTTACAAGCACAGGGATGCTCATTTGTTTTGTTCGGCGTCTAGAATAATGCATAAGCCAGAGTGAGCTCTCAATAAATATTTGTTAAATAAATAAATGAAATTCAAATATTGATAATATATTTCTAGAGGGTATTAAATGGAGTTAAAGTTAAAGCCCTTGTGCTTTCCTGTATTCATTATTATACAAAGTTTATTCAGTTTCAACTTTGATAACCTAAAGATTCACATGATGACTTCTAAATAATCACTGAATGATAGAAATAAAATGTATAACTCTTAAAGTAGTGAAAGAAAATTTGAAATGACAAAAAGTAAGCAGCCTAAAATATAGAAATAAACATAAAAGAGACAGAAATACAGGGTAAATAAAGAGGACATGACAGTAAATACAAGTCTAAATATATCACTAATTGTATTAAATGTAAAGTGACAAAATTCTTCAAGTAAAAAAGACACTGAATTTAAAATACTTTAAGAAATAAGTGCTGTTTACAAGAGATACAACTAAAACATAAGAATATAGAAGGTTGAATGCAAATTCCACAGACACATCTAAAACAAGTATATGGAAATCTGAAAGCAAAAGCATGGAAAAGGGATTTACTACATGCATACTAAACAAAAGAAAGCTGATGAAGTTATATCAATATCATACAAAATAGGTTTGAATGCAATTAAGGTTGCTCCAATTGACAAAAGTTTCAATTAACCAGGAATATATAATTTAAAATGCATATATACACATCATAAGATAGCCTCAAAATAACATGCATATTGTAATGTAATCTCAAAATGTATAAAGTGCAAATTCAGAGCATTACAAGAAAAAAGACAGATACACAAATATGGTACAAGATTTTAACACACTCCCCTCAACAATGAATAGAATAAGCAGACACAAAATCTGTGAGAAAGTATGAAATTGAAAGAAGAAAATTAAGAACTATGACTTACACAGAACTATGGCACCCAAAAACTGCAGATTACACATTATTTTCAAGCTCTAATATGACATTTACAAAAACTAACCATATGCAAAGACAAAAAGCATGTTTCAAATAAATCCAAAGAGTTAAAATTATACAGTCCACACCCTCTAACCACAGTTACTTAAGTCAGAAATAAACAGAAAAAATATTACTACATGGATGCCATATTTTTGGACATTAAGAAAAATAATTTTAAGTAAATTACTGGGCAAAAAAGATATAATGAAAATTAGAACATATTTTAAGCTGATGATAGTGAAAACAGCATCTCGAAACTTATTTCATGCAGATAAAGAAGTATGTAGAGGGAAGCTCAAAGCCATAAATAATATTTTTTAAAAAGAAGAAAGGCTGAAAGTTAATGTGTTATCATTTTTTATAATCAGTTAGAATTAAAA
>CM052444.1:62905492-62936796 GCA_028533085.1 Varecia variegata
CGAAAAACATAGGTCATAAATGCATATAAACCAAATGCCAAGATCAATATAGTTTTTTTAGTTTCATGAAATTATGAAATTAGCAATGTTTATAACAGGCTAGAGTTAAAGATCTATACCTTTTTGATCTGGGACACACTTTACATATTATCAAAAGGCCCTTAAAATTATCTTAATCCAAATCTCTAACTTGAAAAAAATGAGGAAACTGAGGCCCAGAGAGGTTAAGCTAGCCACAGTGTCACAGATAATAAATGGGAAATCATACCAAAACTCAGATTTTCTGATTCCAAGTCCAGAGCTCTGAAAGTATTTGTTTCAACATACTTTAATACTTACGGAAATAAATGGTAACAGAAGACACTCCAGGCAGCCCCTCAGTATAAAGAACTCCCTCGGGCGTACGAGACCCAGTCTCATCCTCTGTTTGCAAACACAAGTTCTAGAAATAGCACCCACAATAACCAATTTCTTAGATGACATCATCATACCTGGGGTTTCCAAAATGATTCCTCAGTTGGCCTCTTTTCCTCACCACTACAAATACCCTTAAGTAAGTGCTTTGGTTGGGGTTGGATTTGATCGGGATTGAATTTGATGGTGGCTGTGTTTTAATTTGCTTGCAGGGAGGAGGGGGAGAGAGTGAAAAAACAAAAGCTGAGGTTTAAACGATCCCTACACTATAAATATTTTCCTTGGTCATTCAAACCAACAAATCTGTCCTTGAGGCCCCAGGGCTTACAGGTTTGCCTCACAGTCCCTTCATTTTCCGAAGTTGGCAGGAGGCCTGGAAAAGAAGTTGGGCGGATGGCACGTCTTTTCGGTGGCCTCCGGCAGGTGCGCACCCAGGCGCAGCCGACTGCTCTGAGCGCTGCGCCCCGATCCTCCTCGTCCCGGGGAAGCCAAGAGTCACCCGGCGTCCCATCCACCCCACTCCCTCAGCCCGCCCGGCGCTGGCCGCTCTGATGGCCCTGCCAGGCTGGCCCCGGACTCCCGTTTCCAAATGGCCCGCAGGCTCCGTGCCTCCCACGCGCGTCCCAACGCCCAGCTCTCGAGTTACCCGGAGCAGGAAGAGGTGGCAGTAGGGGGTGGAGGAGAGAGAAGCGGGTTCCACTTCGATCCAGGGGTCCAACCCCGACGAAAGGCAGAGATGGCGGAGGCACGGGGGCTCGGGCACCTGTGTCGCTCGCACTCGGCCGGCCGCGGGCGCTGCTGTGGGGCCGCTCCAAACTCCTCACCGAAGGTGCCGGGAAACTCTCAGGAGAGAGGAAGGCAGCCGGGTGTGTGGGGAGGAGGCGCTGAGGAGGAGCAGCCTGGGGTGGGGAGAGGGGAGGGAAGGGCCGGGTGGCCTCCCGCGCGCGCCCCGCGCTCTTCGCCGCCGCACCGGGGCGGGAGGACAGCCGCGCAGGTGACTCGGGGCGGCGGCGGGAAAAGCCACTGCGCGTGGCCGCGTGCCTAGGGTAGGAGAGAGCGGGAGCTTGGGAAGGAGGACCCCCTGCCCGCAGGAAGGCCGAGAGCCCAGGCGAATCCAGCGGCAACGCGGCGCCGCCAGTTCCGCCAGCAGTCAGCTACAGCGCGCCCACCCGGAGCTGGTGGCTGTCAGACTTTCCCCTGTCCCCTCCCACCCCCAGACTTCCAGGCCTCTGCTGCAGCAGGTGTGGAAAATACTACGATAAGGGTTGCAATAATTGGGAGGAGTGGGAAAGGAAAGAGAAATGGAAAAGACCAAAAGGAGTGAGGTAGCGGGTTTCCTTATCCCCAAGGATGCTTGCAAGCCAGAATCTTGGTCATGCTTCGCAGGAAGGCTGAAGAGGGCATGCAGGCTTCTAGTTGGGTGTTGAACTAAACGACCACTTCGCCTTCAATCCTGAAATTCACTGATGTTTGATGTATCAAGTAAAAAAAAAAAAAAAAGTGCCCTTGAACAGTCTGATTCCAACCCCAAAGTAAAAGACATTTCCTTGCTCTCCACTCAAAAAATGTTCATTCATTTGTTTATTTAATATATTTTTACTGCAAACATAGTACGTGCCAGACAATATGCTAGGTGCAGTTATTGTGTTCCTTGAACTTGGAGTTGGAGGTAGGAAGACAGATAAGCAAGTATCCATAAAATTACCAATTGTGCAGGGTGATATAAAGGAAACCAACAGGGTAAGAGTTTTAAGCCTCTAGAAATTAATTTGACTAACACCCTTATAGAAAGATCCATCAGGAGCACCCAGAGAAAGTGAGGTGCCGGAAAGGGCTGGGTAGGGCCAGAAGCAGGGTCTCCTGGCTCCCTGGCCCAGCTGCTTTGCATTATAGAAAGAAGCTGCAGTAACTTTGTAAATGGAACTTTTCCTCCGTAGGAACATCTTCTCAGAACCAGTGTCACTTTCTTGAAGAGAATTTGGATCTCTAAACCACTTGTTGAAACCACTTTATTCAGAAATGTCATATTTGTGCACTAAATGAACTTTCTGGGACATCTATGGTAAGCAAAAATAACCCAGAAACACCTTCAGGTTTTCAACAAACTTCAAAAAACATATGTTTCCATTGGATGGAAACAAGAAGTGGAGTAGAGATACTGGCTTCTCCAGATTATTATGACACAAAACAACAAAAAGAATCCTTAATTATATAATCAGAATGAACTAGCACATTAGTTTCCTAGGGCTGCTGCCAACAAATTACCACAGACTTGATGCTCAAAACAGAGATTTATCCTCTCGTTCTAGAGACCAGGAGTCTAAAATCAAGATGTCAGCAAGCCTGCTGTCCCTCCCAAAGCTCTAGGGGAAAATCCTTGCCTCTTCCAGCCTTTGGTGACTTAAGGAATTCCTTGGCTTGTGGCTGCATAACTCCAATCTCTGCCTTCATCTCCACATGACCTTCCTTCTCCTCTGTATATGTCTTCTTCTCTTCTATTTGTTGTAAGGACACTTGTTATTGGATTTAGGGCACATCCACATAGTCCAGGGTGATCTCATCTTGAGATCCTTAACTTAAAATTACATCTGCAAAGTCCCCTTTTCCAAATAAGACCACATTCACAACTTCCAGGGATTAGGATGTGGAAATTTTGAGGAGAGAAGTCAGTACTTAACCTACCCCAACTAGTAAACTGATAGAAACAAAAATCATTGTCTGTTGTGGTATCGGGATGTCATTCCAGCATCATCCAGAATTGTGTTGACACTAAGTATAATTAATTATTTCATTGTGAACTACTAAAAATAAGTATCATTAAACCTGGGCATTACAAAGAAGAACTGCCTATGGAAAAGAAATACAGGCCAGGTGCAGTGGCACATGCCTGTAATCCCAGCACTTTGGGAGGCTGAGGATGGAGTTCAAGACCAGCCTGGGAAACATAGCGAGACCCCATCTCTATAAAAAAAAAATTTAATTAGCCAGGCATGGTGGACACTCCTGTAGTCCTGACTACTCAGGAGGCTGAGGTGGGACTATCACTTGAGCCCAGGAGTTCAAAGTTATAGTGACCTATGATTGTGCCACTGCACTCCAGCCTGGGCAAGAGGAAGACCCTATCTCTATAAAAAAAAAGAAAAAAAGAAAAAAAGGAGGGAAGAAAGAAAAGAAATGCAAAGGCCCATGCCCTCAACTAATGTTTGGGTCACAGGCAATTACTTGAAGGCCAATCATGGCACCTCACAAGCTGCCATTGTTAAGAGAAATGCATCCTACATACATATGGATGGATTTCTGACAATGCGCCAATACTGAATGTCTGCTACACACCAGGCTCCAAGTCAGGAGCTCCTAACAGAGTTTATATTCAAGGCTAAGGGATGCCTGTGAATCTCATTCTGTCTGGCACAATGCTTGGTGCATATCTGAGGCCTGATAAAAGCTGTGAATGAATAAATGAGAAAAAGTAAATCACTACCAATCAGCTAGGCAATTATTACCACATTGAAAAACATCTCTATAATAAGAAGATAGAATTTACTAGAGCAAAACAGATTAACACCCTGACTCATTTATTATTTTCTTGAGTGAAAAAACATCCCTAAAAGGAAATATTTGATGTGAAAAAGAAAGTAATGAGATCACCTATCTTCTCTTTTGAAAAAAAATCAATAATATACCTATTTACACAGATGCAGATCCTGCTGAGAACAATCAATCATGATTGAAGTTATAGTTACTTAAAGTGGGTAAAATATTTTATCTAAGTATTTTGGTTGTTAATTTCAAAAACATAAGCATTGCTCAATATTAAGTTGATAATATTGATACATCACTTCTTGAAACTCTACAATGATTTCAATGACTCCACTCTCTTCTTGGCTCACCTCTTTCCTCTGACTTTCATTCTTACTCTTCCACTCTTACAGTTTTAAACAATCAACCAATATGTTAATAAATACCAAACTGAGCCTCATTCAGTAACTTACTTGGGTCACAAGCCCATCCCTGAACCAGTCACATGGCTGGTAACCTGGGATATGATGAATGTCCAGGTATGAATCACCTGTCCACTCCTGGAAAACAAGGGATAGGAGGAGGGTTGGTCTTACCCTAACCAAATACCTGAGGGTGGGGGGAAGTGGTACCCCCCAAATAAAATTAGAGTGTTTTCACTGAATGGGAAGTGGACAAATAAAGCATATATATCCATTAAAATAGACATTCAGAAAGTTTTGTGATTGAACTGACAGTAGTTTTAACTAAAACAGCACCTCACCTGGTCCATGGTGCCCTAAATGTTTTTTGGAAAGTTTCTCAGAATAAAATAATAATTATAACTATTGATTATATGTCTATTACCACACAAATCTTAAAAATTTACATTCATAAATGCATATAAAAGCATTTGAAAAATGCTTTTATGTGCATAGGAAGCAAGAGAGTCAAGCATGTAGGCTCTGGAGTCCTATTGCTGGAGTTTTTATGTACATTTACTGTGAGGCCTTGAATCAGTTCTTTACTCTTTCTGTCTCAGTTTCCTTTTTATATAAAATGGAGATAATAATCATCTCTCTGAATTGTCATTAAAAGTAATACACTAGAATAGTCCTTTAGAATATTCTTGAGTTTAATGCCTAATAGAATGCCTTTAGAATAGTCCTTGTTATCTATCAATAGTAGTCTATTAAGTTTGCTTATTATTTTCTCATTTAGTCTTAACAACATCCCTGGAAAACTTTGTATCTATTTATTTTAGGTATCTTTAACCTCTACGCATGATGAAACATTGAAAACTCCTAGACTTGAATTATGTTTTCAGATTTTTAGGGAGGAAAGCATAATCTGGGTGTGTGGTATACAGTTAGAAAGAAAATGGGAAGCCTAGAGCCAGGGATAACAGTTAAGACCAGTGCTTCTCAAACTTCAATATGCAACTGAATCAACCCAGGGATCTTTAAAACACAGATTCTGATACAGGAATGCGATGGAGGCAGCCTGGAGTCTGTATTTCTAACAAGCTTCAGAATGATGCCAATGCTGCTGGTCCTCAGCAAGGCAATGGACTATTTAAATAGTATCAATGCCATCTCCAGCAAAAAATAATTTACATTGAATGTACAGGAAACTTTTAAGTCCTCATGGAGAAATAATTTACAACTTGAAAAGCTGTAACTGCTAATTAAAGAACTGTTGCGCTCAATGAGCAAATTATATGGAAATATTTTTATCTTGATTCTTAATATATCTCTGAGAACAAACCCCTTTAAATCCTGAATATCCAAGAGAAAGTTAGTAGTTGGCACATCAGGAGGCAGCTTTGGTTAGCAGAAGACTAACCAAAGTTAGTTAGTTAGTGATATAAGACACTGTGGTGGTCCTTTTCACATGTTGACATGGTTAGGCTACAGTCCCCAGTTATACAAACACTGATCTAGGAGTTGCTGTGAAGGTATTTTTTAGATGTGATTAAAGTCCATCATCAGTTGACTATACATAAGAAAGATTATCCTAAATAATCAGAGTAGTCCTGGTTCACTCAGGCCTTTCAGTCAGATGACTGCTTTTAAGGATTTTCAGTCAGATGGAAGTGGGGGGGAGGGGGAGGAGGGGGAGGAGGAGGGGGAGGAGGAGGAGAAGAAATTCCACCTGTAGACAGAAGCTTCTGTCCATGACTGAGAGTCCCAGCTTGCTTCTCCTGATAGTCTGCCTCGTGTATGTTGGACTTGCCTAGCCATTCCCTACAATCACACAAGCCAATTCTTTACAATAAATTTCTCACTGCATAGCTCTTCATGATTCTACTTCTCCAGCTGAAACATGACAGATTTGGGTATCAAAATGGGGTGGTATATAATAAAGACCTAAAAATGTGGAAATGGCTTTGGAATTGGGCAGTGGGCAGAAAGTGGAAGAATTCTGAGGAGCACAATAGAAGGCTATCTTATCTTAAACAGGCTTTTAGTAGAAATATGGATGTTAAAAACTCTGTTTCCTCAGAAAAAAAGTGAGAAGCACGGTAGAGAAAACATATTGCCTTAGAGTATACCTAAATCATTATGAACATGCTATTGGTAGAAAAATGGACATTGAATTGGCGGCTGGTAAGGACTTAGAAGGAAATGAGAAAAATGTTATTGGAAACTTGAGGAAGGGTGATACTTGCTATATAGTGATAAAAAGCTTAGCAGAATCATGTCCTGCAGTTAAAGGGAATGCAAAATTTGTAAACAATGAAATTGGACATATAGCTGAGGAGATTTCCAAGTAGTGTTGAAGATATAGCCTAGCTTCTTCTTGCTGCTTATAGTAATATATGAAAGGAAAGATATAAATTAAGGAAAGAATTGTTGCATAAAAAGGAACCAGGACCTGAAAATTTGGAACATTCTCAGCTTATCCAGTTTCCAATAGATCCATAAATTAAGAGATTCACTGTCAGGAAAGCACAATGTAGAAAAAAAGCTAAAAGTGTTTTGGTCAACCTTTTGCTAATATCTCAGAAAAATTAAAAAGTCAGAGTATTCACAAAGAAATAAATGTAGACTTACCACTTGACCCAGCAATCCCACTACTGGATATCTACCCAAAAGAAAAGAAGTCATTTTATCAAAAAGACACCTCCACTCAAATGTTTATTGCAGCACAATTCACAATCACAAAGATATGGAATCAACTTAAGTGCCCATCAGTTCATGAGTATATTAAGAAAATGTGGTATGTATATGTGTGTGTGTGTGTGTGTGTGTGTGCACACGCGCATGTGTATATATACATCATGGAGTACTACTCATCCAGAAAAAGGAATGAAATAATATCTTTTGCAGCAACTTGGATGGAACTGAAGACCATCATCCTAAGTGAGTATCTCAGGAATGGAAAAACAAACACCGTATGTACTCTCCAATAATTAGGAGCTAATCGATGAGCACATGTGGGCGCAAAGAGAGGTAAGGGTCATTGGAAATCAAGAAGTAGGGAGGAGAGGGGTAAAAACCTACCTTTCGGGTACAATGAACACTATTCAGGTGATGGGCACACTAAAAGCGCTGACTTAAGCATTGTAAAAGGTATCCATGTAACAAAAACATTTGTACCCCCTTAATGTTTTGAATTAAAAATAAGTCAGAGTATTCAGTTACACAAAAGGCTCTTTGAAGAGATTAAACAGGTGACACATAAATCCCCTCAGGCATCTCAGCAGAGCCTTAAAATAGAGATGAGATTATCCAGGGAAAATCTGTAGGTGAGTCTCATTTCTTCTGGGAATGAATTCCTCTAATACACACAGGAAATCTACAAGGTTCTTGAGAATTTTATACCAGTAGAAACATTGCCCCACCTTGAAATTTAAAGGATAAAGTACAAAATGAAGAAAAAAATCTGTTGGACCCCCAAAATTCTACAGACAGAAAACAAGCTGATAAAATTCCTCATCTGCAAACACAGATGACACTACAAAACAGACAAAATCCTAAGGCCCACCAAAGAACTAATGAATAAAAACCTCTGGAGGTAGGGAAACAAGACTCTGCATTTTAATAGGCACCACAAATGAAATTGGAGAAAATTAGTTTTAGGAGAAAGGCAAGAATTATATTTCACTTCAAACATTGGAAAGACAGTCATGGAGAAGATGCAGTAAACTATTCCATGTAGCTCCTATAAATTGAACTAATATCCATGAGCGGAAAGCATAGAAAGCAAGGTTTAAACTGAATGCAAGGAATAACTTTCTACTTCTCACAACCATTAGAAGTGTAATGGGCTACCTGGTGAGACAGTGTGCTCTTCATCATAGATATTTTTAAGCAGAGACTAAATATCCATCAGGAATGTTGTAGGACAGAATTGGATGGGCAAGAGTTTAGGCTAGAATGGTGATGAAGGCCACCACCACATCAAAGCCTCTATTATTTGCAGTTGCAACTTCAGAGCACTTATATGAATATTTTGGGTGCAAATGACAAGTTATATAGTAAAAATATTACTTACTATCCACAGTAGAGTTGATCCACCCATAGAACATTAACAATTTTTTCCTGCAAAGTTGGTGACTGCTTTACTTTCTTTGCCCACATCTGTTCTCCATTGAGGAGGGGGGCAGGCAGAAAGAGAGAGAGAGAATAGAGAGAGAGATAACTTGTCTTCAAGATGGTTGGGGTGAATTGGCAAATCTGAGACAGGAAAATTAACCGATGCAGATTATTGTATAAACATATATACGCAAGCCTTAACTTTAACCAGCTCAGTTAAGTAAAGAACCACTACACAACTTGACAGTTCATCTACTCTGTAGATATGTTCCTACTCTTCTATGACTTTCAAATTGATTATGTGTATGAATCCTTTAAGTTTGGAGCACCCATACCCTGCAGGAACCAATACCCTGCAGTAAATACCCCTGTAACTATCTAATAACTATATAATTACAGGGGTATTTACCAAAGTATTTCTTGACTTTGGCCATTATGGGATATTCCATATCCCACTGGTAGTGTCAAAGAGCTCTGCAGCAAATTGGTGGAGGTGAAAGGACATTACTATTAATATTAGCATCTAAAAACTATAAGAAATTACCCAAACATTAAAATTTCATGACAGTGATTTGAGATTACTTGGTTATCATAGTCCTAAAGAACACTACTAGGCTTCGTTTTTCTTTTGTGATTTGATACTGCTACAATTGCCCTGATTTATACTTGCCTTGGAAAGGCAAAAGGGTGATGGAGTGGCAAAATCAAGGTCTCAGAATATGTGCTGAGGCTTGATAAAAAAGGTACAGAAGCACTTGGACCTTACAATAAAAGAGCTGTATTTGCAAACTTAGAAGGTGTTATGGTAGAAAAGAATTCATCAATACAATTAATAATAATAAATAGTAAAGTATATTCTGGATTCGAGTAAATGTCTTCTTATATTAATTGTACTGAGTTGCATTAGCTGGATAAACAATATAGCTGTTTAATTAAATAATGGATTCTGAGACCAAAGTAAACATTAGAAAAGAAAACCTTTTATATAAAGATGTTTAAACTTTGGGGTCACTGGACATGCCATTTGCAGGTAATTAGCAGACCTGCTTATTTGAGCAAATGGTAGCCAGTACTTCTGCCTGCACCAGAAACACATTTAACAATGGAAAGTTTTAAACAGATAATGTAAAAGCTGATTTAATGAAAACCTAAAATCAAATTTCCACATTAAACACAAATGATACCCCTAGAACACATTTCATTTTTCAAAAAGTCTTAGCAATTCAAAGTTAAAGAAAACAGTTAATAAGCAATGAAAGAAAAGTACTCTAAAATTTTAGAAAGAAATTTGAAGAACAAATAAGGAAAATCTGAGTTTCAAAATATTTAATAAACAGGATAATTAATATCAATGAACCAAGTTTGGCTATCTTAAGTACTAGTAATTTTTTTCTTTAAGTTAATGATATTTAAAATATCTCCACTAAAGTATTATCTCCAGGCCCAGAATTCAACCCAAATCATCCAGAACACATAATTCCTATAATGCTCACTATACAATACAATATTGTACTCTTATAATATAGTTGCTCCATAAATGCTTTTTGAGTGAATGAAGCGTTTTATGAAGGAAAGACAAAGGGAATAAATATATACAGAATAAATGGATACTTTATTGTCAAGCCATAAATTGAGGAAAAAATACCAATGATAAGGAAGTTTAGATTAAAATACTTCAGAAAATCCTATGCTCTTTTAGGAAGTTCTAAGAAGGTATTATTGGGGTGCAAAATTTAAAATAAAAATATATCTATAACTTATATTAAAAAATAAATGTGAGATGTTTAGAGAACAAATAAACAAATACCTACCTACACGTAGATGGTTATGTCATTCCTCCTAGGCATTTTAGGTTCCATATAACATTCTTAAGGTACAGCCCTGATCATTTTATGCTCTCGCTCAGAAGTATCTATGGTTCTGCACTGCCCACAGAATAAAGTTTAAACTAAGTCTGGCATACACATTCATTCTCAGTGTACTGTCTACTTAGTTTCCCAGTACATTCTTCCACTACAGGAGACAACTCACATCTGTGCATTTTTTTTCACTTCCTGATTTCATTCATGCTATGCTATCCTGAAAGTTCTTTCTTCATTACATGACACCCCTGTCTCAACCATCAACCATTACCATTTTCTGCTGGTTGAAATCCTAGTCAATATGCCAAGATCCAAATAAAGATTCTTTATAATCTCCCAAATTGAAACTATGGCCTATGCTTATTCAGAAATTGATTTTGTTTCAATTTTATCATGAAACAATGTCTGATTCATTTAATGATTAGTTGTGCATATATTTATATAAATGCTCTGAGAGCAAAGATTGTGTCTTATCAATGTTGATTTTTTTTCTTTATCTCCTAAAGTGTTTATGACTTAATTATCTTAGATGTAGAAATTGCCCAATTAATATACATTGGCCTGAAGGATAAAAGGTAAATCGTATAGTTTTTTGTTTGTATAGTTAAAAAGAACAAAAACAGGCCACCTCACTTCCCCTCCACACAGAGCAAATAAAACAACTATTTAAAAAAAAAGAACAAAAACAAAAGTACTTTAATTTATGAAGTTATTTCACAATGCTTATATATCTGTAGTCGTACTGTTTAAAATTCACATACCAGAGGGATTTTTATTCTAAATTTCCATAGAACATATATTAGAGGAATTATATATGTAGCATAATCTCAATGGATTTTAAAAATATATATACACACAGGGGAAAATGATGAGAAATGCACCAAAATGTTAACCGAGGTTATGTTTGAATCATGGAATAATGGGATGAGTTTATCTCGCTGTTTATTTTTATTTTTCCAAGTTATTTACAATCATCATATGTTACTTCTATGGTCAGGAGAAAAAAGAGTTATTTGAAAATACCTATGTAAGATCATGTACCCTTCGGAAATTATTCCTGGGAACTAGAGGCATTCAGATGCTCCCAAAGGCCTGGGGCAGCCCAGTTACTGCTAGGTTCTGTTCACTGGCCAGTTGCCCCAACCTGTAATTCATTTAGACTCCTGATCTGTTTGAATACCTTTCCTCACCCTTTGGAATACTGCGTGCATAAATATGAACGAATCTTATTATCTTGACTGCCTACAAACCTACATAACAGCAGTAAAACTCACAGCAGCTATTTATACTGTGATCAAAAAGCTGTTCAGAGTTGAAAGACAAGTCAATTGGATTGTTTGTTTATAATTTCATACTAAGAACAAAAATTATTTAACCCCAATATTAAAATTAGTACCGGAACATGGAATAAATATAACTTTTCCTCAAGGAATTTTTTTTTTTACATTTTTTTTAGTCCTTCATACTATGCCTTTATATTTATTTTCTATGTACCTATTTATCAGAAGTGAGCACCCTAGTGTAGGAAAAACTATAAAATTCTCCAAATTTTATACATAAGCCAGGTTAATTATTATTACCTTGCACCTGAAAGAATATGAGAGATTAAGTTAAGAGAATAAATATTGGAAAATTACTCCTAGAATATTACCTGAAAAGGCTGCTATGAATAAACAGTTGACTGGAATAAAATCATTTCAGAATTATGCAGCTAAGTGAAATTTTTATAAAAAAGTATTTTAGATCTAAGTCTCTATGAACCTTAAAAGAAAGTGGCCAGCATTTCTGATAATACTCATGATTGGTACACACATACTACAAACCAATTTTCACATAGCACAAAGCACTTTGTTCTCTGCAGGAATATAATGGGATTTGAGAGCAAAAGCCACCAGGCCCATTCACTGACGTATAAGCCAACTCTCATAGTTAAACTGCTGCAAAGTTTACAAATTTACAATGAAAAAGCTGTGTTTTTTTTTTCTTCCTGAGCCCAGGTTCTAGTTCTGAACTAATGGGTCACAAAAGACATAGTATCTTGTTCATAATTTTAGTTTCTGGCCTTGATCATATTAATGTAACATTAAGGACAGCTTCATTAGTATGGACATATGAGATAGATAACCCAATTCAAACTGCTTTATCAGCCAGCTCCCCTTCTGCCCTTCCTCTGGTCAAAGTATTAATATTTCCTTTTGGCAGAGGAACTGTTCCTTCTCTGACTCCAAGCACATGGATCTGTCAGGGCTGCCAGTTACATAGCATGTCAGATTTAGAAGCCACAGAGCATGTGGTCCAAGCTGGACTTATCACAGTATGTCACATTCCTAACTCTGTAATTGGTAGATAGCATGGGACCATGACTAAAGAAAGGCCACTCAAGACTGTCCTCTGAAGCTTTTCAAACAGGAGCTGGGATGAGAGTACCTAGGTGTGAGTCAAAGGGATGAAGAGCTTCTTCCTTTCAGATGCTGAATACACGCAGTTGTGAGCTGCAGCTGCTAGTAGCCGGGTTCTCTGCCACATGTAAGGACATGGTCTGCAGTGAAAAACAGAATTTGAATTTCACCCCACATAAGCAAGCACTCAGAAAGTGTAGCTTAAATTTTTTGTGCAACTGAACTTAATTTCGTCAAAGAGATCTTATTTTACCAACTGATAGAAACTAAACTTCAGTGAATGCAGGTTACCATTTTTTTCCTTGAGTTCTCATCTAATTTCTAAGCAGGGGACAGGGGAGAGGAAGGAAGGCAGGGCCAGGATAAGAAAAAGTTCTGATCCTTGGTCATCTGTTGAATTTGGCATATGACTCCTTGTCCTGTTTTTTAAATGTTGGTCTATGTGGATCCATGCCAAAGGTCACTTAAAGATCAATGATTCTCCTTGCTTAACCCTGTTTCTCCAACATCACCCTGGGCTACGGACACCTTGCTGAAGTTTTCCAAGGCCCAACCACATGTCTTTGCTACACTCAGAAATCATTCTACAGCTCCTACACTTTGCTGAGTCAAGTTGGAACTCTACAAGGCTGCTTCCAAGCTGATTACCTTTATCACACAGCTATTCCTACATACTGCCTCATACTACTCCAAGTTTCAGAGAACACTGGGGTCTTCTCTCCACCCCTAGCTCTATCTAGGATAAAGGACACTAGCTCTTTCTACGCTGTGATTCTCTTGGTTCCTGGGTTCCCTTCAAACTCATTGGGAGTATCTATTATTCCTCCCCAACAGGGCTCAGGCCAGAGAGATTAGCTGTCCTTGATATTATAAAACACATTCCATTTATTAAATAAAACAGTAATAAACACAAATGCTCAATGTGTGTTTATTAGTAATAGAGTCATCTACTAGGTACAGGGCTCCTTTCCCAGTGGTACCAACTGAGCTCTCTTTGCTTCCCTTTTGGCTTTCCTCTTTTCCCTATAATGTAAGACAGCTCTCTTAATCTTCAGAGCCTGAATTCACTCCTGGTTTGCATTTCTGAGATTCAAAACACAGTGTGCTATAATATCTCCTTCTATGTCAAGGGACACAAAAATTTCAATGAGTAGAAGAGGGTTACATGGTACAAAAATTAAAGTACTGGGGAAAACACATCAGACAAGAGGGCACAATGCCCAGAAAGAAAAGAAGCCACACGAGGGAAAAGTGTGTCACAACACTACCTGGCTCCTGGCCCTAGCTCCAAGTTCCTTCTAAAGAGTCTGCTCCTGCCTTCCTAAAGCTTAATTGATCAAGTTGTCCTTTAAATCTGTGAGCCACCTGAGGGTCTTTCCTCAATTCCCTCTTTTACTTAAGCTAATTCTAGTTATATTTTCGTCACTTGCACCCTATAGAGTCCTACCCAAAATAATAGCTTAGCAAAAGGGGGAATTTTTATTTCATGGAAGGAGGAAGATTTCAATAGTCAAGTTACAGGAAGACCATACATGCTGATGGTCCTCAGGAACCCTGAAATCACCAGTAACCTTCTCCATCTTTTATCTCTGCTTCTTGAAATAAGTGATTTTCATTCCCTCTTACTGACCAGCTCTTTCCACATAGGGGAAAACATATGCTACCATTCCCAGGTTTTCCACAGACTGGTTTCCACCATCAGGTAAAGGAAGAAATAAATCAGTTTCTATTATTTTGTTTCAGTAGCAGAAATGTAAAGAGAAAGAAAATTCTTTCTTTCATGCTATAAGTACAATAGCTTGTGTTTGGATTATAACTGTAAAGAAAAACTCCTCTTTATGACTAAGCTATTCAGCCTTTTTAAAGTTCCCTTTTAAAAGTGTATAAAGGAAAGAATAGATTTAGAAAGATTGCTTTGTGCCTTACGCTAAATGCAGAGAATAGAAAGTAATGAGAATAAAAACAATAAAAATAGTTTTAAATAGATAAAAACTAGTGATGAGTTAATGCCTTGGCAGTCAAAGTTAAACATAATGTAATACAACAAAGAAGGATATTATATTCCAAACATAGAAGAATTTTAAAGTCAAGGAGACTAAACTATGATAAATACATGCCCTATGTTTTTGTACCCTGCCCAAGCATAGGTTACTTCAAAAATTTTGTTTCAGTTATAGATTAGATGTACTTGACATTATAAAACACATTCAATTTAAAACACTAAGAAACACAAATGCCAACGAAATGAAGGACAAAAACCATATGATCATCTCAATAGATGCGGAAAATGATCTGACAAAATTCAACATCCTTTCATGATAAAAACTCTCCACAAAGTAGGTATAGAAGGAATGTTCCTCAATACAATAAAGGCCATATATACCCAGCCCACAGCTAATATCATTCTCAATGGTAATAAGTTGAAGGCCTTATCTCTAAGATCAGGAACAAAGCAAGGATGGCCACTCTTAACCACTTCTATTCAATGTAGTACTGGAAGGGAAGGCCTAGCCAGAGCAATTAGGCAAGAGAAGGAAATAAAAAGGCAACCAAATAGTAAAGAAAGAAGTGTGATTGTCTATTTGCTGATGACATGATCTTATAGATAAGAAAACTCTAAAAATTTCATCAAAAAATTGTTAGAACTCATAAACTAATTCAGTAAAGTTTCAGGATACAAAATCAACTTACAAAAACCAGTGCTCCTATACACTATGTGGAAAAGGAAATTAAGAAAATGATCCTATTTACACTAGCATAAAGAAAACACAAAATGCTTAGGAGTAAACTTAACAAAGGAAGCAAAATATCTGTATGGCTGAAAATTATAAAACATTAATATAAGAAACTGAAGATGACAAAAATAAATGGAAAGATATCCCATGTTCATGAGGTAGAAGAATAATTAGTATTGTTAAAATATCCATACTACACAGAGCAATCCATAGATTCAATGCAATATCTATCAAAATTCCAACGTCAGATTAGGGTCAAGATAGGGGATTAGAAGCAGCCTACACACACCACTCACATGGAGAGGATTGAAAGTGGCAAGTGGATATTCATCTTCAGATTGATCATCTATGAGAGAGCATTGGGGATCAACAGAGAGGTTGATAGGAGGCTCTCAAAGTGAAGGAGAAGGATAAGTGGCAACTTCTGCATGGGATTGGACTCACATGGGGAAGGCACCCACACGTAGGGAAGGGACAGGAGACAGAATCCCGGGGCTCCACACTTCTCCTGAAGACATTGCTATCCAAGCTGTGGAAAGGACCCTCCACCACAGCAGGCCGCTAGACTGACATAGGAAGTGGAGGGATGTTGTTCCAGAGTGAAGGCACAGTGGGGACCCAAGGGCTTTCAAACCCTGTGCACTGTGGCTGACACCATTTTGAGATTCCAGGCTCAGAACACGGCATCTACCTGGGAGTCAGATCAGTTGGTAATGCCTCCTTATTTCTCCTGCCAGGCACAGGAGGGAGCGGGGAGGGCAGGCACTCTTGCATGCCCCATAGGCAGGCAAGAATTACTCCACCACCACCAGGGGACCTGGGCAGAGCTGACAAACACCAGATCTGAGTGGAATAGGGTTCAAGTCAATGCAGGCCAATAATCACCACTGCCCCACAGATTTGGGTGGAGCAATCACTCACTCTGCAGTGCATGGACTGCCCATGACAACCACAGGAGAATGGTGAGACATGAGATGCAGGAGAGGGATAGTGTTAAAGGCTCACAGTGCATCTACCCCTCTCTTGCCAGGTCCATATTCTTGAGTAGGACTCAAGTGGACCATCCAGGGACCTCTTCCTCTCTTCACTGAGTAGGAGAGTTACCATAAGAGGAGAACAGGTACACAGCAAACCTATCTATCTGTCTTAAGCTGACAGAACAGTTTTCAGATGAGAAGGAACCAGCACAAGAACTCTGGAAACATGAAAAAAAAAAAAAAAGCTATTTTGATCACAATAGTTCTCCAGCGACTGACTCCAGCTGAAAGGAAATGGCTGAAATGCCAGATATGGAATTCAGAATATGGATGACAAGATAAACAGGCTTGATGAGAAAACTGAAAACCAACACAAAGAAACCAAAAAAATAATTTAGGACATGAATGAAAAATTCAATAAAGAGATAGATAAAATAAGAAAATATGTAACAGAATTTAAAGAAATGAAAGAGACATTTAGGGAATTTCAAAATAAGGCAGTAAGTTGTAACAACAGACTAGACTGAGTAGAAGAAAGAATTCCAGAGCTTGAAGACAAGGCTTCCCAATTAACTTAATCAATTGAAAATGTAAGGAAAAAAAGAAGAATGAACAATCACTCTGAGAAACATGGGACTATGTAAAGTGAAAAAAATATAAGAATAATAGGTATTGTTGGGGGAGAAGAAGAAAAAGCAAAAAGCATAGAAAATCTATTTGAGGGAGTAATTGAGGAAAATGTTCCTCATATCACTAGAGATTTTGATATCCACATACAAGATGGTCATTGAACACCTGGAAGATTCATGGCAAATAGGACATCACCAAAGCACATAGTCATCAGTCTGGCCAAAGTCAAACTGAAGGAGAAAAATCCTACAAGTTGCAAGATGAAATGAAAGAGTAACTTACTAAGGAAAACCCACCTGACTAACAGCAGACTTCTCAGCAGAAATCTTACAAGCCAGAAGGGATTGGGGCCCCATTTTTAGTCTTTTTAAACAGAATAACTTCCAGCTAAGAATTTTGTGTCTTGCAAAACTAAGTTTCATAATGAAGGAGAAATAAAGTCTTTCTTAGACAAGCAAACACTGAGGTAATTTATCACTATCAGACCTGCCCTACAGGAAATGCTTAAAAGTGCTCTATGAATGGAACAGAAAATCAATACCCACCAGTGCAAAAACACATGAAAGTTAAAGCTCGTGGCTCTTTTAAAAAGGAATACAAGAGACAAAACAAGGCAAGTAGGTAACAATCAACATGATGAGCAAAATAGTATCTCACATATCAATACTAACATTGAATGTAAATGGTCTTAATGTTTCACTTAAAAGATACAGATTGGCTGAATTAATGAAAAACCACAACCAAAATATATGATGTCTCCAAGAAACCCATCCAAATCACAAAGATTCTCATAGACTCAAGGTAAAGGGATAGAAAAATATTCTACACAAATGAAAACCAAAAGTGAGCAGAAGTAGCTATTCTCATATGAAATAGAATAAACATTAAATGAGAAATAGTAAAAAAAAAGAACCACAAAGACAGTCATTATATAATGATTAAGAGAGCAATTCGGCAAGAAGATATAACAATCCTAAATATATATGTACCTAACATGGGAGCTCCCAGGTTCATAAAATGAATTCTACTAGATCTAAGCAGTATCATAATAGCTGGGCATGTCAAGACTCCACTGACAGAACTGGACAGATCAATGAGGCAGAAAATCAACAAAGAAACACTGGACTTAAATAGGACTTTATAACAAATGGATCTAACAGACACTTACAGAACATTCTACCCAAAAACTGATGAACATACATTCTTCTCAACAGCATATGGGACATTTTCCTAGAGAGATCAATTTTTAGGCCAGAAAACAAGTCTTAGCAAATTCAGAAAAATTGAAATCATATCATGTATCTTCTCAGACCACAGTGGAATGAAACTAGAAATCAATTGCAAGAGGAACTGTCAAATCTACACAAATAAATGGAAATTAAACTACCTGCTGCTGAATGATCCTAGGGTCAATGATGAAATTATGATGGAAATCAAAAGATTTTTCAAACCAAACAACAAAGCGGAAAAAAACACACACCCAAAGGGCCAATGAAACAAAAGTTTGGTTCTTTGAAAAGATAAACAAAATTGATAGACCAATATTTCTAGCTAGATTAACTAAAAATAGAAGAGAAAGGATTCAAATAAGCTCTATCAGAATGGAAAAAGGAGGCATTACAACTGATACTACAGAAATACAAAATATCATTCATGACTACTATGAAAATCTCCATACACACAAACTAGAACTTTTAGAGGAAATTAACAAATTTTTAGAAACACACAACCTCCCAATCCTGAATCAGAAAGAAATAGAAATCCTGAACAGACCAATAATGAGAAGCAAGATTGATAAAAAAAAAATCTCCCAACAACAACAACAACAAAAAAAAAATCCCAAGACCATACAGATTCACAGCCAAATTCTACTAGATCTACAAAGAAGAATTGGCATCTATCCTACTGAAACTGTTCCACAATATCAAGAAGGAAGATGTTCTCCCTAATTCATTCTACTAAGCCAATATCCCCCTGATACCAAAGCCAAGATAGGACACAACAAAAAAATAAAATTATATCCCTCATGAACATAGATGCAAAAATCCTCAAGAAAATTCTAGCAAACCAAAATCAAGAATCCATCAAAATGATAATTCACCATGATCAAGTAGGTTCCATCCCACGGATCCAGGGATGGTTCAACACACGTAAACCCATAAATGTGATTTACCACGGAAACAGAATTAAAAACAAAGACCATATGATCATCTCAATAAATGCAGAAAAAGCATTTGTTAAAATCCAGCACTCCTTCATGATAAAAGCCCTCAATAAACCAGACATAGAAGGCACATACTTCAAAATAATAAAAGCCATATATAACAAATAAAAGCCAACATCATACTGAATGGAGAAAATTTGAAAGAATTCTCCCAAGATCTGAAACAAGACAAGGGTGCCCACTGTCACCACTTCTATTCAACATAGTACTGGAAGTCCTACCCATAGCAATCACACAAGAGAAAGAAATAAAGGACATCCAAGTTGGGAAAGAGGAAGTCAAACTATCCCTGTTTGCCAATGATATGATCTTATATCTAGAAAGCCCTAAAGGCTCCACCAAAAGACTCCTAGAATTGATAAATAGATTCAGTAAAGTCTCAGGTTACAAAATTAATGTACACAAATCAGTCACATTTCTATATACTAGTGACTGTCAATCTGAGAGTCAAATAAAGAATGCAATAACATTTACAATAGCTGCAAAGAAAATAAAATACCTAGGGATATACTTAACCAAAGAGGTTAAGTATAGTAGTTCTACAAGGAGAACTACAAAACACTGATGAAATAAATCATAGATGACACAAACAAATGGAAAACATCCCATGCTCATGGATTAGAAGAATCAACATTGTTAAAATGTTCAGGGTGCCCAGAGTAATTTACAGATTCAACACGATTCCCATCAAAATACCAATGTCATTTTTCCAGATCTAGAAAACATAATCCTAAACTTCATATGGAACCAAAAAAGAGCCCAAATAGCCAAAGCAATCCTAAGCAAAAAGAACAAATCTTGAGGCATCACATTACCTGAATTCAAATTATACGACAAGCCTATAGTAACCAAAACAGCATGGTACTGGTTGATGTGTAAACCAATGGAACAGAATAGAACATTATGTTCTATTATAGCTATGACCAAACTGATTTTTGACAAAGCAAACCAAAACATACACTTGGGGAAAGGATGACCTATTCAATAAATGGTGCTGGGAAATCCGGATAGCCACATGTAGAAGAATGAAACTGGATCCCATCTCTCACCATATACAAATATTAACTCAAGATGATTAAAGACTTAAATGTAAGACCTGAAACCATAAAAATTCTAGAAGAAAATGTAGAAAAAACTTTTCTGGACATTGGCCAAGGCAAAGAATTTATAAATAAGACCCCAAAAGCAAATATAACTAAAACAAAACTAAATAAATGGAACTTAATTAAGCTGAAAAGTTTCTCTACAGCAAAATAAATAATCAACAGAGTAAAGAGATAACAGAATGGGAGAAAATATTCACAAACTATACATCCAACAAAAGGCTCATATCCAGAATCTACATAGAACTCAAAAAAGTCATCAAGAAAAAAATAAATAACCTCATCAAAAAGTGGGCAAAAGACATGAACAGAATTGGAGAAAATATGTGCATGCTATACATCCAACAAAGGGCTGATAACTAGAATCTATATAGAACTCAGGCAAATCAGCAAGAAAAAAAATCAAACAACCCCATTAAAAAGTGGGCAAATGACATGAACGGAAACTTTTCAAAAGAAGATAGAGAAATGACCAACAAACATTTGAAAAAATGCTCAAAATCTCTAATCATCAGGAAAATGCAAATCAAAACCACAATGAGGCCGGGCGAGATGGCTCACGCCTGTAATCCTAGCACTCTGGGAGGCCGAGGCCGGTGGATCGCTCGAGGTCAGGAGTTCGAGACCAGCCTGAGCAAGAGTGAGACCCCGTCTCTACTAAAAATAGAAAGAAATTATCTTGCCAACTAAAAATATATATAGAAAAAATTAGCTGGGCATGGTGGCGCATGCCTGTAGTCCCACCTACTCGGGAGGCTGAGGCAGTAGGATCACTTAAGCCCAGGAGTTTGAGGTTGCTGTGAGCTAGGCTGACGCCACGGCACTCACTCTAGCCCGGGCAACAGAGCGAGACTCTGTCTCAAAAAAAAAAAAAAAAAAAAAACCACAGTGAGATATCACTTAACTCCAGTAAGAATGGCTTTTATCAAAAAGTCCCGAAACAACAAATGTTGGCAAGGATGTGGAGAGACAGGAACACTCATACTCTGCTGGTGGGACTGCAAACTAGTACAACCTCTATGGAAAGTAATATGGAGATACCTCAAAGAACTAAAAGTAGAACTACCATGTCATCCAGCAATCCCACTACTGGGAATCTACCCTAAGGAAAATAAGACATTCCATTAAAAAGACATCTTCCCTTGGATATTCATAGAAGCACAATTCACAATTGCAAAGATGTGGAAACAACCCAAGTGCCCGTCAATACATGGATAGATTAACAAAATGTGGTATATGTATACCATGGAGTACTGCTCAGTCATAAAAAAACAGGGAACTAATATCTTTTTTATTATCCTGGATGGAGCTGGAGCCCATTCTTATAAGTGCAGTATCACAAGAGTGGAAAAACAAACACCACATGTACTCACCACTAAATTGGTACTAATTGATCAACACTTATGTACACATATGGAAGTAACATTCATCAGGTGTCAGGCAGCTGATAAGGGGAAGGGGGCATGGGTAAATTCACACCTAATGGGTGCAGTGTGCACTGTCTAGGGGATGGGCATGCTTGTAGCTTTGACTCAGGCGGTGCAAAGGCAATTTATGTGATCAAAGTGTTTGTACCCCCATAATATTCTGAAATTTAAAAAAGACATGAATAGATTTTTTTTCAAAATAATATAGATAAATGGCCAACAAACATGAAAAAATGCTTAACACCACTAATTATCAGAGAAATGCAAATGAAAACCACAATGAGATTCCATCTTACCCCTATCAGAAATACAATTATTAATAAATCAAAAACTATGTATGTTGGCACAGATGCAGTGAAAATGTTACATTTATACACTGTTGGTGGGGATGTAAACTAGTACAACCACTGCAGAAAGCAATATAGAGATTCCTTACAGAAATAAATATAGACCTACCATTCAATCCAGCAATCTCAATACTGGATATCTACCCAAAGGTAAAGAAGTCATTTTACAATAAAGATACCTGCACCCAAATATTTATTGCAGCACAGTTCACAATTGCAAAGATAAGGAAACAATCTAAGTGCCTGTCAATGGATGAGTGGATAAAGAAAATGAGAGAGAGAGAGAGAGATGGTATATATATACCATATATATATATATATGCATACATATATATACACACACACATACATATGCATGTATATACATGCATGCTCTGTGGAGTATTACTCATCCATAAGAAAAGAATGAAATAAAGTCACCTGTAGCAACAGGATGGAACTAGAGACCATTATCCTAAGTGTAGTAACTCATAAATAGAAAAACAAATACCACAGGTTCTCACTTATAAGTGGGAGCTAAATAAGGGATATTTCTGGTCATAAAGTGACGTAATGGACATTGAAAACTAAGAAGGGGAGAGATTAGGAGGAGGATGAGTGGTAAAAATCTACCTATCATGAACAAGGTACACTATTCTGGTGACAGGTACACTGCAAGCCTTGACTTCAGCATGATACAATTTATCTATGTAACAAAAACACTCATACCCCTAAATTTTTTGAAATGAAAAAAAATTCCAATGTCATTCTCTACAGAAATGGAAAAAAAACTGAAAATTTATGTACAATTACAAAAGACCTAAATAGCCAAAGAAATCTTGACCAAAAAGAACAAAGCTGGAGACATCATACTACTGGATTTCAAAATATATTACAAACGTATAATAATCAAAACAGCCAATTGATTTTGAACAAAGGCACCAAGAACACAAAATAGGAAAAGCCACTTTCTTCAATAAATGGTGTTGGGAAAACTGGATATCCACATGCAGAAGAATAAAAATGAACTGTTATTTCACTTTTTATACAAGAAGCAACTCACAATGAATTAAATACTTCAATGTAGAACCTGAAACTATAAAACTAGTAACAGAAAAGCTCCATGACATTGGTCTGGGCAGTGATTTCTTGGATATGACCCCAAAAGCACAGGCAATGAAAGCAAAAATAGACAAATGAGATTGCATCAAACTAAAAAGCTTCTGCACAGCAAAGGAAACAATTCACAGGGTGTGAGGACAACCCACAAATTGGGAAAAAATATTTGCAAATCATACAATGGAGAAAGGGCTAATCTCCAAAATATACAAGGAACTCAAATTACTCAATAACAAGAAAACATACAACCCGATTAAAAAATGAGCACATGATTTCAATACACATTTCTCAAAAGAAAACAAATGGCCAAGAGATATATATTTTAAATTCTCAACATTTCTAATCAACAGAGAATTACAAATTAAAACCACAATAAGATATCACCTCACACCTGTTAGATTGGCTATTATCAAAAATATGAAAGATAACAAGTATTGGCAAGAATGTGGAGAAAAAGGAACACTTGTATACAGTTGATGGTATTGTAGTATAGCCATTTTGGAAACAGTATGGAAGTTTTTAAAACAACCTAAAAATAGAATTACCATATGATCCAGCAATCTCATTTCTGGGTATATACCCAAAGGAATTGAAATCAATATGCTAAAGAGATGTCTGCACTCCCATATTTATTGCACCATTACTGACAATAGTCAAGATATGAAAATAACCTAAGTGTCCATCAATGGATGAATGAATTTTTTAAATGTGTTATATAATGGAATACTATTCAGCATTAAAAAAAACAGGAAATTTTGTCATTTGTGACAACATGGATGAACCTACAGGATATTATGTTTAGTGAAATAAGCCAGGCACAGAGAGAAAAATGCCATATTATCTCACTTATAAGTGGAATCTTAAAAAGTTAAATGCATAGACGTGGAGAGTAGAAGCGTTGTTACCACAAGCTGGTGGGGTGTGAGGGTGTGGATGGAAAAAGGGAAAATGTTGTTCAACTGGCACAAAATTTCAGGTAGGAGGAATAAGTTCTGATGATCTATTGCACAGCATGGGGACTACAGTTAATAATAGTGCATTGCATATTTCAAAACAGCTGAGGGAGGATTCTAAATGTTCTCACCACGGAGAAATGACAAATATTTGAGGTGATAGATATGTTACTTAGCCTGATGTGATCATTCCATAATATACACATGTACCAAAATATCACATTGTATCCCAGAAATATATATAATTCTTGTTTGTCAATCAAAAATAAAATAAAATTTGAAAAAACCCACAAATTCCCAATGTATGTTGCTTAGTGATGAAGTTATTTATAAATGAGCTTTTGTAATTATTTATCATAAAAAAGAATTAGAATAGTGTAAATGTAAACATTTATGGATATGTGAAGTGAAAATTCTAAGTCACTGTCACGAAACATCCATACTTCATTGAAGAGTCCTTTCAACTTCTTGCTGAAACTTTCAGATGCACTCTAATTCTCTTTTTCTATTCCTGCTCCCATCAGAACTCCAGGGAAATGCAATACTTGTGTGTGTTCTTGAGACTCAAAACACGGTGCGCTATAACATCTCCTTCTGTGGCGAAGGACACAGAAAATAACTTCTTTAATTTTTATAATTTATTCTATTTTCCCTGATACTATTTCCTTCTTTATAAGGAGCAGGACAATAAGTTATGCAAACAACTGAACCCCGGTAACTTGCATGTCTTCTGTGACAGCCATTGGCAACTTTCACCAGATTTGTAAGATTCTTGTGGTAAAATGAATTACAGCTGAATCCCTGCAGTGTTTCAAAGTTGAACACTCATTTAGATCAATGGTTCCCAGAGTCTGGATCTTGAAAGGAAAATTTCAAAACTATGTGGGGAACCAGTGTAAGTTTGCCAGCTCTTTCTTTTTGCCAAACAAGGATTTAGGGAAAATAATGTTCTCTACTATTAGCATCATTTCACAAAAAGAAGACCGTTTTTAAGACCAAAACAGTAGACAGGACATTATCTTAGCTCAAAAAGCGGGGAGAGGAGTTGCCATTGGCAAGAACAGAGAGTTGACAACTACAGACTGATTGTATCAGTCAGAATTCTGACAGAAAACAGGTGGCACCTTCAAAGGGCTAAACTAAAAAATATTCCAGAAAAGAAACAATTTACAGAGGTGTGGGCAAAGTAAAAAACAATAATAACAATAATAACCCAATAAGGGAGGGTGAGTTACACAGAGACTAGCACCAGCAGGAAACCATTACTCCTCCTCAGCCTGAAGAGGTTAGGGAAGGGAACTGTGTTTCCAGAGCCAAGTGACAGCTGGAGTTGCAACAAACGCAACCACTGCCAGAACCATGATGAGGAAGAGAAAGAGTAGGGCTAAAAATATGATACCTATCTCCTCCATCCTGCCTGAACCCAACTGGAAATCAGAGGGCAAGAAGACCCGAGGATTGCGGTCCATAGTGCTAGCCTCCTGGAGCCCAGCACAGGTCAAAGATGGCAGAAACCGGAACTGTGGTGGGATCCAATAGAGCGTGTCGATATGCGCTGGTGAGGGGATAGGGATTAGATAGAGGAAAGGATGGAGTGCATGTGCGTATCCTTTTTGCTTTTTCTTCATTTCAATTGGAGGAAAATTACAAGATATAATACTGCTTATAATTAGATGTTTGATACACATGTCAATTAGAGGCTCTATTATCCAATAGTGTAACATCAAGTGGTGCTCAAATGAGCAACTTGTTCCAGTACTTTATTTTTATCACATTCATTATTAAAAATTCAATTTCACATAGGTATAAAATAGAAGCAACAGTCAACACATTCATTTAGTTCGGAACATTTTGCATGAATTAAGACAGCCAAAATATTACAGGCTCTGCGGCTCAGGGACTTCTCCTTCCCCAGAGGTTCCCAAACTTTGCTACACACTGAGAGCAATTGGGCTGTTTAAAAAATGTTAATGCCTGTTTCATAACCCTAGACATTCTGGTTTAATTGATATGGAATAAAATTTAGCATAGAGATTTTTAAAATAAACTTTTTATTTTAAGTTTTCAGATTTACAGAAAAGTTGTAAAAGATGGTAAAGTCCCCATAGACCTCACAATCAGTCACCCAATCAATCTACATTAGTATGGTGCATTGGTCACAATCGGTGAACTAATAATGGTATATAATTTTTAACCAATGTCCATAATACATTCAATTTTCATTAGTTTTTACTTTATATTCTTTTTCTGTTCCAGAATCCCATCCTGGATACTACATTGCATGTAGTAGACAACTCTTCTTAGGCTGCTCTTGCCTATGAGAATTTCTCACACTTTTCTTGTTTTTGATGATCTTCACAGTTTTCAGTACTGGTCAGCTATTTTGTACACTGTCCCTCAGTTATGATTTGTCTAACTTTTTTCTCATAATTAGACTGTGGTTATATGTTATGTGGGGAGGAAGACCAGAGGAATAAAGCACCATTCCCATTATTTCATACCAAAAATAAATACTATCAACATGGCTTCCCAGTGTGATATTGACCTTGATCACCTGGCTGAGGTAATGTTTATCAGGTTTCACCCCTCAAAGGTATTCTTTTTCCCCTTTCCATACTGTATTCTTTGGAAGGAAGTCATTATGCTCAGCCCACACTTAAAGAGTTATATTCTACCTCCTTGAGGATGAAGGAGTCACACAAATTACTTGGAATTCTACTGCATAAGAGATCTGTCCTCTTCCCCATTAATTTACTCATTTAATTATTTATTTATATCAGTATAGACATGGATATTTATTTTATATCCTGGATTATGATCCAATGCTGCTTTATTTATTTTGTTCAAATTGTTCCATCTTGGGCCATTAGGAACTACTTACATTGGCTCATGTTTCCCTTTGATATGCCCCACGATTGTGAGGGTTTTTTTAAGCAATTCTTTACTTCATGGCACTACAACATGCTCCAGACTCGTTTGTACATCTTCCTGATAATCAGCCATTTCTCCAGGGCTCCCTAGTTCCTTTCATTGAAACAAATAGTATTGGAAACAAAGATCTGGTGCTAGGTGTGTTCTTGCTACTTAATCTTTTCAGCTGACAGAGCGAAATGTGTGTGTGTGTGTGTGTGTGTGTGTCTGTCTGTCTGTATAGCTAACTTCTGAATGTATGCCTGTCTATAAATATTTCTATATGTAAACATCTATATCTAAAATAATGTAAGCATGAGTTCACACTGCTGTCCCCAACTCTAATCCATAAACCCGTGGGGCATTCTTGCCTCCTCCTCTTGCTTACCAGTAAGCTCACACTTCAACAGCAACACACCTGGCTCCCACTATCCGCATTCCATTTACTTAATTGTTCAACTCCAGTATATATGTATGGTGGTTTCAGAATTGCTAGCCCATTACCCACAGGAAACTTTATCAACTAGGATACAGTGCTGACATACAATTCCTTTTCCTTTAGTCTTACAGTCTCCACTCATTTCCAAAGTTACTTAGGTTAGCAACTCTTCCCCCAAGTCCTTTTGGTCACTTTTTTCATAGATTTGTAGCAAAATTTGTTTGTTTTGTCATGTACTATATTCCACTCTGGATCTTCTGACCTCCTAAATGATTTTTTTTTTTAATTTTTATACATTAAGGCTCACTCCATGCTGTAAAACACTATGCATTGATAAATGCATAGTATTGCGCACTCACCATTACAGTATCATCAGAGTGGCTTCACCACTTACAAAAAACATCCTCTGTGCTTCACCTATTCAACCTTCCTCCCTTCTCATACCCCAGTAATTTGGGGTCAGATCATAGGTGCCCCTTAAGTGCTATGATGAGGAATTTGAATTCTTCTCTAGAAAATGAGACATGGCACAATATTAAGTGCAGGTTAGGAAAGTTGTGTATAAAATGTTGTACAAATACTGGGGTGAAAGCAAACATTGGTGAACTGTAGACAAGGAAGATTGGAAGATATTAAAATGTCCAAAGAAGAGATTCTACAGATCTGAACTTAAGTGACAGTGGGAATGGAAATGTACTTCCAATGTTTGAAGCCCTAGCATATGCCAGACCCCCTACTGGCTGCTTTCTGTATGTTATTACACTAAACCTGATAACATGTCATGTCTCTGTGGTAGAATTTATCATCCTAATTGTATACTTGTGGAGACTGAGATTCAAAGACATTAAGTATCTTGCCCGAATTCACATAGCTAATAAATGGTGGGGCTGATATCTATACCCAGAAATTTCGTATATTTTTAGGCTCCTGACTAATCAACTTTCCTCAACCCATCCTACAGCTTATGTTGCAAATTTTGGATTATTCAGAAAACTTATTAAATGAACCTCTCTACATTTTTCAGTTTTGTAACCACCCTCCCCACACACACAAAAAAGGGAAGAACATTGTGAAAACAAAGGAATTCTCTTTGGGAAACTCACTGCATTCTTGACTTGCAATTAGTTTCCCATCTATTTTCCCCTATCTTTCCCATCTCCTACAATACAATGTTTCACTATTACAAGTATTTAATAGCTTTCCTTTTCCCACTGGCACCAGAGAACATTAAGGACATTTTGACATAGTAAAGAAAAGTGCACTTTGAACTATCCATAAAGTGAATGCTGCTACTCAAGTGCACATTGGTTTTCCTTTTAGACTAGGATCACTTAGTGTTTCTCTGCCAGAGATGCACGGATGACCATTTACACTTGAGACATACGTGAATGAGCCAGACCATTTTCCAATGATACTAAATTGGAAAGAAAACTGTACCTTGATTCCTGCTTGTAAGTTTATTGCCTCAAAATAAAGATACAAACTTTTAAAGAGAGCATTCTGTGCTTGACAGAAGAGGACTCCAGCTATTCTTTGATGAGCTTTTAAAGAAATCCTTGACTTATTTATTTTTAAACAATAAAATATCATGGAGTCAAGTATATACCTGTATATTTGAGGCATTTAAAGAAATGATCGATGTCATTGCAAGGTAACTGGCTACCTTCTTTTGAGAATCTAAACTAAACTAAAAACAGGAGAACCTGAGGATTTAGAAAGAAAAGCATGGGGACCAAATGAATGCCTTTCCTTCTTCTGTTTATATAATAAATGCACTTATTGTTGCCATGGCAAAAGAGCCAGTCTGTTTTTCCCATTCCTCTGTCTCTAGCCATTATTATATCCAACACCAGAAAATGTCATATTTCACCACCATCATTCTTGGATCATTGTGTTTATCCATCTACTCTGCATTTACCACTCTCCTCCACAGTTTTTTTCATGCTCAGAGGAAAAGTGATTTCAGGTGAGGGAAGCAGCTTGCGATGCAGTTAGAAGAAGGAAGCAAAGAAGGTAGAAAGGAGGTAAGGAGAGGACATCAGCAGTTATTTAGCTGGAGGGCCTTCCTAACCTTGTAAACCCTCCACATCCCCCAGAAAAAAAACTAAAAATTCCATTTAAAGGATATTCCACCTATTGATAAGCTAAATCAACTTCCTAGAGGTCTATTTTGGCCTTCTAAACACAGATAGCCATAATAATGGGGGTCATATTCCTGTTTGTCATTATTAGGCTGAACTCATCAAAACATAATGTCTAAGTTAGGAAAATTAATAATTCTACTACTCTGTAACAATCAAACAACATAGGGAGTATTCTGCCCAATTTATGATGACACATTTTATCAGTAACACACTAACATGTTTTCAGAAGATGGCAAAGAAGGTCTTGCGACCACATTCCTCCATTCATTAATTCACTTGTGTATTCAAAAAAAAACATTTATTAAGAGCATAGTATGTGCTAGGCACTAATTTAACTTGAAATTTTTTTAAGTAAAACTTTATCCCTACCCTCAAAAAATTTCACATACCAATCCTGCCATGCAAAAGGCAGTTGAATGAACAAGGTATTTTCTGTTTAGAAGAGAGAAGACTTAAGTTTGAAGAGCTGTCCCTGAGAGGATAGCAAATTTAGGAAAATGCCATAATCAGTAGAAAGCATCACTAAGGGTGAGATAAGTGGTCTCATCCTGTTTATATGTCCTGAGGCCTGAGTGTATAAACAATCAGTTCATAATGTTCTTTCCCTCTCGGTCCCATTCCACCCATCATCAGGGCAAAGGGATGAGCAGCCTGCCTCTCTTTTCATAAATCCTTCAGTTTCAGACCCTGATATTCATGTTAACACAATCCTAAAGAATAAAAGTACTATTGGAAAGTTCAGGACGGGAAGGGTTTCTAGCCTTGAACAATCTGGGAAGAGTCCAGCCAAGGAAAAATTTGGATTCTGCCTTCAACAGTTGTCATGTAGAATAAAGAACAGACTAGAGTTACATAAAGTTACAAGAAACCAAATTGAGACAAATGGGTGGATATCATAAGGAAGCTTATATTACAAGCTTTCAGGTGTATGAGTGTGTGTATGTGTGTGCGTATGTGCGTATGTATACTTTAAACTCTAGAGCAACACTGTTCAACTTTTAATGTGTACATGAATCACTGGAGAACCAGTTGAATGTAGATTCTGATTCAGGTCTGGATTAGGGGCTGAGATTGTTTATTTCTAACAAGATCCCAGGTTGTGCTGGTGCTGCTGGTCCCAGGACCACAACTCAAGTCACACTGCTGTAGAGTTATCTGACGACAGGCTCCTTAGGACACATGGGGTTGCAAGTCACTCTAAGTATTTAAGCAGAAGTTAATAACTATCTGTCAGGAATTCAACAGAAAGGATGTAAGATTGTTAACAATAGGGGAAACTGGGTGAAAGGTACATGGAAACTTTCTGTACTATCTTTGAATTTTTCTTTAGACCTAAAACTGTTCAGAAATAAAAGTTTTTAAAAAACCAAATCCTTCTTAAGAAGGTAATTATCGGCCGGACGCGGTGGCTCACGCCTGTAATCCTAGCACTTGGGAGGCCGAGGCGGGTGGATTGTTTGAGCTCAGGAGTTCGAGACCAGCCTGAGCAAGAGCGAGACCCCGTCTCTACTAAAAATAGAAAGAAATTATCTGGACAGCTAAAAATACATATAGAAAAAATTAGCCGGGCATGGTGGCGCATGCCTGTAGTCCCAGCTACTCG
>CM052444.1:62945497-63018778 GCA_028533085.1 Varecia variegata
GTGGCTCACGCCTGTAATCCTAGCCCTCTGGGAGGCCGAGGCGGGTGGATCGCTCAAGGTCAGGAGTTCGAGACCAGCCTGAGCAATGAGCGAGACCCCGTCTCTACTAAAAAATAGAAAGAAATTAGCTGGCCAACTAAAATATATATATAGAAAAAATTAGCCGGGCATGGTGGCGCATGCCTGTAGTCCCAGCTACGTGGGAGGCTGAGGCAGTAGGATCGCTTAAGCCCAGGAGTTTGAGGTTGCTGTGAGCTAGGCTGACGTCACGGCACTCACTCTAGCCCGGGCAACAGAGTGAGACTCTGTCTCAAAAAAAAAAAAAAAAAAAAAATATTGAGTACCTATTATATTTCCTACACTATGCTAGGTGCTGGGGTTATAGTAGAGCACTAAATGAGAACCAATTCCTGTCTAATGAAGGAAATTTGATTTCTATCTTCAAATTTTAAAGGTTTGCCATGTATAATATATATATTTTATTCCATGCTGCTTTATAAGGCAGAATTCAGATCAGAGAACAAAAGCTATGTAAAGGAAGACAGAAGAATGAACTAACTGACCATTAGTGGAATCCAGAAATGAAGTGAAAAATCCCAGGAGATTGTGCCTCCCTCCAACTATGGCAAGTGGTGATAACTATCAGGAATATTGTCAAAGTGATTCCGGTATGGGAGAAAAGGTTTAAGTAAGGTATTTGCTAAAGTCTCTTTTAATTCTAAGATCCAGAATGGAGTTCAGAAGCATAATGACCCCATGTGAAACTCCAGTTTACATCAGAGAGAGGGCTTTCCAATAGGCTTAATTACGTCATTCCCCATCCTCGTTCTTCTTGGAACTCTCTGTGCAGCCAACATTGCAGAAATGTTCAAAGAGACTCACGGTGGCTCCAAAAGAACATTTTTATAAGCCATGTTGTGGGCTGACTATACAAATGGATAATAGAAGCACTATAGGATCTGTTATGACTAATCTGTTTTTAGAACAATAATGAAAAATGACACAAGTTCTAGCAGAAAGGGAAATAGGCTGACGTCTCTGTGTGTATGTGTGTCTGCATGTGATGGCAATAAGGCATTTATGTAGGCAACCTTGAAGATCATCTATATCCTAACACCCGAATAAGATGCAATGCTCTCTATGGCAACAGAGGGATGCAATAACCCCAAGAGTTATAAATGCACTTTGGAGCCCACCAGAGGGCTAAGGGTTTGAGTCCTTGCTCCCTCATTTCTACTCTATGCTTTTTTTCTCATTTTTAAAATGGATATGATCACAACACCTACATCATATAATGATTAAAGGAGAAAATAATACACATAAGGCACTCAACCCAGTGCAGTGCCTGGCCCATAGTGAGCACTCGAGATAGTTTTGTTATAAATTTACATAATAATGAACTGCTCTACTGAATTTTCTCATAATTTTTCCCTGTTTTACAAATGAAGAAATTTTTTATGGGTGAAGAAGCTGAGACTTAGAGAAGTTAAGTGAATTAAGTCAAATAATGAGTGTTAGGGCTGGAATTTGAACCTAGGTAGTTTTATTCCAAGAATTTAAACCCAAGTAATTTCCAGCTACTGAATATAGCTCTACTTCAAGTGTATTCTCTCTGCCTGGCATCTTTAATATCAGGCCTCTGTCTGCATTTCAGTCACATGAAAGGAATATGAATTTAGTTGTCTGAAAGATGGTCCCTTTCACTCACCTGATAGCAGATTTGCTTACAAATATATGCAGTATTGTGATTAATTTTAGAATAGAAGTCATAGCAGTACCCTTGAACAATCCATCCTATTCTTTTGGTCCTTTTCTTCAAAAGAAGCATGAAATTTTCAGATTCTGGTGAACCACAATAAAGGATGCATTTGATAATCTAATGTTTGCTCTGAAATTGACCTAAACAAATCTGGACCTCATTAGCCTGGAACAAAATATAATTTCTTTGGGTGTGAAACAACCTTCCTTTGCCATCAGCTATTATTGAAGCCAAAGGCTTTTCAGTTGCATACAGCATTCAAGATTCTGATCTAATGGATATTTGTCTCACCCAAACTCCTCTTGCACCTTCAATGTCCTTTATCACCACTTTTTCCTAGTTCATATTGACAAAGCTCAGTGTTGTGATGTTCTCTCTGTACAATCCACAACTGAATGGGATAAATATTGACCAGAACATAGGAAAACCTTGGAAGTCTGACAACACTGACTTGGAAGCAAATTGTCAGTTTAAAAAGAAGTGTGTGATAAGTAAATAGATTTGTAATGGCCAAACACAGTGCCTGTGTAAACCCAGCACTTTGGGAGGCAAAGATGGGAAGATCACTTAAGGTCAGGAGTTGGAGACCAGCCTGGGCAACATGGCAAGACTCTGTCTCTACAAAAATTTTAAAAATTAGCTGGGCTTATAGTGAGCTATGATCAGGCCACTGCACTCCAGCCTGGATGACAGAGAGTGACCGTGTCACTAAAATAAATACATAAATTTTTTTTAAAAACGGGGGTGGGGGACATGTGTATATAACGAAAAGCCCACATTGATGCTAGTAAACTAGATTTAAAAATATAGAAATAAAATACTCCGTCAGTGTGAATATATCGGATAAGCACTTATAAAGACTTTCATGTGTTCCTTGATCACAAATATGTATTAAGCTCCTACTATAGGCCAGGGACTATCTAGGAACTAGGAGTATAGCAATGAATAAGACAGAAGTCCCGGTTTTCATAAAGCTCATAGTCTAGCGGAGGGATACAGACACACAATTAAAAATATGTAAGGCTGTGATAAAGGTTCTAAAGATAAATGAAACAGGGAAGGGGATAGTGACAGGTATGGGGTGTGGCTTTTCAGATAAAGTGATCAGAGAAATTGTCTTTAAGAGGGTACCTTTCAGCAGGCACTGGAATGGAGAGACAGAGCTTTGTGGTTATCTTGAGGAAGAACATTCTAATAAGAGGGAATGGCAAATGCAAAGGAGTAGCTGAGAAACAGCAAAGAACAAGGATGGCAAGAGTGAGGGGAAAGCAGCAGGAGATGGGTTAGAGAAGTAATGGTGGCCCCAATTGTATAGGTCCTCCCAGGGCATTTTAAGGACTTTAAACTTATGGTAAGTGGCCCTTATGAGCTGATGCCACCCAGGCTTAGAGCTGCTGTGACACCACCACTCCCTCAAAAACTTAATAATAAGCCTGTAATCCTAGCACTCTGGGAGGCCAAGGCAGGAGGATTGCCTGAGGTCAGGAGTTCAAGACCAGCCTGAGCAAGAGCAAGACCTCTGTCTCTACAAAAAAAAAATTACAAAAATTAGCCAGGCATAGTGGCACCTGTAGTCCCAGCTGCTCAGGAGTCTGAGCCTGACTGGCTTGAGCCCAGGAGTTTGAGGTTGCAGTGAACTATAATGACCCTACTGCTCTCTAGTTAGGGCAACAGAGCAAAACTCTATCTCAAAAACAAAAACAAAAAACCTTAGTAAATTTAGACTTTATTCCTTCAGGTTAATTCCATGTTGAGTGTCGTTGAGTGACTAGTTTTTTGTAACCTTAGGCTCTGCTTTTTGTCAATCTGATGGGTATGAAATGGTATCTCATTGTGGTTTTAATTTGCATTTCCAAGATTACTAATAAGTTTGAGAACATTTTCATGGTATTGTCTTTTTCTTATTGATTTATAGAAATATTGTATATTCTGAATACTGATTATCTAATTATGTGTCTGATACACACACAGATGCACGCATGTATATACATAACATTCTGCAAGTCTTTGCTTTTTGCTATCTTTACGGTGTTTCCTGATGAACAGAAGTTCTTAATGTGGTCAAATTTATCAATCTTTCTCTTTATGGTTTGTGCTCTTTGTGTTTTGTTTAAGTAATATTTCTTTCTCCCAAGTCACAGATATTCCCTTACATTTTTTTTCTAAAATTTTTAGAATTTTACCTTCCATATTTACATTTTTAATACACGTGGACTTGATATTTATGTTCACTGTGAAGCACAGAGCCAATTCCACTTTTTTCGTGCAGGTAACCAATGGTCTCAACTGATCACAGCCCCACTTGTTGACCACTCCACCTTTTCACCAGTTTTCAGCAATGTTATCTCTGCTACATATCAAGTTTTTTATGTTCCATTGGTCTCTTGGTCCCTTAGTCCTTATACCAGTCACTCGCTTATTTAATATAGCTTTATAATAAGATTTGCTGTTTCTTTTTCAGGACAATTTTGCTCATTCTTGGTTGGACCCTCAGTCTTTCAGGTTTTGTCATGTCAAGTTTTCAAGTACAGCACAGATTATTTTTAGCTTTTTATTTTAATGTCATTAAATATATTGTTCTATTTGAATAGATATAACATCTCAAGATATTTAGTCTACAAATTCATATAGATGGTATACCTTCTATTAATTCTGGTATTTTGAATACACTTTAATAAATTTAACAATTGTCTCCATAAAGATCTTTACTTTTCCAGATTATTCCCAGGGGTGTGTTTGTGTTTGTGTGTGTGTACAAAATTGCTATTGTAAATTAAATTGTAACTTTTTATTTCAACTCTTTTTGAGTTTTGTTGCTGTTATATAGAAATACAATATTTTTGCATATTGATTCCTATCAACAACTTACCTAAACTTTTTAATCAATTTTAGTATTATATCTTTAGTTTGTTGTAGGTTTTCTATATTAAATCATCATATAAGTTCCTAATAATGAAAATTTCCTCTCTCTTTCCTTCTAATTCTTACACTCTTCTTTTTCTTGTTATTTTGTTTTAGGGTTTTTGTTTTGACTTGGGGGGATTTTTTGTGTGTTTTTTGGTAACATCAACAAATTATCTGAAAGATAATGTGTCTGAAGTTGTATCATTGAGTATTGTTTGCTGTAGGTTTGGGGGAGATACCCTTTAACAGGCTATGAAAATTCCTTTTATTCCTAGTTTTATATAAGTTTTCTTTCCCTAATCATGAACAGATACTTAATTTTTTCAAGAGCTTTTCCTACATATATTGAGATAATAAAACTGTTTTCTCTTCTAATCTTTTACTGTGCTGAATTTTATCAGCAGACTTTTCCAAAGTTGAAGTGCATTTACATACCTGAAATAAACTGAACTTGATTATAATGTATTAATATCTTATATACATTGCCAAAATTATTTTTATGTAATATACTGTTTTGGATTTTTGTACCTATGTTTTAAACGTAGACCTATAATTTACTCACTTTACTTTTAGAATGAAATGACTTGGACAACTTTTTCCTATCTTTTATTTTCTGGAACTAAAATAATACAGGGATTTTCTGTTCCTTGGGAAATGTGTTTGAACTCACCTGTAAAACCAACGAGGTCTCTGTATATTGAGAAGTGGGGGAGCAAAAGGGGTGGGTGGATAACCATGTTTTGTTATTGATGTATTTAATTTTCTATTTCACCTTTAGGCTATTTGTTTTTTTCAGAAATCCACTTTTCTAGACTGTTATGGGCTGAATTGTGTCCCCAGAAAATTCATAGGTTGAAGCCCTAACCCCTAGTTCCTCAGACTGTGACTGTGTTTAGAGACACAGCCTTCAAAGAGGTGATTAAATTAAAATGAGGCTGCTAGGGGGCGTCTAATCCTACCTGATTAGCGTTCTTACAAGAAGAGGAAATGTGACAAACACAGAAATTTGACGGCTGGGTGCCTGCACACAGAGGAGAGACCATGTGAGGACACAGTGAGAAGGAAGCCCCCTCCAAGCCAAGAAGAGAGGCCTCAGAAGAAATCAAAACTGCCAACACCTTGATCTTGGATTTCCATCATCCAGAACTGTAAGAAAATAAACTTCTGTTGTTTAAGCCACTTAGTCTGTGGTATTTTGTTATGACAACGCTAGCAAACTAATACACATCTACACATTTATTAAAATATAAGCTAGTTGTTCAAAACATTCTTTTTTTTCTTTCCCTTTTTATTGTGTATTTTGCTTATTCAGATCTCTTTTTTTTATCAGCCTTGCTGGAGGTTTCTCTGTCTTACTAAGAGTGAACCAGACAGACTTCCTGGTTCAGATCCTAGCTCTGCCGTTACTAGTTGTATAAACTGTGACAAATGATTTAACTTCTCTTGGCTTTGTTTTCCTCTTTGGTAAAATAGGGATATATATATGAAATTTTAAAAAATCTCAAACCTTTAAATTTCGTCTGCTTTAGCTACTTCCAGCAAATTTTGATACCAAATGTATTAATTATCATTCACCTGTAGCTATTTTGTAATTATGGCAAAGCTTACCTGTCACTCAGTATTCTATTTTGGTTTGTTTCCAGAGCTAAGGGGTCTTTTATCCTCCTTGTATCGTTTTTAGCTTCATCTCAGTCCTTCCTTGACACATTTGTCTCCACACAGCTCACTAGATATAGGGTTTATAGGCATTATATCTTCTTGTACTTTTCTGAGGATGCCAAACTATCTCTTAAATATTCCTCTGGATCCCAGAGCGGCTTGTTTTCAGATGTGTACTCTTTCCCCCAAGTTATCTTAGTACTGTTTCTTTTCTTTATTGAGCAGTATCATTTTTCCCACCACAGGGACTATTTTATTTATTTTTTCTTCTCTATTTCTTCTTCAACAAGGCAAGACCTATTCAAGCTCCAGGTTTTCGATATGCAGGGTTAGTGGAGTTTCCCTTGGTCCTGCTCATTGTCCATTGATATGGCAGTGGACTACTTTTCTCAAATCTAGAACTGAAGAGTAGATTCACTGGCACTGCTTTTATTCTAAAACCTAGCATCTAGCTCACTTCCTTCTACTTCCATGAGCTAACATGTCTCCTCCATTCAACTGAGGGTTTTTGTTTGTTTGTTTGCTTGCTTGTTTTTGTTTTGGTGAGCTGAACTGAGTAAACACCCACTAATATCAAGTTTCTTTCAACTTAAACCTTCCAGTCTGTATTCCTGTATTCCTGGAAATTGCCTCCTTAGAATTAATAAATGCTGCTGCTGCTTGTCTTCTACTTTCTGCCCAATTGTTTTGGGGGATTTGTGGTTTAGTATCTACCTGGCATTAAGAAGGTGACAGTTGAGTTTGATGGTGGACATAAGATCAGGAAATATGTTTTCTGTCTTAGAAAGCAGCTTTAAAGTCTACTAAACACATTTACAATTGTCTGAATGAGTGAAGAAGTATAAACATTGACCTACCTTGTATCAGGTGGATGTTTCTGGAAGTGAAGCTGCTGTATCCCAGATGTTGCTTTGGAAACTGCTTCATGATGTGTCTTGTCTCTATTGCTTCCTTACATGTAACCCTGGGGACAAGTTCATTAACCTCTCTGTCTCTGTTTCCTCATCTATGCAAAGGGGATACCTACCTCGTTGGGTTATTATGAGGCATAAATGAAATAATTCATGCTAAATACTTAGAGCTGTACCTGAATATAATAAATGTTCCATTATCATCATCATCATATATCAGTTACTGCTGCTGTCATTATTGTAAAAAGAGTCCTATACTGAGAGCTATGAGACTTAGAACAGCTTTTATCTCTTTCAGATGAATAATCTTGAGCTTTATTTTCTTTTCTGTGCTTTAATTTTTTCATTTGTAAAATTACAGTGTTGGGATGTATAATCTTCAAAATCCTGCCTATTCTGATACACTAACATTCTGTGGAAGCTATGGCAACACTTTGCTTCATGTATCCTTTGAGAATGGAAATTCTTCATAAGAAATCTATATGAAAAAAAGCACAATTCTTTCTAAATCCCACAAAGGCAAACTGGGCCCGGGACATGTACTTTAACACACAAGTATCCTTGTCCTCAATCAGATTTGGCCCTGATCAAATGTAGGATGTTTTTTCAGTATCTTTTTTTTTATTTCTTTCTTACCTCCTCCGTGAGCTTCTTTCCCTTCATTTCAAATTCCTGGGTCATTTTACTTAAGAACATGCTACTCTTCTCCAAATTGAGTTGGGCCCTATATCAATTGATTCACTGACTAACTACACTTTAATATATAAAATGAATTGTGTTTCATTCATATTATTAAATCAAAATTTTTTCATTCACTATACAATATAGAGCTTTCTTTCTCTGGCAAAAGAATCCCAGGCATCATTAAATAGGTATAAAATACATTTGGGGAGAAAACGAGGTAAAAACAGTCCTACAAACCACACATTCACGATTTCTCCTACCAGGCTGAGGCTTTACCCTCAATGCTACCTAAGTCAGACCAGATCCCATGATGGCAGGGTATTTTCTACCAGGTTGTGCAGGATCCATCACAAGACCCCTCAGCCAGACGCTATCCAGCCCAACCTGCCAGAGCCTACTTCTTTCCTTTCACAGCCTTAGTACAGGTTCACGGCCATCTCCACTTCCCAGAATCACAACTTAACCTACCACAACCCACTATCTATCCCCAGAACTGGAGATCCTTAAAATAATTCCAAGCCCAGGAGTCAAAGGATGGTCTATCTGATCCAGAGCCAGTGCACTTGGTATTTGTTTAATTGCCTACTTGGGAACAGCACTTCCCAAAGTGTATTCAGCAAAAAGCTAGTTCCATGAAATATAAATAGCTTGGTGAAGTAGAGGTAAAAGAGGCTATGGTCACATAAATTTGGGAAGCACTATGCTAAACAAAATTAAACAACTTTGTTTTAGAACAGGATTCCTCAGAGCCTTTAATCTATCAGTATACATTGTAAATATCTAAGAGATTCCCAAGGTCTTTTAACCATGGTCCCATTTTTCCAAAGGACATCTGTGAAAGTATGGATTCATATTTGGCAAACACTCACTCCTTCTGCCCCCGTTATGGGTGAAGTATACTTCCCAACTCCACTGATGTTGGGCTTGGCCATGTGACTTGCTCTTGCCAGTGGAATGTTAAAAGATGTGATTGGAGCCAGGGCCTTAAATATTTCTGTGCATATTAGTCTGTCTCTCACACTTCTGTCTTTGCCATGAGGACCTGTTTTGGTTAGCCACTTGTCCCAAAATGATGAGAAATACCTGGAGAAGACCTGAACCCAACCAGTAGCTTGGAACCAAGCCTAGGCAACCCATGACCAATGGAGCTCAGCCTAGATCACTCTTCTTGACATTGTTTCTTTTCTTTGTTCATACTATTTTTTCCACCACAGGAACTAGTATTTCTTTTTTTCTTCTCTACTCCTTCTTAAACAAGGGAAGACCTATCCAGCTCCAGGTTTTCAACAGGCAGGGTTCAGGTCCTGCTCATTGTTTCTCAGTGTAGTGTTGACTACATTTCTCAAATCTAGAATTGAAGACCAGATGTACTGGTACTGATCTCATTCTAAAACCCACCTTCGAACTGACTTCCTTCTGGTCTACCTCTACTTTTTGTGGTTAACATATTCCTTTCACTCAACAGAGCCCTTTTTTTTAAAGTGTGCTGAACTGATGAAGCACCCACTAAGACCAGCTTTCTTCCTTTCAACTTAAACTTCAAAACTGAATTGTATCTGAACTTCAGACAAGTAAGCTTGAGAATGTATACGGCTTGTAAGCCACTTAGATATTGAGGATGGCATGCAACAAAACCTAACTAAATACAGCTCACCTAAGTAGAGTTCCATGCAAAACAATTTGCGAAAATGAGTTCTAGAAGCCTTCAAAATCCCTCTTTCTACCATCATCATTCTCCAGTGTTTAAGAAAATTAGGGCAGCCTTTTAGACTTAATATAGTTTTGCAGTTTTCATTTTGATTCTCCTTTTTATATTTCCACAAAATACACAAGCTACAGCTTGTGAGTTAGGAAGGGCAGCCCCATTACCCAACCACATGGGGGACTTGCAGGGCCAATAATTGGCAGGGACGTCAGTGGGACCCAGGTCTCCTGGATCATAGCCCTGGTGCTTCTCCATGAAACTTTGCTACCCCTCTTAATTTTTATAAGAATCTCTTCATGCTCTTCTGCGTATTTAGTTCCAAATTTCTATTTTCGGATCTATTGTCTCATCTGGAAAGAAATCCCAAATTAAAGAATGACTTCAAAACAATCTCCCGTTGAATAATATTAAGGGGTTGCATATTTTGAGCATTAATAATACCAAGAAGGCTTCCGTTTATTTAGCTGAACAAAAATAATAATCCAATGTCCTCTATCCCAAATGGCCCAAGTAACTTTAAAAGCTACTCTAGAGGTATGGAGAGCTGTGAGAAATGACTAAATAGCACTGAAAGCTGTACTCTGCTCTTTAAAAGTTCAAAAATTGGGCCATCTAGGTGGCAGAAAGATGCGATCTAAGGGAACCAGGACACAGCCCTGAACAAGTTCCAGAATTTGTAATGAGGACAAGTTATGTGCTCAAGTACTGAAACCAATAGCTGGGCGTTGTTTAAAAAAAAATATTACTATTGAACACTTTTGAGGGCAGGGGGTCTCTTCAGCATGGCCTTCCCCTTGTGTGTGGCACCTGGTATTGGCCAGGTGGCAGGTGGCCCCAGGCACAGTGTGCACCGCTTTGGTGTTGCAAGGCTCCTGCTCCCAGTGCCCTCCACAGAGATCCTAGGAAGCATCTAAGTGACGTCTCAAGGTCCTACCCATCAAAGATATTTCTCTGATACGGCACCACCTTACACTTCTTGTAGGAGTGGAAAGTAATATAGTATTTCTGAAGGGCACTTTGACGAGTTTATACATTCATGCATACACATTGGACAAAGAGGTGTTAAACTACTCTCTATGCCAGGCTCTCTTCTAGGGGCTGTAGATACTGTATAGAACAAGGCAGACAACAATCTCTGTCCTTATGGAGCTGGCATTCTAGTGTGGGGGGAAGGGGGAGGTGGGGATAGGAAATAAATTTACTCTGAGGGAGAAAAATAAGTTAATTAAAAGGTAATTAATAAATAGAAGGTGAGATAGTCTACGGAGAAATCTTATGCAGTAATGGGGACAGGGAATGGAGGTGGGTTATAATTTTAAATAAGGCGGCCAGGGAATATCTCACAGATAAAGCAACATTTATCCTAATATGTTTAAAAGAAGACTCTCCTTCCTATAGTTTGTTACAAATATGTTTAAAAGTTTAAAGCTACAAAAAAGAAAAACTGGAAACACAACAAAGTGCTATTTTTAATTATCTTTAGAAGATATGATTTGGGGTAATTTTTTGTGTGTTGCATTCTGCATGTGTGTGCTTGTGTGTTTTTAATTAATTAGAATTTTTGAGGATGTACTCAGGCATCTCTATTTTTTAAAAGCTCCTCCAAGCAATTCTGATGCACAATCAGATATAGAAGTGTTTCCTTCCCACCTTACATTTTAGATTCTGTGCTCAAAATGAATTCTCAAATGACCCCGATAATTCTAGGCACATTAAATTCAATATTTTAAGTTACGTATATTTTTAAAACTTCCTGAAACTCCAATTCCAATTCCCATGAATTGGATTATTAAACAGTCATACATAAATACTTCGTCAGAGATATTAGTGAGAAATTAGTGATAGAATCCCCGTAAAGAGGTTGGCACCATGCTCATTAAATGTTTAGCTGCCATCACTGTTGTTGTTGTTATGAGAGACAAATGGAGAACATGCTGTCTGATCTTGACGTTGAAAAGGGAGTAGGATGTGGGTAAAGGATGTGGATAAAGGTCGATGCTGGATTATCTAGTAAGGAATGCATGGGGAATGAGCTACTTACTGGGCTATTGGACCACAGCTCCATGAGTTCCGAGACTGTGTCCATCGTGTGAAACTGTGTTCACTGCTTTATCCCAGCACTTAGCACAGTACATTACACAAAAAGAGATGTAAATATTTGTTGAATGTTCAAAGTATTTTAACCACAACTAAAAGCATGTTCATTTTAGACATGTCCTCAGGCAGTTTCTGTGACTTCAGTTGCCAATTTTAACAAGGAGCTAATCAGACCCATGCTGAAAAAATGAATTAACCAAGAAATATTCAAGTTATAAAAATAAAATATAATAATTTGTTGGGTTTGTATGCAATAACAACAAATTTATGTGGTGAGGTTAGGAAATTAGTAAATTTCAAGAATGAAAATATCCCTTTAATGCTAAAGTTTTTCAATTTTGTTTTAACAAAGTTGGATGGAAATATTTTTAATTTTTATTACAAATACCTGTGGCTTTTCAAGCACTGCCCATAGAACAAAATTCAGCCTTTCCTTTAATGAATCTGTGTCAGTTATGAACCAAAAGTTGTGAGCAGACAAAAAATACCTTTGTCTAACATAAGGAAACAAATAAGTATTTTATAAGAATATTTTAGAGTAGTCCCCCAAATTAAATGAAAATTGGACAACCAATCTGGAAAAGATCAGGGACCAGGCAGCTCCAAGTTTCTCTGTGGAAGGGAAGAATTCAGGGTACCACCACAGGGATGAATTAGCCCAACAGTTTTGTGTCGCTATGCTCAACATCCAAATTCCTACAAGAAGGCAACTGACCTGGCTTGGATCATAGGCCTGATCTCGTCCAGGGAAGGGGAGAACACCTTAAGTGACAGTTCTTCAGGAACTGAATATAACTTGGGAAGGGTTGTTTTCCAAGGTAAAACCACAGTCCTGCTTCCAGAAGAGAGCAAAATGAATCCTGGACATGTGAAAACAGAGTCCACCATAAGAATTAGTGATCATTCCGAACATCGATTACAGTACTAAGTTACAATTCAGGGATGGTCTTGGAACCTACTCAACTGTTCAAGGCTAATTTTTCCCCTTACTTCATGGTCTCAGGCTTTTGTGCTTTTCGAGTTTCTAACTTTTATAATTCTTGTGTCTCTCTTCTCTTTTCCAAATGATTGTTTTCTTCCTACTTTCAACTTACCTACCTTTGGCAGTCTCTATCCATTCTCTTCTTTTACTTGTCAGTGGACTAGGAAACGAAAGAACCAAGCTTGTGAATCAGTATGGGTCTATGACTAAGGCATGTGATAAATGCATACATTTGGTGTCCTCTACATTGGCTGCTCAGAGACTTCTCTTGCTATGTTTAGCTGTTTAGCTACTTGGACAGTGACTAGATAGGGAGTTTCTCTGTAAATGATATGCCACCAATTATAAGAACACAATGTTCTTTTATAATTATTTTTAAATTCGTTTTCACTTCTTTTCATTGAAAGGAAGGAGAGGACAAATATTTGCTCAGTTTTAAAAGTATAAAAATGGAGCCACAGAGAGCTTAAGCACATTGCTGGAAACGCTAACACTAAGCCCCAAGTGTCCTAGTTTCCATTCTAGAAGTTAGTTAATAGATTCACCTATGTCAATATCAAGAAGTCTACAGAATCATAGGTAAGAGGAAGCTTAAAACTCAAGAGAACACTAGGGGGTACAACAAGTGTATGATACAGACAGAAAAGCGCAGGGAGAATTCCATATGTAGCTGTTAAAACACACACACACACAACCCTGACAACAGTGCCCATGAGTGGGAACAAACATTGATTTCTTTGTTCAATTACTTTTAGCAACAACTTGGATGAAGATACTGAAAATATGCCTACTGTTTTGAGAGTGACGCAAAACTGGAAAAGATTACTAATATAGTGAATGACAGAACCAAGATTCTGGCTGGAACTATTGGCTAAAATGTAATCATGGTAAAACTTAACATGGATTTTTCAATATCCTATCTTCATATCTAAAATTCAAATTTACAAACATTATACAAGGGAAGTCTGACTTGACAGCAATCATATAGGTTTTGGTTAACTGCAAGTAAAGAAATAATAATAATACCATTTATTGAATTTGGTACCAGGCATCATACTAATGCTTTATGCATATGATGTCAATTCTCACAACAATTCTAAAAGATAGGCATTATTGTCATCATCATCACCCTCCCCACATTTTGGTGAGAAAACTGATAATTTGAGAAGTTAGGTTAAATGCCCAGAATCTGATAACTAGTGAATGTTGAAAACAGGAGTCAAATCTACCTAAATCCATGTCTTAATCGATATGCTACTGTTATTGTTTAAAAAAAAATGCCATTAATAAAAGGCTCAAGGAAGTCTCTTTGCAATGCTCCTACCTTAATTGGAGTACTGTGTGCAGTTTTCTGGAGATCAGTAACTTTTGTATTGGTTTTTATATATCTTTTATAGAGATACAGTCACAGCTTACTCTGAGAGCATTGGAAAGCATGCCATATGAAATATGAATGAGGAAACTGAGAAAAAGAGTCTGAGATACCGTGAAATATGCAAACTTGAAAGAGGACTCATGCGTGGTGTCAAGAAACAGACAGGCTTTAGACTTAGCCAGACTGGATGCACCCCTCTTAGCTGTGTGATCTTGCACCAGCTCCCTCATCTGTAAAACGCACCTCATGACCCCTTCCTGGCACTACTGTTGGAAGCATTACAAACAATGCATGCGGAGCATCTTGGCACAGCCCTGACACAGGGAAAGTGATGAGAGACAGTATTATCACTGCTTTTTGTGGAAGCTGAAGAACAATGGACTTTACATCAATATCAGGAAGAATCTTTTAAAATGGCAGCTCTTGGAAAGAGAATGGGCTGCCTTATGAGATTGTGAACTTCCATCCCTGGGGGCATTTAGCCAGAATTTCTATGTGTACTCTAGAGGAATACTGCACTGCATTAGACGATTGTTTAGATTAGACACTATCTGAGGTCCCTTTTAAAGATTAGGGTCTAGGGCCGGGCACGGTAGCTCACGCCTGTAATCCTAGCACTCTGGGAGGCCGAGGCGGGTGGATCGCTCGAGGTCAGGAGTTCGAGACCAGCCTGAGCAAGAGCGAGACCCCGTCTCTACTAAAAATAGAAAGAAATTATCTGGCCAACTAAAATATACATAGAAAAAATTAGCCGGGCATGGTGGCGCATGCCTGTAGTCCCAGCTACTCCGGAGGCTGAGGCAGTAGGATCGCTTAAGCCCAGGAGTTTGAGGTTGCTGTGAGCTAGGCTGATGCCACGGCACTCACTCTAGCCCGGGCAACAAAGTGAGACTCTGTCTCAAAAAAAAAAAAAAAAAAAAAGGTTAGGGTCTATATAAGAACAGGTGTGCACTCCTCCACGTACAAAACATGCTGACCCATGCTTTGCACTGTGGCAGTGGGCTGAGAATACATGCAGATGCCCTCACCATCTTATTCACTCCCCACTGGGCTCAAGGTCATACCCTTTCCATCAGCCTGACAAGGTAAAGGACTATCTGCCATCCCAGGTTGGTGGGCAGTCTTCATGTGGTTAAGCAGCCCTGAAGGGAAAGTGACTTTGGCATCGATCATTCACGCTCTCAATAGAAAAGAAAGAAAGAAATATATATATATATACTTTTTTACTTACAGCCACAACTAAATGATCCAGAGAAATAGGGTTAGTTGAATAGGGAAAAAATGGAAGGGGAAAGACTGCATATTAACTTCTTTAGCCACTCTACCCCTCCTCCCAAATGACAGCCCTATTTATGAATTACAGCATCTGGTCCGGGTTGCATCATTTTTTACTACCTTACACTAGCATGCCTGTGGCTGAACTGATTGTATCCCTTGCTGCTTATTTTAAATGAATGTTTGGTAGTGCCTCATAGTCATATGAAGTTTTGAAGACCTGAGATGCTCTTTGCTTTATTTTTTTAAACCAGATTAATAGTAGCATATTTATTTACAAAGCAGGAAGGGAAGTTTTACTATGTTATTAAAGTTTGGAAATTCATCTGGGATGATGAAAAAGAGTAATTACAAACTGCCTGCAAAGTCTTTAGGGAAATGTTTTGAGCTTTTTGTTTACAGGCCAGAAAGATGAAATTCTGCCTCTGTGAAGCATTCTTCTTGACACATTTCTGGCCAGACTAAAGTAAACTGATGAGATTTTCTAATATCACGGGATGTTATGTTTCTATTTTGGACTTTAGAAAACTTTCACAATATGAAATTTATTAAAATCAAAATGTACCCTGTCCTGCATGCTACTCCTTCCTATAAATCTCCCCCCCCACCCCCGACTCTTGACCAGACCATTTTCTACTCATCCTTTAGATCTTTGCTTTAAAATATCATTTCTTCATAGAGCCTTCCCTGGATACACTATAGCATTTTGTTTGTGAGTAGATCTTTCTTGAAAACATGATTCTCTGTCCATCACAGATTCGGTCAAAGGTCCTTTGGAAAAGCAGGTCAACCAGATCATTTTTTGACTGTCCATGTGAGCAAAAACATTCGCGCACAAAGGTCATGAACAATGCAAACATTGTGCAGCACAAGACCCGCCGCCGTTTTGTTGCTGCATTCCCTGGTACTTTCTGGGAGGATAATGTTGTCAAGATAATGTTTTTGGGAAATAGTAAAACTTTAACTCAAAATGTAGGCATATTTGGCCAACAGCAGTGGTTTCCCATCAGTTTGCCTCAAAGATTTTTTCCACACCCTGACCCCGCAACCTCTTAACATAAATTCATGAGGGCAGGGACCAAGTCCACAGTGTTCCTCACCTGAGTCCCAGTGCCCCGCAGAGAAGGTGCTCAACAAAAATCATGGAATAAATGAACAGATCTCACCTTAAGTCTGGTTCTCCTCGCATGAAGGCAAATTAGGAGTGGTCAAACCAAGAATAGATAAAAACTTTTATATCAGCAAGGGAAGTTTGATTATAAAACAAGTAACTTTTTAACCAGCATTTCTTGGTTACCGATCATCATGAGTATTGTCTTCCTTTACTGCTGCTTACAAGAACACCTGTGGAGCTCTTCGGTGGGAACTGCCTTCAGAAGCTATGTTTTAACACATTGACTACCACACTAGAAAAACATTTTTTTCCCTTGGGGTCATGGTGTTTTATTGTGAAAATAGAATAAAATCTTCAAAAACAAATGATCCTTTCTAATTTAATGAAAAAGTTGTTATTTTGTATTGTTTTCTGTGCATGAGTTATATGTAATTATATTGTCAATATTAAATGTAACAGTAAGAATGTCAATAAGTAAGATTTTCATGAACCAACTGCAGGGTTTTGCCCAGGGGCGATTCATCATGTAACATGTATGCTACAGCATGGCAGCGTGAGTTGCCTGCACACCACGCAGCTCCCAAGGTAAAGACGTGTCAGTTACATTTGCTTCAGGAGGCCCAGAGCTCCATAGTATGAGTTAAACAAAACTCACATGGCAGTTCATGTGTTAAACCATATAAGGAAGATTCTCATTAATTTTACTCATGCCTACTTTACTGCCCCTAAATAATTATCAACCATCTACTTCATTCACCATATTTGACTTCAAATAATTCTTGATAAGCATTTAAAATTATCTAATCATCACAAAATATTTTGGACATTTTTGAAATAAGGGTAGGACCCTCCCCGCACATTGATTTCTTGGATAGAGAAAGCATCCATTTGGATATCAAGAATTTTCATTGCTTAACTTTTCACATAAAGTTTAATTCCTATCACATATACATAAAAAAGTGATGGTGGTGAGGTGGGAGTAGCTATTTCACTCTCTCTCAAGGTATTAAAATGCCAACATTTTATAATTTCCTTATAAATCTTAGTGGCAAAGTCATAAGTAACATTGGGTTATCAGTGGGTACATCATCACCACTAAAATCAGAAATTTCCCTCTATTTGCTTATTTGGGAAGGGAGCAACAGATGGGGAAGGGCCCCACTAGGGATTTACATTATTCATTTACAACTTTATCAAGTTTGCAAACAGTTGCTACTATTAATAAGTGTTCTTTCATATAATGAAAATGAGATCAGAGTTGCTTACTAGGCAGAACTAGAACCACTGGGTGGAAATCACAAAAACACTAGCTTCAACTCATTGTTATGAAAGCCCAGCCAACAATTAGCAAAATCCTACTTAAAATGTGTAGCTGACAATTTCTTGGCCTCTGATTTTTGTGCTTCCCCACAAGGGGCTTAACATAAATCCTAGAAATGATATTTGATCTACTTGGTGATGGTGGTGAGGTGAGAGCAGTTATTTCAGCCTCTCTTGGGCTATTAAAATGACAACATTAGCACAATAAGAGTTTGAAATACAATGCTATTATTTAGGGAGGAATGTGCTCATCTAGTGGCCCAGTGGAATTTGAAAGTTTCAAATAAAAATTATGGACGAGAATTTAAGGGAAAGGATACCTAAGGGAGGGTAAGGAAAGCCAGCCAGACAAAGAGGGGAAAATTTCCCACCAAAATAAACGCTTTTCATTTTGTTGGCCGTATGCCACGCTTTAGAAGGCTTCCTGGCTGAGTCTGACCTAATCTCACATTAAATATCACTGCTGTGTGCTGTGTGCACAGGTCAGGCATGGGTTTCTCCATTTCAGCAGCTCTGCATCAGTGCAGTAATCCTCAAAGGGTCAAGAGGCGCTGACAGAGGAAAGAAAATGAGGGTGCAAACAGCATGTGCTTATCAGTGTAAAGCTGGGGTGCCCACGGGAGCTTCCTGGGCCAGACAGGCCAGCTTAGCCCAGTTAGAAAGTGTATGTATGTATCAGATAACTACATTGGGCATATGCGTACACACTCTTTGGCTAATTGTTATCAATAGTCACTCTCCCCTGAACCCAATCATTCTAACTAGACTCAGGGCATTGATTTACTCTGACTTGCTTTTTCTGGCTGGAACATTAAGGTGTAAATATCAAATGTCTCATTATAACTTCCGATTTCTACCCTGTGCTCCTTGAAGAGAACCTGGGGACTAGTCATCTGTTGCCAACAGCATATATTCCAAATGTCCACGCCCATTGTAATCTGGCTCCAACCTAACTCTCTAACCCAGTGACTGTTCATGAATCAACTCCAATCATCCATCCCCAAGACACACTGTAATGTTCCAACTCTGGGCCTTTGCTCATGCCGCTCACCACTGAGGACCACGCACAGTCCACAGAAGCATTTCCTGTGACACAGTCCGGATATGCATGATGTTTAATAAAAACTTTCTGAAATAGTTGTCAACGTTTAAAAAGTAGAATTGTCGACATTTAAAAAGTAAATCTTTCCAGCTTCTGTTACAGTACTAGAAAATGAAACATCTCAGCTTATTCTCCGGCATAGCAAAAATCAGCCAGCACTGAGTAGCGGCTGTTCTTTCACTGGAGGTTTGTATCTCCTACTTAGCATAGTTCTCAACACTCCCTTATTTCTTATACCCAATTTGCTTTACTCATTTAGACTAGCTGGCTGGATGCTATGGACGTTTGAGTTTGCACCCGTGTGCATACGCATCACACCACGAGTCTGCTGAATCTCACTCTCCAGGACACACGGCTCTGTAGAGCTATAGCTCTTCCCAAGAAGAGCCATGAAACAGCTGAGCAGAAACAGGCTGCACACACTAACTTGGCTCCAGTCCTTCTCCCAACCAAATGCCATCTCCTTCCTCGCACACCAGATAGGAATACAGGTCCTAATCCTCGGCGGATTTTGCTCCAACTCTCTTTCCAAGGTTGCCAGACAAAAACATTTATTCCTGCTCTGTCATCCATTTTTTTAGTAAGATTTTTATTTTAGAATGGTTTTAGATTCACAGAAAAGTTGCTAAGACAGATTTTTTCCATATAGGTATATCCCCTACCCAATTTCCTCTATTATTATTTTACATTAGATGGTTTATTTCTGATCATTATAAACCAATATTAACACATGATTACTAACTAACATCCATGCTTTATTCATATTCCCTTAGTTATTCAGATGTGCCTTACCTAATGTCCTCTTTCTCTCCTTAAGTTCCCATCCAGGATACCACATTACATTTAGTCATGATGTCTCCTTAGTCCCTCTTGGCTATGAGAATTTCTCAGACTTTCCTTGTTTTCTATGACCTTCAGAGATTTGGGGAGTATTGGTCAAGTATTTTATAGAATGTCCCTCAGCTGGGAGATGCCTGGTGTTTTTATCATGATTAGACTGGGGTTTGGGGTTTTGGTGAGGAAAACCACAGAGACAAGATGTCATTCTCATCATATCATATCAAGAATAGACACTATTGATGTTGACTTTGATCCCCTGGCTGAGGTAGTGCTTGGTGTTTGTTAGGTTTCTCCACTTTAAAGTTGCTCTTTTCTCCCCTCTCCATACTGTACTCTTTTAAAGGAAGTCAGTATGTGCAGCCCACACTTAAAGGGTGGAGAGTTACATTACTGGGTACCTACCCAAAGGAAAAGAAGTCATTTTATCCAAAAGACACCTGCACTTGAATGTTTATTGCAGCACAATGCACAGTTGCAAAGATGTGGAATCAACCCAAATGTCCATCAATCCATGAGTAGATTAGCAAAATGTGGTATGTGTACACCATGGAGTACTGCTCAGCCATAAAAACAGATGAATTAATGCCTTTTGTGACAATTAGATGGAACTAGAGATGATTATCCTAAGTGAAGAATCTAAAGAATGGAAAAACAAATGCCACATGTGCTGGCTATTAAATTGGTTTTTTAAAGATGGTTTGGCGGGCAAAGGGCTAGGCAACTCGGTCTGCTGATTGGCTGGGTTTGTGGTGGAACTATAGGGGTGTAGAAATTGTATTCTTTGCTGAGCCAGTTCTTGGATGGGGGCCACAAGACCAGATGAGTCAGTTCCTTGGTATGGGCTACTGGTCTGGGTGGGTCAGCCATTCCACAGGAATACAGGGCTGGAAGATATCTCAAAAACTAGCCTTAGGTTTCACAAGGGTGATGTTATCTATGGGAGCAATGAACAAAGCTAAGAATCTTTATGATCATCAGCTATATGACTCCTGAGTATAACCAATTATAGGAAAGCAAGCTAGTGAACAGTGGCTGGTTTTATATATATATATATATATTCCCCCCCTACCACCACAGTTCCCACCTTTTGGCCCTTTATTAACTTTATAAAGGGCAGTTCTGTGAGCAACAGGCAAGTTATTTCTCATCTAAGGCAAGTCCCTTAACCTCAGAGAACCTTGAGATTTTCCAGTAATGCTGCTGCTTTTTCAGTGTGATATGGACCACATGCAAGCCTGTAACTGAAACAGCTTTGCAAACTATAAACAACTATACACACACACATTATTACAGCAATAAGCAGGAGGATGTTAGCAAAAGTAAAAGTAAAAAGTAAATACAGAGAATTCAAAATGTTTCATAATTTTTTGACTCAGTGCCACACCTCTCCACTTCAATAAAGTTATTTATCCCTTCCTCCTCTTGTCTCCTTTCTTTTTTTCTTTTCAATATTTTCAAAAATATTTTTGAGTCTCTATGTGCTACAGGAACAAAGGGATTTTTCCTTCCGCCAGCTCCTGAAGGCTCAATAATATGAGTCTACAAGACAAACTGACAATACACAGATTAACAGGAGAAAGAGTATACATATTTAATACATGTGCACGGAAGCCACACAAAATATGAGACTCAGAGAAGGGTCAGATAGTTGAAGCTTAAATAGCATTTTGAGCTACAGAAAGAAATAGGGGCTTAGAGGCTCCTGGGCGGGAGGTGACAACAGGCTATGCGAGGGAGAGGGGAGAAAACGCATGCTGAGAAAAGGCTATTTTGTTCCGAAGATGACTTCTTTCAGGTAGCAGCCCTCAGAAAGGACACATCGTAGCCTGTAGTAAAAGTTACTCCGCCAGACCTTTAAAAGTGACCTTTAGTCACCTTTTCCTGTGAGTTTATCTTTCCTGGATCCAGATTAAGGGGACCTCAGAGAAAACCTGTTGTTTACCTCACCAATGTAGATTTCCTCTACAGATGCAAATCTCCCCAACAAAAGACAACTTTTCAGAGTTATTCCTGTGTCTGCAGCTTCTCTGAATAATCAACTCAAAATATGCCAAAGAAGTATATTCTGAGGCCGCATATTTTGGTTTCCCACAGTGCCAGGCACTGTTACAGGTGCTATATGAAGAAAGGATACCAAAAACAGCCTAAGATGTGACCCTTTCTAATACTAACTCATTCAGTCACTTGTTCAGTATTTATTGAGTGCATACTATTTTATCCCTTAATATTTAAACATAGTATATCTTTTTATACATTTAGAACCCACATGTCCCACAATAAATTTTTGAAAATTTTCTCCAAGTATTGCACATCTTTGTAAGAGTTAACCTTCATACATGCAGCATGCATATATAAAATAATTTATATACAACTATATAGATTGTAATCTATATTATAATTGCTCCTACTGAAAATTTGGAAAATTGCATTTTCTTTATTTATTTTTTCTTTTTACCAGTTTCCTTAAGAGCTGGAAGGAAAATCGCATTTACTAATTCGTCATTACTGGTATACAGGAAAGCAGTTGATTTTTTTATATTGACCTTTTTTCTAGTAAACTTGATAAATGTGATTGTTTTTTCTCATAGTTTATAGATTCTCTTGGATTTTCTAAGTAAGCACAGACTGCAAATAATGATTTGTTTATTCCTTTTCAATCTTTCTGCCACTTCTATCTCCAGGACAATATTGAACAGAGTTAAGAGTTAGCATAATCTGCCATTTTACCAGAATCAGACTGTTGCCAGTAATTTTTGCATGTCTGCCCCTGCCTTACCCTATGAGGTCCTCAGGATCAGAGCCCATGCCTTCTTCCCCTAGGTCAGGGATTCAGAGAGTTCCTGTATCACTGAACTATCCTGAGTATGCGCTGTGTGCACAGTTTCCCTGGGATGGTAAGCCTCCATAATGTGTGCTGAATCGAGTAGAATGTCACATCTGTGAAGTTTTTCTTTCCGCAGGCACACTTACTTGATCTTTATGTTCCCGGGCTGTTTTCATTTTTGTTTTGTTGTATTTTTTATTGAGGTATATCATATATATAGAAAAGTATACATATTATAAGTATACAACTTAAACTTTCACAAACTTAAAACTGCTGTGTAACCATCACTGGATCCAGAAACCAATTCCAGCATTCCAAGAGCCCCCTTCATACCTCTCCTGCTGTTATTGCAGTCCAGAGTAAACATTACTCTGATTTTAACAGCATGGATTAGTTTTGCCTGGTTTTGGACTGTATATAAATGAAAATCGTGCAATCTGTACTTATTTGGATATAGTTTCTTTCATGCCACATTATGTTTGTGAGATTTATTCAGATCTTTGCATGTGTTTATAGATCATTCATTCTTGTTGCTGTGTAGTATTTTATCACATAAAAATTCCACCATTTATTTATCAATTATACTGTTGATAGGCATTTGGATTGTTTCCAGATTTGTGCTCTTACAGAGAGTGCTGCTAAGAATTTTGTTATATGCTTAAGCAATATTTTTCACATAATAATTTCTTTCATGGCAGAGTCCCAAATCCTTAAAGGTAGCAAAGAATTTGCTAATAATGCCCCCCTATGACCCAATGAGCACCATCTCAGTGTCCCAAAGTCCACCAACATTTTGAGAATCCCCTTTCCATTCTATAGCTAAATTTTTGAAAAGGCTTAAGTCTCAACCCACATACAGCAGAGTCCTCCCAACAAATGTTTCTGAGGCATTTGGTGCTTCTTGTCCCAAGCACCGCTTGGTCCTTTTTACTGTGAATACTTTCTTTATCCTGTGCCTCATGCCGCCCTGCTTCCTCTTCTCTCTTAGCCCACATTAATCGCAACATGAAACCATTCTCTCTCTCTTCAACCCCCAACGCCCTCCACATACCAACACCAGAGTCAACAACTGTGTGTGTCACAGGCTTTTAGTGAGAGTCTGGGGCAAGGGAGGGAGAGGCCATGAGAAAGCGGGAGGGCGTTTCACCGCTGCCCCACAAAAAACTGAAACATTATTAGACAGTTTTGTTCTCAAACACCCTTAGGCCATCACGCCCAAAGGAACGTCTCCCTGGCGCTATTTTAGCCGCAGGCCCCAGCCCCTGGGTGGCCAGGGTTTCTCTGTCTCCTTGCCCCCTGGACTCCTTCTCTGCTAGTGTTCATGTATTCCCACTCCCCCACTTGCCCTACATGGTTTGATCATCACTTGATTTTTGTAAAACATTGCAAACCCCTTCCTCTGTCCTGGGTCCTAGTTCTTAACACTCACATGGCTTATCCGAGTTTAAATAAACAAAAAACGTTTTCTCCTCAGCATTGTGCTGTCAACCATTAAAATGGCAACGCTCTCTCTGTTCCACGAAATGAATTAAATGAATTCAGTCTAAGGGCTGATACTTAGAAATCACTTTCGTTTTATGGATAGCTTAAACTTAAGCGAGTACGAGTCTTGACGGCAAATTTGCCTAAATTGCACCAAAGTCAGTTCCCAGGGTGGCCACGCGGGGGCGGTGGCCCCGAGGCGTCTGTTTGTTTCCGGACTCCCTCCCTCCCTCTCCCACCGTACGAGCCCCGCCCCGTCTAAGTCAGATGTGAACATCCTCTGTCTTCAGGCACCAGGGACAGACAGCCCCAGTCGTCCTTGCTGAGGCCGTGGCACACCACGCGCGACACTATTAGGACATAGTTTCAGTTATTTTGGATTTACACAGCATTCTTTGCCACTTCACTGAAAACATGTTTTCATGAGAACTCATCTCATTCCACCCACTGCCGGCTAAATTTATCTCCACTGAGTTTAACGACATGAAGTGATTAATTAGGGCCCAAGCTATTTCCTGAGTGCTTTGGACATAACTGTGATTCTGCGACTCTGTGATTCACTCTCATTGCTTCAGCCATCTGTCCCTGAACAAAATGCATTTATTTGTGTTTTCTGTGGTTTGTTGTTCTCTTTTTTTTTTTTTTTCATTCTTTCAAAGGCATAATCACAATTGATTTGGAAAAGCAAAATTGTTTTTTCCTCTCTTTCTAGAATAGTTTTAATTAAAACACAACTAGAGTAATCCCAGTAAGACCCTAAATCATGCCATTCCTGCTCAAATCCCTCCAGTGGCTGCCCGTCTCGAAGTAAATGCCAAAGTCCTTGCAAAGACCAATAAGGCCCCACAGGATCTGCCCAACCCCCAACACACTGTCTTACCTCCCTCCATTCCCCCCCCACCAATGCTCCGTGCCAACCAGCAGCCGTGCCCAGCTCTGGACGTCTGCGCTCGCTTATTCCTCTTTTGGGATCATCTTTCCCCACTGCCACCTCCATAACCGTATGTGTTTTCCTCCACTTCCTTCAAATGTCGTCTTCTTAGCAGGCCTTTCCTGGGCACTGTATCTTAAACGGAAACCACCATCACCCGCCCCCACCCACGTGCACACTCATACACACTTCCCTTTCTTCCTTCCTTTTTTTGTCTTAGCGTTCCCACTAACATTCCACACGTTTTATTTATTATATTTATATAATAAATCTTTGCTTCCTGCAAAAATGTAAGCTGACTGGGGGTGGGGGTGGGGTTGTCTATTTTTATTCACTGCTGTATCTCCAGCACCTAGAATAAAATCTGGCACATAGTAGGTGCTCAACAAATATTTATTGAAAGAATGAATCAATTTTTTTTAAAGAGTTGAAAGAATAAATCTAAAAACAGGTCCCATTATGTTTGTTCCTTCTCATTATTCACATCTCTGCTCAAGAACCAATCATTTCTATGCACTCTATTTAAATAGCGCCCCCTGCAAGTCCTTCTCTACATCTTTATCCTGATTTAATTCTTCATAGCATTCATTCACTACTGTCAAATTTCATTACTCAAATTTATTTTTTACTTTTAAAAATTATTTGTCTTGCCCATTTGAAGGTAAGATCCATGAGGGCAAAGAAATTGTCCCCTGTCTCCTCAGCTTAGAATTTTTTTTTTCCCTAATCAAAAATCATTTGGTCATGTATGTGTGGGTGTATTTCTGGATTCTTGATTCTGTTCCATTGATGAGTGTCCTTTCCTTATCACATTGTCTTAACTAATGTATAACTTTATAAGAAGCTGGAAATCAGGGAGTACATCAATTTCTCCTAAACATTTTGCTGGGATTTTGATTGGGATTGCATTAAAACTACAGATCCCTTTGGTGGAAAAAAATGACATCATAACAATACTGAGTCTAATCCTTTGGAGGGATATATATCTGAAGATCCCAGAAGCAATGGGGACCCACGTCCTATTCCCTGGCAGCAACCTGGGAAGGTGGCATGACCTGAGAGGGGAAGTAGCTTTATGGTTTTATACCTCATCAGAGATGCCCTTGCACAGGTGGTGACCCCAAAGGTGCAAAAACCACTGGTCCTAAAGATATCATGCGATCAGAGGCAATGAGCATTTCAGCAGTAACATGATAAGTAATGACCAACGACAAAAAGGTTGAAAACTTGCTCCTTGGATTAAGATCTGGATTCTGTGTTGCCCTAGGTTTCAGTACCAAGAAAACTAGAGATGAATTTCTCATCAGTCCAATGAGATGGGAGGCATGGAGTTAAAGTTAAGGTGATATAAGAAATACAAGAAAATGACATGTATTCGTTTACATTCTCCATAGAAACAGAACCAGTAGGATAGAGAGACAGACAAACAGACAGCCATGTCAAACCCAAACAATCTGCAAAGGAAGAATTTTTCATTGGGTTGAAAGAGGCAAACCGGAAAACCAATTAAAGGACATCTTTAATAAAAAAAACACATAGTCCTAAATTGTCAAGAACTGAAAAACAGAAGCTAAAATATACAGGCCACAATCTAATCTTCTAAATCTAAACAAAATAAACCTATTTTTAGCTAAAGGTATTTAATCTTACTACACTAACCCTTCTCTGAGAAACTCTACACCAATTAAATTGCTATTTTATATTCTGATTTTCTAGTATGTGTTAGCTGTATGTACCCTGATTAAAATATTTCTCAGTCCAAATAAATAAATCCAAACCACAATCAATTTGACTTGTTAAAATATGTGAAATTAAACTCTTCCAATTGCTAATACTGCCCAGAAGTATATGAGGTTTGGCAGTTCTCTAAAAGCTTTTGAGCGCTTGAATAATCACTTGGCTTATTTTAAATACAGTGGGGTTTGTCATCTGACTGATTTGGTTTAGAATAAAAGAGCCCATAAGAATAGACTGTTTTCAGCAGTTTCCAACCTGCTCAAGAATAAATTGAGTTGATGAGAAAACATAGAAGAATAGAAAAAAAGAAAAAGAAAAATTTCCTGGCATCGCCTTAATTAGTCCTCAAAGATAATAGCTACAGTTCAGCTACTACTACCTCATCCATCTCTACCCATCAGGAGCATTAAGGGCCACTGTACTCACTCGCCAAATCACTCCTCTCTTCTTTATCAGGACTGTGACCTGGCCAACGTCCCAGCTAGCACAGTACTTCACTTCCTAAATCAAGAGCTATTTTATTTATACTTTTAATTTCTCAGCTATAGATGCCAAAATCAGTTGCAATAGTTTTTGAGAAAAATGAGAAAAAAAAAGAAAAATGAGTGCAGACTTATTCTACAAAATCTAAAGGTATAGTATAAAGTTATATATATATATATATATATTTAGATGTGGTATGATAGCAGTTAAGAGGAACACATAAGTCAAAAAGAACAGAACAGAAAATACAGAAACAAATAGGTAGGTATAAATTTTTACTATATGGTAAAAATGATATTTGAAATTTAACAAATTATTTAACAAGCTGAGATACTTAGCTAAAGATACTGGGAGAAATACTCTTGCTTCATATCTTTTACCAAAATAAATTCTAGGTGAATTAAAGACATACATATTTTTAATGAGCTCATGAAAGCTCTAGAAGAATATAGTTTTCTACTCTTGGAATAGAGAAGACCTGTCTAAGAATACATACAAATTCATATTTTTAGGGAAAAAAATTAATGTGTTGGGCTAAATCTCAGAAAATTCGGTAGATAGAAAAATTAAATAAACAAAATTTAAAATCACAGAGCTACCTTTTGTTAGTATATTATCGGATTTAAAAAATATATTTACCAAATATGAGAAAGACAGTGCTTAGAATCTTAATATGTAAAGAACTCTTACAAATCAATAAAAAGATAAACACTCTATAAGAAATGTAGGCAATTCACAAAAAAGAGAGAAATGGCAAAAAAAAAATGAAAAAGAATTCAACATCATTCTTTTTAAACATATGTTCAATTTAAAATAACAAGGATGGGGTTAGGTTTTTTCCTGAATAAATTAGCAAATCTTTTAAAATATGAAAACACATAGTTTGGGGGAGAAAGAGCATTCTACAGAACTGCTGAACAGAAAGATGATTTGGCACCATGAAAAATGCATATACTCTTCAACCCAACTTTGCTTTCCTAGAAAAGCATCTTAAAGAATTAGGATGTGCACAAAGATTTAACTCTTCCCTCAGAAATCCAGATAGCTCTCTTTTCACATCTATTGGATTTGAACTCCTTCACAGTGAGGACTATATGGCCACCCTATCTAAAATGAATGCCCCACATACTACTTCTTCCCCTTCCCCACTATATTTTTCTGAGTAGTATTTATCATATCATATACTTTATTTATCTAGTTTTTATTTTTCTTCTGATATTGAAATGTAAGCTCTATAAGGCAAGAATTTTGATCACTGCTATGGCCATGGGAAGTCCTACATTTTGTGGGGCCTTGCACTTAACAATTTTGGGGTCCTCCTTAAGAAAAACAAGTGTTTAGTAATAAATTTTCAAATTAAAAAATTTGAGAAATAAGACACATATTACAGAATCTAGAAAAATAACAATGCAGGTAAATTAAAACCACCTCGTAATTTGAATTACTTTGGTATTGGCTGGATGTCTGAAGATATTTTCCCACAGACCCTAGACATAACAGATAAACTTCAGCAGTTCAGACAAAGAGAGTTCATTCATTCACTGTTTTGCAGATTTATTGAGATATAATGCACATACTATAAAATTCACCCATTTGAAGTACACAATTCAATGGGTTTTAGTATTTTAACAGAGTTGTACAAACATTACCACAATTAATTTGGAAGATTTTCATCACTCGTAAGTCTTTACCACCTTTTATCCATTGATGAACATTTGAGTTGTTTCTACTTCTGTTAATTTTTTTTTTGGGGGGGGGTTGGTCATTTTTATTGAGATGAAATCCACATACTACACAATTCACCCTTTTAGTATATATATAGTCCAGTGGTTTTACTATATTCAAAGAGCCGAGCAACCATTGGCACTAATTTCAGAACATTTTCATCACCCCAGTGAAACTCCATACCCATCGGTAGTCACTCTTCATTTCCCTTTGCCCCAGCCCCTGGCACCCATAGACCTACATTCTATTTCTATGGATTTGCTTATTCTGGACATTTCATATAAGTGGAATTATACAATACATGGCCTTTTGTGATTGGCTCATTTCACTTAACATAATGTCTTCAAGGTTTGTCCATGCTGTAGCATGTATCAGTACTTCATTCCTTTTTATGGTTGAAAATCATCCCATGGTATGGATGTATCACATTATCCATTTATTGGTTATGGACATTTGCATTGTTTCCACTATATAATGCTGGTATGAACATTCATGTATAAGTTTTTATGTGATGTATGTTTTCATCTCGAGTATATGCCTAGGAATGGGATTTTTGTGTCGTATGGTAACTCAGTGTTTAACATTTTGAGGAACTGACAAATTTTCCCCAAATGGTTGCACTATTTACCTTCCCACCAGCACTTTATGGAGGTTCCAATTTCTCCATATCTTTGTCAACACTTGTTTTTGTCTGTCTTTTTTATTATAGCTATTGTAGTGGGTATAAAGTGCTCATAGTAGGTTCTTTTTTTCTTTTTGTTTCCCTCAAGTCTGGAAGAGAGGAAAATCATAGTGGTTTTGACTTGCATTTCCCTGATAAATAATGATGTTGAACATCTTTTCATGTACTTTTTGGCTATTTGTGTATCTTTTTTGGAGAAATGCCTATGCAGATCCTTTGCTCATTTTTTAACTGGGTAATTTGTCTTTTTATTATGGAAGATGGGAAGCCACTGGAGCAGAGGAGTGACACAGTCTGATCTACACTTTACAGTCTCATCCTGACTGCTGAGTGGAGAGTAGTCTAAAGGAGGAACAGGGCAACGGCAGGCAGACCAGTTAGAAGGCTAGTGCAATAATCTCGACCCAACAGTGTCTTGAACCACAGTGGTAGCAGTGGAGGTATAAGAAGTGTTTTGTATGTGGATACACTTTGAAGCTAAAAGCAACAAGATTTCCTGATAGATTACACATGGGATGGGCAATAATGAGAGGTCCTACAACACTCCAAGTCTTTTGGCTTAAGAAACTGGGAAGACAGGGAATATCAAGAGCTTGATCTGGGGCACGCTGAATTTGAGGTGCTCGTTAGGCATTCTGGCAGCTGGATATACAATTCTGGGGCTTAAAGAAGTATGGGCTAGAGATTAAAATGCATGAGTCACCTGCCTACAAAGGTATTGAAAGCCATGAGAGACAGCGTGAGATCACCAAGGTAATGAGAGTATGAAAGGTTTTTGTTAAACAAATGAGTTTACTCTTAAATGTATGATATATATAATCTTCTATTATGTAAATTTCAAATTAAATTTGTGGGAAGTTTACTAACCCGTAGCTACTCATGTCATTAATATGCCCTCATAAATACATTTTATGTGACACCTTGTGCTCATCTCTTATTGATGTGTCTTAGGTCAAAAAAAGTCCCATCTTCAAACTGCCTGTGCATCTGCCCCACAACCTTCACCTTCCCATTACTGATATAAGCAATAGGAAAAGAAGAGATAAATGTCGATGCCAGTGTTTGGTGGGGATCCTCTATTTCAGAGCCTCTGGCTGGATGGTCTCAGCATGGCAGACAATGTCCGTAACAGGAAACACAGGCAAAGTGAAGTGCTCTAAACCACAAACTGTTGGGATTCAGGCTGTAATGCCTGCGCTTAGGTACCACTGTGAGACTCACCGCAAATACTAATGTGGTATCTTAAGTAAGTCGAGCATCAGATTAAAGCCTGAGTTTAAAGCTCTTTTGACTCATTTCCACCAGTGGTTAAGTAGATTTTAGCAAAAACATGGTCAAAGGACCACAAATGTCGAGGCTGCACCAGAGATGGCTGGAAGTGCTGGAGAATTCTAGATTTGTCAGGGAACAAGCATACAGTTTTGGGGGGAGGGCTGTTAAGAATCATGGAACGTTACAGCATATGGTGATATAATTTGCTTCTCAACTGCAAAGAAAATAAAAGGGTTGAGGCAGAGGCATGGTGCATTTATCCTTTAAATTAAATAAGTGAAATGATAATCCAGCTAAAGTTGAACTGGTTTTATTATTTAAGGATGCTAAGGGGAAAAAATGAATGTACAAGTTTAAGTGAATATCTAATAATTAATTTGAAAGTGTGTAAACAGCTATAATTATCTAATTTTGATAAAGATATAATCAACACTGGAGCAATATTGTACAAAGTCTCCAAGTGTGCTCTTCTCCAAATAAACACTCTTTTTTTTTTTGAGACAGAGTCTCGCTTTGTTGCCTGGGCTAGAATGAGTGCTGTGGCATCAGCCTAGCTCACAGCAACCTCAAACTCCTGGGCTTAAGCAATTCTTCTGCCTCAGCCTCCCGAGTAGCTGGGACTACAGGTGTGCGCCACCATGCCCGGCTAATTTTTTTTTTCTATATATATTTTAGTTGGCCAGATAATTTCTTTCTATTTTTAGTAGAGACAGGGGTCTCGCTCTTGCTCAGGCTGGTCTTGAACTCCTGACCTCAAGCGATGCACCCGCCTCGGCCTCCCAGAGTGCTAGGATTACAGGCGTGAGCCACGTGCCCAGCCTCCAAATAAACACTCTTAAGATTGAGACCACTTTGCCTATATGTCTAGTATTGAAGGTAATTGTTTCAAAATGGTCATCTGTTAATCTTCCATAGGAACTGTTTTTTTCTTATGGACATTTTATAGTTATGTTGGTATTATTAAATTTATATTTCTATTAAAAATTTAGCTTTACATTTAGCTGGGCAACACAAATAATTAACTCAGTTCCTTTACCATCTAAATTGCCTAAATCCACTTGTAAAACATCAGATCTTCCCCAAATGTTTCACACATTATTCCTTAAGTACTATTTTCCATCAGTGCATTCCTTTCCGTAGTGTGCAAAGATCTTCAAGATATGTAGAGCACTTTTTTAAAATGTCAGGTTTTTCTCTCTTTTCCAATATAGCTTTTCCAGTCTTCCACCTCCACAGGGAGTGTCAGCCACAGCAAAGGTGTAACCCGGGCCTGCACTCCTCCCAGTCAGCACATTCCTGGACTGCTTCTCTTCAAGTGCAGTAAGTATAGGCTCAAAACTACTCAAATTCACATTAATATTATCCCGACGAAAACACTGGCAAAACAAATCTCCTGGTCTCCTTTCCAAATGTTATGTATCTCAAGTAAAATATAAACTTTTTCATCTAACAATATACCTAAAAGCCTTTGTTAAAGTGTGACAAGTTTTATTTAAAAAGTAATTGTCATCATCACACATATATAATGCATCCTAAAGCAGTCTCAGGGATCTTCCACATCACATTTGGGGTAGCACTTAACACTATTCTACCCAAACAGCCCCGCTATATGAAACTAGATTGTAATTCATGCACTATTGTACAGTGGGATTTTTGCTAATAAGGTACAGCATGAGGCAGAATAGAAAAATGAGAATTAAAATGCACAACTAATATTCATCTACAGGAGTAATATTTCCCAGGTGTGAACTAATTACTATGCTTGGAAAATGCTAGCATCCTCATAAATATTTTGCTTCTATAAGGGTACAAAACCTGAATTTTGCAAACTTTGAAAAGGCACATTTTTGTGGCACTCCCTAAGGATTTCCCTGAGAGCATAAGCAATGTTATTAACATAATGAACCATTTTGCCCTCCAGAAGAGCCTTCATCAAGGAGATACCTCAGAGGTAAAGATTTCCTGAGGACTGTAAGAAAAATCTGTGGCTTCCTAAGTGGAGAAAAAGAAAACTATGAAAAGCAAGACCAGCTGAGAACTTGCCCTGTGGAACAGATGAGATATGACAGGGTTGCCCCTGTCCCGAAGGATATTTCTATCTTTCTATAAATTGCTGAAAATTTTTTTGCATTTTACTTGGAAACACTGCCATTTTCTGTGAATGAGAATCAGTAGGTTATGTGGCATTTTCTTAAAAAATGCAGTCAGTGGTAATTGCACAATGCAGGTGTTGAAAAGAGTTTTAGATGTGGGGAAGATAATCACAAGTCATTCATTCTTTCCATGAAGAAATCTGATCAGTTTGCTTTCTTCTCAGCACCACGTGATTTTGGCTATACTTAGAAAACTGATTGATGGGAGTAGAAAGGTGGGTGATTTGGATATAAAGAACCTGGGCAGGGAGGGGGGGGCAGTGGCTAGGTGGAAGCCACTACTTAGAAGAGAAGGTGAGCAAAACTCACAGGTGTATACCTGGAGCACAAGGACATTTGGAGGTGGAAGAGGATATAAAAATTGAAGAGAGAAATCTTGTTCTTTGGGAAAGAGGTGGGAAGTTGCACTGTCCTTCCCCCAAACTGTTCACATTACCCTGTTTCCAAGACCCAAAACTCAGGCAGGTACCTTCAGTAATGTAAGTCAGCCATGTTAGGGTTTGCCCTGCCTTGGGAGGCTTGGCCTGGGAACTCAATCACCAATTCGTAATATCATTTCTGTAGAAAAAGTGTTTCAAAGTCTGCCTGTAAGCCAGTTGTCTGGAACATGCTAAAGAATCCCTTCAGAACAAATTATTGATACACACTACTTGGATGGATCTCAAGGGCATTATGCTGAGTGAAAAAGGGCAATCTAAAAAATCTCATGTGCTGTATTATTCCATTTATATAACATTTTTGAAATGACAAAATAATAAGAGATTAGCATTGACCAGGGGTTAGGGCTGGTGGTGGACAGGGAGATGTGTGTGTGAGTATAAATCAGTAGCACAAGGGACATCTTTGTGGTGATACAATAGTCTGTATCGGTGGTGGCTACATTACTCTACCCTTGTCATAAAATCATATAGAAATATACATATATATTTCCTAATGTTAATTTCCTAGTTTTGATATTGCACATTATGTAAGAGGTAATCACTGGAGGAAGCTGGATAAAGAGTATATGGTGCCTCTCTGCACTGTCTTAGCATCTTCCTGGGAACCTGTTTGAGTTATTATTTCTTTCAATTAAATTACTTCTCTTGGGAAAAAAAAAAGAATCCCTTCATAAGATTACTTACTTGTGGGGAATATCTGAAGTGTATTCTCAGTTTTAAAATGTAATCAATATGCTTTGAATCTCCAAATATATTTTACAATATATAGGAAAAAAATGAATTTTTTATAAGGAAAAAAATGCCCACCAGCATTTGTGTCACCAAGAAGAAATTTCTGTATTCTACATTCATAATGAGCAATATTTCCTACTGACATTTATTATTTAAATGATACTTAGGGACTGCAGAATAAATGTCTCTCTTTTCAGACACATAGCAAATCCAACAATCTATCATTTCAAATGCTCTTTATGCAAATACCTATTATCATTCTGGAAACACAATCAAGAGGTAATGCTTTAAGGCTACATATTAAGGCTATCTTGGTTATTTAAAATGTGTATAAGCAACACTTTCGCAAAATGTAGTATAAATTAATCACAATTGCCATCTTACAGAGAAAAGCTATTACAAGCCAACTAGACATTCAAAATGGTATCTTAAAACTTATTGCTATTATTCTATTGCAGGACAGATTATTGCTCAAAAGTGCCCATTTAAAAACATCAAGAAATTCTCATTCTTTCGTTATCTTTTGAGCAAGGTGACATCACAATAAAAACTTTTAAAATTAAACTTTTCTTCTGTGTTAAAAGTGAAATTTATTACAATACAGTAAGTGCAAGTGTCATTAAAAATGCTGGTTAAAATTATAAAGTATCTAAATAATTTTTCTAGTATTTAATATAAATATTGGAAATAACAACTTTGATAATTTGATATGTACACAGAACATTGGAAACAGAAAATCATGTACAAGGCCAAAAATAATGCATATTAACCCTTTAGGTATCACTTTTATCTTCTGGTCCCAGCATCATACTAGCATACACAGGGTATGCAATTACTCAGGTCATCAGATCACAAACATCAAAGTTTAAGGGTTACGAATGTATTTCAGTCATCACACTTTAACAATGTTTAAAAACCACTGGTTGTATTAAGATCAAGTGATTCTATTTCCCCTATTTCCCTTTGTCAATGGGTCTTGGACAAAAAGATGAACTAGAAAAACTGTGATTACAGGATCCAACATGACATGCAGTGCCAATGATTCACTTAAAAGGTGGCATAAAGTTATATACGAAAGTCTCACGGGACATGAAAGACAATAAATGTATCAACATGTAAATAAAACTAAGCAGTTCACCTTCTGCTTGCTTCCTCGGCTCTTACGTCTCTTTAGGGAGAAGCCAGAGCAAATCAGAACTGTTGAGGGCAGCACAGGGAAGACGCTAGGGAGAAATGCCAGATTATAAAGGGACATTCAAAAGTATTAACTGTCTCTCCTTCCCCACTCCTGCCGAAGCAGGAACTGGTTCCAGCCCCGTCTCCCTCCCGACATCCAGTGCAGCTCTTCCCGCAGCATTGCGGAAACACCCACTGCCTTTCAGACCATACCCAAGGGGACACCAATTCCCTACTGAGGACACTTTGGGTTGGGGTGGGGGGAATGTGGCATGCTTTGTTTTGGTTTTTTAACTTATTTTTATTATATATTGACAAATTATAGTTGTATATATTTATAAAGTACAAAGTAGTGTTATGATTTTTTAATACAATGTGAAATGATTAAGCTAATTATTAATAACAGAAACATCACCTCAAATATTTAACATTTTTTATGATGAGAACATTGGAAATTTACTCTCTTAGCAGTATGAAAAATGTACAGTACTCAATTATTACCTATATTCAGCATGCTGTGCGATTGATCTTAAAAAAAAAAGATTTATTCCTCCTATCTAACTGAGGCTTGGCATCCTTGGACTATCATCTCCCCATTCTGAGAAGAGTTTTTATAAATTTGAGGAACAGACCCTATATTACAGGTTTGAACACTTCACAACACCAAAGAGTCTGAACCCATCCTCAACATGAGGGCAGGTGAGACATTTTTTACAAATGAGCAGGTAACACCCAGAGAGGTTAAGTGGTTCAGCCAGGAGGCAGACAAGGAAGCTAGGTGTAACATTTCTTCCTTTATGACAACTCTTCTCAAACTTTAATGTGCGTACGATTTGCTTGGATCTCATCAAAATGCACTGGAGTGGGGGCAAGGCGGGGTTTCTGATTCTGCATTTCTCATAAGCTCCCAGGAAATGTCAATGCTTTTGGTCTGTGGGCCACACTTGGAGAAGCCAGGGTCTACAACACAAAGAGGGAGCCACCTCTGCCTTTCTGGGCCATAAGAGACCTGCTTCAGGGCTACCTGCCTCCCACAGCACATCCCCAGGCAAAAGGTTTAGACCCACTGCATATGTGAGCAGCTGTCTATAAGACACTGCTAACATATTTTCTGAGAGCACCATGATTATATGAACAGCAAACAAGTAACATAATCTAAACTTGAGAGGTCTATTTGCTGAGAAAAAAACTAATCTTTTACTCAAGAAGTATTCCTTAAAGTGAACATGATATAAAGGTATAAAAAACCCAGCATATTAAATTTCATAGTAAAATGCCACATGTGCACACATATACCTAGAATATAAATGCTAAGAAATTCAATGCATTCTGTCATAATAAAGTGCTACCACCGGTCCCAGCTAAAATCATCTTCTCTTCCAAATACAAGGAAAAAACCTTGAATTGTAAGGAAAATGACTGCATTGCCTGCCAGCACAAGGCCACAGGCTCCCCATTTGATCTGAAACACAAGAAAAGAAGGATTAAATCCTTACTTCCTTCATACTGTACTCTTTGCAAAACTGTTATTTTCTGCATTAGAAACATCCAGTGAAATATTACACAAAGCTGCTAAAAGGCTTAATAATGTAACAGGCAGAAACAGTAAACTGTTCAGTAATTAGACTAATTACTTCTGCAATGCTTGTTAATTAAGTCTGGTATCATCTTTAACATTTTCCCTATTAGTCATATTTCTCTACTGGTTTTTAATTGACGATGATTGCCTTAAGTAAAATACAAGTAGTAAGATTATAAAAAGCCCAATTACAATATTGGGTACTGAAAGTTCTGCACATATTGACTTCTTTCATAGAAAATAGGAACTGGAGAGTTATGGATTCATTTGTTTCTTCTCTAGGCAAGAAAAGACTTTAAATAATAATCTGCACACAAATGAAAGTAGCTTTCCAGCTTGGCAGATAGATGGTTTTACAGAGGCACAGTTGGGGGTGAGAGTACCCTCTAGTGGGCACTTTTTGTTTTAATTTAACCAACAGAAATATGAATGAAAATTTCTTCACAAAATGATAGCAGTATCAAAAGGGGAAAATATAAGTATTTACAGCAGCACTTAAGAAATGCTAGTCTAAGGCACAAGAAGAATAAAGTCATGACAATTTTGCATTCAAAAACCTTCAATGCTTCCTTATTAGATAAAGTTCCAACTGGCATGCTGTTCAGACCCTTACTAATCAGGCTTCATGTTTACCCATGAAGTATTCCTTAAAGCGAACATGATATAAAGGTAGGGAAAAAAAGCCAGCATATTATATTTCATAGTAAAATGCCACATGTGCATACATGTACCTAGATTATGAATTCTAAGAAATTCAATCCATTCTGTCAGAATAAAGTGCTACCACCAGTTCCAGCTAAAATCATCTTCTCTTCCAAATACAAGGAAAAAACCTTGAATTATAAGGAAATACAATAGTTATATATACAACCTTTCTAGCCTTAATCTCAACTACTTTCTTTTTGCTCCATCACACTGGACTGTCCTTTATTCTACATAGTGCATTTTCACACTTGGGTGTCATTCCATATAATAGCCTTTCCTACGTTAATCCAACTACTTATCCTTGGAGGCCTGTATCAAGTGCCAGTCGGAATTTCTCTCTTCTTGGTGATGGCATTCTGATCATGATTCAATTACCAAACATAGTACACTTATAGTAAACTTACCCATCAATCTAGTTTCTGTATTCTTTAGGAGCAGAGACAGTATCTAGCTCTTATTTGTGATGTTTTACAAATAGCAGATGGTCCAAAGATACTTACTGAATGAATAAACAAGACTTGTGCATATCTGATATTCAATGCCCCAAATAAGAGTTTCATAAAATTAAAATAGAATGTAGTTGGAGGGATTAAAAACCAATAGTAGGAATGACAGCAAACATCAAAGAACTGAATAAATTACAACCACAATGTGTTTTAGAGACAAAAAGAAAATTTTTATATTAGATGCAAAGATGTCATCTTATTCATTGTATTTTTTAGTTGCTACATAGTTGTCCCTCAATATATAACTATTGAATTGAGAACTGAGTCAACGATCCCATTTGCAGGATAACATTTTGATATGATCTTCATTTTGTAACTAGAAAAGTATTGCTAGTATAGTCCCTGTGTAATGCCATAAGATTTAAGAGGCAGGGATTTACTTAAGAACAATTCCAGAGAACAGCTTAAAGTAGAAAAAGCAAGAAATGGTATGCTTGTAAGAGAAACAAAGAAAGCATTCTGAAAACATGATTGAGATACTGATAGTTGATCTAAAGTGGAGGAAGAGAGAAACGAAAACTACATCTAGCTTGGAGTATAAACTCTAAGCAATGAAAATGAAATTGAGGTCCCAGACACAGGCCTTTCAAGTAAACTCAGCAAAACAATAGAAAACAAAACTTACCACAGCCACACGAGCAAGAATAACAGGAAATCCAAAGGCAGAAACAACAATTCCAGTAGTGAAGAAATACGCCAGTTCCCGACAGGCACTACTGGCTGCATCAGAGTCATAAGTGACTCTTTTGGCAATGAAATGGGGAATGGGGGAGACGGCGTGGAAAATCAGGACGAACAAGGGCCAGTAAACGCTGTCAGTTGGACCCAGACAAGACCCAAAAAGAAAAGTTACATTTTAAACAGTTACATTTTAAATGAAAGACATACTATTGTTTCAAAATCACTGTTATATAAATGTCTAGGTCAAAAAATTAATCAATTGTGACTATTATAACATAAGATGATTTCTACCAGGAATAGATAAGTAGTGATAATTTAAAAATTATTAATTCTAGTTCATTAATATGTAGGTAGCTTATATTAACTATCCAATGTATAAGCTAGAAACTTCATTGTTTTCTGTATTACTTAACTGCAATTTCTTTGAAAGACAGAATTTTAACTTAGTCATCTCTGCTTTCCCTACAGAACACAGTACAGTGGTTTGCAACATGCTAATTCAATAAAGATCTTTTTAGTGCATGCATGCTTGATACCTTTCAGTGGCTTAGAATAAAACCCAAATTCCTTGCCCCAGCCTACAAAGCCTTATATGATCGGATATTGTCTACTTCTTCCACTCATTTTGTACCATCTTCCCTTCATTTGCTTAATCTGCAGCCACACCAGTCTTCTTTCTGTTCCTTGACCACTCAGAGCTCACAGCTGCTTTGGGGCCTTTGCACTAGCTGTGCCCTCTGCTTGGAAGGCTCTTCCCCTGATCTTCTCATTTGTTAGCTTCTTCATATCGTGTGATCTAAACTGACAGATTCCCTCCTAGAAGTGGCTTTCCCTAACCAACCACTCTAATGTACACCAGGTCACCCTTGAACCCTCTTTTAACTTTATGTACAATACTTATTCTCATCTCATACTTTCTTGCTATTGAGAACAGAGATCTGATTAGTCTTGGGCAATCACCTCTTATCTCCAGGGCCTCGAAGGAATGAGGTGCTACATTGATGCTTGTTGAATGAATGAAATAATAAGTGGATGTTAAGTATGGAAAACAAGAAAATAAGTATGCTCACTGGTAAAAACTTTAAATGCACTCTAATGTTTATTATAACAGATCATAATAATACTCTAATGCAAAAACAATACAAAACAAAACTGCTTTCTTTCCAAATTTCAATGATTTGCCTTTATAAAAAATTGCCATCTGGTTTCCAATGGTGTTTTCTCTATAAGTACTTCAAAAAGAATCTATCATTTTTTTTCCTCCATCAGTTACACATTTATTAGGCTTCATTTCTTAAGGAAAAAACATAGTATCTACTCATTTTTATGTACATCACAATAATTCATGTCACCCAATACTGTGATAACAGATCCACCCAGATAGCTGGCACCTACAAGCAGGACTTGGGGTAAAGCCAAACTAATGAAAGCTTTCCATTTCAGACACAGATCTAGTAGCCAAAAAGCAAGAAGGGAAAGTATCCTTCATCAAGAGGACTCAAGATGGAAACACTGAGTTTAAATTCCTAATCTTAAACTAGAGGGATTATAATATTAATATGTTTCAAGAATCACCAAACAATACTGTTGGAGGAGCCCTTAGAGAGTCTCTAGTTCAAAGCCCTTCTTTTACCAGGAGGAACGGAGATTCAGAGAAGGGAAGAGGCCTGGAATAGACCCGCTGTCACCTGACATGCTCATAGCCAAGAGTTCTTAATTCTTCCTGGAATACAGTGACAGTCTTCTGAAAAACAACCTAAGGGACTCCATGTTTCCATTCAGAGTAAGCAATTGAAATATTACTGAATATATACTATTCAATAAATATGTAGGCCAGGGGTTGGCAAACTTTTTCTGAAAAGGGCCAAAAAGTAAAGCCATAAAGTTTTTGTTTCAACTACTTAACTCTGCCTTTTTAGTGCAAAAGCAAAGATAATTCATAAACAAATTAGCATGGCTGTGTTCTAATAAAACTTTCATTACAAAAACAGGCAGCAGGCCATATGTGGCCTATGGGCCAGTTTGCTGACCTCTGATGTAGATGATAATCCTGGGTCACTATCATTAAGATATAAAATTAATTTCTTTGTGTTAGCAGTAATGAGTCATGTTCTTACCTTATAGAGACACAATGTATAACAGATTAAAACACCTGGATTTAGAGTTAGTTGCAGAATAATGGAAAAACCTTTGGTCAAGAGATTCAGAATACAATTTCCACTTCCATCTCTGCCACTTATTGCAGTGCAACCTGGGTAAGTCTATACCTACTCTGGGCTTTGGTTTCCCAGCTAGAAATGAGGATAATAGTAACTTACATCCCTAAGGCTAGAATAAAAGTAATAGCTGTGAAGGTTGTGAACAGATATAAGTTATTGCTTATGTATGAATTCCTGTCGTGTTTAAACAATGGCTGGGATAGTTGGCCAGGACTGGGATGGTAGAGGTGAACTCATCAATGTCATAACAACTTGTTCCAGGTGGTCTCAGTTAATCACATCATCTTCTATCCATTTGCTCAAGCCAATCACCTGGGAGACATCCAAGAACTCTCCCCGCTTGTTGTTGAACTCTGACATCAATTCGCAAAACCTGTTGGCTCTGCCTCCTGGATTGCTCTCCTTTTCTTTCCATTCCCAGTGCCACAGCCCTAAATTTTGCTTGATTTATGACTACAGTCCCTTACTATTCCTCCTGACTACAGTCTCAGAACTTCCCTATCTTGTCTCACATTTTGGCCAGAATGACTTTTTAACACAACCCTTTCCCCGCAAACTGTTCTTAAGCTATCTTCCCAGCTCCTGTTGCCTGAGTAGACAATCTAACCTCCTCTTCATGACATACAAAGCCCTAAGGGATGACTCTATGTTCTTGACCAGCCCTTCTTTTGCCACTCCCAACTACAGTTCATGCTCTACCATAATGGACCACGTGTGGTTTCCTGAAACGTCTATATGCTTTCATGTCTGTGGGCCTTAGCACATCCCTTTACTGCTGCCTAAAGCCCTCCTTCCTCAGAGGTCTGTATGGCCTGCTTCCTGATTTTCTTCCTGTTTCTGCTCACATGTCACCCCTCAGAGAGGCCTTCCCTTACCACCCTCTTCTCGGCCTCTGGGCCCTTTATCTATCTTTCATGACACTTCTACCTCTGACAGAATGTACACTGATGTTCTCTGTTTATTGTCTATCTCCCCCACTGAAATAACAGACTCTGAGAAAGTAGGATCTTTGTTTTCTTATTTCTTAATTTCCACTTCCCATACAGTGGCTGGCACAGGTAAGCACTCAACTGACAGGTGTCAAATGAAAAACTTGTTGAATGTTCCCTCTGCCTGGAATGCCCTCCCCTGACTCATAAGCCTAAGAAACTCTTATTTATCCACCAAGTCTTGGCTCAAATACAACCTCTGCAATGCAGCACTCCTGACTGTCCCGCTGAAACCCAGGTGCACGTCCTCTGCACTCCCAGGATGCCTGCAGGCAGCTCCACTGCGCAACTCCACTGCGCTGCGCTTACTGATTGGACTGTCTGCCTGTCTCTCACTCACAACCAGACCTGAAGCTCCTTGAGGACAGGACTGTGTCTCTTCATTCTCGTACCCCACGTGGTCCAGAGTGGGTGTTAAACAAATGCTTATTAAATGAATACATCAATTTTTAAAAGAGCTTTTCTCTGCACAAATATACCTGACCCATAAAGGGACTGTGTTCATAATCTGGGCTTTACTAATGCATTGGTTAGTGCTTGGTGCTACATGGACCAAACTCTTTAACACCCAAACTAATAGTGATAAAGAAACAAAAAGAGGAATAGTTCTTTCTGAAATGATGACTTACCCATAATCCTCCAAGGCACAGCCCAGCATAAGAAAAGTCAGCCCAATAGCCCCACTGAAGGATAATGCCACGAGAGCTGTGAAAGACAAAAACAAGAGTTAAAGGTCCCAGATCAGTGGTTGCCAGGGGCTGGAGGGTTCAGGGAAAATGGGGAATGACTAAAAATAGGTACAGAGTTTCTTATGGACATGATGAAATGTTCTGTAATTAGTAGTGATAGTTTCACAACCTTGTGAATATACTAAAAACCATAAAAGTTTACACTTTAAAAAGGTTAATTTAAAAAAAAAAGGTTAATTTTATGGTATATGAATTATATCTCAATAAAAAAGTTTTACTAAAAAAAGGCCCCAAATTTAAGCAAATGTAACAGTTTACTTACTTTATTAATGTTACATTTGACTAGCAAATGACTGCTGTTATGGACTACATATTTGTGTTCTCCTCACATTCAGATGTTGAATGCTACCTCCCCACCATGAGATGCTATTAGGAGGGGGGGGCTTTGGGGGGTAATTAGGTTTAGATGAGGTCTTGAAGGTGGACTCTCCACCATGGGATAGGTGTTCTCATAAGAAAAGAAATGGACTAGAACTCTCTCTGCTTTCCAACATGTGAGGACAAAAAGAGAAGATGGCCATCTGCAAACCAGGAAGCAGACACTCCACCAGACACCAGATCTGCCTGCACCTTGATCTTGGACTTCCTAGCCTCCAGAACCGTGAAAAATAAATGTTTCTTGTTTAAGCCACCCAATCTATGATGTATTTGTTATAGTCACCCAAACTGATTTAGACAACTACCTGTATCTACCACTTTAAAATCATAAGGTAGAGAAAGAGCTCAAGTAATTCCAGTACCTAACCCCTATCTAATACATGAATTCCCTCTGTATTTGTCACAAGAGACCAGCCAGCCAGTCCGCACAACTCCAGTGAAGGGAAGCTCACTTCCACCCGAGGCAGGTCATTTCATTCTGACAGTTTCTAAATGTTGAAAACCCTCCCTCTTTAACTTATATTCAGAACTTTCTCCCTGTAATATGTACCTTTGCCTCCCCAAGCCATAGTACTTCCAAGTATTTTAAGACTGCTTTCATGTCTTCATAGAATACAATTCCCTGCATCTGATGGACACTCCACTCTGAGAGGGTAGGAATGTATTTGCCCTTGTCAGGCTGCTAAGTGAGAGACAGAATATCGGGGTTGTTAAAAAATCTTCAGCTGCGTCACAAACATGGATCAAATCTTAATTCTGCCACCAACTGGTTGTGTTATTTTGGGTAGAATATGAACCTCTTTGAGCCTGAGTTCTCACCTGGCTCAGGCTCAAAGTTTATGGGCATTAAATAACCATGTAAAGTGCTTGGCAAAAAGAGGTGCTCAATAAATAAATGTGGACTGATGCTGGGATCTACTCATTTTAGTAATGTTCTCTGATAAAAGCATAAATCAAGAATGGACAAACACCACATGTACTCACTATTGGAACTAACTGATGAGCACACATGTGCAGAGAGGGAAGGAAACCTCAATGGAAATTGATTGGTGGGAGGGCCAAAAACCTACCTAACAGGTACTATGAACACTATTTGGGTGAGATGCACACCTTTAGCCAAAACTCAAACATTACAAAAATGATCCACGTAATCTAAAACATTTGTACCCTCTTAATATTCTGAAATTTAAAAAAAACAGTATAAATCAAAAGCATAGGACACTATATTATCCAAATTTTCTTCTGAAAATATCTCTGAAAAAATACTCACAATCATTGATTAAACTAATGAACTTCTTTTATTGTTTCCTTTTACTTTGAGAGGAAATATAGGGAAACTGTTTTATAGGAAGATGTTAAGGAGCTTTTAAAAAACATCTGGGGGGAGGGGGTGGAAAGGATGGGTATATTCACACCTAATGGGTGCAGTGTGTACCGTCTGGGGGATGGACATGCTTGTAGCTCTCACTCAGGCAGGACAAAGGCAATACATGTAACCTAAACATTTGTACCCCCGTAATATGCTGAAATAAAAAACCTAAATAAATAAATAACCATCTGGGGCTGGGCATGGTGGCTCACGTCTATAATCCTAGCACTCGAGGAGGCTGTGGCAGGAGGATGGCTTGAAGCCAGGAATTCCAGACCAGTCTGAGCAAGAGAAAAATTAGCCAGGCATGGTGCCGTGTGCCTGTAGTCCCAGCTACTCTGGAGGCTGAGGCAGGAGGATCACTTAAGCCCAGGAGTTCAAGGCTGCAGTGAGCTATGACAAAGCCACTGCACTCCACTCCAGCCCCGGCAACAGAGCGAGACCCTGTCTGAAATTAAAATAAATAAATAAATAAGTAAATAAATCTGGAAGCATACAGATGTTAGGGAACAGGGAAGAATTTTCAATTTTAACTTTTTATATCTTTTTCCATTTACTATATGCCACTTTTTAATAGAAAAATGCTCACATGTGGAGGGAAAGTAACTTTTCGTGTGCTTTTTCATTACAGATGACCTTTTCCCAGCTAGCTTTGCTCCTCTCCTCTGTTCCTGACCATCTGCAGTACTCTCTCCTCCATGAGACCTGTCAAAGCTAAGAATCACCGACCTCTTTCTTCTGTGCTGATACCAATCTCTCACGGTTCACAACTGTATTTCTGTTTGATTCTTTTTGACCCTTTTTTCCCTCTTTTCTCAGAAATCACATCCTCTGCATCTCTTAAAGCTGTAGTTGACCAGGAATCTGACCCCATCTCTCTTTTCACTCCACACACTCTTGCTGAGAAACTGCATTTGACCCAAAGCTCCCAGTACCACAAGGGGCAGGCCACAACTAAGGATCCAGCCCAGTGTAGGTCCCAAGAACTAGACCTGCACCTCCACCTCCAATCTGGACTTCTCTGCCTGGACAGCCGGCAATGACCTCAAATTCAACATGTGTAAAACTGAACCACCATCCCCACCCTCTCCTCTTAAACACACACTTCATCTTCCATTTCAACATCCTATCTTAGAGGATTGCACTATACCTTCCAGCAAATCAGCAAGTCCAGGGGATGCCATCTCCCAGACCTCACTCAAAGCCACCCTCTTCTTCAGAATTCTCTGCTACTGCCCTAGTGCAAAGGCCTTATCATCTTGTGCCTGCCTCCAACTGTGACTTCCAAGCCATCCTCCCTCCACACAGCAGGCAGTGATCTTTCAAATATACATGGCCACTGTCACCCCTCTGCAGTTGCTTTCACAGCCTACAAGTTGTTCTGGCCCTGAGGCTCACCATGGTCTGCCTCCTAAACTGCTTTTCCAGTTTCAACCCTCACCACTAAGTTCCAGTCTTACTTAGGGAGCTTAAATTTCTGAAGAGAACAAGGCATGTTCTTTCATGCTCCCTGCCTGACGTCATGTGTTATTCTCTCCACATGGAATATACTCCACCTTCACACCATGCCTTGCCAGGTGAAGCCTTATTGGTCCCTTTAGATTCAGTTCAAGCTTTGTCTCTTCTATGAAAACAGTCCTCTTTCTCCATGGAGCAGGGTTAAGCAATCCCATCTGTACTAGTTCCCCAGGGCTGTGGTTATAAAGTACCACACACTGGGCAGCTCAGAACAACAGAAATTTATTCTCTCACAGTTCTGGAGGCCAAACTTCTGAAATGAAGGTGTCAGCAGGGCCATACTGCCTCTGAAGGCTGTAGGGAACAATCCTTCTTTGCCTCTTCCTAACTAACACCTGGTGACTGCCAGCAATCTTTGATGCTCCTTGGCTTGTGCCTGCATCACTCCAATTTCTGCCTCTGTCTTCACGTGGTGTCCGCCCTGTATGTTTCCATGTCCAAATTTCCCTCTTCTTATAAGGACACCAGTCATCAGATTAGGGCCCACCTTAAGCCAGTATCATTTTAACTTGATTATTAATACATCTGCAAAGAACCTATTTCCAAATAAGGTCACATTCACAGGTTCTAGTGAATTAGAACTTGAACATACCTTTTTGGGAGACAAAATTCCAACCCACCATCTCTGTGCTCTGACTGCATCTAAGCACCTAGACACTTACACATTAATACAACTATTTCCAGCTCTGTCACCCAACAATAACTTAATTTTCTTTTTATCCCAAGTCTCTAACATGCAATAGTTCCTCAAGAAAATTTGAATTATTTGCAAAATGCTCCCTTTCCTTAGTCCTTTTCCATTTCATACTATCTTCCTTTTTACTACATAACAATTTCTAACACATAAACATTATTAGTTGGCAGTTTCTGGTCCTGTAGTACTGAGATACTACCTTTCATCTGTTTTCTGCATTGGCTTCAAATGGATATATTACACAGGTGGATACTGTCCAAGTAAACCATATTTATTAAACTGATATTGACTATCAAAGTCAGAAATAATGATACAATGTATCTGCTAACAGCTCACACACTCAGATAAATTCATAATAAACACACATGCATACACATGCATATATTCTGTATTCATGTTTATAGCAGATGTTGATTAACTGGAAGGATTTTTGGGTACAAATTTCAAGATTAGAAACTCCAACGTAAAAACAAGTTATGCTGCTATTTGAAAGATAAGAAATGGAATGGTTTCCTACAAAAATAACAGGAAACCTTCCAACAACCTCTTCCCTTCCTCATCCCTCTGAAGACATAAAGGAAGGGGTGTTCCTTGTACCCTTTTATCAACTGCCCCATACAAAAACACACAATGCACAAACACTACTTTCTTGTCTGTCCACAGATGAACAGAGAAAACACTGAAGAAAGTAGTGTTAAAACTGCACCTAATCTAGTCTTCATGATTACGAGAAATACAGCATTTCTGGGCGCTTTCTATTGACAACCACCCGCAGTCAACTCTGCCCAGCTGGAAAAATCACTAGGAACAAAAGGATTGAGTTTTCCAATGCTGAGAACACTGGAGACAAAGGCTCCTTTGTAAGAAATGGGAAACTGTGGATGGGCAGGAAACGGGAGGTAAGGCGTTAGGGTGGACACGTTAAGAAGTGGAAACCTAGTTTAAAAACTCGGGGTGGAGGGCGCTCCGAGAACAGCGGAGGAGCCTGGGAGGTGATGCTCCCGGAGCCGGCCCGGGTCTCCCAGGAAGGCACTGCTCCCGGGCAACGGTTCCGCCTGGAGGGGCCGGGGGCCCCACTCGAGAGCGTGAGGCCCGTGGCCTTGCAAAAAAGGGCTGAGGTTTCCCCCGAAACACCCCTCCACCCGCACCCCAAGGGACGAAGAAAGCGGGCGAGCGCCTCCCACCCGGAGGGCGGGAGGGGTGGCGGAGTGCGGGAGGCCGTTCCTCGCCGGCGCGCTGAAGGTGCAGCTCCAGGTGTAACCCGGGGCGGAGGTGGCCACCGCAGTGCTCAACAAGGGGGCCGGGGGCCTCGGATGTACCTTTAACGCCCGCCATGTCTCTCGAGCTGAGGCCGCGGCTGCTTCCGGCTTCCTGCCACAGCCCGGGTCCCCGCCCAAGCCAGGCCCGGGGCCGCCCCCGGGATCCCGAGCCCGCCTCCGTCGCTCCGGAGCCCACCCTGATCACGCAGAGCCCCGCCCTGCCGGTCCGGAACTCCGCCTCCAGCCCGCAGAGCCCCGCCTCTGCCAGTCCCGACTCCACCCCTGACACGCAAAGTCCCGCCCCTGCCGGGCAATAACTCCGCCCCCAGCCCACAGAGCTCCGCCCTGCCGGTATTGAGCCTGCCCATTCTCGTCCTAATCCCGCCCCCGCCACGCAGAGCCCACCCCCTTCCATCCATAACTCCGCCCCCAGAACGCAGAGCCCCGCCTCTGCAGGTCCCTACTCCACCCCTGCCACGCAGAGCCCCGCCCCTACCACGCCTCCTCCCCACCACTCAAAGCCCCACCCATGCTGGTCCCGATCCCGCCGCCGCCACGCAGAGCCCCGCCCACGGCACATAAAGCCCGCCCCTGCCGGTCTAGAACTCCGCCCCCAGTGTGCAGAACTCCGTCCTATTGGTCCTGATCCCCGGCACTCGAACCCCGTCCCCATGCTGGTCCGGATCAGGACCCAACCACTTAGAGCCCTGCTCCCGCCGGTTGAGAACTACTCTCCCCGCTCATAGGGTCCAGTCCTCAGCTCTGAGGTCCAGCCCTGCACACCCAAGTTCGCCCAGGGTAACCCCGACCCTGCGCCCCCGGGCTCTCCTCCTGTGTCCTGAGCCCTCCGGGTAATCCCCAACCCTCCCCACGCTCCGCCCTTCCATCTGTGTCCTGGGCCCTGCTGCTCGCCCAGGCCACTTGGGACGAGGTCCGCACAGCCCTGGAGTCTGCCAGGAAACCTGCCCGAGAGTGGGGATGGAGAAAGTGGGCAAAGGGAGGAGAGAGTCGGCGGGGGGAGGTTACAGTCCGTGGCAGGGACACCCACTCACTAACGAGCATTACATTCTCTGAGCTCCTGTGAGCGTGTGTGTGCCTGTCGGCGTTTACATGGCTGTGGCAAAAGTAGTGGGTAGGGGGCACCAAAGAAAAGCCCCCGTAAGAGGCATCCGTACTTAAGAACTTGACGTTTGCATGGGCTTGCCTGCTTAATAGCAACATTAGCACTTAAACTAGCGGTTTTTTTCCTTTATTCCTTGGTTTATTTGTAGAGACAAAGACCATATAAGCTTTTTTGTGTCCGAGGCTTTCACGAACTTTTAAATAGTTATTACTTTCGTACCTTAGGGCCTCAAAGTCTGCAGCTAACCAAAGTCAATGTTTAGCTCTCCAAGAGCCATTTTGTACTTACCTTCCTCACAGTAATGGATAGTTTTGCCCTGAGAACAATCTGGAAGACACTCTGGAAACCAACTGGCCCAAGTGCTCATCTTACCTTTAAGGATAAGGTGCAGAAAGGGTAGGCACGAAAGCTCCGGGGAAGCCACCTCCCCTCATTATAGCTGAGAACTGCTCCACGGAATGGTGTGGTCCCTTTACTCCTACTTTTTCTCAGTTTTCAACAGGACTGAAAGAGAAAGGGGTCTGTGGGAACCAGGTTCCCCTGGCTATCTGAGAAGTGCAAATTCTCACCACCACCACCTTTCAGCCTCCTAACTCAGTTTTCTTTTTCAAAATTGCACACTGAGCACTTTAACATGTTATTATCTCAACAAATGTCTAATTATCTGTAAGTTATTTTCCTTAGCTCCTCTCATTTCTCCTCATAGATGGATGGCACACTCACTAAAAACACTGTGTTGTTAATACCTGACTCACTACAGATGTTTAGAGATCCAGTACTACACTGCACTCTACTTTGTAGCCATCAATCTATTCAAGATCATTGAGAGTGTATGCTACTTTGGCTTAAGGATTATTTTGAGTGGAAGGCAATCGAGAAGCAGATACATACAAGAAAAGCTCTCTGTTCTCCTCCTATTTACCAAAAAGCAGGGCATAAATTTACAAAGGTACCTCCTGCCTGCCCTTATCAGCCTGGAGACAGGACCAGAGGAATCTGCATAACAAATTCTAATATTTAGCCTTTATCTTTAGTTTCCCATATATTTATCTTCCTACAACTTCCTGCCCCTAGAGACTCAAGGTCCTTTGTCTTGTTATTTCTTTAAAAATGTACTGTTCCTTTGCTAAGTTGCTATATAAGCCCAAGTTCTAACAAGTGTCTCTGGGTATTCAAATGTGTTGCATACACACACAATGCATGAGTTGATACATTTCTGTTTTTCTCTTGTTAATCTGTCTTTGTCCTGTCTAATTTACAGGGCCCTCAGTGGAGAACATAAAGGTAAAGGAAAAGATTTTTCCTCCTCTACAAGAGCTTATTTCCCTGTTTTGAATATCATATTCCTTCTAATACCTGTTACAGCACTCAGGAGAAACTGCACATGAGCTGAACCCTGGACGCCTGTGGTTTTTGGCTCCCTCAATGGAGTGCTAAGCCATCTCATGAGGAAGTAAGACTTTTTTTTCACCTTAATTGATGAGGCTATTCTATAAAGTTAAATTTCCTCCATTTTCCCTCCCATTCCCAACCACCCAGTGTGTCTCCAGATTGTCTAAATAGGGTTTGCTGGAACCTTCCATGTCAGCCTGACACCAGTCCCACAGAAGAGAAATGATTTTGGAAAAAACTGACAAGACTTCAGAGGCAGAGCTTCATCGGAGTGCCCTAGGCTTAGCAGTAAGATACTGGAAGATGGTGGGAAGCAAAAATTGAAGTGTTTGCCCCAGGGTAATATCTAGAATCTGAAAAATGCTTATCTCCAACAAGCTTTCTGCTCACACTAGCCATCCTTTCCAGGTTGCCAAACACTTTAAAGAGAAAGTTAGCCAACTTGCCCTAGGCCTTAACCCTCTGAGAAAATCTGCTTTTCTATTGCCAAATATTGCACTGAAAATATTTTTCTTCCACTTACTCAGTCCACATTTTCTCAAGAATAAAAGAGTCATCAGAAACAGAAAGTAAAATCCTAGAAACCTATCCCCTCTCCCCAACTTGCCATTAGTGTATTGCTTGGATATATAAGATCTGTGACCTCTGTCACGCTGCCTAGGACTAAATGGACTTCTTAGGATGAAATTTAATATTCTCCTTGCATTCAATAATCTCACACTTGGGTTAGGTTTTATTGTCTCTATTTTACAGATGGGAAATCTAGGTCTTAGTAACTAGTGAATGGGGAAGCTGAAATCAAGCCCCAAACTGTTCAACTCTAACGTTCTCAGATGGTCAACACTTGTGCCATTCTCCACAGTAGAACTTATGCACCGAGAAGGCAAGAATTCTCATAGGAATTAGAAGTAACAGTAACCCCTTCTGTTCAACAGGGCATCAAATCCACTTGTTGATATGATTCCCCCCTACATATCTATTAGTATCTCACATACGGTATACATAAAATATTGGCTGAATTAACAAATATTAGTTTACCGTAATAGTATCACATCTCCCTATCCTAAAGAAAAGATCTAGCCTCAAAGCATACCTCTGGGTAGACTTATCCATGCTTTAGTTTCCTGAGGTAGGATTTACAAAACCTGCCTCTCGGAATTATTTTTCTTATTAAATGAGAAAAAAAAAACTATATATATATATACATATATAATCTCTACACATAAAATAGCACCTAGGGCAGTACATACAAGGTAGATGCCAGAGTGTCACATCTACACTGGGGCAAGTTCTCCAGTCAGTGCATAAGTTAAATGCAAGTATGATGCAACACTAATTGAAATCAGTACATGTTGGTTTTTCCTTCCTAACTCTCAACCACCACTTGTCTTCATACAAGTGGTGTAAGAACCTACACTGCAAGTCTCTTTGCCATCTTATGCAGACCGATAGATCTCTGTCAGCCCAAGGAGTCAGGAGTAAGAGCCAAGGCACAAGTTATTTTAGATTGCCTTTTCCTACTTATGTTATCCACTCCCCACAACATGAGGTTTCAATGTAATTCCAGCCCCAATACTGACCTGCAGTGAAACACTTTGTCTTATTTACTATCCATAACAATATCAATAGTTACTATTTAGTGAGTACACACTTGGTAAGAGTTTATATTGACAGTCCCTAATCTCTCCATTGCAAGTTGTTAGAATTCTATTTTAGAGGTGATAAAATTAAGTTTACCAGGCATGGTGGTCAGGAAGCTGAGGTGGGGGGGACTGCTTGAGGCCAGGAGTTCGAGACCAGCCTGGGCAACATAGTGAGACCCTGTCTCAAAAGCAATAATAGATAAATAAAAATTTAAAAATTAGCTGGGTGTGGTGGTGCATGCCTGTAGTCCCAGCTACTCAGGAGGCTGAGGCAGGAGGATCACTTGAGCCTGGGAGTTTGAGGCTGCAGTGAGCTGCAGTGACCTATGATCATGCCACTGCACTCCAGCCTGGGAGACAAAGCAAAACCTCTTATCTTAAAAAAAAAAAAAGACTCAGAATTAAGAACCTTGTCCACTATAATAGTCTGTAAGTGAAAAAACCAGGATTCAAACCCACTCTTGGTCTCAAACCAACAGGTATCACTATGCCCTAACACCATGGTCTGTCTAGAATAATCAAAACCTGTTTACTTGACTTAAAATTCCCTGATAGGTATGTCCAGGGTGAAGTTGACCTGTTGCTGAGATAACTGTTTCCGTAAATTCAACTTTTTTCTTGTTTTATTTTTTGGATTTTTTGTTTGTTTGTTGTTTTTTTAGTGGAAGTGGTGCACCATTTCCTAAAAGTTCTACAATACCAGCTGGCATACAGACCAAGTTCCTATTCCCTTTCCCTACTCCAAAACTCCATTTAATATATTGTCTTTGGATAGAGGACATATCAGATATTAAACTGATAAGAAGCTACTGGAATTCAACTTTCATGTTCATTCCTTACACAATGTTTTCATTAGCAGCATTAGGGTACAAATTGAGCATTCTTCCAGATGTAGACAGTACGGTGATGGTTCAGGTGCTTTTGATTTACAGCATGCATTTGTTTCCAAGTGAGCATGCCGCTTCTGTCCTCAGAGAACTAAAATATCTGGGACTTTATTTCTATAATAAAGTCCCAATACCAGGATCAATCCCTTTGCTTCAACATACAAATTCACTTTTGAAAATCCATGAATATTCTAGCTAGGAGACTAGGATTTCTATACTGATTCTTTTTGAAACATAATATTCATGTAGCATAATCAAAAGTGCATGTGTGTGGGAATGTCTGTGTATGAGGGAGTGCGTGTTTAAGTATTAGGGTTAGGAGTGATTAAAGTATAAATCCAGAAATCCTGTCAGATTACATTTTGGTGCAAATATATTATATGCTTTTCATATTCTTCCCTCATAACTTTCCTTAAAAGTGAATCACATCAGAAGGTATAATTCAAGCTTGTCATCATATTCCTGCAAGTACAAAAATCACATAGGTTTCTACAAATATTTTTGAGCCTTTTAATATACATTACAAATATTTTAGACCAATCACATTTTGTTGTGTGTAACATATTTACAAAACAAAAAATATATTACAATAAATATGAATGAAACAGTGAATCTGATCAACAACAAGCTCTGTCACAACCAGATATTTAAAAGGAATGCAAAAACCTGTTGGTCTGCATATGTTAAGAGTTTTGAGATAAATATGGGTCCAGAATTATAATGTATCCGGCAAAGAGATGTGGGGAAATCCCCAAATTTAAGTTAAGATTCTTTCTCATTACTAATTACATAATGTTTAATGATGTTTTAAACTGTGAACATTGATGAATTATCCAAACATGATACAAAGCTAATGTAGTGCTATCATTTCAAAATGTACATGACACCCACAGAATATCCTTTTAATTATTATCATTATATACTGTAGTTCACACAATATCTACAAATGTGAATGAGAAAAAAAAAAACAGGTCACAGCAACATGTCTCACATTCCAATTTTAAATAAGACAAGCACATACTGGATCAAACATTATTTTATAATACGTTAATAAATAACACCTAGTTTGTTATGGTTACCTTGAACAGTTTATGACTGTATATTTAAAAAGAGAACGTTTTCTGCGAGTTTTACATTGCCAGTAAAATAAATAATGAAACTTTATAACAAAAAAAACAAAAGAGAGAGAGAGCAAGAGAGATCTATATGGAACCTAAAGTATTTTTGACATGCTGCTTTTCTGGTACAGTTTGCCACAAGAAAATTAAAACAGAAACAAAAAATGATTGTCTTTTAAAAACAACTTTTAAAAGCTTTTCACAATATTGAGCGTGAACCTTTTAAGATTAGCATGAAAATCTTTTTGCCCATCTGCTTTGCATTTATATATAATGCACATGGTGTATGTGTACACCAAAATCTACTAAAGTCACAGGATAGCAAACTGCTTACCCCTCAAAATGAGAACCAGCCAAAACACTGATCTGAAATCTAACCAGTCTGAGGTCTGGAAAGGTTTCATTCTTGCTTTGCTTTCACAAATGTCCCAGGGTGAATGTTGTTCCTGTGAATCCCCAACTATTTTTAAAACATAAAACCCCACTGTAATAATCCACAGAGTTTAGATTTACATGTGGGGAGGTGGGACTTGGTTCCTCAAAGCAAATACTGACAAGCCATCTGGCTGGATCTGAGGGTGAGCACAGCTCTCTCACTGCAACCGCGCCTTTCTCATGACTCGAATTCAGTGTTGTCATCTTCTATTCTCTTACCACAACCACTCACAAACTAGAGAACACGGAGTCCATACTAGCTACAGGTCCTGATAAGTTGTGAATGGACCCAACTGCTTTACACCTGTTGCCAGCTAAGAATGTTTTCTTGGCTAAACAAAAGGAAGAGCATTACGCCTTATGGCAAAATTAGAAGTTTCTTTCAAAAATCAGGTTTAGCATTGTTATGGTATTAAGATTTCTTCTTTAATCAACCACAGTTTTCTAAAGGGAAACGAAAATAGACCAACATCCTAACCAGAAATCAAGTTTTCTACATCTTCAGAGTCACTGTGTTCTTTAGCCAGCATTTTCACTAATTTTTAACTTATCTAGAAAGAGTTGGTGGTAATCACTGTACTATAGTATTAATATAATCACTTCCCACAATTCAAGTTCTTTTATATATGTTAGTTCTCTTGACCAAAAGATGTATACAGTATTATGCTAAAGGCCTTAGTAAATTTCCATTAACAAACAAACAAACTTGGTGGTTATGTTCCTGGAGTCTACATAAAGCCATTGCTCAAATCATATCTTTCCAAGAAAATCTAAAGACCATTATTTTAAACCATGATATAATCCTATTATCGTAACTTTTCCTCATTAATCCTGTTCTCAGACAATGAGATGGGTGATATGCCTTCATGGGTGGTGGCCACTATTTTCCATTTCCCCCAGGCAGAATGCTCAGTAGGTTCCCCAGGGAGCAGGATGGAATGTTGTAACTCTGCAAGGTCATCTGGCTAAAAGTTCCTCTCATGCTTTGGATCTTTTATGGCAGGGATTTCGAGAAACCAAACATTGACATTCCTTATCAATGAGAAATTAATTCACAAGAAATTTAACAGTTTAGTACTGGAAACATGTTACTGGAGTTTTTGGTTCATCTGCGAAAACCTCAGAATTGTGACACGCTAAGCATTAGCACAGGTCTGCATCAGAGATGGAAAAGCTCGTAAATTAATACAAGGGCTTCTGGCCTTGGTTTTCAAATTCAGACCAGGCATCATTTAGCTCCATGAAAATCATCTTTGCATATTGTTCATAGGGTTGCCCGGTAGCCTAGAGAAAAACAAAAACACACATCAGATACCACACACCAAAATTTTATTTATATTAAATTTATCACAGCTAATATGTGGGTTCCAAGTAATTGAAATGCTTTTCTATTTGGCCATTTCTCTTTTGACAGCCTAATCTATACGACCCTATGACCTCCCTAAAGTACCCTCGCCCTGGATATTCATATAGGCAGTGGCAATGAGCCAGTGAGTAGATATGGCAGAGCTTGGTGGGCAGCAAAAGGTGCATCTCCATTGTCCAGAAGTATCTACCAAATGACAGACGTTTGTGACAGACTATCTCCTTGACTATCTGTATTTCTAAACTCCCATTTTCCCATTTCTAAAAAAAGTTAAGTTCTTTGAGACCCATAACAGTTTGTGGATTTTTCTGGGCTCTTGTTTCTCTTTCTCTTTTGATTCATCAAAATTCAAGAACTAACATTGTTTCTCATTAATTCTTCTACTCAGACTAGTCACAAGAAAGTATGGAGGGATGAGATCAAATATATCATGTCCAAGCACGTGCTCCCAAGTGGCACTTCACTCACAGCTTCATGTCATATGATTGGGATAGTCTATATGAAAAGATGACTCACTTGAGTCTGAGATGTTTCTGTGTATTGAAACCATCCATATTAAAATAATGTAGAGCCACAAGGTATAAATAGTAATCAAAGTCTGATCTTTATTAAAGTATAGATATAGCCAGAAGTTAACCAGTCATTGTCCCCTAACTCCCTTGCTGCTGTAACTGGTCACTGCTTAATGGCACTATATACCCTGACAGGTGCAAGATTTGTGACTCCCCCCTCCCTAGGACTTCTACAGATAACATTGCTATTGTAAATCCCAAGACTCGTGATTCTATAGATAACATTGCTGTTGTAAATCATAAGACTGGTCTTTCAAGCGTTTTTCCGACTCTGCATTCCGGAGACCTACTGACGCCAGCCAGACCATGGATAGGCCTGGGCATGGATCCAATCATCCTGGAACCCCCTACCCAGGAAACCTCCCAATGAGGAAGATAATTTCTGCATCCCAACCCTATTGTCACAGAGTAGTCGCCCCTCCTCCCATGGATCTGAAAGGGTAAAATTGACAGTGGGGAATATGTAACAGAGGGAATGGCCTGGAAAAAAGGGCAAAAATGTTTTCTGTTTCTTTAAAACCTTTTCACCTTTCTCAAGAACTAAAACCTGTATCCCTGCCTAGGGCCAGTGGTAGGGAAGGGGAGGGGAGTGTCCTTTGTTCTTTGTGCTACAGGAAATGGCTCAGAGGAACCATCTGTCTGTCTGGATGAAGGCCCCAGCGTGGAGGTGGGTGGAGACCTCCAGATTGTCTTCACTGACCATAGGACAGATCAGAATATAGACTGAAGCTGAGAACCCACCCTTTAAAAGCTCTATATTTCTGCCCATGATGAGGAAAATTGGTACTATAAGACGGGAGTCTGCCACTTTCCTCATCTGCCGGCAAACCACTTGTCCTTGTTCTTCTGATGCAGCCTGGAGGACAAGGGCCAACCTTTCGGTAACACTGTGAGTTCATCCCCTGCCAATCAACAGACCCAATTCCCTAACCTTTTGCCCACCAAACTGTCTTTAAAAACCCTTTCTCCCAAATTCTCTGGGAGATGGATTTGAGAAATTCCTCCCATCTTCATGTTTGGCGCCTGCAATATTACACTCTTTCTCTGCTGTAATCCCTGCTGTCTCAGTGTATTGGCTTCCTCTTGGGCAGTGGGCAATGAACCTCATGGGGCTGTAACAGTATTATGATGATTTCAACTGAGCCATGAGTTAGGTGAAGTTTCTGCTCATGTGGAGCACTTACATGTATATCTACTTAAATGAAAGCATAAACTGGCATAACACATACAGTGATGAGTTTAGTTCCACTCTGAATATTTTATTGATTCTCACCAATTTTACCAACCACATTCTAAAGCTTTTTCACTACAATCCTAGTTATACATACTGTTGTATCTCCAAAAGAGAAAACATTTTCCTCAGTCTAGCTCTTAGCCTATCCTTAACTATTTCAAATCAGGACACAATTTACTTTCTGAGCCCTAAAAATTTGTCACTTGGTGAATCCTACACCTCTCTAAATAAAGCCCCTGTAATATGTAATTTAAATTCTCTTTGCCCACTTCATAAAGTATAACTATTTGTTTAAATATCTGATTTAAGCCCATGGACTTAATTTTATTAAGTAAATGGCTTAATCAACCAGCAAATTGAAAGTAAGATACATGCTCATGAAATAATGAAGCGAGGGCCAGACAAGTGATAGGTCAGGGCAGGTTATACTCACTTTATCTGGGTGCACCACCAGGACAGCCTTCCTGTACACCTTCTTCACCTGCTCTGGTGTCACCAGGTCTGCCATGCCAACTGGCTTCCACTTGGTCTCACCAGCCCACAGCACGGTGTGCATTGTGGAAAGAAGTGCTCTGATGTTTCTCTCTTTGCCTTCAATCCATTCCAGAATCTGTAAATGCAGCAGGGATTAAGAAATTCAAATGCTTTCTAGTCTAGAAGGTTTCCGCTAGGACTTTGGAAACCCTTCTTGCTCCAGCAACTATGACATACTTGGGGCACCCTGCATACCCCAAGCTGTTTCCTCTACCTGGAATGCTCTTCCACCTCTACCTCCTGCCTAGTCTTTCTGGTCAACTCTTCGCCATCCTTCAAAAGCCTGCTCAGGAATTTCACACTGTTAGCCTTTGAGAGTTTGAATTTCTTCCTCTCTGGCACCCTCAGAGTTAATTACTCACTCCTAGGGTATAAACTCCATGAGGGTACATACTGCATCTATGGTGTCCTCTGCACTAAATAAATATTCCTTTTAAAAAAGGCCAAACTCCTCTGGGCTGCTCTGCCTTATACATGTTCCTGTCATAACATGTGCCACACTTTATTGTAATTGGCTGTGTGTTTGTCTTTCCCTGCCATGAGGCAGAGTTGTTTAGGAAAGGTACTCTTCCTTATATATCCGCTGTATCTCGGAACCGAATAATATACCTGGTGCAGAATAGAGCTCAGAATAGAGCTTGTTAACTGAATTGATCCATTTAATCATTTATTCAGACTAGGAGCATTCATAGTTTGAATGGTCCTAGTTTGAATCAATGAGGTGATTAAGTTGAAGGGACCTTAGCACCTAACAGGAGTTTGGTATTTGTTGCTGGATGAATGGTTTAGCCATGGTTAATGATGGCTCCTCTCTCCCAAACAATTAAATACCCTCTACCAATTAATTACCCAAACATGGTTTAAAAGAAATAAGTAACTTTCTTTTATAGAAAACTTTCAGAGTTTATCTAATGAACAAAGGTTATCAAGATGGAGCATAAAGTTCTTGGAAGGAATATTGAGCCCCTGGGATGTTTTATGAAGTGAAAAACATGCAAATGAAAGACCTTACATTGTACTAAAAATGTATCAAAAAGAATCTATACATCTCAACAAATTCTTGAATCTGTCAGAAAATTATGGAAAAGAACAGTGATACATTTGTTCAAAATGTGTAAGACTGACTTGCTGTGCAAGTCCTGATTTTGCAGATACTGTAATGCAGAGGCAGAGTAGACCCTCCTCTTTCAGTTCATTATCGTGTCAGCATATGTAGTATTTCATCACGTAGGAATTCAACCTCTCCCTCAGTGAAGAGCATCGCAATTCTCTTCATCTATACACACTCTTCCAACCTCACAGCATTCATCAGCAAATCACCCTTCTGTCTCCAAGCTAGTCCATGTCCACCTGTCCATACAACCTCCTCATCTATGAAGTAATGTTTATTTCCTCATCTATGAAATGAGGGGGTTAGATTTGCTGATTTGAAAACTTAAATAAATGCAAAAACATACTTTTTTCCCCCAAATCAAATCTTTGCTAGGCTCCCAGAATCAAAGACAGATAATCTGGTTAAAAGTGGAGAGGCAACAGGGAAGCCAGTATCCACACTTCCCTCAGCCTTCCTCTCCTCCACCTTCCCAGGCCTCCAGGTCTAAGGTAATTCCTGGGGACATAAATATTTCTCTCTCTATCTGCAGAGAAAAGATCCTGGTGGCTTCAGTCAATCTGATCTGATGAAAAGCTCTCAAGGCAGCAAGAGAAAATTTCTGATGATTTATCTTTAGAATGTGAATGCCATCTGAATAACAAAACCACCTCTTAAAGAATGCCATGGCTCATGTGAACAGCAAACAAAGCAAATCTATGTTGCTATACCATGGAATAAAATTTATTTTATTAAATCTATAAAATAAAAATGTATAAATATTAAAAATAAATATTAAATCTAATAAAATGAAAATTTTTATTTTATTAAAGAAATTAAACAGCATGTGCAACTCTCTCCAAAGCTACTTTGCTATTAAAGGACAAGGCTGTATTCAAATCATAGCTGCAGAATCAACTGAAATATAGTGATTGCCAGAAAGCTAAGACAGTGCCTTCTATAAGTGCTATGGTCTGAATGGGTGTGTCCCCAGAGAATTCATATGTTGAAATTCTAACCCCCAAGGTGGTGGTATTAAGAGGCTAGGGCTTTTGGGTGGTGATTAGATCAGGGGGGGCAGAGCCCTTATAAATGGGATTAGTGTTCTTAGGAGAGAAGCCTGGGTAAGATCTCTCTCATCTTCTGCCACGGGAGGATACAGGGAAAAGACCACAGTCTATGTACAAGGAAGAGGGTCCTCACCAGACACTGAATCTGCTGACCCCTTGACCTTGGACTTCCCAGCCTCCAGAACTGTGAGAAATAAATTTCTCTTGTTCCTAAGCTACCCAATTTATGGTATTTTGATATAGCAGCCTGAATGGACTAAGGCAATAGGTTAGTCTCATGCTGATGGCTCCACACATATGACTTTGTCACAAGACCTTGTCATGTAGAATCATCACACTGAGTCAGGGGCTCACTCACCTTTAATTTCTCAGGGTCCATTTCCTTAGCCATTTCCTCCTTTCTCATCTCAGCTATTGTTCGAGGCCCCTTTTTGTCTTTGTGAGCATTGAAACCTTGACCCGAGAGTAGGTCTTCAAAGTCAGCTGCTTTCTGTTTCCCTTCTGCAATATAATTTTTGAAAATCATTATAATTTTTATTCTTAAACACAACATAGTATCGATATCCCACAGCACTTAGAGTCTTCTAGGTGTTTTTACATGCATTAAACCCCTTAACCTTCACACTTACCCTGTGAGTAGGGTAAGAGACTCTTGTCTCTTATATCCATTTTACAGATGAGGAAAACAAAGTCTGGAGAACTTAAGAACTCTGTCCAGAATCATATATTAAATATATGAACATGGCAAGGCTAGTACTGGAGGCTGAATCATTAACCTAAATCCAATTCCATTTCTACTGCACCTTCTTTTTAGATGAGGATACTTATGATCGCCCCCATCATAAATAATTAGTATCAATGATGGAACTAGAACCTGGGTTTTGGTACTTGAAATCTATGCATGCTACCACTTCCCTGCCCACACCAGGCGATAGTTTTAGCTAATCATAGTGTTCTTTGCCTCCAAGTCTGGCTGTAGCCTCACAGTCCTTGTCTGTCTGTTTGCCTCGAGCATGGTGGCCAAGAGAAATGACTCCGGATCCAGAATCCGCACATTTGAATTTCATCTCTGTAACTTATCAGCAACATGACCTTCGGCAAGTTACTTACCATCCCTATGCCTCAATTTCCTTGTTTGTAAAATGGGGATGGTATTAATAATATTACTTACCTCACAGGGTTGTGGAAAATAAATGAGTTAACATTTTAAGTGCTTAGAAGGGTGACTGGCTATCTCAATGTTTGTTAAATTAAAACAAAATAGAACCAAAACACAGTAGTCTATGCAGTCAATGCCAATCAACCAAAATCAGTTTCTAAGTTGAAATACATTTGCCATCTCTATGCTGCAAGACATTCTAGACACACACTCGCACATGCACACACTGAAATCTAAGTGCTCTGAGATTAGAGATTTTGTCTTTCTTGTTTGCTGCTGCATAGTGTTTTCTACACTGAAGATGCTCCATAAATATTTGCTGATTAATGTCACCCCATATCTCAAAATAAAAATGGAAAGGAATCACATGGCTCTATGGAATTATGCAGGGAATACCCCTGCTAGCCAAAGAACAGGCATGATGTTACATGTTCCTAACAATGGAATTCCTACATGTAGGTGTTGTGAGAAGGCATCAGAGTCATAGCCAGTAAAGTGTGGCAGTTAAGAACAGGGGTTCTGGAGCCAGATTGCCAGGGTCCAAATCCTGTCTCTGTTGCTTATAAGCCATATGAACTTAGGAAATTATCAATCTTATGTCCTAGATTCCCCATCTACAACGTGGGGTTGTTTTTTTATTATTATTATTATTTAGACAGAGTCTCCCTCTGTTGCCCAGGTAGAGTGCAGTGGCATCATCATAGCTCACTGCAACCTCAAACTCCTGGGCTCAAGTGATCCTCCTGCCTCAGCCTCCTGCCGAGTAACTGGGACTACAAGTGCATACCACAACACCTGGCTAATTTTTCTATTTTTAGTAGAGATGGGATCTCACTCTTGTTCAGGCTGGAATGGGGCTGGTTTTGAAGATTATATGAAATGATACAGGAGTCCCCCTCATCTACAGGGGATACATTCCAAGACCCTTAGTGGATGCCTGAAACCTTAGATAGTACTGGACCCTATATATACAGTACTATGGAATTTTTAAATCTTAGACAGATACTAAGTGACAAACAGGTAGACTGCAGATAAAACATAGATATCCTGGACAAAGGAATGATTTGCATCCCAGGCAGGGCAGAGTGGGATGGTGGGAAATTTCATCACGAGATTTTAGGCTGACCGTGGGTAACTGAATCTGCAGAAGATAAAACCATAGACAAGGGGGGGATGACTGTACATGAAAAATGCTAGGATAGCACCTGGCATATAGTAAGCACTCAATAAACGTTAACTACCATTACTAGGAAGAGTAGAATTGCCTTTTCCATGTTCCATGGGGAGAAAGGCCTGTTCCCTCATTGTGTATGATGAATTCATCAACTGAATTAAGGGTATGGATTAATCAAATGAAATGTGAAATGTACCAAAATAGGCTTTTAATAAACTCAAATCTAATCATCCTTGCTATGCAAAATACATTTTTGTTTATTCACTGTCAAGAATCTCATCCAGAATGTCCTCCAGCCTCAGGTGCCCCACTGGTGTCAGGAATCCACCAACCAGAGCATAAGGTAGACCAAACGTCCAAGACATATTTACTCTGCTAATTGGGATCCAAGGGCAAGTCTGAGCACAGTGCTTGAAAGGTCCCCAGTATTTCTCTTCCACCCCCTCTTCCAAAGGAATAACAACTTTAAATTCCTCCACCTCTCCGCTCACATCCATTCAAAATTCATGTAGTGCCCCCTCTATGCCAAGCACATGCTAGGTGCTAATAACATGGCAAATAAGACAGAGTCCCCCGTCTTCCATCCGGTTCCAGTCTGGAGAGAGACAGGCAAGCAAGCCAGCTGTCACAAAACAGTATAAATGTTAGGAGCATGGTAAATCCAGGATGCTCCAGGTATAGCACTGAGGGTAGAGGTCATGGTGTGTCTCTATAAGATTGCCTCAGAAACTACGGGAATTGTTTTCTGTCTTCTTCAGACACTCAAACCCAGACAGTGAGACAACACTGACGGGCCACACTATAGCTGGGTCCCATTCCACCATCCTTACCCAAATTAGCTGATCCTTTCCCACGTTCGTTCTGGCCCCCAGGCATGGCGGAGAAGCTCACGTTGTAGTTGGGTCGGTTCTGGGGAGATGAGTGGGGCATGCTGGGCTGAGGCTTAGGCTGTGGCTGCTGCCAGCTGTAGCCACCTCCCTGTTGCCACCCTCCACCCATAGGCTGGGGAGATGCTTTCTGTGGCGAGCTCAGAGGCGGAAATCCTCCACCCAATCCAGTTGGTGTGGTGGGTTTGCTGGCAAATGAAGAACTACCTACAGAAAAAAAAAGAGAAAGAAGGTAAGGCTATTTTGAGTAGCCTCTAACTCCTGTGTCTCAAGATATTGTTTGCAATGACTTTAGTGGAAAATTGCCTCTATTGATAGCATAATTAACCTTCCTAATAGGTAAAGAAATTGCAGGCATATGTATCATTTCCTTAATCCCCACAGTTACATTTGGGGTAAGTTTTAATAGCCTCATTTTTTCTTCAAATAAACAAACTGCAAGTCGGAGTAGTTAAGTGATTTTCTTAAAGGCATGTGGCAAGTGGCACCTGGAACTCGAATCTAGATCCTACCAAGCAGATTCTATTTCCTCACGAGAACAAAAACTGCTAAATGATAAGAATGGGGAATAAAACAAAGTAAGTTCACTCATTCAGGTGCCACTTAAACTTCAGTTAACAGTATTAATCATTGTTTGTTACAAGTACAAACATGGTTAGTGACCAAGAGTAAACAAAGATGTTTTGAAATTTCACAAGTAGGTTTCAATTTCATACCACTTCCATTTTATTGCAGGAGAACAAAAACAGCCAACATTCTGACAGCTTTGGACAGGACAAAGGATCTCATTCAAGCTTTAAAAAATGCTACTTTATAACAGGAATTTAAGTAGAATCCTGATTCCATAATCTCCAAACTTTTAAGCACTCAATGCATACATGCTAAACTAGTTCCGAAATATGAACACCAGCTGTGGCTTATGTTTAAAGAGGCAAAATGAGAAACCAAAATATGGTGATCTCCAAGGACCCTTTCATGCAATGAGCCCAAAGTAATGGTGTTAATAACATAACTGACATTTATATAGCTCTTTAGAGTTTACAAAATGTGTTTATATATGTTACTGCCTTTGATCTACACAACACCCTTAAGAGGTAATCACTTTAAAGATGAGAAAATCAAGGCTCAGAGAGGTTTACTGATATGCTCATGATTACACAGCAGCTAGTTAACAGATCTGGGATTTTACCATAACCATCCTACCTCCAAATATCATGTTCATTTGCTGCACTCATAATCCCCAATTCCTCCCCAAATCTCTGAGCCTTTCACTACAACTCATCCCTTACTGTGTCTTCTTTCTACAGATATTTCCCTGCTATTCTGATCCTGGGACTCCTCTTTCCTTCCACACTTGAAATGTTCTATCACAGCCACAGGACGTGGAGTCAATCTGAGTTTGAGTCTCAGCCCTATCACTTATTCATCATTCATTCTTGCATGCATGCATTCATTCATACATTCAGTCACCAGTATTTGCTGAGCACCTACGATGGGCATGGGGAATACAGATGAAAAAAGATACAGAAAATCTTTGCTCTTCCAAAGCTGGGTGAAAACTTTACTTCTTTGACCTTCAATTTCCTCATCTGTGAAATCAAAACTATGTCTATATCACAAGTATACTGCAAAGACACAGCAACTATATGAAAGTGCTTCTCAAACACTGAATTATCAAAATAAGGGGCATTATATATTAAAAAATATTGTAAGCTCATATGCCAAGCTCACACCTGATACATTATAAGGGCTCAATAAACACTCAGTAATAGGAAAAGGGAATGGCAGGGCCTGTTCTTGAGCTTGGCATTGCCCTCATCATTCTGTAATTTGTACCACAAAGCCTTTCTATGTGTCCCTGGGCCTTCCTGCCAATAGCACATCAATGTACACCTAAGGCTGGGTATTCATTCTATGCTGGGGTTTCATTTTATACTTAAGGATGCTCACTTTCTTCTAAATATATATGTTTATTATTTTAGAATTTGGTAAATATAAAAAAGCCTAAGGAACTAAAAAAAACTTAAAAAATAAAAACCTTCCATATTGCTGCCACACTGTCATCCATTCATTCATTTATGAAACACTGTTGAGCATGCTCTACGCACCAGGCTGCAGGTACAGTGGTGGAAAGGCAGACGCTGATCCTGTTCTCATGGGACTCGTTGACATTGCAGGACTTTCTGATGTCTACACGTCCAGAATATTTTCTACCCATGATCAGCAATTCTAATTGTTAATGCTATTGAAGCAGAGAACTGACAGAAATACAAAGCAGTAGCTAAACCCAGAGGCCACTGCTATCCTCATTAAAAGCTGAAGCAGTGGTTCTCGACCTTGACTGCACATGAGAATTACCTGGAGAGCTTTTTTTTAATGCCTCATCTGTCTTGCTCCTACAGTAGAGGATATTTTAGATTTGATTAGTGTTTCTCTCTCCCACTATATTGTCAGTTCCAAGGAGCAGGAATGCTATCTGCCTTGAATTTTTTTATTATATCCTGAATGCCTACCATGTAGCAAATACTCAAGAATACCTACTTAAATGAAGGAGTTAATGCTAAAGGGTAGAAAACCATGGCCTGGATGAACTGAATGACACCCCGCCCCACTCTTAGCTTCACCAGCCTCTAAATCTGTTTCTGCTCCAGAGTTTCTAAGCCCTCCCCCAGTACGTCTGTGAGAAATTAAAATTCTCCTCTCCCTCAATTTCCCTTTTAATCCATTAACAATTTCTACTGATTTCCTCTATTAAATATCAGGTGGCTTTTCTGCCATTACTGAGTTCAGACATCACCTTACCTTGTCCGGCAGCAATCTACAGTCAGCTCTTCCCATGCCCACTCTTGCCCTCATTCTTACTGGCTCTCTGAGATGCATCCAGAGTCATCTCATCTTCCTAAACTGCAAAACTAGCTGCTTCCTCAATGTGCATTCAGGTTAAAGTCCAAACAAATTATGAAATCATTCATAAGTCGGCTTCACCTGTCCAATCCTGTCTCTCACTACTCCCTCCTGTCACATCCCCAGCTCACCCTGGTCTCGCTCGTGGGGCTTTTAAACATGCCCTTCCCTCTGCCTGGTCCTCTTCCCTGACACATGGTCTTAACCATCTCACAGGTCTGCCAGCCCTTCTGGATCCCCCAGACTTTGGCTTAGGTGATCTCAGAACACCTGTGACCTTCCTCAGTCCTCTAGCCCCTTTCAGATGATCATGCAGTTGCTATATAACAGAGGGGGTCCTCTGGGAGCTCTTAAAATGCCCTACACCCAAGCCACATCTAGATCAATTATATCAGAATATCTCTGGCAGGAACCAAGGCATTGGTGTGTGTATCAGAATCGTGTAATGTGAAAATACCTTAAGGAGAAGTACACTGTCTTTATCTTTTCTGAACTGTAGCTGTATAATTTGGAAGTTTAATTTTTACTCTCAGAGCACTTACCTGGGATTCAAAAATTCTGGCTGGTAGCTCTCATTTATCTATCTGTTCACTGTGTAGCTCTAGAAAAGTCACTTAATTTTTGTATTAATATGTTATGTGACTTAAAAAATGGGGGAAATTTAGGAAACCAGTTTCCTCAGAAGAAAGTTGTAAGAACTACTGCCTTTCAGAAATGACAATAAATTCTTGAACTGCTCAAGTAGGTTTGTTGTTTGCAGTGATATGGGTGTAGCTATGCTGAAACTATTTTTATTGTCTGACTATAAATGTTGCAATCCATGGAAATGGAAGGTACACATACGGAATAGAAGAAGATATTGGATTGTAATTATATATACTTATAGTTACTCATCTTCTATCTGTCTCCTGAATGGTAGAGCAATGATACTCCAGTACCAATGAACATATTTAACACACAAATCTTGGTTTTTAAATGTCATTCCAACAAAAAGGAATGAGGGCTCCTTAGAGAATGTCTGCTTCTAAAACTGGTGCATAACAAGTTCAAGATAAGTCTGAAACATCTTGTGTCATAAAGGAAGAAAATTTTCAAAAAATGATGGAACAAGTAAAAGGACACAGAGCTTTCATAAACCAAATCAAGGACAATGAGAACTTCAAAGTAAATAATGACAGTAATGGATGATAACACATTGAACCAAAAAAGAATCCATTAGTCCCTTCTGATGAAAGAGAAAGATGATATAGACGATGATATAGTTTGGATGTTTGTCCCCTCCAAATCTCCTGTTGAAATTTGATCCCCGATGTTGGAGGTGAGGCCTTCTGGGAGGTGTTTGGGTCATGGGCACCAAGCTCGTCCCTCATGAATGTCTTGGTACCCTCCCTGCAGCAATGAACGAGTAATTGCTCTCCAGCTCATGGGAGAGCTAGTTGTGTAAAAGAGCCTGGCACCACCTCCTCTTCCTCTTGTTCCTTCTCTTGCCATGTGACATGCCTCCTCCTCCTCCACCTTCTGCCTAGATTGGAAGCTCTCTGAAACCCTCACCAGAAGCAGCTGCTGGCACCATGCTTGTACAGGCTGCAGAACCATGAGCCAAATAAACCTCTTTTCTTTATATTAATAGATTACCCAGCCTCAGGTATTCCTTTATACCAAAGCAAACAGGCTAACACAGATGATGATAATGATAGATAGACTAAAGATAGAAAGATAAGAAAGAAAGAGAAAAGAAAAAAAGAATGAAAAGAAAAGATGAGATTGTTCCTTACACTAAAATGCCAACTAATATATGTAGAAAGAAGGACAGAATTGGAAAATCACAGCCAGGCATGATGGCTCATGCCTATAATCCCAGCACTTTGGGAGGCTGAGGTGGAAGGATTGCAGGAGTTCCAGACCAGCCTGGGCAACATAGCAAAACCTTGTCTCTATAAATTTTTTTTTTTTAAAAAATTAGGCTGGCCATGGTAGCTCATGCCTATAATCCTAGCACTTTGGGAGACCAAGGCAGGAGGATTGCTTGAGCCCAGGAGTTTGAGGTTGCAGCAAGCTATGATGATGCCACTGCACTCTAGCCCAGGTGACAGAGTGAGACCCTATCTAAAAAAAAGAAAAAGAAAGGAAGAAAAGAAGGAAGGAAGGAAGGGAGGAAGGAAGGGAGGGAGGAAGGAGAGAAGGAAGGAAGGAAGAAAGACATAATTTTGTAAGCAGCATAGTGTTAGTAATACTTGCTTTGTGCAAGAATCATTAATGAATACTAAAACCATTAGGTAAAAGCCAGATAGAAAATAGAATATTCTCAAATAGGATTATCTCAAATAGGATAGTCTCAAAATATCTCCCCCAGATTACTTACTAATTACAAAAGGAAGAAACCTTTTCAGTAAAGAAAACTAACAGATACCACCTTAACCAAATGATTCAAGTTAACATCAAACTCAAATTGAGACTTTCTCAACTGGCCTGTACCTTTCAAATATCAATGTCATGAAAGACAAAGAAAAGACTGAAAAATGACTCCAAATTAAAGGAGTTTAAAAAGACATGACAACTAAATGCAACATATGATGCTAGATGTTTAGAAAGAGCTTCCTGCAATGGTCAGCTCTTCAGAGAGGACTTCCCAAACCGCCTGCTATCTACAATAGCACCCAGCCCATCCATCACTTGCCATCTCCTCTTTTTCCTTCCATTTTCCTTTTTCTTATTTTTTTTTCATAGCTCTTAGAGTGAGGGCTATACGTGTAAGCTCCAGAGCTAGACCTCTTGGTGTTTGAAACCTTGTGATTTGGGCATGTTACTTAACCTTTTTTTCTCCTGTTCCCTCAACTGCAAAATGAGGATTATAATATTGCCTACTTCAAAAGATTATGAGGGAGATTAAATGAAATGATATAAGTAAAACACTTAAAATAGTGCCTGGCACATTGTAAGGCCCCCAGTTAAAATTAACTGCTACTTTTATTATTTTTATTTGACATTGCATTATACATTTATTCATTTACTATTTGTTTCTCCTTTTAGAATGTAAGCTTTATTAAGGTAGGAGTTTTGTTTTGGTTTGCTTGTTTGGCTAGTTTTTATTAACACAGTACTTGCACATAGAAGGCACTTAGTAAGTATTTGTTGGATGAATAAACGCATTAAAAAAACAGAGAATGAGATTTTATTTAAGTAAAATTTCACGTGGTGTTATGTATTACTTTAAAATTTTAAACTTCCATTAAGATACAAAGAAGAGTGGGGAAGAAGATGATCATGTAAAAGAATTTTGAGAACTCTTAAAAAGGGGGGGGGGCGGAATCTAATGAGTACAGAATTCACAAGATTCTGACACTATTGCTGGCAAAAACAGCAGCCATGCTCACATTCCCTCCAGACAATCTGGCTATAAATGCCCTAGGAGGGCTTTCTGATAACACAGACTATCAACATGGCCAATGTAAACTTTTGTGTCAGGCTAACCCATCCTTATTCAACAGCTCTGTACTGCCATAGAGGAAGGAAAAAGGATTCAGAAAAGGATTCAGAACACAGCAGTCCAATGAGCTCCTTTTTAAAAAAAGGTTCCTTGGTGAAATAGGTTTGAGAAGCCTGGTTACTGTATCCCTGTTAGCAGTTATCAAAATCCACTGAACCCAGTGTTTCCCAAAGTTGCTTGCTCATGGAACACCTATCTTGTAACAACTATTAACATAGGATGAAAAACATTGTGGAATTACTATACAGAGAGTCTATTTGCTGTATAGAATTTTACAAATTGACCAGAAAGCACTATAGTTAATGGGAGAAAGGAAGATAACAGTGTGAGGATCTCACAGGTAACATCACAGTAGGCTTCTGCAAGGCTGGCATTATGTGATACAAATCTGTCTTACCAGCTTTGTCTCACACCATTTCCCCACACACTACCTTTGCTATAGCCGACTCTGTTGTCATGTGCTTCTGGAAGCTCTAATGTTATTCATGCCTAATCCAAAATTGGGCGTTGGAGAAATGAATTAATAGAGGTGATTTACAACCCAATATCTGATGCCTGTTTCTTTTTTTTGGTGTTGTTAAAGCCAATCTCATGTTTCAGAGGATAGAATACATGCTATTTTAGGTCCCAGGTCATAATACCAGTGTGGTATAACATCAAAGGTTTAGATTTGAGCCTTTGTAGCTATAAGTAAATGTTATTTATATTTAATCTGCTGAGTTTGTACCTAGCGTTCCAAGGTCGGCAAAAGGATCCAGAGTCTGGGGTTTGCTTTGATGGGTGGGAGTACCATGCGAGGATCCCGTTGGGCTGGTGGCAGCTGACTTGCTCCCCATTCCAAAGCCTCCTGAAAAGGAAATAAGGTCATTGAAAATGAGTTAGTTGTCTGAAGCTGAATTCTGAAATTTAGAATTCCAGAGCTGTTGTTCATTTGTCTCCAGGGCAAATTAGGACAGGGTTTGGAAATGTGTAAGAAGTTGCTAGGCCCTGTTTCTCTGACCTGGGTGAAAGGCGGCCTGGAGCAAGGACAGGACACAGAAAAGACAGATGCCTTTCCTGGCCACACGTGTGAACTATTATTTCCAGTGTTTACCTCTCATGTCCCCTTTCCTATGGGATTTGCCAATTCCTAACTGAGTAACTTTGGGAATCTTGTTTTATGTCTTTGAGCTTCAACATTTTATCATTGATTTAAAAAAAAAAGGAAACAATAAGAAACCAAAATCACAGGCAACAAAAGAAAAATAGACAGGACTACATCAAACTAAAAACTTGTTTGCAGCAAAGGTGACAATCAATACAATAAAAAGGCAGCAGAGTAAAAAGACCACTATCTCTCACCATATATAAAAATCAACTCAAAATGGATTAAAGACCTAAATTTAAAACCCAAAACTAAGAAATTCCTAGAAGAAAACATAGAGGAAAAGCCCTATGATATTGGTCTGGGCAACATTTTTGGATATGACCTCAAAAGTACAGGTAACAAAAACAAAAATTGACAAAGGGGATTATATCAAACCAAAAAACTTCTGCACAGCAAAAGAACAATCAACAGAGTGAAGAGATAAGTTACAGAATAAGAGAAAATATTTTCAAACTATACATCTGATAAGCCGTCAATATTCAAAATATATAAGGAATTCAAACAACTTAATAGCAAAAAAAAAAAAAAAAACTCGATTAAAAATAGGCAAAAGACCTAAATAGACATTCCTCAAAAAAAGATATATTAATGGCCAACAGATATATGAAAAAATGCTAACATCACTAATCACCCACCAGGGAAATGCAAATCAAAACCACAATGCCATGTCACCTCACTCCTGTTAGAAAAACATTACCAAAAAGACAAAAGACAGTAAGCGTTGGTGAGCATGTGGAGAAAAGGGAACCGTTAACACACTGTTGGGGGAATGTAAACTGGTACAGCCTTTATGGAAAACAGTATAGAGTTTCCTTAAAATATTAAGAGTAGAGCTACCATATGATCCAACAATTCCACTAGTGTGTGTGTGTGTGTGTGTGTGTGTGTGTGTGTCTCCAAAGGAAAGGCAATCAGTGTGTTGAGCAGATATCTGCACTCCCATGTTTACTGCAGCACTGATCACAATAGCCAAGATATAAAATCAACTTACATGCCCATCGGTAGATGAGTGGATAAAGAAAATGTGGCATATATACACAATGGAATACTATTCAGCCATGAAAAGAAGGAATTCCTGTCATCTGCAACATGATGGATGAACCTGGGGGACACTGCGTTAAGTGAAATATGCCAGGCACAGGAAGACGAACCCCTCACGATCTCACTCAAACGTGGGAGCTAGAAAAGCTGATCTTACAGAAGTGGAGAGTAGATGGTGGTTGTCAGGGGCTGGGGGCTGGGGGATGAGGAGATGTTGGTTAAAGGATATAATTACAGCTAGATGGGAGGAAGACGTTCAAGAGATCCATTGTACAGCATGATAACTACAGCTAATGATGACATGCCGCATTCTTGAAAAATGCTAAGAGAGTGGATGTTCACTGCTTTCCCCACAAAAATGATAACTATGTGAGGTAATGCATTTATTATAATCAGCTAGATTTAACCATTCCACAATGTATGCATACAAATATATACGAAACGTATATATACGAAATGTATATATACACAAAACACATATATACACAAAACATCATGTTGTACATGATAAATACCTACAATTTTATCTGTCAATTGAAAAAAAAATTTTAATCCAATATAGAAGGAATCCCTGTGATGTGCTACAACATGGATGAAGCTTGAGGACGTGCTAACTGAAACAAGCCAGTCACTAAAAGACAAACACTGCATGATTCTTCTCACGGGAGGTATTGAAAGTAGTCAAACTGGAAGAAACAGAAAGTAGAATGGTGGTTTCCAGGGCTGGGGGAGGCAGGAGTGGCAGCTATGGTTTGGTAGGTGTCGAGCTGCAGGTATGTGGGGTGGTCAGTGGGAAGGAAGGGGTCGCTCTGAGGATCTGCTGCACGACAAAGTGCATGCAGTTGACAATGTTGTATTGCATGTACATTTGGAAATTATTGGGAGGGTGAATTTTATGTTATGCGGTAGGGGTAGGGGTGCTACAATTTTAAAAAAAAGGAAACAGTAACTGCTTCGGAAAGTAGCTGTTACAAGCACATTGTGTGTATTTGTGTGTGCATGTGCTTA
>CM052444.1:63018878-63078496 GCA_028533085.1 Varecia variegata
ATAAGTAGCACTATCATGTCATCAAGTGCATTGGGAAAAGCCCCTCCAGAATATGAGTGAGTCTTTAGGAAAAATCAACACAAATGACATGCAGGTATTCACTTTATCTTGAGTAAAGGTTATGCTTTGGCAGTTGGTTAAGCGTGTACAAAAACTAACCCGCTGGCCTTTACCTGGTTTAGCATGCCAGTCCCAACTGCCCGAAACATCTGGCTGAATGTTCACAGCAGGTGTACTAGAAGCTACAAGTGGGGAGAAGAAAAAGAATGAGAACAAGACAGCTCAAATCCTACTTTTCTGAGTTCACACAGGATAATGCCACCCCTTCCATGAAGCCTGCATAGCCTCCCAGGATGAAAGGAACTCATTCCTCTGAGTTCTAGCCACACTCCCGCAACACTTGTTATTTTCTGCTTTCACCTATGGTTGCTGACATGGGGCTTGGTAGAAACCATAGATTATTGGCCTCTGCTCCTTCTTTAGCTCACCTTGGCTCTACCTCCATATCCACACACTTTGAATTATAACTGAGCATGTGTCTGTCTCCCTTAAATCGTGAGTCCCTTGAAGGCAAGAACTATCTTATGCATGTGTCTCACCCCTGTTCTTAGCACAGAGTCAGAGGGCACTAAGAAAAGAGGAAAAAACTTGAGCTCAATTCACCTTAGCTAAGCATTAACAAGCGTATTAGAGACATGACCCACTTAGAACTGAAATTTTGTTTTTTCCTCTGCTGTGACATGAATTGAGAATGATGAGTCATTCAGAAACTGTATTGGGCACTGACTATATACCACCCGCTATGCTAGTGCTAGGGATGTATCTACTGTTAATCAAAATAAACTCACTGCACCTTCAAAAAAGATCACTTTGACCCCTCTCAAACTTCCAAACATAATTTTAAAGATATGTTCAGTTACAGAGAATCAGGTGTACTAGGGGAGTATGTAAGTTTGGTAGGAAGTTTTTTCTATATCTATAAAATCTACGTAAGAAACGGGATGCCATAAGAAAGAATTTCGTTCTAAGGCACCTCTAAGTTTTGCCCATAAAAATTAGTGAGTGAAATACAAATACTAACCTGACATTGCAAGTGGGATTTAAAACACACACATCCACACACCCCCCACCAGAACAATGAAGGCACCAGGATTAGCATTCCAAGCCTTTTATTTACCTGTTTTATTTACTTAGTACCAACCAAGACATTTGTACCTTCCCATCATTAAGTTTAAAAGAACATGCCATTATCAACAATAATAATTTTTTCCTTTCTAATCTTCCTTTCTCTTTTTCCCTAGTAACCCATGAAAACTGAGGTAGACATTAGGCAGTTTTGCCAACATTTACTGTCTGATTTCATTTAAACCCTGATCTCATTCTCACATCCAACCAACAAGGATGTAGAACAAGGTATTATAACTTCAACCTTATTACTAATCAAACCCTTCTAAGGTTGCAGCCAATAATGTTCAACAGCCTTCAACATCAAGAATGAGCTATAATCTTCTGGCTCAAAGCCATTTATCCTTCACTGAAAACCTCTAGTTTTAATCAATGTTACTTAAGAGATACACTTTTGTACTTACAAATGGATGTGATTATTATTCGTTCTATACAACCTAAGTCTCTGACATACAAATGTAATTTGGGCTACATATGTAATTTAAAATTCATTAGTAGTCACATTTTAAAAAGTAAAAACATGCTAGTGAAATTAATTTTAACAATATATTTTATTTAACCCAATATATTTAAAATATTATTTTAACAAGTGACCAATATTAAGAATATTAATGAGATATCTTACATTTTTTTTGTATTAAGTTTTGAAATCTGCTATGTATTCCGTATTCGGAGTGCACCTCAAATCAGACTAGCCACATTTCAAGTGCTCAACAGCCACTTGTGACTAGTAGCTACTGTATCCTAAACTTCGTGTTCTTGGGAATATTAATTTTTTTCAGCATATTATGGGGGTATAAAAGTTTAGGCTACGTATATTGCCCTTGCCCCCCTGCCCCGAGTCAGAGCTTCAAGCGTGTGCATCCCCCAGATGGGGAATACTAATTTTGTGGAATACGAATATATTTTATTAATTTAAGAGCTATATTTTCCACATTTCACAGATTTTCCCAACAAGGATGCATCTTTCATTTAAAAATGGAAGTGTTTTTTTCTTTCTTATTGATACATAAAATAATGATACATCCCAAAACCAATGGTGATTTATGATTCTGTTCATACAGCTCTATCACAAAAAAGAATTCCACAGTCAAACAAACAAACAAATAAATACATAAAACAAAGTTAAGCAGGCTTCTTTTTTGTAACACACTCCAAAGCTTTTACTATCTTCATGTGAATTATGAATTTCCAAAAAAGAAATGTACGATGTAGCCTTTTCCAAAAAAAAAAAAAAGCACCCACAGGATGCTCTTCTATCTGAGCACCTACTGACACTTTGTGGAAAACTATGTTTTACTGACCACGATATCAAATACTTCCTTACCGTGCACTGTGGGTGAAGGACTTCTTGTAGGCTGAAGAAAGGGGTCACTGGAAGCACTGGCTGTGTTCAGAAAAGAACCCAGCAGATCTTGGCCTGATGGTTTAGAAGGTCCTCCAAATGGGTCAAAGGTGGCACCTAGAAAACAACGGGAAAAATGTATTTATTTGTCCTATGAGTTCATTCATTCACTGAACATTAAAGAATTGTCACTATTGCTTGGCCCTAGGCCAAATTCTTGAAAAATCAGGATGATACATGCCTCCTGGGCTGCTCCACAGGCCTATCCTAGCCTCAAAACTTTGTGCAGGGCTAATAATGGACCCAAAGGATTTCTGACCACACATGAATAATCCCATCTTTGTGGACAAGGGAGTAGTTTGGATTTACCTGCCGGATGAACCACAGTCAATACCACTGCCGCTACACAAAACTATTGATAATCTGCTGCCCAGCAGATGTTAGGAGATCATTATGCCAGTGAAGTCATAGCTGAAAACTTATTAAACCACATACTGAGGAGATTAAGATTTTTTTCAATAAGTTTACACAGATGGTTGAGTGTTGGTCCTGGGATTCAAATCCAGGCCTTTAACTCTGGACTTGGTATTCTTTAGACTTCCTCTTGGGGGGCAGAATACTTGCATTCTACACCAGGGTCTGCCACTAATCCTCTGGGTTATTCTCGGACAGGTCAATCAATATATCTAGGCCTCAGCTTCACTGCCTGAACCCTGAGGCACAGAATTAACTGTTAGGTCTAAGGCTCCTGCTAGCTGTGGCACTGGAATACAACTACCTGCACGGGACTGTGATGAATGAAACTGACAGTCATGCAAGGTGCATAGTCCTAAAACGTGGCCATCAAGTACTACGCTGTCTTGGATCTTGAAGATTTTTTTTTCTGACAGAGCTTTTTGTCACTTTGGTGAGCTGGATGGAAAGCAGAGAAGTGTAGAGAAAATAGCCTTGGCATAGGAGTCAGGGCACGGAGTTCACATCCTGGCTTCACCAATAACTAATGGGGGAGCTTGAGCCTCAACACCTGTACTCTGGCTCTGAACCCCACTGGCATAAAGGATGCCTCCAGCTGAGCCACCATAAATCAAGACCAGACCAGAGCCTTCTGAGAAGTGAAGGGTTAGCTTGGAGGAAAAAGTTCCTACACGACACTATAGGCCTGAAGAGTTGAGACATTTCTTTTTACCCTTCCTAATGTGATGTCATCTTGGTTAATGACAGTAGGCCGGGGGAAGCTGTTTTGAGTTGGTTCTTTAGAAGCTGCAATGGATCTCTGCTTACCCAGCTACACTGTCTTGCTTGCAAATGTGAAAACAACTTGGATGGCCCATTGTAGAAAGGGTTGAGTCTGCAGCAACGAGCAGAGTGAAACTAACTGAGCCCCAGGGGGTTCCAGCACCTTGTCTGGTACCAATTGCTCTGTTTCCGTCAGCTGTGCTGATGGCATGAGTCACTTAAATATATTTTGAAATAACCAAACACTTCTCTGCATAGCCAAAGTGTATTCAGAAAACTACAATTCCAGGAAGCCATTACAGGAAAACTAAGGGAAAGCTCTGGAGTCAAATGGCCTAATTTTGGACTCTGGCCCCACCAATTACTAGCCGTAGACACTTATGCTACTAATTTAACTCTAAGCCCCCATTTCCTCAAATATAAACAATTATACAATGGGGACAAGACTCGTACTTATTGACTGGGTTTTTTTTTTAAATTAAATCATGTTTAGTGTTAAATTCCATGTCTGACAAATAGTAAGTGTCCCATAATTATCAGATGCTATTATTAATAAGAATTCACTGATCTATATGTCCAAGCAGAAGTAAAGCAGCTCAGGGATTGAAGTCCTGAAAAGAAGGAAATAAAAAATAAGAGTGTGAAGCTCAAATATCCAGTCTTACACTACCTTACTGTCCTACCAAAATAGACAATATTTCTATTTTCTCTTGTGATCTCTATTTAAATGAAGACATAGACCTCTAAGGGACTTTCAGGGAAACCAGAAAACTCTAGCTTATTAGGAAAATTCAATTCTACCTGCTTAGCCCAAAGGTTAAAATTCAAAACTGAGAGGTACAGTGCAACATGGAAAGAATTACCTTCTGCCACTCTGAGGGTTGGAGACGCAGAGGCGGAGGGGGCAGAACGGCGCGGGGTTGACTGGGTGGACGCAGGTCCACTAGCATGAAACACGTCTTCGACCCCTGCCTGTCCAGCCGGGGCAGGACCAGCCGCACCTCCACCCCCAAACAGGTCGCTCAGTAGTTCAGAATTGGTGGGAGGAGCCGCCGGTGGAGAGAAGTTCTTACTCACTGCAGACCCTTCTAGGCCCAGCAGGTCGACGTCCTCAGGGGGTGGAGGGGCGGCTGGCTCCTGCTGCTTTTTGCTGGGCTTCTTGGCCCCACGAGGCTTGTCACCATTGGTATTGCCATGCGGACTGGAGAGGGTCAGAAGTTCATCATCCGATTGCTCACTTTCCTGATTCACCAGGGCAGCGTGGTCCTCCTCGCAGAATGACTTCTCCGATTTCTGGTCTAAGGAAAGCCAATATGCCCATAAATGCTTAGTTACTGATCACAGCATTGTTGGGTTTTGTTATAGGTATATAATTCCAGAAAGAGAGAGTAGGATCTAGCCCTGAGCAAACAGTGCTTTCAGGCCCTTACCAATGGACAAAGTGACGTACTTCACTTTATATTCAATTACCATTGGTTGAGCATCTGAGACACAGTATAGTACAGTGGTAAAGGCCAGAAACTCTGGAGCCAGACAGCCTGGGATTGAATTCCAGCTCCACTGGCTCTGTGACACTGGGCAAGTTACTTTACTTCTCTGTGCCTTGGTTTCCTCATCAGCAAAATGGGGTAATAAATAATACCTAACTCACAGGCTACTGAGAATTACATAAGATGATATTATAAAGTGCTCAGATCAATAGTAAGTAGCATGTACATGTTGACTTTTCTTACGTATTTTTCAGGCACTATGCTAGGTTTTAGAAAAAGAGCACTATCTACTAGTCCCTTGCTGATACTTCTCGCTGTCCTTTACTTCTCCATGTGTCCTGCAGCCAAAAGAAAAGCCTTTCTCCCACTGTCTGGAGCAGAAATGACCACACACCTAGTAGATGGAGAGAATGACTCTGCTTCAGATGGTCCTTACACCAGCCTGCAAGGAGACACTTTCAGCATAAATTGGGCAGCAAGAAAGAGGCCTCTTATGGGGAAAGAGTGACTTTCCAGGCCCTCCTTGCGGCAGATCTTCCCATGCAAACTTGTTATTGAACGTCAGACAGACCCACACTCCAAAGCAAGTACAGACCCACATCCTTTACTCTCAATTCTGAAATGCAAAAAGCTACAAAAGGGAAAGGCCTTCCTAAGTTCGGCATAAACTTAGTTGGCAGAAAACTGACCAGAACAGATACGAAGATACTTATAGTCTTCGTTTATCTCACTCAGGGTTATTTTTTATATGTTACACTGCAGAAATATTAATATATTTGATTATAGGTTGTTGTCTGAGGTAACACTGAGGATATTAAGCAATATAGGGTTTGTATATCATATCACCTTTCTAAAACTCAAAAATTCTGCATTCCTAAACATATGTGGCTCTGAGAGATTCAGATAAGAGATTGTGCATCTATGCTAAAATCTATTTCAGGCCAGGTTTTGTGGCTCACACCTGTGGCTCACATGTCAGCACTTTGGGAGTCTGAGGCGGGAAAATTGCTTAAGGCCAAGTGGTCAAGACCAACCTGGGCAACATGAGGAGACCCTGTCTCTACAAAAAAAAAAAAAAATTAGCCGGACATGGTGGTGTGTGCCTGTAGTCCTAGCTACTCAGGAGGCTGAGGCAGGAGGATCGCTTGAGCCCAGGAGTTCAAGGCTACAGTGAGCTATGCTCATGCCTCTGCACTCCAGCCTGGGCAACAGAGAAAGACTCTGTATCAAAACAAAAAAAAACTATTATGGAGCCTATAGGAATCACTTCTAAATTTTTTATTAAAATGGCAATGGAGAAGTAAGAGTGAAGTTTTATTAAAAGCCTTTACTATGAGGAAGATAAGAGGTAAGAAAAACCATGAGGGAGCTGAAAACTCTACCTGTTGTCTACATATCACTGGGTTTTTCAAGTTTCAGAAGTTGCTAGACTCATTTCTCGAAAGAAAATTATGAAAGTAAGCCTTTCAATTCAAAGAAATTTTATGAATAATTTTTTCACCAGACACTGAAAACTTCTGTAGGCAACAGGAATACTGTCTCATGTTCACACATCAGAGGAAGGCCAATCAGGAGAATTTCAAACAGACCATCAACAAAGCCAGTTTTCCACCTCTTTCACTCAGAAAGTTCCAACTACTCGATTCTACACTGAACCTTGCAGTCTAAAGCAGACAACTCTAAAGCAAACTCTAAAGCAAAGATGGCCACTGGGTACTGATTAGGATGTCAATGCCAGTCTATTGACAGTAGCAGCTGGAAGTGTTATATTGAGAAGAATTCTGAAAATATCTCTAGGTTTGAGAGAAAAAAGTACAGTGATCAAGCCCTGATTTCTGCTATGGCTGTTAGAGCAAGTAGCAGAGACATATAAGCCAAGTACATGCCTGCCCTGCACCACAGTAAGCTCCGTTATGCCCTGCTACTGGTTATAGCTCTCTGGAACAAATGCTCAATATTATATTTTTAGAATATTTATTTAAGGCCAAGAGATAGACTCCTTTATGAATCTCTTTGTATTGCCAGCAGCCTAAAGGAAATCCTAGAAAACATCACACTTATTTGTCAATCCAGGAAAGATGTGACCCAAAATACAGCATAGAGAATGAAGCTAGGATTCAGCTTAAAATGGCCTTTTGCATCAGTGTAAGAGCATCTGTGGAGTTGAAAGTAGGTAAGTTGCCTGATTTGAAAAAGGAATGAGTGGGAAGGAGCAACATGGATGACTACTATGCGCTGTTGTGCTCTAGGCTGCTTGTTCTAGGGCTAACCATTTTTATAGAAGAACCACATAATTTAATCATCAAACCATAAAACTTAAAGAAGCATTTGTAAGTACCTTGCCAACAGAGAGAGGCAAAGAAACCGCCTTGCCCGAAATGCCTGGGGTTGTCTGGAGGGATATCTATTGGAGCCTGTCCTGGAAGACAAAAGGCCATGCAGCATCAATGAAACACAGGAAATAAGTCAATGTGACAAATAACAGAGAGGCTTCATCCCGAAAGAATTCATACCTCCTAAGGCCAGCGTATCCTGATGCTCCTGGTGAGAAGAGAAGAGGATGCTGGGGTTGACATCTTTTGTGCAGTAATGTTCCCATGGTGGGGTTAAGTCTATTACTTTGTCATGGGGCTGTAGTTCTACATCCAGTGTCACCTGAAATAGCTGAGGATATTTTTCTGGTACATCACATGCATCTAACTCTGGCCTAAAGAGGGATTTAAAAAAAATAAGATCAGTGAAAAATAATGGAACCAGCATGATGCTCCACACAGAAACTATCATAGGTTGACTCTTAGGTTTAACTCTGAGGCACATTTCTAAGGAAGACTCAATCAGAACCAGATAAGTTACTTGACTTTTCTGAGCTTCAGATTCCTCATCTAAAGAAAGAGGAAAATAATCCCTGCTCAAAGAATTTCTCAAGTTGAATTTTGAGGGGAGGAAATAAATAAAAATAAATGAAATTAAAAAAAAAAGAATTTGAACACTACTACATGTAAAAGCATTCTAGAAAGCAGGGCTGGTATGTTGGCCAGTATGCACTGGCATGGTCCAACTGGTTGCTAAAATAGTGAAAAAGGCCCACAGCTACCGCCTTGAGCCCTTGAATGTCTCTACCCCTGTCCTGGCCCCAGCAACCCCCACCTGTCACCCAGCTTCAGCCACCCCCTGAGTTCCTAGACCACATATGATGTAGGTTAATGTCTGGCAGAGGATCCTCCAGAACCCTGCTTCAGAGCCATGGCCAGGCATGCACTCTGATGGTCACTGCTCCTACCACGCCACTGATTGCTCTGCCAGCCCTGCGGGAAACACAAAGGGACACACAGATGCAAAGGCTCAAAAATACTGATACTTTTTCCCCTCTTTGTTTACTTTTGTTTCCTTACATGGAATTTTAGATCTTCCTATTTTAAGTCATTGGTCTGTGTGTACTTCTCAAGACAAATCATACCCAGCTGAAAGATTTAAAGCACGTCCAGCCTCTCTGAGCTGCTAAGCTACACTCAGTGGTCCGGGAAAGTGGGATTCTGGGGGATACCACAGCACAGAGCCACACAGCCTCCGCGTGTCACGGCTACACTGATTGAAACTGACTTTTGGCCCAAGCAGTACTCACTTGGTGAATTTTAAAACTGTTGTGTCCAGTGGTATGAATCCAGTATGAAACTGAAGCTGGAATATCTGCGTGTTGGTCACCTAAAAGTACGTGAGAGAAGCACGTTACAATTGATCGGTGAATAGGAAATCTCATCAAAAGATTAGATTTTGGGGACCCAGTTTCCTTCAATTGTTTCTACATCTGAATCTTTGTTTACTCTGAATATTAAACAACCTCTCTGCTTAGAACAGGCTCAGCTTCATTTCCAACCTCTCCTCTCCATGAACTCTGCCTTGGCAACCCATCCCCTCATCCACTAATGTCACACGTTTTTCCGCATTCTTGCACGTTGCCGTACTTTGATTCATTGCATTCCTTCTACCCAGGACGCCCTGCTCCAACCCAAGGAACCCATCCTTCAAAGCCCACCGTGAAAAGTCATATCCCTTCTGCAGCCCTTCTGGGCCACCATTGGCTAAAACAAACTACTATCATTATAGCACCTCATCCTCCCTCTAATATGGTACTGTGGATATTTGTACTTGTGTGAACTTTGCTTGCAAGCGTGAATTTCTTAAAGGCAGAAACCGTTTTCTTCTTGTCAGTCCTAAACACCTAGGCAGTGGCTGCCACAAAGCATACACTTAGCAAATATCTGATGAATTAAAATGCAAATATTTGCAACATTATTCCTAATAGCCAAAAAGTGGCAATAGTCCAAATGTCCACCAACTGATGAAGAGAGTAATAAAATGTGATACAGACATACAATGGAATATTATTTGGCCATATAAAGGAATGACATACTGACACATGCTATAACATGTTGAGTCTCAAAAACATGATGCTAAGTGAAAGAAACCAGCTACAGATGACTACATAGTGTATGATTCCATTATATGAAATGCCCAAAATAAGCAAATCCATAGAGATAGAAAATAGATTAGTGGTTGCCAGGGGATGGGGGAGGAGGAATGGGCAGTGACTGCTCATGGGTACAGAGGAGTGATGAAAATGTTCTGAAATTAGATAGTAGTGATGATTGCATAACTCTTTGAATATACTAAAAACTACTGCATTGTACACTTTTAAAGGGTGACTTTTATGTTACATGGATTTTATCTCAATAAAAAATTGAAAAAAAAACATTTAATTCTACATCCTTAGTAGAAATCTCTCCCCTTACACTGATCCAAGTGGGACACTATAAGAAAGACACAGCTTCTAAAGAGCATGGTTTGCTAAAAGTTCAAGGGCTGCCACCTCCGGCACAGTTATCATCATGCCAAGGACTTTGGGAAAGTCACAGCCTCTCTGAGCCTCAGTTTCCTCTCCTGTAAGATAAAGGAGATGAACATGAGCAATCTTGAAAGGCTCTTTCTCATTCTAAAACCACAAGTCACTCAAGCCCAAAGAGATGTGGAGAAAAGATTCAGAAATATTCCTTTTAAAGACTCAGATGAGTTCACATCCGATTCTTCCTGAAACCATACCTTAGCCTGCAGCCGGCTCCCGATGGTTGACCTCAAGTGATACATGGAAACGACCACATCTCCTTGCACAGTGATGTTCAAGGGAATGAAGATTTTTCCATCTTGGACACGGTATTCTCTTTAAACAGAGACCAAAGCGTACGTTAAAAAAGAGTCCACTCTGGTACAAACACACAGACACAGGTAGAGTTCTCTGTGGCTCTGGCCAAGGGACATGTTTTCCCAGCCCTGGACCCAGAAACCACTTCCTATCTTGAACAAAAACAGGACTGCAGCTTGTGCCAACTGGATCTGCAATGGGATGGAGCTGGTCTGATACCAGGCACTCTCTTTGCATCCACCTGGACTTCCAAATAGTGCAATTGCCCATCCCTGCTTTGCTGATCTCTTGTTCTCCACACATGCATCTAGCCCTGGTTTATGTGCCTTTTCCTAACCTTAAATTAATAGTAAAAGCAGAGATAAAGGGAACAAAAAAAATCCAATGGAGATCAGTATACAAACAGAAATGTCATGCTCTGTGAGGGTCTTAGATACCAATCCCCAAATTCAATCTGTTCCAAACTAATTTCATTTTCCATTACCACTCACTCCTTTCTCTCCACACCCACCACAAACTCCCACTGACACTTGCTCTTTATTATGAATTCTATACCTTCTTTCATTACATCACCATCTACATAGTTGCTTACTCTCATTCATCACTGTCTCTGCCACTACCCTCACCGAATCCCATCAAGACCAGCTCCTTCTTTAATGACCAGGTCCTTTGATCCCCACCACTGTCTTAACCTCTCATTATAGCTCGTGCTGGTCCCTTAGTCTATACTACCATTAGACTTGAAAAAGGGCCATAGCATCTCTTGATTTAGTTGTACTTTTCTACGATTACCACTGAAATTGAACTTTTTAAATACATATCAGCCATTTCACAATGAGGATGCAGGAAGATGATCCAACTTACACAGGAACTGAGCAGTGCACAAGAGGAAGTGAAGAAAAGTATCATGACTTACTTCATTCGTTCGAAATCTGTGCAGGTTGTATATATTTTGGTTTCTCCAATCAGTACATCACAGTAAGGGCGACATCCGTTTCTCTGTTTGTTAAAAAAGGGTATTGGACTGACAGTGATTGACTTAATAGTGAGAGGCTTGAAGTGAGGGCGGTAGGGTTTGTCCGCTAGTAGGTCACACATATAGCCCAGGTATCTGAAACAGAAGATTGCCACTCTGTTGGGGCCCATCACACCAGGAGAAGCAAGCAATCTTTGCAATGAAGATAGCAAAAGTTTGTCCTTACAAATTGTTAAGTTACCATAAAAATTTACTCTGTTAATTTCTCAAACATTGACTAGCAAAAGAGAATGCACCCAATAATTTAGGAAAGATTTTATCTACTGAGGTTGCTGTACCTCCCCAAAGAATCGATAGTGAGCATATTTATTAAATCAAAAAGCTAATGGGAGCTTTACATTAGCTCGATATTTGAACATCTATTCCTATTTTATCTAGAAGATTAAACTTACCACCTAAAATCTGGCTTTGGATACAATTTAGAATTTTCTCATCAGAAATGCTTTTAATTCAAAAAAGTAAAGAGATACAATTGAAATAAGAAAAAGAGCTGAGCATGGTGGTATACCTATAATCCCAGCTACTGGGAAGCTGAAGAGGGAAGATCGCTTGAAACCAGGAGTTCAAGACTAGCGTGACCAGCCTGAGCAAATGCCCGGTGGGGCGGGGTGGGGGGGACCTCTTAAGAGGTCTTACACGTGAACAAGTGAGATTTCTAAAAGACTAGCAGACGCTCAGGTTAGTGTCCTAGGGAAGTCATATGTTAGAAGATCGGAGTATAAATGATAAAGTTTTATATTTAAGAAAAATAGATGTTAGGACTCTTTCTTATAATTTCATATGAAATTATGAAGTTTTAGGAATTAAGTCTTTCTTCAAAGCTCATTATGCTTAATTTGAAAATGTGTAGGAAGATTGGAAATAGGAGATCCTATTTTGAACACTGGAGCAGTTGTATAGCTTGACTAAAATTTAAGAACCACATTTTTTCACTTGGTTTTATGATAACAGAGCATCCATTATCCCATCACGAACAGTTAAATACTGAAAGATTTTCATCCAGAGTAACATGAGCTCCAGTTGTTTTGTACTTCAAATTCCTTTTGTGTCCACCACAGGATGAACATCATTGGTAAGTATAACCATCTATTGCTTGTATTTCAATAAAGATCTGTGTAGTGAAACAGAAAGGGTCTGGTCTTACAGCTTGGGACGAAGGATGTTCTGGCTGTATCCATTAGGTATTTTTAGACCTAGGGCAAATCACAACCTGTCTGAATCTCAGTTTGCTCACCTATAAAATGAAGGAAGTGGACATAAGTATTCTTTATTTAAAGTTTCCTTCTAATTTTAAAATCATAGATTCTCATACTGGGGGCGCTTATGAAACTTTATAAAAACCCAACACCCTAATCCAAGTCGATTTTTTTCCACGGTTCAGGATAATGCCAGATAAATTAAAAGACAGTTACGAAAGCATCTACAAGGCAGATTTCAAGCAGTGCATGGCAGCAATGAGACCCCATCTGCGTCTACCCTGCTTCTAGCTTACTTTACCTCCTGTGGGAAGGTGAAAGTCCAATTCCCGGTCGCTTTGCATACAGTAATCGAACCGCTGGGCCAGGAGTAGAGTAGAGATTACAGAAAATGAACATAGCACCAACCAGAATTGACGACGCTGCCCGTCCATCCTTTCAAAGAAAATGCATAAACTCATCATGAACATGATCAAATTGGCCATTCTCCAGTGAGAGAAATCAAGAGAGAGAAAGAGGAGAAATCCTCTTAACTAGGTAGGGGTGCCTTTTACTTCAAAATGGTTGACTTGAAAACCAAAATCTCTTCCAGTTATATAAATCATAAAGCAATAAGAAAAGACTTACTCTTAGGATAAAATTGACTCTATACTAACCTAAGAAGCCCAGTAAATTTGGTTTGCCTCTATTTACTGAAAAATAATGTAATCTTCAAAGTAACTTGGGACTTGCAGCACCAAAAATAATAGGCAAGGTCTTCTCGTTTAGGACTGGAAGTAAAGACCTCACAGGTAAGGTAAATGTTGCTTGTTGGGATATGCTACATATATATTTCTCCCAAAGTATGCTCCTAGATTCATATAAAATAAAGAAGTTAGGCCAGGTGCAGTGGTTCACACCTGTAATCTCAGCACTCTGGGAGGCTGAAGCAGAAGGATCACTTGAGACCAGGAGTTCAAGACCAGCCTGGGCAACATAGCAAGACCCTGTCTCTACAAAAAATTTACAAATTAGCCAGGTGTGGTGGTGCACGTCTGTAGTCCTAGCTACTCAGGAGAATTACTTGAGCCTAGAAGTTCGAGGTTGCAGTGAGCTATGATTGTGCCACTGCACTTCACCCTGGGCAACAGAGTAAGACCCTGTCTCAGGAAAAAAAAAAAAAAAAGGGAAGTTTCACCTGAATAAATCTGTTATGAACTGAATGTTTATGTCCCCCTCAAATTCTTATGTTGAAATCCTAACCCCAATGTGATGGTATTAGGAGGTGGAAATTTGGAGAGGTGATTAGGTCATGAGAGTGGAGCTCTCATGAATGGGATTAGTGCTCTTATAAAAAGAAACACGAAAGCTTGCTTTTATCTATTTCCGCTCTTGGGCCATGTAAGGGTGAAAGAAGACAGCCAGGAAGCAGGCCCTCCCTCGACACTGGATCTGCAGGCACCTTGATCTTGGACTTCCCAATCTCCAGAACTGTGAGAAATACATTTCTGTTGTTTAAGCCACCCAGTCTATGGCATTTTGTTACAGCAGCTCAAGCTGACTAAGACAGCATCCAAGAACATCCCTGACAGATGGTGAGCCAGCCTCTTCCGGCGCACTTTCAGTGACGGTGAGATTACCAATAATTGAAGTAGCCCATTTCAGTTTACAGAGTTCTTCCTTATGCTGAATATGTTGAGTTGAATTCTATTCCTCCATAGATTCTATGCAATGACCCTCATTCTTTCCTTGCCTGAAAACAAAAAATAAATCTACTCCTTTCTCCCTGTGACAGCTCTTCACATATGTGAAATGCCCTCCCTTTCCATCAACACTTCTGTTTCCCATTTAAAACAAACCCAATCCTTTTGGTTCTTCCTCATTTGATATCTCATTTTAATAGATAACATTTAGCACATTTCTTCTAAACAGACACAAGTTTTAAAACAACCATCTTAGGTGTGCTGCTGAGATGTGAAACATAAGATATAAGATACATTCTGACCAAACTAGAAGGAAAATATCATTTTCCTTAGTCTGGGCACTATGCTTTTATTAACATAACCCCAGCCCAAAGTAGTATGAATGTAGGCTAAATCACACCATAAGCTCTTATTAATATCTCTGTCCACTAAAACCCCTAGATTTTTTTTTCAGAGGATCTGTTAAGCTAATAGACAAATATGTTTAACCTTTTAGAACAGAATTCAAGACTTTACATTTATCTTGTATTTAGTTTCACATTGTTAGTTTTTGTTAAATGACCAACCTGCAAGAACTTTTTAAATCCAGATTCATATGTGACCCTCACAAGACTAAGAAAACCGATAAACTTGATTTCCACATCTTTGTCAAAGTTGTTGATTAAAACTTTGGGTGACTAAATTAGACCTTCTCCGAGGAGGATGCTGATCCATTAATCACCTACCTTTGGAAGCAGATAGTCAGCCATAACTCAACTAAATGTATAACAACCTAGCTCAAATTTCTCCATCTTCACTATAGGAAACTGAGAAATATCTTTCAGGTATCCAATAAACTATCTCAGCTAGTCCATTAGGCATGTTGTGAAATGTTCTGTTGGTTTGATGTGTGTGGTCATAATGAACCAATGGGGACTCCTTTTTTCCTAAGAGTGTAAAATAATCTGCAAAACTTTACTAGAATTTTGCCTTTAATTATCATCAGGCTCAGTAGCCTATAACTTCCCAGGATCAGCCTCATCTATCATTGAAGGAGTATCTCCTCTCTTCATTTGCCTGGCACCTCTCCTTTCTGTTTCCTTGTAGTACACAGGAAATCCATAACTGCTTCCCCAAGTGCTTGCAGCATTCTGTCACATAATTTAAGTCTAGAGAGTGAATCAGTTTTAAGACCTATGGGGCTCTCACACTATCTCACTACCTATCAGCTTTGTCTTAATAATCACTGTTACATCCTTTCTAGCTTGACATTTGTTCCATCTGACAAAGGAGAAAGAATAAAGGAGTTAAGATTACAGTATGTGCCTGAAGAACTTGTTGTCCTTATTCCAAACATAATTTTCTTCAAAAAGATATTTTTCTTAATCTTAATTCTTTTTAGAATTTAGGCTTCCTAAGCCTCTTTTAACAGATCCGTGGCTCTTGGATATGTGTCCCCTCCTTTTCTCTGTCATGCAGGTCTTTTTAAAAGTTTTAATTTTTTAATTGAAAGACTAGTATATGCTTATTATTTTTATAATCTAGTAGTATATTAAGATAAAAATAAGAACTCCCACCCCCAGCTTCAATTTCATTTCCCAAAGACTTGGCATAGATGTCCAACTTATGCATGTCATTTATAAGTGAGCCAATAGAACATATATTTTGTGGAACCATAATCCTTTGCTTGTCTCTTTTTTTCTTCGTCTTCATTGCATTTTTATTCTTTATGACCGTGTCATTAGAGGTCTCTATCAAGCCATCTTCCACATGCAGTTGTCAGATATAGGCTCCCTGAACTTTTAAAAATTCTTGAGTGAAGAGAAAATCACCAAGGTGCTTACAGCTGCTTAGTCCCTAAAAGTACTCTGTTCGGTTGCACAATCTGTTGTGCCTTGGAAAAGAAAACTCTTTGGTCTTTAACACTAAATTCCTACAAATACCAAGTAGTTTCCCTTTATTGCCAAGGGTTTAGGGGATATGAAGTAGAAAGAAGAAAAACTGATCTTCGACTTTCTTCCATTTTAGCCAACTAGCTCTCAAGAAAAGGCTGGGGGCAAGAAATCATCAAGTAATATTAGAGCAAAAAAATACATCCTAAAGTCTATAGAAGCAATGAATATTTCCAGCATTTATGCTCAGAACCCATTTGCGTATTCATCTGTTCATGTATTCAAGCACTTGATCAAACATTCATGCCTGGGGAACAAAGGTGAGAAAGGCACAATTCTTTCCTGCAAGATGCTAACAGTCTGGTGGCAAAACAGGCAGGAGAAGAATTTATGACGATGCAGGGTATTAATTAGTAAATGCCACAGAAGACATTTAGACACAGTGGGAATGAAGGTCATATTGTGAAAATGCTCACAAGTCAGAAAGATTTTACTGAAAGTTGAGATTTAAAGGATAGGCAAGAGATCTGAAAAGGGTTGGGGAACTCTAGGAAGTAAATGGTCAGAAAAATCATAAGCCCCCCCGGGAATTGCTCTAAAATATTTATGTGACTTCTTATAAGGGCATCAGTGTCTTTTTCTTTTATTTTTATTCAAACACAAACAGGAATAAAAAATAAATATGCCAATATGTTTATTTCAATTTCATTCACACAAAACTCAATGGCATTATTGCCTGTGCAGCCACAGCTCTTGTTTCTGTCTCTTTTATAACACTTGTCACATTCTAGAGTCCCCACATTATTAGCCTCTCCCATTAGTACTAAAGTTTTAAGCCAAAAGTAATGAACAGCTATTGAATATGGGCTCAATAAATCCTACTGAACTCAAATATGACCTGCCCACCATGCTGTACAGGGCCAGCCGTACTTGACCAAACCAAACCATCACCACCACCAACAACAAAAGGTTACTCACCAAGCAGTGGACAACACAGACATTTTTGGGATTCTGTAGTAGCCAGTTGTACATATTCCGACACACAGCAAAGAGGTTGTGCAGACTGGGGGCCTGCCTGATGGGCCAACTGCATTCTGAGACCTAAGGGAACACAGCAAAAGGCAATGAATTCTCCCAGTGACTTTCTTGCCATAAGCAGGTACCACACCAAACAATTTCTCCTGGAAGTGATATATCCTCTTTTAACACAGCCAGGAAGAGTTGGGAACAGGGTCCAGTGTAAAAAGAAGAGGTGTTTAACACAATAATTTTTTCAAGTAAAGAATTCTGCTTCAGTAAATGTATGAAAACACGTCTTGAAATACACTTGAAATTAGATTAGACCATTTCAACTACATATTTGGATTTTTTCTATTCTGTAAGGTTATATATAATTTAATTTCTACTAAGTATAAAATGCTTTGATCTCCCTAACAAATGCTTAATTATAGGATTATCTTACAAATCCTGCACTATCCCTAATTTTATCCCAGCTCTCATGATAACAGGAAAAGTGCTGCAGAGTGAGCCAAAGGCCGACTTGTGCATGGATCTTACTTTTTTCACTTTTAATGAAGGGACACACAATTCATAGGGGTAGCCTTCGGCATTTTCATTCATTTAACATATTATGGAGCATCAACTACGTTCTAGGAATGCTGCTTGGCTCTGATTCATGCAATAATCATTTCAGACAGGTATTACTATGATCCTCATTTTGCAGATAAGAAAACTGACTCTTGGACTGCAGATCAGCACCAGTACTACAGCCCAGGTCTTCTGATATAAATCATCGTGCTATAGCAGCATGCTGATTGCAATTATAATTTGCTGCACAATACTAGACATGAGCCTCAGTTGATTAGATATTTACTAATTTAACTAATAAACAATAAGGAGAAGCTTAGATTTGAACAACCATCATGACCTCTTTCAGTCTTCCTTTCTTCATAAAGTGTGGTGAACAGTACCTACCTACCTACCTACCTCACAGGGCTGGGGAGATTACATAAGAATGTACTTCAAGGGCTTAGCTCAGTATCTGACACATACAAAGTGATCAATAAATGTTAGCAATCATTATTGTTATTTTATCAGGTAACTGCTAACACAAAGCCTTAGGGTCTGATAGAGCCTGCTATGTTTAAAACCAAATGAATGAAGTCCTGCATGCTGAGAGTGGCAAGGCCTTGTTAAGGAGCTGGGAGAATATTTAAGGAGAGTGACTCTCAGATCTGCATTTTCCAAAGATCTCTCAAGTTCCATTATGGAGAATGGAGGAGGTGACAAGAGGTTGAAGGCAGGACACCAGTCATGAGGCTGGTAAGGAGTGGAAGTAAGGGATCATGGTGGCTCAGCCTAGCTGAGTGCAGTGGGGTACAGACACACGTGAGAGATTCAGGACACTTGGACACAGGGCTTGGCTATTGAGCACATGGTGGCGTGTGAAGGGGTGGACCTAAGAGAGAGTCAGGGAGGAAAGAGTCAAGGATGACTCCCAGGTCTCTGGCTTGGATGGCTGGATAGAAAGAGATAAGCAAGGTCCATTTACTAAGACAGGGAATTCTGGAGTAAGAATAGGTTCTGTATGGATGGTGTCATCAGAATATTGACACCACTGCCCTAAAAAAACCCAAATGTCTCCAATTCCTCATGTGTGACAGGAAAGGGAGGCAGGAAGACTATCTGGTTGGCCCTTTAATGGTAACCAGATAATAACTAATCAAAACACAAATGGGAAATTATCTGTGGTCTCTGTAGACCTGACATCTGAAAGCAAACATAGCAAGTTTTTCTCTCTGGGGCTGCCAAGAAAGCCCATTCTTTTTGGTTAATTTGTAACCTTTTTCTATAAGATGATTGTGGGGCAGTGGCAGGGGACCTTCCAGGTTACCCATTTTCATGTATCTTTGGGAATGACAGGTATGGTTTATCGTTTAAAGCGCTTGACATAGCCACTGAACAATCCAAGGTGATCCAGTATTGGGCCTCTGTCAATTTAAACTCTGTAATGCCTTACCCCTTTTACCCAACATGATTCAGGGCTATTTCTGTCTAAATCTTTACTCCAAAATATATGTCCTATTGATGTGTTCCCAAGGAATGGAAAGGACCTGTTGACTAAAAATATAAAATAACTGGGAAGATAAATTTTGCTGTCAGAAGAATTACAAAATGTACATTTGTACAAGCTGCTTCCTGTCTGCGATGTTTTCTCTTCCCTTGGTAAACTTCTACTCATCCTTCAAAACCCAGGTTCAAGTGCTCTCTTATCTCTGACAGTTTCTCTAATACTCAAACACAAAAATGTTTAGTCATCTTTGTACTTATGCCCTTGTCTATTTTTATCTATTACAGGTTTTATCAGTAGAACAATATGGTTAAGGCCACAGGCTGGGTTTTCACCCTGAATTTACCACTTACTACCTGAAAGATGACCTTACTAACAACCTATCTAACAGAGGAAAATAAACTACCAAACAGAAAGTAAGGGAAATAAACTCACAGCACATAATTGCCACCCTAACACTACCTGAAAAAGTTACTTCCTCTCCAAGCCTCAATTCTCTCGTGTAGAAAGTGTAAAAGGGCATTATAGAATTGGCATAAGAATTAAGTGGCACAACCTAAACATAGTAAGTGCTAGCTTATTGTTAAGCTGTACTGAATTAACTGTTTATATCTGTCTCTCCTTCTAGACACCGAGTTCCAGGAGAAAAGAGACCATAATTTATTCATTTTTGTAACCCCAGTGTCCACTGTCCATGTGTTGCTCACATGGCAGGTGCTCAGTGGGTATCTTTTGAGTGAATGGATGAGTAAAAGAATAAAGGAATGAACCCCATTTGGCAATCTCTTTTTATAATAAGATTTATCTACATGTATAGTATCTTGAGGAAGGGACAGGTGAATCAATTTTGTTGTTGTTGTTGTTTTTTAAGACTGCAAGAGAGTAAAAGCATAGGAAATTTGTTTCCCCAGGCAATATTTTTAAAGGTTTTAAAAACTGCATGTTACTCCCACACACACCAAATGTCAATATCTGTAATGAGTCTCAGCTAAAAGTTGGCTAAATTATTCTTATCACAATAGGATAATAGCTCCAGAATCATTAAACCAATCAAGTAAATAATATTAATTTAAAGTACTCCATAATTATATATTTACTTGATATATAATTACACAACATTAAGCAAACATATAATTAGAATTTTTTTAAAAGCATGTGCTCTGTCTAAAAGGGGAAAACATGAAAGCATAAACAAAACCAAAAAAAAAATTTAAAAAGGAATTCAATCACTGCAAGCTATTTTTGTAGCTCGCTGGAGTTCACGGCTGCATGCAATAAGCACAAGCCCTGGGTGTACGACACCTCACGATGCTGTCTCCAGTCTCTCTGAACACCTGGAGCTGCCGAGCATCGAGGACACCATATGGATTACAAGGCTGCCGTGATACCACCCATTGGTAAAAGAGGCCAAAACATCACTGGCTGGAAGCCATTCCATTTTCATCTCTCCATCGTGCCCAGCACAAGACAAAAATGGGCAGAAGCATCCATTTGCTAAGCCTAAGAGCTAAAGGGGCTTTAGGGAATCAGACTGAAATGCCACATCCAGTGTTTGATGAATCTCACACCATTTGGGGAGCACAAGGGTATTTCAGTCAATCATTTATTGTGGTATTTTATTAGTATCAATGTTAGTCATAACTACCATTTACTGAATTCTGACTCTAACCAAGACAACACTATCAAATTTATTCCTTACAACAAACCTACAAAAAAAAATTTTTAAGAGTACTTGTGAGAAAGATACTCTTATTGTCATACCCATTTTACACAAGAAAAAACTGAGTCCAAGGACAGGTAAAATGACCTGCCTAGGAAGAACAGCTGAGATGTGAACCTAGGGTTATTTTTTAAAGTTTAAGTCAGGCGTGGTGACTCATGCCTGTAATCCTAGCACTCTGGGAAGCCAAGGTGGGAGGACCACTTGAGTTCAGGAGTCTGAGGCCAGCCTGAGCGAGAGCAAGACCCTGTCTCTTCAAAAAATAGAAAAATTAGCCAGGTGTGAGGGAGTGTGCCTATAGTCCCAGCTATTTGGGAGGCTGAGGCAGGATCACTTGAGCTCAGGAGTTTGAGGTTGCTGTGAGCTACAAGGACACCACTGCACTCTAGCCTGGGCAACAGAGCAAGACTCTGTCTCAAAAAAACAAACAAAAAAAAAGTTTAAAATTTGTATATATTATATGATTTCATCTCAATTAAAAAAATAAAATTTGTGTGCTCTCCATTATAATATGTTGTCTGATGACTGATTATTAACAATGTTTCCATCTTATATTTGTGGAGTGGTTACAGCTTCAAGTGATGGCTATATTTTACCAAAGCTAAGCATTCAATTCATGAAAGGCTGCATGACTAGAATGATGTGGGGATGCCTGGCCAGGGATTGTTTTTCTACCCTGTTATTTCCTGTCCTGATTCTGATGCCTGGTGACAGAAGGACAGATGAAGTATGAGCTGTAAAGTTACCCCTCTATGGTCAATTCTCCCCACCAACCTCAAACCAAAGCAGAAACAAGTAGGAGCAGCGGTGACCTCTTTGGTCAGCTCTGGAAGGAAAGAGGGGGAATAAGTTGGCCTTCAATCATGAGCCCTTTAAGAAATCCAAGTTGATAATATATTTTCTGAAAATCAAGCTGTTCTCAAAGGGAAAGAAACCCTACAAGATTATGTGGTTTAGAAATCGTCAACAGGAAGGAAGAGTCTAAAAGAAACAGCTAGACTACTGGTTTCTTTGCTACTAACAGGGCTCCTTCATCCTATTGTCCTTCCTGGATGGGCAGTGGGAAGAAGAGAGCCAGAATGACATTAGGATAGCATTAATCACAACTTAAGAACAGGGCCAGTTTAGATTCAGTGTTGATTCACCCAGTTTTCCATTTACTGCCAACAGTAACACCAAGAAACGTATAAAGTAGTAGTTGCTGATATTCTGGAGCATGGTAATAAACCTTCTGTGCAGAAACTGAACCCGTGTCTACCCACATACACACACACACACACACACACAGTGAAAGAGTACAGTGTGTATGTTGAGGATAATGAAAAAGGTTTGAGTATAGATAATGGTGATGGTTACACAACATTGAATGTAATTAACGCCACTGAATTGTACACTTTCAAATGGTTGAAACGATGTTTATGTTATGTATACTTTACCACAATAATTTTTTTTATTCTTATTTCAGCATATACCACAATAATTTTTTAAAAGGAGTGGAAGCAGATGTTTAGACTCTCCAAAGCCCACCAAAGGATCTAAATACAGAGTGGAGTCACGGGTCTTTTAAACTCAGATTAAGAACATCTGATTTAGATGATGCACCTCATTGGTCTCCAGGACTTCACTGTCAGCATCAGTACTTTTATTTCCTCAAGGTGGATATCGGCTGTGAAGAGTCAAAAAACTGAGGTTCATTGTCTCCTTTGCAGTCCTGAATAGGCATCCCAGCACCTCACTCTGAATGCAGGGCTAGCTGCCATGCATTGTCTTGAGTTGGATCCTCTGCTAAACTGAGACTAAACAGAGAGTCCTATTTTAACATCCTGTTACATATGCAAATACTGAGGAAATTGCTATGTGATTATTTCATATGATTCTTGTCAACCAGTGTGGCTTCTAAGCATGAAAGCTAATCAAAATACAGAATGACAACCCTCAGCAAAATAAAATCTTCCTGGACACAGCCCATCTCTGCTACCACCAACCACCTGCATCCCCAAATATACCAACAATCATACAAAGCATACAGTGACTGAGTCCAGGTTTTAAGGCACAGAAATGTATGATGCAGACAGAGCCAGACTCTCATGAGTCTATAAATAAAACCAGTTCCCATGTTTGGTCTTTACCAACACTGGTATTTATGGAAGACTCTGCCATCTACATTCATTAAAATAAGGTTTAATTGCAGGCCTAGCATTTCACTGAACTGGAACGAGGCAGAAATGGTTCTAGTCCTCACGGACTGGAAGAGGAAAATGAAGAAAACATTTCTAAATCATGCAAACAATGATATGCAAATCAATTTGCAGTATTAGTGCCGGGGAGAGAAAGGCCTAGGGGGTTGAAAAGAGATGAAGCCAAATCAAAAACAGAGCTGACACGAAAATACTAAGGGTTTGGGACTGTCTTCCTGAGATGCAACTGAGGGTTGAGGGAGACAGGCCGGAGGATCCAGTTCCATTCTGCCAAATTCTGGTACTGTCTGGGAAGGACTAAAGATGTATGCGATCCTGTGTTTCAGGGGAAAGACTTGGAAAAGCCCCATGGCAGGTGGAAATCCTCCCCTTGACGAAGTCGGGCTAACAAAGAAGGTGTGGAGGGTGCGTGGCATGGGTGACTTTCTAGGGAGAAGGAGGTGCCCATGCAAGGAGACAGTGTGCAGTGCCAGAGGGCGGGGTGGGGGGTGAGCACGCACATCCCTGGTTGGAGCCTGGGGTCTCTGGGCAATGAGGAACAGTAACAGATGCAGCTAGAGATGGAGGTAGAGGCCAGATTATGAAGAGCCTCACAAGACACATTTTACAATTTGCAGAGACAAGAGATGGCCCCACTCCTTTCATTTCTACAAGCCTTACTCGGATTTTAAAGTCCAGAGGTCACAGCTGTCTCCCTTTACTAATCTCCCTCAGAAACTGTTGTAAATGTTATTCATATTTGCCTCCAGAATGTCCAGGTATTGTCTCCACCGAGGCTTAAGTGCCTTGAGAACACGAACCAAATATTTATTTTATATCTACAGTGTTCAACAATTCTTGATACATGCTTTCTTTTAAGAAACATTGATTAGCCATGCTGGGCACTGTTCTAAGTATCAAATAAAATAAACATGTCCCTGCTCTTCACCGGCAAGTAAGAGCCGCCCAGGGTAAATGTTCAATATGTAATTCCTGATTCTTTTGGTAAAGTGTTTAAGTCCAATCACAAAATCTTTAGTTACACTAATAGATGCCTTTCTTTAAAGACATCTTTACAGAAATTGCTTTTTATAAAGACTATACAAAGCGGCATCTTCATATGCATGAGTGCTTCTATTAATGATATTATATCTTTATTTGCTTTCAGAGGGAAGATGTTTTAGACTATCACAGATCTTTTAAGATCAAATAAAATTTCTATGAAATATCATACAGGATAGTTCACAGTCCTTCAATTATGCAAATGATGGCCCTGACTTAGTCTCTAAACAAGAAAAATCAACTGAAAAGATTTGCATTGAGTTAGAAACAGAATATCTATCCACATTTTTGTTTGATGTTAATTCACTTGCTCTGAATTAGGAATGGAATAAATGGAATAAAAGTTGGAAGGTTAGTTTATTACAGTGAAGACCTGCATTTATAATCTCCATTATAGAGTGGCAATTTAGATCAAACCAGTTCAGAATGGTTTTATCAGTGCTTCTCAAAGAATGGTGCCCACAGCAACATCAGGAGCAGCTCCTAGGAAGTTGTTAGAAATGTGGAGTCTCACTCCTCCCCTGTCCTACTGAATCAAAAGTCTGTGTTTAACAAGCCCTGTAATGATTCTGATGCAAATTAAAGTTTGAGACTGTTCTTAGAACATGCTAAAAATCCAGCCTTTAACAAAACTCTCCTAAACCTTATTTAATGTTAGGGCAGCATGGGGTCTTAGAAAGCATACAGACCAAGCTTCTTGTGTGTTTTACAGATCTGGAAACTGAGGCCCAGAGATTATCGATAGTAACTGGGATTTGGAGCAAAAGGTGTTCCAGCATCAAAGCTGAGATCCTAGAAACATAACACTGTCAACCAACTAATATTTTGCACATTTGAAATCAAGTTTCACTTTTAAAGGTCCATATATTGAAAGCCCTTTCTATTTATTAATACACCCAGATGAAGTTGCAGACACAATCGTATCTAAAGGCTAAGTCAAAAATATTTGAAGATGTTCTCAAGACAGAAAAAGACTGAATTTAGTAAGTAAAGAATTCAGAAGCCACAAATATCAGGCTTGGTATCAGATTCAATCATAAGCCAGCTCAAATAGTTTCTTAACCAGCTTGAAACTAGGAATATTTCTCTGCCTAGTTCAAAAAGTGCCTTAAAAGGATCATGCAGACTTTCCAAGTAACATCGTCAGCTCAGGGTAACAGTTAAAAACACAAGCCTTAAGCCCCTCGGGCAAGTTACCTTAACTCTCTGTGCCTCAGTTTCTCCATCTACCTCAAAGGACTGTTGAGATAATTAAATGACATATTGCATGTAAAGTTCTCAGCACGGTGTAAATGCTCTATAAATACTGGCTGCTGCTCTCACTATTAATATTAGGAATAGTATTACCAAACCTACAGTGTGGACTGTTTATATGCCACCCTTCATTTATGAAAGAAGCACCTTTCCTGAATGTCAGAAATATATTTCCATTAATACTGGTGTTTCTGGACTGGTCTAGCCACCACTGCCTCATCTGATGCCCAGGTGACCACACGAAAAGGTCAAAGGCCTTGGTATTACAGGATAAGGTTAGCCAGCTGCCCTATGCAGCATTTGAATCTCCACCTTGAGCCTCACGAATCATGTGCCAAGGACCAGCCACCAACAGATGTGAGACCCCAACTTAGATAGTATTTCACTAACAGACACATTTTCCTGTAAATGTCCTCACCCAAGGAAAATCTTCAGAATATCTCATAACTGCCTAATAAATATTTTGTGGATAGAAATGTCCAGAGTGTTATAGCTTTTCACCTTCATATGCCTAAGGGAAAGCCTCTGAGGATCTCTTGTAGGCGCAAAAAATACCCTGTTATGTCTTCAACAGTGCAATCCCAGGGCTAAAATTCCTTACCCGGCTGTGAAACTTGGCAGTTCGATAAGACTTAGGTGACAGATTGTACACCGTGTAGTGGTCAAGATGTCTGGAATCCAAAAAGCTCCGAATGTCATCAACCTGATTCCTGAATCCTATGTCAACATTGTCCAAAGGAAAGGACATCACTAGGAGAAGTCACACAGAAAGAAGACAGGTTAAACAGGTCTGCCGTTGCAATGGGCAACAATTGAAAGTTGAGCTAAAGAGGAGTTAATAAAAATGAGAAACTTACCAATAATTCTGGAGGTAACATAAGTGAAGTCTAAATCTCCCTTTGTGTAGCTAAAAGTGAGAAAAGAAAGGGCATTCATGAACATGATCCAAATATGCCAAGATGGCTCTCTTTAAATCACCTGTACTCATGAACTGGGACACTTCTGTCTAGTGGGCATATTTTGACTCCCCTCTAACCCTTCTCTCTAAAAAGGACACATTATCAAGAGAAGACAGCCCACAACCTCAGGGGTATAAACATACTACTCCAAGTGGTGCATCCCAATGCCCTCGTAAATGCCACTTCATGAAAAGAATCAATCTCAGAATAGAAAACATTGCTCAATTTTAACACTGATTGTTCAGCCTTTTTGCCTGCATGGAAATATCTCCCATAATTGTAAGCAGCTAAGGGGTAGGGAAGAAGTGATTGCGAAAGAATAAATGATACCCCTTTTCTGCCTACCAGGCCCTCGTTGGAAATTAAAGATAACATATCAGACTTGACATTTGAATTTATGATCTGATACAACATATTGTAAATTACAGTGACCCTAGAATTTTCTAATATCTAAGAATAAAAAATAATTCATATGGCCTGCTTATAAGAAGTTTCATAGGGTGAAAGAGCCCACTAAATGAATTTTAAAGGGCTAGTAGGATATGAAAACAATGTTCTGTTTGATTACAACCCACAGGTATTGCTTATTCAAACTGCACGTGCATTATTAGCTCTTCAAACCACCCAAAGACACAAATCCTATCAGGGTATAACACTAAAACTCAGAGAGGTTAATTAATTTGCCTTAAGCCACATGGTTAACAAGGACAGATACTGCATTAGAACCCAGGATGTTTGATTCTAAAACCAGGGGTGGCAAACACTACACTCTAATATAACAATGAGCTGAGTCTTCCCAACCTGTGCTTGAATTTTCTAAAGGACTCAACTTGATGGCTTCAGTAACATTCCTCAGCTGATCAGACCCTATGTAATTATATCACAAAATGGACACTCTTTGTGCCAGATAAGCATTCGGCAGGTAACCAGATCCTCTGAGGGCACGGGGATCCACTAACTTAACCAGGAAGAATATGCATACCTGGTAACAGATTGTATGACTCTAGAAGATGTGTCTTTCAGGGTATCTTTCAAGTTGTCCTTTAAGTTACTAAAGAGCCTCCCTGCACCTCCTTTTACCATGTCAAAGAGACCTCCCCCATAGCTGGGCTCCATGTCTGGAGACGAGGCACCTGCCAAGGAAAAAGAGAAAAGGAGGTGATGGCACAGAATACACCGAAAACCAATCCCTCTTCATTCCTGAAACATACACAGACTGTCTCTGGGAGTCTGGGACAGATGTTCCAGGAAGTTATGTCCTGCTTTCAGAATGTGTGGACTCTGAGTTGCAGCAATGCTGCTGGTCCTCAGAGGAGACTAAAGTCAGTTCCTCACTGAGTCCCAGGAACAGAAGCCTCCAGAGCTGCACTGCCCAATACTATAGCCACTAGCCACATGTAGCAATTGAGCATTTGAAATATGGCTGGTCCAAATTGAAATGTGCTTTGAGTATAAAACACAACACATTCAGAATGTAAAATATCTCAGTATTTTTATACTGATTACATGTTGAAATGATATTTTAGATTTATTGAATTATATAAATTATACCATTAAAATTAACTTCACCTGTTCCTTTGAACTTTTTTTTTTTTTTTTTTTTTTTTTCTGAGACAGAGTCTCGCTCTGTTGCCCGGGCTAGAGTGAGTGCCGTGGCGTCAGCCTAGCTCACAGCAACCTCAAACTCCTGGGCTTAAGCGATCCTACTGCCTCAGCCTCCCGAGTAGCTGGGACTACAGGCATGCGCCACCATGCCCGGCTAATTTTTTTTTCTATATATATTTTTTAGTTGGCCAAATAATTTCTTTCTATTTTTAGTAGAGACAGGGTCTCGCTCTTGCTCAGGCTGGTCTCAAACTCCTGACCTCAAGCAATCCACCTGCCTCGGTCTCCCAGAGTGCTAGGATTACAGGCATGAGCCACCACACCCGGCCCCTTTGAACTTTTTTAATGTGGATACTAGAAAATTTTAATTACATATGTGGCCTGCATTACACTACTTTCAAGCAATGCTGGTCCACAGAGCGGCCGAGGAAGAGCAGTAGTCAACTTCAGTGAGTCCAGGGCCCTCCTTTGCCCTTTGATGGAGCTGACTGTGTTATAAGCCCCACTCCATGGCTGTGCCTCTAAGCAATAGTCCATTTTCATTATGAAAAACCCCTTCTGAAGGAACTTAATAACAGCTTTTAGGTCTTAGGATGCATGGTGGTCATTAGTGTTATTTGCCAAATATGCCAGGTTCTCTTTCCTCACAACTTCATAAAATTGTGCTTTCTGCTCCCTTATGCTTAGCTGGAGTCCAGGATTGTTCAGTCTCAGCACTACTGACATTTGAGGCCAAATACTTCTTTGTTATGTGTGTGTGTGTTGAGGGGGGCTGTCCTGTGCACTGCAGGGTGTTTAGGAGCAACTCTGGCCTCTATTCACTAGATGCCTGTAGCACCTGCCCCCACCCCGCCACACCTGAGCTGTGACAACCAAAAATATCTCCAGACATTGGCAAATATTCCCGGGTGGGGGTTGGGCGGGGGGGATTTACCCCTGGTTGGAAACCATTGCTTTAGCCTATGACGTGTGAGTGGATGTGTTGTGTATCACTTCCAAATACAACATTAAACTGTTAGTATGTGACTCTCCATCATTCTCTCTCTCTCTCTCTCTCTCTGGTTCTCACTTTCTCTTTGCCATAGCAACCAGGAAGGTTTGAGATTGTTGCTGCTCTGTCCAGGATTCCTGGGTCCCAGAGTGTGGAGCTATGTGGCAGAGCTCCGAGCTGATCTTTGATGAATACTTAGCATGAGAAAGAAACACCGCTTTGTTGCTAGAAGCCACCAATATTTTGAGAATGTTCATTATTATAGCACAACCCAGCCTATACAGACTGATACAGGCCTGAGGTGATGGATACCCCAATTACCCTGACTTGATTAATTCACATTGTATGCCTGTATCAAAACATCACATGTATCCTATAAAGATACACAGCTGTTATGTACCTATAATAATTTTTAAAAATAAAATAAAATATTAGGATTCCAGGCCAAAAAAAAAAAAAAGACTGCTGCAGGAATCCATGCAGAGCAGGAGGCCAAGGTAAACAGTGGCCAGGGAGGGCTCTAAAGCCCAGAAGTCAAGAGAATGAGTCACTCGCACCTGGGCTCCTGCCCAGCCTTCCTACTCCTAGCTGTGTGATCTTGGGAAGTCAGTGTCTCTAAGCCTCTTTCTTCCCATCTATAAAATTGGGATAAAAATAGTGCCTACTTCACAGGGAAAGATTAAATAAGTGCATATAAAGCTGTTAGCACAGTACCTAATAAATCTAGGAGTCAATGGATTATAGCTATTACTCTATTATGCCACACCCTGAAATTCCTATTTTGATGATATTTATAATCTTTGTTCATTTTTCAACTATATGATGACAAAGGGCAAGAATGACATCTATTCTTTTTTAAAAAAAAATTGCAATATATAATACTTTAAATGAATAAAGAATAATAAAAATACTCATGTATTAGGACCTATAATTGCTAACACATACATAGCACTTACTATCTGCTAGGTATTATTCTAAGCATTTTACCTATATCATTTATTTAATCCTCACAGCATCCCTATAAAGTAGATAATATTATTATTCCCATTTATGGATCAGAAAACTGAGGCACAGAGGTTAAGAAACTTGTCTAAGGGCATGCAAGCTATTAATAAATAAATAAATGGCAAAGTTGGGATTGAATCCAGGCAACCCTTCCAACCACATCCTTCTTTCTTCTCCTAATACCATCCTTAATTTCATACTTACCGTTCCAATTAATTTCTTTAAACTTATATTACATATGTTTGGATCCATAACAAATATATTAATATTATTTTCCATGTTTTCAAGCTGTACATACATGGTTTTCTGTTTGCATGCTTCTGAAACTGTATTTTTTTTCATTCACCATTGTTTAAAATTCTTCTAGGCTGGTACCATATGTAGCTTTAGCTCACTTAATGTATGTATCGATTATTCCATTGATGGACACTTCGTTTGTTTGTTATAACAAACAATACAGGAACACATACCTTTGATTACATATGGGAGACTCTAGGTTGTATGTAGGAACAGAATTGCTAGTAGGTAAGATGTGCACATCTTCAAATTTCTAGATATTGACAAATCATTTTCAAAGTAGTCATATCAGTTTAAACTCCTACAAGTAGTACATATGAGCTCCCTCACTCTATGTTCTTCTTAACACTTGGTATTATCAAACTTTACATTTTTTTACCAATTTGGCATGTATAAATCAATATCTCATTTTGGTCTTATTTTGTGATTTCCCTGATGACTGGGGAGGTGAGGTATCTTTTACTGTGTTTTTTGGCCACGCAGCCATTCTTTAAATCATATTTCAGGTACCTACCATTTAGATGCTCACACGTATTCCTATAAATGCGAGTTGACTGTCATATTCTCCCATTGTGATCACAAGAGCTACTGATGCCACTCATGGCAGCCACTAGTAAGAGGTAGAGCTCACCTGTGCAACAGGAACTGGGTTTGGACCTCTATGATAGCACAGTTTCATATAGTTGGAGTGTTTGTTACTCCCATTTCACAGATGAAGAAATGGAAGCTCAAAGAGGGAAAGTAACTCACCTAAGATCTCAGCTAACGAGTGGAAGAGCCAGCAATTCAAACCCAGATCTGTGCGATTGATTCCAAAGCCTATGCTCATCTACGATTTCACACTGTTCTACAGCTCCACAACAGCTAGGGGTTCCAACAGCTGTAAGCAAGATGGTCCTTAGCTGCTTTATACACAACTGCCTTTCTCCTATCCCCTGCCCTTCTCCACCTCCCACCGGCATGCCTTTCATCTGGCTGCTCTCAGCAGCAGACGTCCCTTCAATAAGCACCCCCATAAATCTCCGCATCTGTCAGATCAGCCAAACCAATCTCATTATGTGGGCAGCCAGAGCCTCTGCCGCCCTTACTGCTTCACAGCCCTGAATAAAACACCAGCAGTGGGTCTGGTGGGCAGCTCCACAGACATGGCTTAGTGCTACGAATTTGAGAACGTTCTCTTGTGCTCTGTTTGCCTATGAGACAGGGCACATTATTTCCTTTTAAACACATCCCTGTGTAAAAATCTGTATTGTGATTTCATTTTAAATATGGTGAGGACAGAGCAGCATAAAATGTTTCCAATTCCCCCCTTTCCATCCATAGTTAGCACTTCAGACTGGCAACCTTCTTCTGATATATCACTGTTCTAAGAGATGACACCAAGTTGATTATCTAAAAGTCTTTTCAAATCTCAATTTCACATTGGAACAGAACTCTGAGGCACCAACCTATTAAAAGATATAAATATCCTTGATTACCTAAAAATCAGACTCTCACCATCCCTCAGGCTGCATGCTCTGCTCGTTAGAGCCTTGGAATGTGGCAGAAACCAGAACAACTTGCCAGAGTCCATTTGTAACCTTCATATACCCAAATTGCACGTTGAACTAGCCAGGACACACAGAAAAAGAAGAGGGAGGTTATCTGATGTTGCAGGTACTTCAGGGTAGATATTCTGGCTTTCCCTGATGAACTACATAAGTGCCAAAAGCACAGATTCTGCAAAGGATATTTTAGCCTCAGCTAGCTGAAAGAAAGGGCAGAGAGGTTCTAAAAAATGACACATCAAATAGGGAAATGCTGCAGTCAGAAAGTGACATGCAGAAGAAAAACAACAACCACAGTAGATTAGGTTAACAAACTACGGCCCATGAACCAAATGCTGTGTACTGCTTATTTTTGTACAGTCTGGGGAAAAACAGTGACTTTTACATTTTTACATGATTGAAAAAAGTCGAAAGAAGAATAATGTTTCATAACTTGTGAAAATTGTATGAAGGTCGAATTTCAATGTCGAGAAGTGAAGTTTTATTAGAATACAGCTAACTTATTTGTTTATATACTATCTATGCCTGCTTTTCTGCTATGACAGCCAAGTGGAGACAGAGACCTTAAAGCCCACAAAGTCTAAAGTATTTATTATCTGGACCTTCGAAAAAAAAAGTTTTCCAACCCCTGCACCAGATAGTTGACAACACTTGCATTCCTAAGTTAAGAATACAGAGGCTGCTCTCTCTGACATCTTTCTAAATTCCTTGGCTAAAATGGCACTCAGGGGGAAGAACACTCCCTGGGCTTAGTAAAGGGATTTGAGAGTCCAAGAGGGTGGGCGTGGGGAGGTCAGAGTTGAGAGAGGATGAGTGTGCCATCCAACAAGAAAGGTCCAGGTCTCTGCCTCTAAGACTCCAAATCGATTCTTGTTCCATGACATCTTGTTGTTTTAAAATCTAAACCCACCAAAGACAAACATCAGAGAACCTCACTCTGCCCTCTGAGTCATTTCTAATAATGTAATAAACAAGTTTTCCTTGGGATTTCTGATGCTTAGGAGACTAGAGGCAGTATCCTATCCTTCCAAGTTGTAGGAACTCACCACATATACAACCTGACCAGTCTTACTTATGGAGTGACACAAAATTTATTTCTCCTGGGAGAGAATTCCTGCCTCCCACTGGTCTGCTAGTTAGCTGTTTGATCATTTATTTGTATCAAGCTTTATTCTCAAAGAGATATGAGATGATTCAATAGTTATTTAGAAATTATATAAAGAAGACAAGCACAAATGTTAAGGGTGGTCTTATACTGCCTCAAAGTAACCAGAAATACAGGAAAAGTATGTGTGGCTACTTTTCATAAACATTTCATTGACTTGTTAGTCATGGGAAAACACTGTGAGAATACCGTGGAAGGGGAAGGAAAAGATGACAAAGGTCTTGCCCTGGAGAATCCACAAAACACAGTGGTCTTTCCCCCATATGCTCCCACTGCTCAGACAGTATGCGCCTATGACACCCTGGGCTGTGGGTAATTCCACTCGGTGACCCCTGAGAAGGGATGCTCCCCCACAAAGCCGTCATCAACAGAAGGACAGCATGCAAATACTTAGCAAAAAAAGATGTTCATCACAGTATTGTTTATAATGACAAGAGGCTACAAATGATGTATTTTTTTCAATATTAGGGGAATTGGTTAAGTATCCCTCAGAATGCCGTATAATTAGCCATTAAAGTCACACTGTAGAAGAGTACAGATGCTCATGGCACAGGGCTAAATGAAAAATAAGCAGGGTACAAAACATGCACAGTACAACCTCATTTTTGTGAAAGAAAAATATTTGAGTTTAGAAAAAGAATTCCGAGGATATAATAGCTATCTAATAATAACAACACAAACTTACTGAATGCCTACCATGTACTAGGCCACTGATCTAAATTCTTTATAGGTAGTAACATATTTAATCTTCACAACCACACGATGAAGGCAATGTCATCGCCATCTTCACTTTACACCTGAGGAAACTGGAACGAGGACCCACAGTTAGTAAGCCAGGACTGGTACCCAGGCAGGCTGCTCCAGAGTCCAGGCTTTTATCCGCTCCATTCTCAAAATAGTTACAGTAATTATATTTAATTTTATCTGAGAGAACCATGAGTTATTTTTGCTTGTATGGTTGTATTTTCTAAATTTACATTTATTAGTTTTCCAATTAAAAATATGCTATATAAAATAAAGATAACAGCCAAGTGCTAGACTGTTAAAGTTCAATATGGCCTTCCTGAACAGCTGTAGAGACCTCCCTCCTCCTGGGTGATTCTCAGCTGGCCTGTAGGAGGTGAGCGAATGCTGCCCACAATTCTCCCAGTAGCCTGTGCAGCTTCCTGATGCCAGGCAGGCTGGCGGCTTGCCAGAACATCCCTCTGCACTTGACTCTTTCTAAGACCTGAGACCCCACTTCATCATGGTAGTAACTGTCTCAGCTCTGGCATTAATACTCAAGGTGGCCTGGTATGTTAAGGACAGGGAAGAAATGGCAAAAGCCTCTTGGCAACAACTGCAGTTCTCGGGACATCAGTCTTCCTCAGTGGGTCCTCTGGGCCTCCAGAAAAACACTTTGACAGAACATCACCTTTCGTCTCTCCAGAAAGTCTTTGCCACCTAGTTGGAGTAATTGTGAGTTATTATTCCACTGTGTTCAGGATCAGCCTGTCGGAGAGATGACTGATAAACCGAACTTTGGCATTACAATCTCATCATACTCATGCTCCTGTTCCACAAGGCATTTTCCTCTGTGGTTATTTAAGTGTCACAATGTTAAAAATGTCTTGTCCTGGCTTCTACAATGTTGACAATTGCGGGATAGAAAACCCTGAAACCAATGTGATGCTGCAGAGACGCACCACTCGCCCCTGCTCCAGGAAAATGCCATTCCTTCTCCACAACGCTTGGCAAAGGGCAAGAACTAGAGTCAATACTGCAAAAGGCTTCATCATCCTTGTTTATAATAGATTTTTCAGCTGTTGGCTTCCCAGCAGTTAGAGAAGTAGATCACATGGGGATAAGAAGCAGACACACCACAGAGAAGCCCACGGCCTTGGCTGCCAGAATCAAAGACTGCTTAAACATCATTCCCCATTCATTCTACTCCAGGAAGCTTTGAGAGAAGAGGATGGACTTCCGGGAGACAGGCCTTAGAGTGTGACGTGGTTTTTTTGCTTAAAAGCTGTGTGACCTTGAGCATAACATTTTACCCCTTCAGGCCTCCTTCCCCCAGATCCCACAAACTGGAACTAACCGAGAACAAAAACTTTTCTACATGCCTCATAGCATCAACAGGATCAAACAGGACCATATATGACAATGTGATTTTTACGTAGTGAAATCTTCTAAAATGGTCAGGGATTTTTATTTTAATTCTTAGAAATCCAGCTCTCATGGTAGATGAGTCCATGGATTGCCTATCATAAAATGGCCAGGAATCCAACTATAAATTAAAATTTCAGAGAAAAAAATAAAATAAGCAAAAAAAAGTCAATACTCCCTATGCCAAACAAGAGATTAGGCACTAGACAAAGCCACCTGTGTGAAAATATGGGCATTATGTCAGCCAGCATTGGTTTGGATCTCACTTCTGCTACTAGCTGGATGTAGTCTAGAGAAGTTAAGTAACTGATCAAAGTCTTAATTTCCTTATCTGTAGAATGGAAATATTAATAGAATATCTCATAGAGTTGCGGTGAGGAATGTATGAGATAAAGTTCTGTAAAACCCTTAGCATAGTGGCTGGCATGTTGTGAGCATTGAATAATAGCTACCAAGTGTCTGTGGACACAGAAAGGGCAAAGCCACGAAAAATGCTGCCACAGCAAAAAAGGCCACACTGTTCGGTTTCAGGGTTAACAAAGCCAGACTAGAAATGTGTTCAACAAGGGCAGAATCTCTTCTTGGTGCCTCCAGCTACAGCACATATAAACACTTCGCTTTTGCCAGTCCAGAATAACAAATGGTTAACAGAGCTGAACCTCATTATAGCTCTGAGGTTTTTGCTTCCCATCACTATGGGATCTGGTGCCTGGTGGGGGACTTAGTATGACCTATTTGGTGGACTAATATTCAGGTTCACGCAGATTCAGTGGTACTGGCTTTTGAAATACTACAATATTTCTGTACTAGTGGCAAAAAGTATGAGCTGTTAAAACTATGTCATGTGATGACATTGTACAGCAGCAGCCCTGGACACAGAAAGTTCTGGCAGCTGCTCAACAGACCAGGCGGGCAGAACCAAGGCCATCTGCAGCATCCACTGGCAGCTCCAGAGGAGCTCAGCACGGGCAGGCATCAGAGTAGGTGGTGCCAATGAGTCAGGCTCTGGGTCCAGGCCACGGAGGAAGCACTGGAGTCCTACAGCATCATGGCTCTGACCAGTCAACAGCACGCCCAGCACGGCTCGGCCTGCAATAAGGTGCCAGGGTCTTCAGAATAATTAATTTAATGGGGAACTTGCTGGAAAGTTCTGCTGCCATTTCCTATGTCAAACCATGGCCCAGAAATGGAGATCAAGAAAGAACACTCTTGAGAATGTCCAAAAATCCACAAAAAAATTTGGAAATCAAAGTGATACATAATTTGTGCTATAAGTTATATCACCTGGTAAACAGTGATAAATATATGTGTGCATGTGTGTATTTGTTTACAGAATAAAATGGGGCTATACTTTACATTTTATGTATATATTGATTTCTATATTAATTATGCTAGCATACCAGTTATTAAATATTTTCTTGTCACTACAGAGACCATAAAATCAGGATGTACACTATTTTTGCACTCTTGAGGACTTTGATGGGAAGTGCACTGGAATAGAAGAAGCCCCAGTTCTTTCCCAAGCTGTGTAGCCATGAGAGAATCACAAATTCAGGGTTTCAAAGACTATAAAAATAGGACAATGAATTAGAGGATTTCCTAGGTCCCCTCCAATTCTAAAAATCTTTGACAGTATCTCATTGTACAGGGGCCTTCCATTATTAATAAACACGTACTCTAGGCTAGGTACTCTGGTAAGCAGTTTTCAAGAACTACTAACTTGGCTCTCCCACTAAGCACAGTGGCAGGTGGGAGTCCACTGAGGAAACTGAGGCTTTGGGGGGATAAATCTAGCCATCATGGCAAAATGAGACTGGACCTAGATTTGGCTGGATCCAAAGCTTCTCCACTTATTCACCTCCCCATCCTGACTCTTTCATGAGGGACTTTGTCTCTTATGCCTCCATTCTCCCAGCTCACTTTGTGCCTCCATCCTAGGACTCAGAGCAGTCTGCTTATCTTAGACTTACTTGCGAATGAGTCTGCCCCCCTTCAACTCTGGTTCTTCAAAGACAAGGAGCATGTTTCATGCCCTTCACAACCCCCTAAGACACACAGCAAGCACTTAATAAATGTATGTGAAACTGGGCTGCTACAGGATGCAATAATCAAAGAGAATATGGCAGGGATGGCAAGGAAGACCAAATAGATCAATCTTGGCAGAGACCTGGTCTTTGCCTAACTGCAGACAGCAAATATGACCAATGTTCTCACTGCCTCCTCCCACTTCAGATTTCTGATTGCAGCACCACATCTTCCAGCACCCACTGAGTATGCTTGAGTGGAGATTTCATGAAACTCAAGAAGAGTTTTATTGTACAGAAGACTAATATATTTGAAGAGAAAACCAGGGAGAAATTTTACCCTCAGAGAGATAAGAGGGGCTAATTAAGAAACCAGTACTAGCTCCTCTTTCCCCAAAGGATCAACAACATGAAAAAAATAAGAGCAGAAAAAATGAGAAATACTATCAACGTGAAGACCACATTGAAACCAAAATTGACCTTCAAGGATTGAGGAAATCAAGCTACAGTTGCCAATCCAAATTCTACCCCATAAATTCCCATACAATACATGCATACTGCTTAATTGGATTACTTTGACTGCTTAATTGGATTACTTTGTTTATATTCATATACAACAAATATAGTAAGTACTTATGGTGTGCCAGGGAAAAGGGGTTTATATAAGGGATCTCTACTCTCTAACATTTGGGCCAAATAAGGAGGTTCAGCATTATTATAATAATATATAATTATATAATTATGATATATAAATATATAATTATAACAATAAATATATAATTATAACATAATTATAATTAAGTCAATTTAATGAGATCAGAACCCCAAATAGAAAACTGGAGAAACAGAAAGAGTTCTGCCCACCACATGGACTCTCAACTCCAGGAAGTGGCCATTAATTATTTTTTCTCCTTTCTCTAACAAAAAGATCAGGGCTTAAATTGCATAAAATGGACAATGATGTTTCCCTCTTAATTACTAGCCTTGCTGCCTGAAACAGAGAAATATCCACGCAGTTATTTGACCCTGTCCATGATGGAAAAGAGAGAGAGCAGAGGACTGATGGCCTGCTTAAAGAAAACTGCAAAGAAAAAAATAAAGCAAAAAATCTTCTTTTCGACGTTTCAGTTCCATTTAATGGAGACAGGGAGACAATAGAGGCACCAAAGGGCGACTAAGGGAACTTTTATCAGTCTTCCCAAATAACCTGCCATATACAGGTAGGATCTTAGAAAACCAGTGTTTGTTAGGTGAATGCAGCCCTAAGAAGTTTCTCAAGCTCCTCCCCTTCCAACAAGACTGTTTTCTCTTAGCTCCTAGACAGAAATCCTGGAGCTACCACTGCAAGTCAACTTTTTACAGAAAGATCAAATTGTTGCTCTCCAGAAGAACAGCAGCAACTGCCTGGACAGATATTGTTTGTTGTTTATAAGATCAGGGTAGGTATATATATACTATATGCTATACACAATACACACATATGTTATGCATAAGCCAAAGTGGCATTACTACATGCTAGGTACTGTGCTAGTATACAGTATACCACACAATAAAACTGAAAAGTATTTTGCTCTTACTTTTCAGATAAGAAAACCATGTCTCAAAAAGTGCAATTCATTTACCTAGGATTGCTTAGGATACATGCAAATGTCTGTTAGATGCCAAGACCTGTGCTTTTTTCATTTCATCAGACACAATCAGGTACATACAGTCAGAGAGGTGGAAGACCTCCTCAGATGAGAGGAAGCAACCCAGACTCATAACACTTTAATACTCAATTAGATATTAGCGATGTATCCCTATGCCTCAAATGGATACACCAGGAAGAGAAAATGACTTCCCCAAATCGTTGCTAAGGTTAACTTTTTAAAAAAACAGCATTATTGACATACAGAAAATTGACAGACAATAAACTCTACACATCTAAAATGTAAACATTTTATAAGTTTTGACATATATGTATACATACATATATATGTGATTAAGTCTTACAGTATTTTTGATCAATGATTCTGCTGTATTCCATCTGTGCACCATCTCTACACAAGATGGTGAAAACAGAGTACAACTCAGCACCGTAGTAAACACACACATACACATATACCACACTCAAAGGGATCTCAAAAGAAACATGTCAGAAAAGAATCCTTTATCCTTCGCTAAGTGCATTAATAAAATGCCCACATCTCCCAGAGAGTAGAGATCCTCAACGATCCTTCACAAAGCAAGAGCTGCTCTGAACACTTTTTATCTACTTTAAATAGTTTATACCAGCATTTCTTAAATGCGATCCACCAAGCATCAGCTTCAGAATCATCTGCAGCCCTTGCTTAAAATGCATATTCCTGACTTCCACTTCTGACCATGATAGAGTAAATGGTATTAGACTTGATCCCCTGTGAAAAACTGGACAAGCCACAAGAAACATTTGTTTTTAGGCATTAATCAATGGGCCAAAAAGGACTAGGATCTTTGAAAGGAAGGAAACACGTAAGGTGAGCCCCATGGTTGCTCCAGCTTTTTGCCTGGCGGCACTTTTCTGCTACCATAAAGGGGTCTAGAGCCCACGCAGAATAGTGGTTGGTCTTGCTGAGCTGTGGAGGCAGGGGTCACAAATACAAACAAGGGCTAAGAAGCTGGGATGTGTGGGGTGAGATAAAAGAAAATGGGGAGCAGCACAGTGGGAGTGCTGAGGGGGAGGGAGGCAAAAGTCTGCATGGAAATTCACTCGGAGTCCTTGGCTAAAGCCTGCGCTGTTACTACAGAGCCAAAACTTCGCAGTGCCCAGCAGAGACTGCCTGATGCAGGGTTGGGAACTAAACCCAAACTGTATACCAGAGGTTATATGTGCTGGGGTATGTTGGAGTTCTAGCCTAGCCAGAATGGAACAGTCTTGCTGAGCACCTCAAACATTCAGTCGAATATTCAGTATTTCTATGTCAGAATCAGAAACACTGTTTCTCAACCACAGTGTCTCTACACAGTGTTTCTATACCACATCCGGCACTAGAAATACAGAACACATCCTAGAGTCAAGGTCACACTCCAGGAGTAAGTTTAAAACCACCCTAGGATTTTAAGTTTAAAACCACAATTCATTTTCAGAAAGAAGAAAAGCAAGCCTGAAAAGGACCAGAAGAACATGCCACTAATTTAACTGTTTTCTAGAACAAAATTCAACGTTTTAGAGGAAAATTACAATCCAGACTTCTGACAAAGTATCATCACAATGTCTATCATACAATTAAAAAAAAAAGACTAGGCATATAAACAGGCAGTAAAAATTGACCAATAAAAAAGTAGTAAATAGAAACAGATCCTTACATGCCCCAGATATTGGAATTGACAAAGACTATAAAGTTCATTAATATGTTCAAAGATTTAAACAAAGAGGTGGTACGAATGAGTTAACAGGAAAGAATGTTAAAAAAAAAAAATTCTAGAATTGAAAAGTATAATATCTGAAACAAAAATTTCGCTAAATGGGCTTAAGAGCAGATTGGAAACTGCAAAAGAAAAGGTTAGTGAACTTGAAGACAGTTCCATAGAAATTTTCCAAATCTAAAAGGCAGAGACAAAAGAAAATTAAAAAATGAAGTTTCAGTGACCTGTGAGACAACACCAAGTTGTTTACTATCAAGTAAGTAGAGTCTAAGAAGGGAAGGAGGAAGAAAATGGGGCAGAAAAAAAAATCTATTTCCAACATTTGGTGAAAAAAAAAATAAACTTAAAAATCAGAGTGTCTCAACCTTGGCACTTGGTACTACAGATACTGTGAGTTGGATAATGCTTTGTTGTAGGGGGCTGCTATGGACATTGTAGAATTTTTAGCAGCATCCCTGCCCTCTACTAACTAGTTTGTAGCAGTATTCTCCCCCGCCTCAAACCTAAGCAAAGACAACCAAAAATATCTCCAGACATTACCAATGTTTCCTAAGGGACCACAATTGTCCCTGCTTAAGAATTATTGTTATAGACCCAAGTAACTCAGCAAACTCCAAGCAGGATATATACAAAGAGTCACCTTAAATACATCAGAATCAAACAGCTGAAACCAAAACTAAGAAGAAATTCTTAGCAGAAGATAGAGGAAAAGATAGATTACATACAGAAGAACAACAATATAAATAACGGCTAGCTTATTTATCAGAAGCAATGGAGACCAAAAACAATGGAATGACTTTTTTAGAGTGCTGATAGAAAAAAACTATCAAACAAGAATTTTACAGACAGCAAAAAAATCCTTTAAAAACAAAATTTTAGATTAAAAAAAGCAAGAGAATTTGTTACTAGTTGATCTGCATTACAAGAAATGATAAAGGAAGTCCTTCAGGCTTAAGGGCAATGTTACCAGATAGAAACTTAGATCACTTAGAACTACAAGAAAGAGCAAAGAATACTAGAAATGGTAAATATACGGGTAAATATAAAAGACTATTTTTTTCTCAAGTTATCTGAAAGACAACTGTTTCAAGCAAAAATAACACTGTATTGTAGAATTATTACATAGATGCAAAATATATGACAAAATAGCACAAAAGATGGGTAGAGGGTAAATGAAATTTTACTGCTATAACATTCTTTTATTTTACTCTAAGTATATAGTGATAAGTGAAAAATTCATATTGTAATCCCTGGAAAAATCACCACATACAAAAAATAAAAGGATATAGCTAAAAAGCCAGTGGGAGAATTAAAATTTTATATTAAAAATATATGATTAACACTGACAAGGCTGAAAAGGAAGAATAGGGAAACAAAAAATAGAAGGGACAATTAGAAACAAACAGAAAGAAAAAAAAAAAGAAACAGCAAGACAGTACACTTAGTCCCAAACATATTATTAATAACAATAAATCTAAGTAGACTAAATACGATAATTAAAAGGGAGAGATAGACTGGATAAAAGGCAAGACCAAATTATATGCTATTTACAGGGATGCACTTTAGTTACAAAGTCACAGATAGGTTGATAATAAAAGGATGAGAAAAGATTAACTGTGCAAAATAATAAGCAAAAGAAACCAGGAATGCCTATATTACCAGACAACTTAATTTCAGGACATGAAGTATTCCAGAGATAAAGCGTAATGTTTCATAATAAAAGGGTCAATTGTTCTGAAAGATATAATAATACTAGATAAGTATGCACCTAATCACACAGCTTCAAAATACACAAAGCCCAGCCTGAGCAACATAGTGAGACCCTGTCACTACAAAACAAAATTGTTTTAAATTAGCCAGGTATAGTGGTGCACACCTGTAGTCCCAGCTATTTGGGAGGCTGAGGCAGGAGGATCGTTTGAGCCTGGGATTTGGAAGTTGCAGTGAGTTATGATGATGCCACTGCACTGCAGCCTGGACAATAAATCAAGACCTTGTCACAAAAACAAACAAACAAAAAACATGAAGCAAAAATGGACAGAACAATAGCAATAGACAAATAGGCCGGGTGAAGTGGCTCATGCCTGTAATCCTAGCACTCTGGGAGGCTGAGGCAGGATGATTGCTTAAGGTGAAGAGTTTGAGACCAGCCTGAGCATAAGCAAGACACCATCTCTACAAAAAAAAATAGAAAAATTATCTGGGCATTGTGGTGCATGCCTGTAGTCCCAGCTACTCAGGAAGCTGAGGCAGGAGGATCTTTTGAGCTCGGGAGTTTGAGGTTGCAGTGAGCTATGATGATGCCACTGTACTTTAGCCAGGGCAACAGAATGATACCCTGTCTCAAAAAAAGAAAGAAAAAGAGAGAGAGAGAGAGAGAGAGAGAGAGACAAAGCAAATATCACAAATGCAAATTTTTAAACCTCTCTCAATAAGTGATAGAACAAGTAGATAAAACATTGGTATGGGTATAGAATATTTGAACAACAATATCAACTACATTGCCCTAATGACATTTATAGAATATTGCAACCAACAACTAAAGAATATACCTTCTTATCAAGTGTTTACATATGCTGGGGTATAAAATAGGTCTCAACAAATTTCAAAAAGTTAATAAAAATGCACATTTCTGGGTGTTAACCCAGACTCAATGAAATGTTTAAAGGCATATGAGGAAATTAAGGTTCAAGTCACCCAGCTTGCTAGTAAGTGGCAAGGCAAGGAAAAGAACATTGTTCTAACTTCAAAGCCTATGTCCCTTTTGCCATATGCTTAAATAGAGCCTAGACTGTTTGGGGAAGATAACACAAACGCTCAATTAACCATAAAATGCCATCGTTGGTCCCATAAGGCTGTCTGCATTGCCACAGCCATTCCCTGTTAAAACTGTGCTGTGCTCAATTCACAACTGCAAAGATGTGGAAACAACCCAAGTGCCCATCAATCCATGGGTGGATTAATAAAATCTGGTATATGTATACCATGGAGTTCCACTCAGCCACTAATAAAAAAGGGTGAACTAACACCTCTTGTGTTATCCTGGATGGAGCTGGAGCCTATTCTTCTAAGTGCAGTATCACAAGAATGGAAAAGCAAACACCCTATTGTACTCACCATCAAATTGGTACTAATTGATCAAAACTTAAGCGCACATATGGAAGCAACATCCATCAGGTGTCTGGCAGGTGGTGGAGAGAGAAGGGGGAGAAGGGGATGGGTAAATTCACGCCTAACGGATGCAGTTTGCACTGTCTGGGGCATGGGCACGCTGGTAGCTCTGACTCAGGTGGTACAAAGGCAATTTATGTCACCAAACCGTTTGTAGCCCCGTAATACTCTGAAATTTAAAAAAAAAAAAAACTGTGCTGTGCTAAGAACTGAGAACTCAATTACTTGGGAAAAGTCACAATGAAAACTCAACACGTAACTATATATCACAGAACACAAGGGAGGGAATCAACCAATATATGCAATAAAGAATTCCAGGATTTGGGAGCTGGAAGTGCAACTGGTCAAGAATCTTCATTCATGTGGGGGGGGGGGGAGCGGGGTGCACGTTGTTTCTGGACGTGAGAAAGAGGACAGCTTTATGAAAAAGGTGGCATCTGGACTGCAGTTTGAGTGGCAATGGGCTGAAGTGCATTTCAGACTGAGAGGGGAGAGCAAGCAAAGGCCGAGAGACCATCAAGTCAAGGACATACACAAAAGTGGAAAGGACCATAACTGAGCACTGAGCATGGTTATAGCTGCACTAGGGAACGTGCTAAGCTCGCCTGACATTGAAGCCGGGGGAGGGGGTCTGAGAAGGCAAGTGATTTGCCCCTGGCACTGTCCATGCTGGAGCCAGGAGAGCCTGCTGTTTCCTCAGCGAACTGGGAGGACTGACTAGAGGGTGTGTCGGGGTGGGGGATGAGACTGGGAAGGGGAGTGGTCCTCAGATCTCACAAGGCTTGAAGGTCAAGCTAAAGAGTAAGAACTTTGACCAGACTGTGTAACTGCCTACGGGATTTGGTCCTTACATTGACAGAACAAATGACAAAAAAGCGGGTATCGGCAAATTTCCAAGAAGCTGCTCGCAGAGATTAATATTGCCTCAGACAAGTGGATTTCCCCAGGGACAGCACATTCTTTAGGGCATATTGCAAAAGTAAGAATTCCATCCCGAGGCACCTGAAGGAAATTTCAAGGCAGTCCTTCAGCATATAATTATCAACTAAATGTATCAGTAAGAACCTCCATTAGGAAGTCGCCGTAATAAGTCATTCCAAGCACAAAAATGCTCAACGAGGCTAAGCAAACTCAGAGTGAGGACATATCTAAATGCTAACCTCACAAGGTATGCAGATACAGTCTGAAGGTGAATCCTAGGACAAAACAAAAAACCTCACAGCAAGCGTTCGGAAGAAAATCTGCTACCTAAGTGCAAAGAGAACCTGCTACTCCTCTGTTTCACTGGTCTCAAGGCCAAAGACAACCACTGCTATCTGTGGGCCCAGCTTATGGTGTAGACTTGGCTTGTGGAGACATTTTCATCAATGCCTGCCCACGACCCTCTCTTTTGGAAAAACAAAATACTGAGCAAATTCAAAGTCAATGAGAGGGGTTGGCTTCTGGGCTTGGCCAGACTTGGTAGACTACCTGGGTCTGGACTCAACACGCAGAAGACTTGGACTAAACCCCAAAAGCCAAAGGCACACCCTTACCTGCTGAGTTGGTTCCTACCCTTTCTTCACATTCCTTCCACTCAAAAAATGATCCTCCATGTGTTACTTTTCCCAAAATGTCTTGAGTCAATAATAAACACTCCAGGAGAACCAGAAAAAGAAAAAAAAAAAACATTTGGTACTAGCATGATGTGATTGAAAGGACCTAGGATTTTCAAACAAGCATCCCTCGATTCATGACACTGACCCTCTTTCCTTAGTACCTGTGTAGCAGTGGGCTAGTTAATTAATCTCTCTAAGCCTCAGTTTCCTCAACTGTAAAATGGGGGCAGATAATATCCTCCTCCCTTGTATGTGATGATATTTAAATGAGATAATGATGAATAAGCATCTGTCACCTAGAAGGCAATCATAAATAACATTTCCCTATGCACACCTATCTTCTTATTCCCAGATGGGAAAGTAGAGGAGATCCTAGTGGGCAAAACACACACACACGTGCACGCGCACACACACACGGAAAGAAACGGAAAAATAGTCTGCATCTAGGAACTGCCACATACTTTCATCAATTCGGTAGAAAGGCCACGTACTTGCTATATGACCTTATGCAAAGAGAAAGCCTATGATACCTTCCTCAAAGAATCATCGCAAAGATTAAATCCATCATCCATAGGAGCACACTGTTACATTTACAACTTAGTAAATGGTAACTTGTGGTGGAAGTATTAACATATGTGGTAGCATTGAATTAGCAAGAACATTGCTCACAATGAGTCACCAACTGGGACTCAGAAATCTTTTCTTTGTCTGGAGATTTTTATTTCATGGGGATCTGAATTGTACAGAGACCAAGCATCCAGGAAATGATCCTCAGATGGAAATCCTCACATACAGCCCCATCCTGCCTGAGGCAGGCTTACCAAGCAACGGGATGGGGTCCCCCGCCCTGGCTCCCACATTAACTAGCTGCTCAGCCTGTCTTTCTCACTTAATTATGCTTCAATAATCCTGACAAGATTGGCTGGGCTTCACTGTAAATCATGACAGTGGAAATCCTAAAATAAAAGCAAGATTAATGCTATGACCTCAATCTTGGCATGAAAGCCCATTAATTGGAAATCATGGACTTAATTGAATTCTGGGCATAGCACTGCCAGCTGGATTAAATTTTCTGAGACCTGTTTCTTCATCCACATGAAGATGACTGAAATGCACCAATGACAAATATGCCAAATATCGGGCATTGCTGAGGAGACAAATAATTGTTTCCCTGGCACACTAGTTGCCCAACTGTCAGAATAATCTGGAGTCATGCTTTGGAGGGCCATCACCATCATTTCAGCCACCCTCCCTGTCTTCATGCTCAAGGGTGTGACATAACCTCTTTGAACCTCGGTTTTGAGATATTAAGAATACTTGTTAAGTAAATGAAATACACATATGTCTACAATAAGTGCTCAATAAGAAGTAGCCATTATCATCATCATCATCATGGCCTCTTTGCCATCACCCGTTATTATAAGGAGCTGGAGGGAAGGAAAGAGCTGTGTGGCTTCTCTTCTGCAGGCTGCACCCTGACTGGCTGCACAAATGGCACCACAGATGACACAGAGAAATTACTGCACACCCACCAGGGCCTCCCTGAGTTCAAGGCAGCTTCTGCCTCTACTTAGAATTTGGCCAATGCAGACACCAGCACAGTGGTCCCCTCTCATCCAAAAAGGATACATTCCAAGACCTCCAGTGATGCTTGAAACCACAGATGATACCAAACCCAACTGCCATCAACCAGAACACATTTCTGTTCATGTCTTCCGCTCACCAATTTAGGGTCTTTCCCGTTTAAACTAGCACAATTTCTTTTCCTTCTTCACAATTTCATAGACAGAGGATTCATTCTTACTGTAGATCTTAGCAACCTCAGCATATGATTTATTTTTATTTCCTTATTAAGTCAAGAACTTTCACCATCTCATTTAAGGGAGGCACTCTAAGGCTTCTTGTTGGCATATCCAAATTGCCTGCATCATTACCCTTGCGATTTGGGGCCATGATAAAGGAAAAGAAGGGTGACTTGAACACCAGCACTGAGATATCGTGATAGTCGATCTGATCATCTAGACAGCTAGTAAGTGACTAACAGGAGGGTAGTATAGACAGTGTGGATATGCTGGACAAAGGGGCAATGCACGTCTCAGCCATGATGGAGTAGGATGGCATGAGATTTCATCATGCTACTCAGAACAATACACAATTTAAAACTGATGAATTGTTTATTTATGGAATTTTCCTAATATTTTCAGACTCCAGTTGACTGCAGGTAACCGAAACTATGTAAAGCAAAACCATGGATAAGGGGGGACTACTGTTTGTGTCATCTGTCTCCTGCTGTCTGGTCTGTGTGGTTCCGTCTGCTCCTGGGACAAAGATTTACATGCAAAAACCTTCACCCAACACTGAGATGGCTACTGCAGTCTCCACTACAGAGGAGGAAGGAGGGGACTCTGAGAGGGAGAGTAATGGGTATAAGGCACTGGCTACGGCTCATACTGGAGTCAAGATATCATGGTGTTTCCCACAGAATTGGGTGCTCATAGAGGGTGTATTAGAGAGGGGTGAGAGGTGAGACTGCAAATGTGAATGGTCCTCAGATCCCAAAAGGCTTGAAGGTCAAACTAACCTTCAAAGAGTAGATAAAGGTATTTAGAATTATTGAGAAGGGTATGAGGATTGCTTTCTTTGAAAGCTGCAATACAAAATTAACTGAGAATCAGCAAGAGCTTAGAAGACAGTGCTGAATTTATATCTATATTATGCTGTGTCATGCTATGCTTACTTTATATCTGAATCGTGCTGTGTCGTGCACCCAGCACAACACTTACCAAGACAAACAGTCCAAAAAAGGACATTTAATTGAATTGAATTGAATCGTCAAGAAACCAAGAGTTCCAATTCACTTTTAAACCAACTGCAATTGCATTGAAATGCAGCCAGGTGATAACAGCATCATTTGTCAATCACCTTCTGATTGCTGGGAACTGGACTACAAGCTTTATATTCATTATCTTATTTAATCCTCACAATCACATTGCCAGGTAGGTTTTATCATCCCCTTTTTACAGATGAGCAAACTGAGGACCCATCTTAACCCATTTGGGCTGCTATAACAAGATACCATAAACTAAGTGGCTTATAAACAACAGAAATGTATTTCTCACAGTTGCAGAGGCTAGGAAGTCCAAGACCAAGGTCCCAGCGGGTTTAGTGAGGGCTTACTTCTTAATTCACAGACAGCCACCTTCCCGCTGTGTGCTCACGTGGTGAAAGAGGCAAGCGAGTTCTCTGGGATCCCTTTATTAAGGGCACTGAGACCATTCATGCTGGCTCTGCCCTCATGACCTAACCACCTCCCAAAGGCCCCACTTCCAAATATTATCACGTTAAGGGTTATGTTTCAGTATATGGATTTGGGGAGAGGAGTCACAAACATTCAGTCCATAGCAGAACCCAAGACAAAAATCTAGGTCACACAGTCGGGGCTCTTCCCTAGGTCTGTCTCACTCTAAAACCTGTGTTCTTCTCATGACATTATACTGCCTCCTACTGTATTTGTTAAAAGCTTAAAACATAAAGAGAAACAGTAAAACCCAAAAGCACTGCTGGAGAACAGAAAAGCCAGACCTTGGCCTGATGTCTGCTCTGTGTAGGATCTAAGGATATTTTCAAGAACAGACACACAGGAGGGGAAAACTGCTAAGCATCAATTGCCAAGAAGGCACAAATTAGTGAAAACTACCTTCTAAGGCTTGAACAGGCAGAAGAGGGCGACCACCGTCCAGCTATGATTTTGGTCCCTCATGCACACTTGGTTTGACAAAGGGTTGGTGGCAGCAGCTGAAAATGCTTTCTAAATTGGCCTGTTCTTGCTGCTCCATCCCACCCACCCCACAGGCATATGCAGTCTTTACAGTCTGCTATTCAGACTTTGATTCTCATGTTCAACAGCCTCATGCACCAGCATTCCAGGGTGGCAGCAGAACACAGGAGGGGGGAGGAAGAGCATGCACCCAAAGAACCAGACTGCAAATATGCTTTCCATCTTCCCCAAAGAACCATTCTATAGACGTCGAAACCTGCCCATTGTCAAGTCCCTTTGAGGTATGAAAGCACATTAGCACTGACAAACCCAGGGTCACAGCCTTTTTGATTTGGGAAGGTTGTGGCTGAAAGATTTCATAAGTCATTAGCAGCATCTTGTCTCCTTTGGTGCCTTTTAGACCCCAGGTAACATGATCAGAGCTCGCAGGCTCTGAGATTTCAAAGACAGGCACTGACGACCATGAAAAGGGTCTCGGTAAAAGGGAGATGACCGGCAAGGCTGAAAGCAGGTGGCTTTCCGTCACGAACAATGTGTCCTCTGCAAAATCCAAAGAATGGTAAGAGTGAATTGGCAGGTGCACTGTAAAGGTTTGGCTTCCAAAGGAGGAAACGGGGCTGCAGCTAGCTGACTGGCTAGAAGAGGGAGTTGCAGCTGTTCAGTGTCTGATGTCAGTATTCACTCGACCCCTGGAACAAGGGCATCTGTGTATAGCGTGACCGTACAAGCAAATGTGGTAGTGTTAGGGTGAAACTAATCTTCTCTGGGCTCCCCCTATATGCTAGGTTCAAGCGAGATGCTTCACACACATCATTTCACCCTTAAAAGGACTCTGCAAAAGACATTGTCTGTCGGTCCCACTTTACAGGTGCAGAAATGAGGCTCAGCAAAGTCACATAACCTGCCCAAGCTAAGAGGCCTGGCAAACAGTGGTGCAAGGGGTTCCCAGAATTAAACACCTGACTCCAGAGAGCCTAGGTGCCAAGATATTGCATCAAAATAGCCTGGGGTTCCTGTTTAAAAATGCAGATTTACAGATTTTTTTCCAAATCAGAATCTTTGCGGGTGGAACCCAAAGCCTGCATCTTTCAACACCCCTTGGGAGCTTCTGACAAACAGAGAAGTGCAATATCACAGCCGCAGTCCTATGCCATGCCACCTCACCAAGGACGGGCAGCCCTCAGTGAAGCTCAGGTGGGGTGGAGCAGAGGTGCAGAGGGGCTGCCATTTTTTATCTACCAGGTGCTTCACATAGGCTACCACATTTAATCCCTACAGCAACCTGCTGAGGGGGATGTTATCAACCCCATTTTACAGAGGCTCAGTGGAGTTAAATGACTGGATGAAGTTCATATATCTCACAAACATCAAGGTCAGAACATGAACCAGATCTGTGTCTCTGAGTTCCATGCCTTTTCACTATCACATTCTTCATTTTCCCTGTTTAACAGAGAAGAGTAGAGGTCTTAGTGCGTAGGTAGCCATAGCTCTGGAAAGGCCAGAGAAGACCTTGCCCAGTACAAATCAGGCAGCAGAAATGCTACATCCTAGGGGTGTCCAACTCTTCCTTCAGCAGCCACTGTTGTTGTTCTGATAGAAACAGAAGCCTGGACTCACCAGGTACAATGTGGATGGCATAAGAGTGGAGCCATCCTCCCTCTGCCCAGCACTCTTGCAAGCCTGGGAGTCCACTCCCTCCCAGGCATGAGTCCAGGCATGTGGGAATCCATATGGTCTGACCCACAAGGGTAACCAATGGAGTTCAAGTTCTAAATACCACTGTGTCCTTAAGCAAATGGCTTTCCCTCTCTGGACAAAGTATCTTCCTCTATAAAATGAGGAAGTGGAACTGGCTGCTCTCGAAGGTCCCACGGACACTGGTTGATTCCATGATTCACAGACTCTATATAATGTGAGTGTTAAATGTGATTTATACAATTTACTACAGGGCAAGGGCTGGTAGGAGCCCTATCAAACTGAACGTGGAGTGGAAGTTTTTGTTGTTATTGTTGTTTCTGAGACAGAGTCTTACACTGTCACCCGGCTAGAGTGCAGTGGCATCATTATAGCTCACTGCAACCTCAAACTCCTGAGCTCAAGCAATCCTCCCATCTCAGCCTCTTGAGTAGCTAGCACTACAGATGCATGCAACCATGTCCAGCTAATTTTCCTATTTTTTGTAGAGATGGGGTCTTGCTCTTGCTCAGGCTGGTCTTGAACTCCTGGCCTCAAGTGGTCCTCCTGCCTTGGCCTCCCAGAGTGCTAAGATTATAGGCATGAGCCACCATACCCGCCAGAGTTGAAGTTTTGATTGCTGCTAATGGTAGCATCCATAGAACAAAAGCATTCAAATCTCCATCATGCTTCTGTTATCTATTTCTGCCCCAGAAGCCCTGACGAGGGCTGTTATCTAACTGGTTGGCCAACTACAAATTCCTCCTTTCCTCTTTCCTTGCACTTGGCATTAATCTCAAGTGACCATCTGCTGACTAACCACTCCCCAGTTGCTCTTCTGGTAACCTTTAAACACATGCGTCTTGCCTATAAGCTCCTAGAAGGCAAGATGGGTGGGTTAAAGAAGACTGCATGCACACTGCCAAGCTCAGAGCTGTGTACATAGTGGTAGTAATAGTATTCTAGTATTCTGCTACTAAAAATAAATGGGAACTAAAATCGTATAACATTTGAATGCCTCCATGTATCAGGCATTATTCTAAATGCTTTACAATCCTATGAGGTACTACTATGACTATCTTGTATTTTGCAGATGTGGAAACAGATACAGAGAGGTTGACCTCCTTCTGAGGCCACACAGGTAACAAAGGCTAAACATGGACAATCTCTCACCACCACTTGTTGAATGAGAACACATGGAGAATGGCTGGGGCTGTGTGGCCTTGGCATCAGACAGACTTGGGCTCAAACTCCAGCAATTTAGTGGACGTTTCCTTAGATAAGCTGCTTAACCTTTCTGTGCCTATTTCTTCATCTGTAAAATGGGATAACAAATCTACCTCATGGGGGGTTTCTGAAGAACCTAGTATTGTATCCGGCCCATTTATTTACTCATGTATCTACTGAGCTCCTACTGTGTGCAAGGTTCTGTGATTGGTGGTGGGAAAACAGAAGCAGAAAGCCTGATCCCTGACCTCAAGTGCTCACAGTCTGCTGACCAAAAAACACAAACAATAAAGTGGGAAGGACATGTGGGAAGGACAACGTTATGCACGGAGTATCACTGGAGCATAGATGAAAGCACCTGAGGGCAAGGAAAGCTGAATGGAGTTTGCAGGGGTGAATGAGGCTAACCAGACCCACAAGGACAGATGGGAGAAGAGCACTCAGAGCCAGGTTGCTCCATTCTATCAGTCGATCAGGCCATACCTGTGGGCATCAGCCTTGACCCTGTTCTCATACCTCACATCCAATCTTTCAGAAAATACTCTCTGTGCTACCTTCAAATTTTATCCAGAATCTAAGATGTGCACAGAGCTCCCACTCAGCCAAGAGAGAGTAGAGGAGACACAGGGGAAAATTTTTTCTACACACACACACTAACACACACACACACTTACACAATGAAAAGATAAAGCCAAAACTTGAGAGTTGCCTCTAGAGGAGGAAACCAGGTATAAGAGGACAGGGATAGAAACTGGAATTCATCCTGTTTTTATAGATTTGAACTTGGAACTATGTAAATATTCTACATAATTACAAATTTTAAAGCAACCCCCCCAAAAGTGAAAGCAAATTAACCCAACCAAGTATCAAATCACTGATGTAACCACCCAGAGAGAAACTATTTCCAGTAACTTTAAGGCATAAAGTAACCGTCTTAAAGTAAAATATACCCAACTTCTCCTCCCCCAAAAAAACAAAATCCAAAAACTACCTTAAACTCTTTTGGTGGTCCTGTTGGTATTGTTATTCTATGACTGTTTATTATGGCATAAAGCAAATAATTAACCATATTGGTGTAACTGAGAACCAGAATTTTTGGCATAAGAGAAAGAAGTATCATTATAAAGCCATAATGTATTTTACCATTTTAAAAACTTCTTTCTAGCTCTGTCCACCGAAAAGGTCAAAGACCAACACAGGAGCAGTAAGCACGCCTTACAAGACAGTGGTCTTGAAACACCATTTCCCTCTAAAGGGAACTAGGGCCCTTTGAAAAAGTGGTCGATTCTAAGAAAATGCACAAGATAAGCCTGACACATCTTGTGATACCAGAAAGCAAAGAAGACATCAGAGATTACCGGGTATATCAAAAGGACTGAGGAGCCAACTTAAGAGGCTCCCACTGGCCAAAGATGGGTCCATTTGAGCATCAGTAAGAATACAGTTGTCCCTCAGAATCCGCAGGGGATTGGTTCCAGGGACCTCTTGCCAATACCAAAATCTGAGGATGCTCAAGTTCCTTACTTAAAATGATGTATTTGAATATAACCTACGCACATCTTCCTATATACTTTAAATCATCTCTAGATTACTTATAATACCTAATACAATGTAAATGCTATGTAAATAGTTGTTATACTGTATTGTTTTTTATTTGTATTTTTATTGTTATTTTCTATTGTTTTGGGTTTTTTTCCCAAATATTTTTGATCCATGGTTGGCTGAATCTCCAGATGTGGATAGGAGGGCTGACTATAATAACTGCAGTAGATTGAAACATAATTGTATGTTTAAAAATATGAGTCCATAATAATAAAATAAAGAGAAAAATATAATAGAAAGAGAGAAACTTCATTAGTCACCTTTGGAAAAGGATAGGGAACCCTTTTTTTGTTTTTGAAAACTGGTAAATAAAAGGAAAGAATCAAGCCTTTTTCCTTCCTTTGCTATATGAACTGTATTCTAGGATAACCAAATATCTAATGAGAAAAAGTTTTTCCTCTTAGGAGTATTATTTATTATTTGCAACCCCTAATAAAATAATGGAACTAGGCAATGATCACAAAAATAGAAACAACCACACATTATATAGCCCCAGTGGAAATATAAAACACAACCTATGAGACAGACTTGGCAACAAATCTAATTTGAATCTAAATCTGATGAAGCCTCTATATCTAACTACCAGGAACACAGGGGACAGAAGAGTAAGTTAAATGACACCATGGGTATGCAGTCAGCAAAATCCAGACTTCGGGAAAATCTACAGTACAAATTGACCTGGTTTTAAAAAAAAAAAAAAAGACTGCAAGAGAACAAAACAGAGAAAACTTTAAGTCCAACCAACTTTATTGTATGAACATTATTTGGATCCTGGTTCAAACAAACTGTAAAAAGGCAAAAAATAAGACTCCCACTCATAAGAATTAGAAAAATTTGAACAGATTGGATATTTGATGACATTAAGGACTATTAACATTTTAGGTGAGATGAGGATATTGTGACAATGCCTTTTAAAAGAAGCCCTTATGTTTTTAAGAATACAATGATATTGGGGGATCTACTTCACAACAATCTATAGGGGCAGGTACAGGCATAGGAGAAATGAGAGTGGTCATGAGTAGAAAAATTGTTGAAGCTGAGTAATGGGGACCTGGGTTTCTGCTTTCAACTTGTGTTGTTTCCCCTTCCTACTTTTATGTACATTTGAATTTAGAAAGCTATATATATTTATATATCATATACATTATATACGGTATGTAATTTTTATATACACATACATATAATCAACCTTTTCTCACTATGTTATTTCACAGCCTAGCTCAGTAAATACTGTTAATTTTGACCTTAATTCTGAACTATAAACTGCTCAGCAATACTGCACACAGTACTGAGCACAGGGTAGTAGGGTAGGCAGGAACCACATCATGGAATGGTATGCCCATCTATGACATTTGAATTTTATCTTGTAGGTGATGGGAAGTCTCAAGCTATATACCATAGGCCTTCAAATTTTAGTTATACTCACACTTACCACCACCATTATTGCATTAAAAGAAATATGTACTTTCTTGATGTTTATATGGCATATACATTAAAAGGTTTATCACTTTCTAATTAAAGAAGCTGAACTACTGTACTTCTGGTTAGCCACTTAAGACAGTTGTTTCCTCCTGGGTAAGAATAAAATGTCCCTGCATAAACAGCTATGGATATACACAAAAAAAGGCAATCATTTCTCCACAAGGTTCTTTGCATAAAAAAGCCCAAACACCTTAGTAAATTAGGTGAGGAGTGGTTATTAGTAAAGAATTTGTTCAATAATTGAAAAATCTCTCTTGTTGATTGGCCACAAGAGCCGTACTGGGAACAATGATTTTATAGCGTGGGAGATTATAGGGTAAGAATGGATGGATACAAAGAAATCTGAGTCACCTTGTTTTCTCCCCTGTTCCCACAGGCAAAAACCAAATCCAACCCACCTTTCTACACACCTACTACTGCCTAGTAGCTTTCTTAGTTCATGCCATTTCTACCTCCATCCAGCCTCCTAACTGTCCTGCTAACTGACCTCCCTGCCACCAGCTTTGGACCCCTCCAATCCTCTCCAGAGGGAGAAGACATGTCGCTAAAATGTAAATTTGGTGTTACCTCTCCCTTTCTTAGAAACTTTTGAGGGAGCAGGGTAACAGGGTTTACAAAGCCTTGAATGACCTGGGAAGCGCGTAGCCCCCCAGTCTCACCTCCTGTCCTCCTCCCGCATCCATCCTCCAGCTTTTTCCCTCCACACCCAGGGAACCTCTTGCAGTTCTCCCAACAGCCCATGCTCGCACTTTCTTCCAGAATGTCGCACACATTTTCCTCAGTGTCCTGGGCTGTCTCAAGAGTATTTTTGCTCTCCTCTCCAGCAACAATTCTGCACTGTGCATGTGTTACATTCTGTGCTTTATCTCAAGAAAAGCCTTTCTAAAAGACCTCACATTATTCACCACCTTGCCAGAGGCTGTCAAGCTTAAGGGTTTTATGGCCTATGTTCTCCTAGTTTTTCTGTCAAAGATGGTTACATCTTATATTAAATATTTGCAGTTTTCAATGTCTGCCTAGAAAATTTTGCAAGGATAATCTCATCTGGGTATCTTTTTTTTTTTTTTTAAATAGGGTCTAACTCTGCCCCCCAGGCTAGAGCACAGTGGCATCATCATAGCTCACTGCAATCTCAAACTCCTGGGCTCAAGCAATCCTCCCACCCCGGCCTCCTGAGTAGTTGGGACTACAGGCACACATTACCATGCCCAGCTAAGTTTTGTATTTTTTGTAGAGACAGGATCTCACTGTGTTGCTCAGGCTGGTCTCAAACTCCTAGCCTCAAGTGATCCTCCCACCTCAGCCTCCCAAAGTGCTAGGATTACAGGCATGAGGCACTGCACATAGCTCTTTTTTCTTTTGACACAGTTTTATTATCACCCTCTCCAAAGAAGGGATGATTATATTGACCTGACAACAAAATTGCCAGCCTTTTCTCAATTATCTAGTCTAAGAGATTGAAAATGTACTTCAGTAGAACTTCTTACAATGAATGAGTCAGATATGGACATGGCTGAAGCCTTGGTTACTTTGCAAAATAATTTTATTTATGTTCATATCTATGCTTTTTATTTAAAAAGGTCATGCAAGCAACCTACAAATCCTTAATAAAAATTCTCAAGGCTCTGCCTTCAATGTGATATAATCAAACACAAGGCAATATTAAAGACTGAAGCTTCAAAAAAAAAATCAAATAGTCACGAGGAATTCTAGGTCAAGGGACATTATAGAAAGCATTATTAGGGTTAGAATGGAACAGAATTTGAAGTTATTTCCTTAAATGTTTAAAACAATAACCATGGAGGGAAAAACCCTAAATCATTGTTCTAAAGATGGCACCAATGCTTTTTAAGATTTTAAAGTTTTCAGGAGTTACAACTATTTGTACAATAATATCTGGGTTGGAGTCCTGATTCTGTCACCTACTTGCTATGTTGTGACCTTGGACAAGTCACTTAACCCCTTTGAGCTTCAGTCTCCTTAGCCATAAAATGAAGATAATCATACCCAGCTCATAAGGCAGTTGCAAAAATGAAGTAAAATGGTGCTCATGGAAGTACTTTATAAACTAAAAATAAAGCATTGATGGTTTTTATTCATGCCCAATGCCAAAAAGCAATACAATTAGAAGATAAAGCACTTTCCAGAACTTTGGTTCTCCATCTAAGAGTCCGTTTATTTCACCAGGCTGTTATTTTTATTGTTCTTAAAAGCACACCAGAAGGATCTCTGCTGAGCCCTGGCAAGTAACAAGTCCAGTATGTACTATTCAATTCCTACAATTAATTTTTGGGATTGTGTTATTTTTGTTTGCTTTTTTTAAAAGAACCACTTGGTATGTTAAAATCCTTGATATGAACAGGTGAATTAATGTTAGATAAAGAACTCAAGTGCCAAAACTGGAACAATGTACAAATCTGCAGTAATTGATGGACTGTGGCCAGTTGAGGCACATCTGTGAGGCTCTATCCACTGTAAATAAGAGAATCTACCATTGTTTTCAGAGCAGCTCAACTCCCCTGCCAACAGAACATCCTTTGAGCACCCTCCAATTTCTCTATAAATTCCAGATTTCAGATTCTGATATAATCATCTAATGTCCAACCCTTTCAGTGCCTGAATGGATTTTAAGATGAAAGGGCAATCTAAATATTTTTATAAACCATGCTAAATATAAAAAATATTACTGTTTTCTTATGTTCCAAGCCCCTGAAATACCTCGAGAGAATTCTGAAAGGAATGTTGTCAATTTTACCACTTCCAAAGGTGATTTTAGTGAAGCTAAAGAGACTAACACTTCATCAAGGACATCAATCACTCTTCCAAACATACCTAAGTGAAATGTATTTGACAAGCATGAAGGTATTTACTGATAGCATCATTGAGGCCTGTCCAAAAACAGCCATTGATTAGGGGGAGGGGAGGCATTTCTGACAATGAGCTTCTGTTTCTCCTCCTGTAACAAACAAATTTTAAAATGCATAAGGCTCAAACACGATGAGCTTATTTCTTGTCTCTTTTCTGTTTCCCCACTCAGGGTATTTGCTTTTGCTATTCATTCCTTTTACTTAGAACATCTTCCTGGCTCATTGCATAACTGATTTCTTTTCAACCTCCAGGAGATCCATTCAGAAAGGTACTCCACCACTCAATTCACCAAATATTTATTATTCTGAAACATCTAGGTTTCCAGTGCCCTCCCTCTGGTTTACATATCCCGATTTAGGGGTGGAAAAGAGAATTGACCACACAGGCAGGTTCTCCTCATTGAGTGGCCCATTGTTAACAGTTGTATGCATAACCCATCTACCGTACTGATAAGAGAAAAAACAAAAACAGAATAAATTTTATAAAGTGAGGCTATCAACAAAGAAGAGCCTAGAGAAGTCTGTGGTCAATCAGAGCCTGCAATTTCTAACCAGGTGCACCAGGGCCGGCAAACTTAGGCCTGGAACCAGGTCCCAGGACCTCCTGAGAGACTCCAGGGCATGAGGAAATGGAAGTCCAGGCCCATCTAAGTAATGAACATGAAGCAGTAGGCAAATTAAAATTTCCATCTCAGTATCAGACCGACATGCAGCCAAATCCCAACTCTACCACGTGTAGTAAGTCCCGTGGTATCTCTGTGCCTCAGTTTCCTCATGCAAAAGAAAATAAACTAATGAGCACTGCTGACAGCAAAATGAAACACAGGGACAACAGCCTCTGCCAATCTGGTCACCAAATGCTTTGTCTGACCTGAGCTCATACTCAGCAAACAGGGTATAAGACCCATCCCTTCAACTTGAGGCTCATAACCTATTTAAAACAACGCTTCCTGCTCAGGTTATAATTAGAAGTATCTGATTATTATAAGGAAGATGAGAGGGCTTTATGAAGTGTTAATGAGCAACTCTGATTTGTCTGGCATCAAAGTGAGAGGACAATGACCTCAGGCCCTGGCGCACTAAGATAAACGGGTGGCAGCTTCCTCATGTATTCACTGCGAGATCTTGGGAAGTTACTTCATCTCTCTGGAAAATTCAGTCTGTTAATTGGGAATTAATAATGGTACCTACCCCCCATGATTCCTCTGAGAATTAAATAAGACGGTAGATGTTAAAGTATTTCATACATGTCTGGCAAATACATAGTAAGTCCCAAATAAATGACAGGTATTTTTACCATGTGACTTCCTCATCAAAGATTCTGAATTTCAGGCCAGGCGCGGTGGCTCACGCCTGTAATCCTAGCACTCTGGGAGGCCGAGGCGGGTGGATCGCTCAAGGTCAGGAGTTTGAGACCAGCCTGAGCAACAGTGAGACCCCCGTCTCTACTAAAAAAAAAATAGAAAGAAATTATCTGGCCAACTAAAATATATATATAGAAAAAATTAGCCGGGCATGGTGGTGCATGCCTGTAGTCCCAGCTACTCGGGAGGCTGAGGCAGTAGGATCACTT
>CM052444.1:63078996-63101018 GCA_028533085.1 Varecia variegata
TCTGTTTTCAGTCAGCACCTCAGGCAATCTGATGCAGCCAGACACGTTTGGGAACCACAGGTGGGATCCATCCTTCCTGCAGCTGCAGATAGTTACCTCCAGGATTCATGTCTTGCCCTCTCTTCCCTGGTGCTGCAGTTCAACTTTGGTGGGACCTAGGCTCTTTTGCCTTCACAGCCTGTTCCTCCATGAAGAGAAAAAAATTATATATTTTATGACTGCATTAGTATAAAGATGAATTCATTATTGTTATACTTATTTATTTTATTCTGGTCTTTAAAAGAAATTAAAATTTAAGAATTTTTATGGACCCTAAAATTAAATGGACCCTTAAATTTTTGGTCCCTAAGCACTGTGCCTAGTGGATGAGTCAGCCCTACCTCACCACTGTCCCCACTCTTCAGTGGCTTCCCAATGCCTACATAATACAGTCCAACCTCCCCAGCAGGCTCACCCTAACCTGGGCTCAGTCTATGTTCCCAGTACCATCTGCCACAGCACTTCCCACCCATCTGGGCTCCAGCTTCAAGGCCTAAATGCAATTCTCTCAATACACTATACACTATAATGCTACTGTGCCTTAGCCCTCACCCCAAAATTTTTCTTTCCTTCTTTCCCTACTGATGTCTCATTCAAACATCACATTCCACTGTAGCCATCCCCAGTCCTCCTGGTGAAATTACGACTCCTTCCTCTGCATCCCTATAGCACTTTACATGTCTATTATTATACCACTTACTCACCCCACCTTTTCCCAAATATCCCCAATTCCAATGTGCACTTATTTCACAGCATAACATTTCTAAAATCAGGAAGTGGCTTACAACATATGCCAAATACACTTGCCAGCTACCAGGTAGAGAACTATACCACAACACGCCAACAGTCATTTTCCACACGTGCAAACCCAACACTGCACAGGAGACACTGGGTCATCTGGTTTCTTCCTTGGTGGTGGTATTTGCATTGTTCATACCACACAGTTGAATTTTAATTTAAAGTTTCTCTCCCTAGTACCTTTAAAAATTATGTTCTGATGCACTATAGAAATAATTTGGACCCAGACTATGGCCTATGATATGTCAGATAAAGCAATTAAAGATAGTAGAAACTGGCAAGAAACTGGCAAGAAACTGCCAGATCTCTTGGCACATGTTATGAAATTTTCTAATTCCCTGGACCGTGAAGAACTTATTCCTCAGATATTGAGCTGCTCTGTCAAAAGCATCCAAGTAAATTTTAGGACTAGCTGTTTAATATACAATAACTATAATTTAGTTTTTTTCCAGAGCTACAAATTTTGCAACATGGAAATGCACAGTTTAAATTCCAGGATTCTTCAATCTATCTCAAAATTATAGCTTTTTTTCCAAAAGGAGTTCAAAGTGGTGGACACTGATTATAAAAAGCTTAAGTCACCATAACAATTTCATACTATTGCAGGTGACCAAAGGTGATACAAAGAACTCTTAATATTAAAACTCAAAATAGCTAAAATTCAGACTTTGTGATACAGCTTAAGAAATACACAGAGCTATAAATAAAAATCATTTATTGTTAGTTCATAAAAAATTAGGCATTTCTAGATCCATTTTTTTCTGCTTAAAAAAAGGTAGTTACTTTCATGATAAATCATATAATAGATTGCATTTTTTGGTCAATATAGCGCAGTCTTTTGGTAAGCTAATTATTTCTTCACATTTCTGCAACAGAAAACTCTTACGGGTCTAGACTATGTATTAATCATGTCTTTCCCCTCCAGTGTCCTTGCATATGAAAAAATGTTCATTATTGAATTGATGTAGTTTTCTGGCAACAGTTTCATTTCTTTCAAGCCTAGACTTATTTCTGTTAAAATCGAGCTGTATGCTTATTTTTAGGTTTGGATGGGCATATTTCATTATAAATGCCCTTTTTAAAAATTCAAACTCCGTCCGTGCCTTTATTTATTCAACAAGTCTTTATCAGGCTCCTAACAAATGCCAAGCTGTGACAAGAATACAAAGGTGAATAAGACACAGCCTTGCTCTGAACTTTACTTACAGTCTAGAGGGAGAGACAGGCCAGGCAGCACATCACAACTCAATGCAATGAGAGCCATGGGGGCTCCTCAGTACAGGCTGCTGAGGAGCACGGAGAATGACCATCACTGCAGCCTACAGGATTAAGGAATATCAAAGCCAAACCCTGAAGAATGGGTAGGAGATAAGCTGTAAAAGTGGGCATCCAGATGGCCTATAAATTGGCCTAAGTAGAGGGGACAGCGTATGCAAGAGCATAGAGATGGAGGTGGGCGTGGGCAGGGGATCTACCCGTAGAGAAAGGATGAGAGGTTGTGCTGAGCTAGATTTCAGAGGTACCACAATGGGCTTAAGATGTCCAGTCAGGAATACCCTGGACTTAATCCTAAGAGCAGTGGGGGTCCATTTTTCTTTGCAAGAGATCCATAAATCTATAAAGCTGCATCAATTATATTATTCTCTCAATATCAAGGCTTAATCAGATTTATTCAATGCTGCTTTTGCCTGCTTCACCTTCAACGTTTTAAAATTCTTCATCTTATATTTAAGTCAAGAAGACATATTTGTCTTGTTTCATGAGAATAAAAATGAAAAACAACTGCACCCGTGTCAGTTCCCTCAATCACTCCTATTTATCCTTTCCTCAGAGAAAGAAGCAAATAAAAAAATTCACCACTAAATTCTTCATTTGCAATCTTACAGGCATTTCCCTATGGCATTTTACTCAAAATAAAATGAGTAGAGCCTGTGTAACCTTAGGCAACTTGCTTAACCTTTCTGTGCCTTGCTTTATTCAACTATAAGAGAAAGGCAACTATCACCTCCCTTATGTTAGGCTATTAGGTGTGGAATGTCTGATTTCCTTAAGTACTAAGTTTGACAGTTGATATCTCTGACATTTCACTTTAACACTTCTTGTTTTTTTTTTTATATTGTGAAGGTACATCCTCATTTTTTCAAATGCACATTTTGGCTTGTGATTATCGATCAAATTTTTTTAAAGCAATTTTTGTGAAACCGTGGATAAGTCAAAAATTCATGTAATTTTTTCACATGAGATCTGTTGTAGAACCAATGTAGTGCAGACAGCTCAAAATATCAACAAAGTGTTTGGGAAGGATGTGGCCAATGAATGCACAGTACATCGATGGTTTGAGAAGGTCCATTCTGGTGATTTTAATATTGAAAATGAGCCACGTGGGTGACCTGACACAAAGGTGGATAATGATGAGCTGAAAGCTGTAGTGGGAGAGAATCCATCTCAACCTTACACATGAATTAGCAGCAGGATTTGACTATTCCAACAATATTGGAGCATTTGAAACAAATGGGCAAAGAGGTTGGATAGACGGGTTCCACATGAATTAAATGAGCATCAGAAGAGAAATTGTCTCGAACCTTGCCTTTCTTTGCTATCATGACATAAAAGTGAACCATTTCTATACCGTATTGTTAAGTGCGATAAAAAATGGATTTTTTTGACAATCGCAAGTGTTCGGCACAATGGTTGGATAAAGATGAAGTGCCGAAACATAGTCCAAAACTGAATTTTTGTCAAAAAAAAGCTAATGGTGTCTGTTTGGTGGTCCAGCGCTGGTATTAATATTATCCACTACACCTTCATGAAACCAGTTCAATAGATTACAGCGGATGTCTACTGCAACCAGTTGGATGAAATGATGAGGATGCCTGCAATTATGCAGCCTAGATTGGTCAATAGAGACAGGCCAATCCTCTTGCAAGATTACATGTCACAAAAAACAAACTACAAATAAACTACGGAAGCTGGACTTGGAAACTCTCTGTCATCCACCGTATTCACCAGATCTTGTACCAACCGACCACCACTTCTTTCAGGCTTTAGACCACTTCTTGCAAGGAAAAATATGCAATTCTCAACAAGCTGTGGGAAACGCCTATCACAATGTAATGGCCACTGGCTCTCCAGGCAAAGCTGTGTCGATAGTTTAGATGTATACTTTGATTAATTGTACTGCTTCTTGTTTGAGATATAATAAACTTCCGATTCGAAATCGGACATTTCATATTTAATGACCTAATATCATTCTTATGAGGTTTAAATAGGATACCATATGTACAGTGTTTAGCATGATGCTTGAATTATAATCATTAAATTATAGCGATTTTTATCATTAAGCATTACTGAACAACGTATAATACATATATGTACATGGTTAAACTTTGAACTTGTATTTTATTACAATTTTAATGGTACACATATACATGTTTACAACCTATATGTTCATAAACACATACTTTTTTTGAGACAGGGTCTATCTCTGTTGTCTGAGCTAGAGTGCAGTGGCATCATCATAGCTCACTGCAACCTCAAACACTCCCCAGCTCAAGTGATCCTCCTGCCTCAGCCTCCCAAGTAGATGGGACTACAGGCATGCACCACCATGCCCAGCTAATTTTTCTATTTTTCATAGAAACAGGGTCTCACAATGTTGCTCAGGCTGGTCTTGAACTCCTGGCCCCAAGCAATCCTCCTATCTTGGCCTCCCAAAGCACTACGATTATAGGCGTAAGCCACTGCACTTGGCCCTACACACAAATACATGGTGTGTCAAAAGTCCTTTCAGAAACTTTCCACAGCGGTTATTTCTGAGGCAAGGGCCTAATGAATCAAGGAGATAAGAGGGTGCTTTACTTTTTTTCATTTTATTACTTTCTATAATCTTTAATTCTTTTTTAACCAAGAGTACGGGAACCTTATACAATAAAAATTTATGAAACACTCTGTTATGCAATAATCAAATAAATAAATTATTCTCAAAGCTTAGGATAATAACACAGACATCACTTTATGCAGGAAAAAAAAGGTGTGAAACCTAGGTTTCAGGAGCCTAGAAAGGAGGAGAACTAAACTAAGAGGAGCAAAAGTATGTGTTCTCAAATTGTCTAAGGCTGCCATGTAGAAGAGGATTGGATTTATTTTGTATTTAGAGAACACAAAGGCTGGTTTTGTCCAAATAGAAGAACCCTGTACTGATGAGAGCCGTCCAAAGACACTGCCCCAGCAGGAGGTAAAAGCCCCATCACAAAAGGTGTGCAGCACTGGCTACACGGCCATCTTTCAGAGATTGGGTTCAAGGGATTACCTTTCCAAGTCTATGAAACCTGGCAGTCTCTAGGCATTTGAAATTTGACACTTAGATGGACACATCTTGCTCTATTATCCAGTAACTAGTGTATTTTTAAATGGTTATCCAGAAACATCCAAACCATAGCCACAAATTAAATAAGTTAGATGAATCAACTTTGCCTCCAACCTACAAGACCCTTAAATAGGCAAATATTCTTATGAAAAGATTATTAGTAAATATGTTTATTATATTTCAGTAAAGTATAAAGTTATCCAAATAAATATTTCATAATGTTAAAATCCAGTTCAAAATGTAGATGCTGTGTTTAAACACTGTCTAGAATAGTATTTGTTAAAGATAATTTTCATTTTCAACTAGATTCACACTACATAGTATTTTAGCATTCTTCATTACCCATATTCTTTTTTTTTTTTTTTTTTTTTTGAGACAGAGTCTCACTCTGTTGCCCGGGCTAGAGTGCCGTGGCATCAGCCCAGCTCACAACAACCTCAAACTCCTGGGCTCAAGCAATCCTTCTGCCTCAGCCTCCCGAGTAGCTGGGACTACAGGCATGCACCACCATGCCCGGCTAATTTTTTCTATATATATTTTTAGTTGGCCAGATAATTTCTTTCTATTTTTAGTAGAGACGGGGTCTCGTTCTTGCTCAGGCTGGTCTCGAACTCCTTAGCTCAAACAATCCACCCGCCTCGGCCTCCCAGAGTGCTAGGATTACAGGTGTGAGCCACCGCACCCGGCCTATTCTTTTAGATTTCATTAATATCTGTTTCCAGACTTCAATTGGACTACTCTTTTATGGCTTGCCATTATGAACTTGATAAATTAAGCCTAATGTTAGAACACTTCCATGCCTCAGTATTGGGAATTCAACTTTTCTGGGTTCTACTTTCCCTGAAAGGTAGAGTACACACAAGAGAAATATGGGGTTTCCAGGCTGATGAATTGGAATAGCTGCAGTGCCTTTGAGATATGACAGGATGACCTTTAAATGACAACCTTTTTTAGAGAATAATTTGAATGAAGAGAAAGTTACCCAGTGAAGGCAGAGACCTCTGCAAGACACATTGAGCTAGGAGACTGCTCTGGTATCTACCACTTGACAGTCTGTTGACTTAGAAAGTCATTACATTCCTCTGAACATCTGTCCCTCTTTTATCTAAAAGCAGAGGGAAAAATAAAAGAAGACAATATTGTTTCCATTTCAACAATTAGTTGATATTATGCCTACACAGAAAGACAGTGTCATTCAATGGGAAAAAAAACTCCGACCTAGACTCAGAAGACCCAATTCTGGCTGTTAGTAACTAGCTATTTTGCCTTGGACAGGTCTCCTACCATCTCTAAGAATAAGTTTCTTCATATGATAAATTGGGAGGACACAGATAGCAAAGAAAAATTGCAAATGTATTCTCATGTTGTTTTAAGCCTCAACTAAAGCTCTATGTTAAGAATAGCAATTACAATTCCCCTTTTATAAATGGAAACAGACTTTAAAAGGTTACTAGGTTTTTCAACTAGTAACAATAGTGCAGAGGTTTGATACCAAGTCTCCAAGCACAGACACATGCTGTTTACCCTATTTAGTAGACTTCTGGGAAAATGAAATAAGGTAAGTGTCCAAGTGTTTTATCTATTATAAATAACCACATAAGTGTAAGGTACTGTTATGACTATGCTTTAAATTCTCTAGAGAGATATTGACATATTTTTTCATAAACCTTTCTGTCTGAGCAAAAATCCCATAAAGCACCTATCCTATCTAGCACATCACAGTACACCAGTTGAATAAATGGGCAGATTACTGCTACTTTAGAAATGATCCATGAATTTAATTAGATATCCTAAACAAATGGATACATTTACACTGCACAGGCCACACTTTGAGGATCTTAGAAGAAAGAACTATTAGACAAGACAGATATAGTTGCACTGGCAAATGAATCCCACTCTCAGAGTCCAATCCCTCATTCAAACTAAACAAATAGCATCATTCCAGACTGCATTCTCAATTGGAAATATGCATCAAAGTTGTCATAAGATACACTATACTGCTGCAACAAAGCCACGACATTCCCCTAACCAGATTTTGGAGTGAATGGTGGGTAGGGAGAGGAGAAAGGGAATCCCTGCAGCCTCTTCATACAATGCTAGATTAAGTTGAAGAATCAACTCCTGGCAATAGCACTTTAGAGATAACAATATTCTTAATGAAAATGCTTTCCCATCATAACAGTTTATCAAGGCAATCCATTCTCCTTCTCCCAACCTATTGAAAAAGTCTGATTTAGTGAGAAAGACAATCCTCACAAATCCAGGACTTACCCTAGGCTCCTCTGTTAGCATTACTGTCCCTACTAACTAACAGCCCCCTAGAAGCCAGAAGCAGCTCATTCACTGCTGTATTCCTGCACAGTACTCAGCACAGTGCCTCGCAAAATGCAAATAACAGCTCAGGAAATACATATTGAATTCATTCTACAATGTAACATACTTCAAAAACCAATTCCAACTCTTAAAATGATAATCCCTATAAAAATGAAAATATATGAATTTCATATTTCTTTCATTTCCCTGAAGTGAGGCTCCTCCATGCTCATTTGGAATGTGTTCATTTTTATTTTGAATGTTTACATGCCCACTACATTCCCAAAATGATTATGGTGGCATCATTTAGACTAGTACATGAATCTTTTTTAAGATATAAAGGCGATCATATCCAGTCAAAAGATGGGTTACACTTTGATATACCACAGCTTTGAAAAAAATATAAATCACATAACCATGAATATCAACACCAAAGCCCTGAAACCATTTAGGGGTGGGGAACCTGCCACCTCAAGGCCACATGCAGCCCTCCAGATCCCCAAGTGTAGCCCCTCAACTGAATCCAAACTTTACAGAACAAATCCTTTAGTAAAGGCCACCCTCAAGGATCCAGAAGGTCACATGTGGCCCCAAGGCTGCAGGTTCCCCACCCTCCCACCAACACCTCATTTAACTTCAATATGAGCTTGAATAGGTAAAATTCATTTTTTTTCAGCCCAGGACATTTGAATTTCTGTGGACAATATCTCATCCCACTTCGGATGAGAAAAATAGAAAATGATAGCCCAGGGAGAGCCATTACACAATTAACATAAGCAAGCATTTGTTTGCAAACTGCGGCATTTAAATTTAGTTTGGTTTCATTACTGTCCAAAAACCCAACATGAATCTTTCCTCTGGAGTCCTCAGCTGTCCAGCATTAAAGTTACCAATGTCTAACCAACCACTGACCACTTCAATTATAAATTATCTCTATGTAAACAATCCTCTGATCCTAGTTCCCTGGAAAGGTAAGCAAATAGCTATAATAATACTCCTGGTCCACCATGGGTATATTAAATGACTGTTTTGCTATAGAAACCGCTAAATGCTAACAGCATTTCCAAGACAGGACTCTAACTTACTAAAACATTTTATGAAAGACGGTTGCGAGCCCAGATACAAAGTTTAGAGGCATTTCCATTGTCCCTACGTTGTAAAAAGGTTGATGAAATTTTAGTACACTCGGTGCAAAAGGGTAAAGATAAACAAGATCAAAGGCAACAACAGATGAAATAAATTTCATTGTGCAAATCATAAAAGCTGTGCAAAAGGGCTCTCGATCCCAGGTAAAAACTGCAGGAGAAAGGTAACAGCACGAACCCTAGCAGAAGCTGAGTTAAGATGTGGCAGAGCTTTACAGAATTGCAAGTAACATCAGCATTACGAGAATAACAATTGGAATAAACACTGGTCCCACAGGCGGCAAAAACAATCAACGCACTGGCTCTTTCACCTCTCCCCCTCATCCAGCTGGGTAGTGAAAGCAGCTGCCTCTCCCCGCCCTCCTTCCAAGCCGCTCTTTGCGCCACCCCCCTCCCCTTTCTCTCCCCCTCCCCGCCCCCAGCTGGCGTATTCAGCAGTCTAGAGGGATTAAGAGGCGCTCGCTACGGTCACTGGGCCTCTGGACTGATCTAACGTTTCCTAGCTCTCTGGACGACAGAAATTAGAGACTGCACACCCTGGTGGCATTCGAAGCCTCCACCGGCAACGCAGCTTTCTCCCAGGCCCGGGGCTGGAGCGACAGCCTCGGGCTGGGCGACCGGGAGGCTCTGGAGGGCCGCGCGCTGCGCTCCCAGCCAGCAGCGCTACCTGAGCTGTCCATGGTGCTGGCGCGGTCCGGAGGCTGCCGGGCGGGACTCCGCGCCGCCGCCGCCCCGGCGTTCACTCTCTGCTTGCCGCCACCCCCGCCGCTCCCCGCACTTAAGTCCCCGTTACTGTCCACCAGCTGCAAAGATTCATAACCATCGTTGCTGGTCTTTTTCCGGTAGCTCCCGAGGAGGCTCATGGGCAAGCCCAGTGAAGAGGGAAAAAAATCAACCTGGGAAACGAAGGGGGGAGGTGGAAGGTGGAGAGGGCTGAAGGAGGAATTAAAAAAAAAAAAAAAAAAATCAAGTGCCCGACATGATGCAAAGAGAAGGGAAAAGACGGAGCGGCCGCCGGAGAGGAGCTCTGCGGGGCGAGGCGAAGCCGCCGCCCTGGGCAGAGCGCGGCTCGGGGCGCGGGGAACGAGAAGGGGAGGGAGGAAGCGGGGAGGGCGCGGGCGGGCGGGTGCGCGCGTCCTCGGTGCCGCCGCCGCGGAGCCGCCGGCCCTGCCGAACTCCGGGCCCCGGGCCAGCACACTCTGGCTGGGGAGTGCCCGGAAGCAATCCTATAGGTGTCGCCGCGTCGCCCCGCCGCACAGCAGGGCAGCTCCAAGAACCGCTGGCCCGCGGGGAGGAAAGAAAAGAGAGGGAGTAAGAGAGGGGAGATTCGCGAGGAGGGGGCTGAAGTCGGAAAATGGGGCGGGGTGGAAGGGGGAGGGGACTACTACGACAAGGGAGGGAGGGGGTGTGTTCGCGCGCGTGTGGTATTGAAGGAAGGGGTTAGGTGTCTCGGCCTGGTAAGCTTTGAGGACCAGGAGGTCTCTTGGAAAGATCCACGCACGCCCATTCGTATAACTTAGCCTATATTTGCTGGGAGATTCGGCAAATCAAAGCCACCCGGACAGTATCCATCCTTGGAGGACTGACTGGTAACTCAACTGAACAGAAAGAGAATGCATGTTAAGTGCCAGGCTATAGGGTATAAAGAACGAACAGTATTTTGCACATTGCCCAGAATGGGAATGATCCCTAAGTGAGGTATCAAAGAGTTGGATATTCTAATACTCGGAGGCTGTTAGGGGCCATTCTCCTAGTGAGAAGATGTGACTGTTTAGAACTATTTGTTGAGAGAATAAATTGGGGAGAGGGGCGAGGTTAAGTCAGGTGCAAGTTCAGATCTGCCATCATTTACCTTGGGACTTGGAGAAAGGACTCTACCACTGAACTGGCTCTAGGGCATGGCTGAGGAGCAAGACAGACAAGCATTTTCTTCCCATCCTCTAGCCTCACCCTTTATTGTTCTTTCATAATCTGGGCAAAGAAAGCAGTCACTCGTTATCAGAGTAGAATTTGTCAGGAAGCTAATTAAGCTGAAGGATCAGGGCCCCTTTCTTGTAGAAGGCCCTCTCAAGGCTGTGTACCTAATTTTTTATTGGTGATTATATATTCTTACTCTTAAAGAGGACCCCAATATTGTGTAAGTTTTGGGCCTTACAAAACCCAGATAAACTCTAGTAAGTCTCAAATGTAATTACCAAATGCTTATTTTCACTTGAAATAATAAGATTTCAGAAGGATCCTTCATTCTCACATCTCACGTGAAGACAAGGTGAAAATCTTGGTTAAAAATCATCATTTTTTTTCCTCTAGGACTTGGAAAGACTAAGTGAGGGGCCTTTCAAAAGTCATTTGACAGCGTTTGCTCACCAGAACAAGAGAAAAAGTACATGCATATAAAACTTGCATGAGCCCATACACAAAAAAACTTTGCTTTTGTCTTACCTTACATGGTTTTCTCTTGCTGTCTTTATTTCAGTCACCTAAGGACACAAAATTAAGCTATAGCATCCTAAGGGGCCTCAGTCTAGATCATTTTGGGACCCAAAGAGTTTCCTGGAAGCTCTAGCTCTACATAGGTCTAAATTGAATTAATTGGATTGAGATACATTTTCCTATGCAAGGATCAGTCAAACACAGATTCTTGTAGGGAAAGGATGAATCAGGAGAGGTCAAGAATAATGTCTTCTAGACCCTTCCAGTCCAGAGAAGACCTAAACTCCCTGACCAGTTGCTTTCCCAACTGCATTATTTGATGAAGGTGTGGTGTGACCTGAATCACAAATCAGAGTTAATGCTCATCTAGAACACAATCAAACAACTTGAATGGTGGCAGGAAAAACTGTAACAGAATTTTAAGCACAAATTTTATACTTTCAATTTTCCAAATCTGTCAGATTGAGCTATTTTAGTTACTTGACTAAAATAATAACTCAGTAAAGTCTAGTAAAGAAATATTTTCCAATAACATTTTATATAATCTTTTTCTACACTTTTCGGTTTCTTTTAATTCACTACTTACCCACAGGGAGAGTAAATACCTAGTGTCCATCATGTGCCTTGAAAAATGCTGGATTTATGATCACTGGATTAAGGGAATTTAGAGAGGATTATTTTTAAAAAATAAAAATTATTACTTTCAAAAAGAACACTCAGTTATTTTTGCTCAACTTCAGAATTGCAAACATATTGCTGGAAGAAATTATAAATGAGACATATGCCTTTGCCTTTGTATTATTCTATATCTATCTCCCAAGTTTGCAAATTTAAAGAAAAGCATGAATGGGCTACAAAGATCATTTTATTTTTTATCTTTATACTTAATTTAATATAAATAAAATCAATCAGAATAACTATTAATAATCCTGCACAATTAGGGCTATAAAGAGCATATTAAGGTAGGAAAAATACAATAACGAGATTAATATACAACAGTCTAAAAAATGATGTTTGGGGCCTAAATTGGAACATGCACCAATTTCAACAGTAAAATTTCTTTATTATCCTAAAGATCAAATTCATCATGAGTTCATTTATCCATGAAGATCTTACTATCCTACTTTATAAAATGAGCATAGTACTATCATTATATAGTTGAAGTAAGAATTGAATTAGTACTGTATATATAGTAAGTACTTAACAAATGTTCTCTATTATTACTATTATTGGTCTGTCTTAAGTGCAACTCTATCCTCAGTGCCTTGGAGTCCTGGTTCCTCCCATGGGAGATGCTTAATAAAGGCTAAGTATTAATATTTTTCTCCAGGAGTATGTTAATGGAAGTTGTCTACATAATTTTGAATGAGAACCTGGGCTTAAGGAAAGGAGGTGGCACTGGTAAAACCCAAGGTGAACATTGAGAGCCTAGCTTTCCTGTTTTTCCAAGATCAAGACCGCTCCATAATTTATTTTATCTCAAGAAAACCACATCACCTATGGGACAGAGGCAAAGGAAGAGATGCCCTCTTTTCAGGAGAGCATTCTTTCCCTTTTCTCTTGCTGACTTTGGTTGCTTTTATTAACTCCATGAAGATTATCCACACTAAGGAATGTTCTAGAGCCAGGCTCTATTTCTACCCATCCTCTTCACACACACCCCATCCCAAATGCTCTCTTGTCACAGCAGACACAACACTTGTGGTGAGCTAGGAAAGGAAGGTAGGTATGCTGTGACCTATCTAGGTTTATGATCTGTGCTTTTTGATTCCCAGAAAATGTAATACATTGATTAAGATTGAGGTTCTAGACTCATATTGCCTATGATTGAATCCCCGTTCTACCAACTCTTGGCTCTATGACTTTGTGCAAGTTGCTTAACCTCTCTGCCTCACTTTTCTCCTTTGTAAAATGAGCATGGTAAGAATGCCATCATAATAAGGCTGTAGTGAGAATTAAATTAGTTCCTATTATATAATAAGTGCTTAACAAATTGTTATCTATTATTACTGTGATTCTTGTGCTACTTTTATATAGATAAGTTATTTCTTCAAAAACACAATTTCTTATCTGTAAAATTAAGCTAAAAATCTGTCCCGCCAACCTAAGAGATGTGTTATCATTATGATGTATGATAATATAAAAGCACTTTATATAATGTGAATTGATTGTTCTGACTTGAGTTTTTGTATATTTGCACGCATGTCTTTCCTACTGGATTTGTACTTCTTAAGGACAAAAGTCCATGTTTATTCATGTTTGTATCCCCCGTGACACCCAAAAGAGTACCTCACTGTCATTAGATATTGAGTAAGTATCTATTGAATTAATAAATTAATGAGGAAACAAAAATGTCTTTATCACCTGGTCCAGTGATTTTTTAAACTATACACGTTGTAGCCTATGAATGGATTATAAAATTATTTTCATAAAAATGAAATAGGTTTAAAAAATCAGACTTTTTAGAACATAGTAAGATATTTTTGCTTAAAGTACTATTTTAGGTGTGTGTGATGTGGTGTGTGTGTGTGTGTAGAAGCTCAGTAATGATATAAATGTGCTTCTTACTGTGGGTGCTGATAATAAATGTTTGAATGTCTATGTTATGCACAACCTCTGGTACTAAGAGGTCCCAGTGTTCCCAATTGTGAATGTCCTGTACACTGTGACATCTGAATTCATTTGGATTAAGTGGATAACAAGGCGTTTTGGCTAACCAGACAGAAAATGAGGCCATAGTCTCTACACTGTCCTCTCTGTTGCAAAATGTATTACGATCATGTTTCTAACATGCATTTCTTCAATATTCTGTTTTAATTAATACAAATCAATGAATAGTATTGAAACTTACTTTGGCAACATGCCTTAGGGTCATAATTCAGATTTTCTCCTTATTGAATAAGGCCTATAGGCATACATAGTGCAAGGCATTCAAACTGGGGAGCAACAGGCTGTATCTGGCCCTCAGACAGGTTTTGTGTGTCCTGCTCTTTTTTTTAAAAGAACTTTTTAGTTTAGATGCCTTTTCAGAGGGGACACAGGCTCCAGTCTGTGAGCCATAGCTTACCACCATGTCCCAATACATGATACCCAATCGACTCCACTCATTCCTAATATCAGTCAGCGCCTGCAGACATTTGAATTTGAGACCTGTAGTGTAGTGGCAAAAGCTGAACGAGCAACACCACCAAAACAGATGCCAAAAGCCACGCCTTTAGGCCACAGTCTAGAAGAAAGGAGAACAGACTGGGAATCCTCTCCTGACTCTGCTCTTACTCAGAAGGGAGGCCTTCATTCACTCTCCTTCTCTTAGCAGTGATAGAGAAGTGAAAGTGTGGAATTACATGATTCTCTTTAGTTCTCAACTTTTCCTTTCTCAAAACTTTAGTTATCATTTCCCTTTTTCCTCCAAATGATGTCCATAGGGAAAAACCACAGCCATTTAAGTGTTCCAGTTTGCTATGTCCCAGTTAATCAAGGTTATACTGTAAAATGCATGCATAAATAGGAGCAGCTGTCAAGAATGACACATAAAGCAACACACAAGAGAGAAGAGGAGGTATGCTAGAAAAAAATTGAATGTGCTGATAATATTTAATAGAAGAAAATCCGAACTATTCCTATAATATTACTTAGAGTGGGGATGTCTGCTCTTAGTGCCTGATGGAGTGCTGGGTCCTCCAGAAAACAGGACACATTTTCCAGGAAGGGCATATGTTTAACACATTGACTGCCATACTAGAAAAAAATATTTTTTCCTTGGGGCCATGGTGTTTTATTATGAAAATAGAATAAAAACTTCAAAAATAAAACAATCCTTTCTAATTTAATGACAAATTTGTTATTTTTTATTGTTTTCTGTGCATGAGTTATATACAACTTGAAAAATAGTTCACGCAGCTCCCAAGGTAGAGACGTGTGAGTTACATATGCTTCTCGAGGCCCTGGACTCAAACTAGTGTGAGTTAAATACAACTCACATGGCAGTTGATGTGTCAAAGATAACTCAATATCCTGAAACCTGTGCTTCCTCGAAGCTCTAGCAGTAATAAAAGTAACTGGCATTGATTATTTACCATTTGCCCAATGCCTTACCTACCTTAACTCTCACATTCCCAACAACCCTGCAAATGTGTCATTCTTATTTTTAGGCAAAATTGGAGAGGATAAATAATTTTCCCAAGGTTACACAGCCATCAGTTAGGATCCAAACTCCCAACTTCTGACCATATTTTGGCCACTGCACCAGGCTAAAGAGGTATTTCCACTGATCAAAGTGAAAGTTGGAGGACATTTGGGTCATTCCTTAGATCTGTCCTGCCTTACAAAGTGTAGTCAGTGAAAAATGGTTTGGGCACCTTATGGAAATCACCCTTGCTTTACCTCCCACGTGACAGGTTCTGCTCAGTGAAACGTGAAAGCTTTCAATTAATGTAGCTTCCCAATAGGCAATCTTGTTTTGTAAACTATTGGCAGAGAGGACGTTTTATGTTGTACTCCTAAAAATTTATAGTTGGCCACTCTTGTCCTAGTTTGAAATCACTAGAAGGAAACAAAATATTTTCATTAAAAGCAAGCTCCTAACTTTAAAAAAAGTTTGACCTCTATTGTGTTTGCACACGTGTATATGTATAAATATGTGTGTATGTAGATTAAAGAGACATCAAGGCACGGCAGAAAGACCATTACCTTTGGAGGAAAAATCACAACTATGTTTGAGTCCTAGACCTGCCATATGCAGTTTTCTATAATCTGCTTAACAACTCATAGACACATCTCCTCTCTAGGCAGTGGAGGAAAATACCTGTCCTTCATCATAGGAAGAAACAAATGAAATAAGGTACATGAAAGCACAAAATAAACACTAAAGCCCTACTCATACACTGCATTTTATCAAATCTAAGAAACCATCCATTGTAAGTCACATTAAAAAAGAAAAATATGCTACTGATGGAATTATGACATGCTATCAATTTTAAGATGCCTCAAGATTTCAAAAACGTTAACATGTTTAAAAAAAAAACTGTTTTAGAATTGATGTAACAAATGTTATTATTGGACTTTATATTACCCTGAAAATATATTTGTTAATTTATAATTCAGGTATTTTGAGCAACTCTAGTAGATAAAGACAATACTCACCGTGTTTTGCCAGGCCTAACACAGTGCCCGCCAAGTAACAGGTGCTCAGTAAATATCTACTAATTGAATGAAAATGCAAAAAATTAATTCAGAGGCCATTTTTAGCTTACAGAAAAATTCACCCTGGCTTTCCTTCGTCAGCTCACTTAAAACACAGCTCCATTTGCTAACGTTTGACTTATCCATGACTTTTGAAGGGTGTGCTCATGGTATAACAATGTTTGTCTTAGTCTGTTTTGTGCTGCTATAACGGAATACTTGAGACTGGGTAATCTACAAAGAACAGAGATTTATTTCTTACACTTCTGGGAGCTAAGAAGTACAAGATTGTGAGGCCCACATATGGTGAGGAATTTCATGCTGTGTCATCCCATGGCAGAAGGCAGGGGCAAGAGAAGGGCAAGAGAGGGTGAGAGAGTCAGAGAGCAAGGGGGGCCCCAATTTGCTGTTATCAGGAAACTACTCCCTCGATAACAGCACTAATCTATGCATAAGGGCAGAGTCCTTGTGGCCTAACCACCTTTTTAGTGGTACTACTTCTTAATACTGTCACGATGGCAATTAAATTTCACCATGAGTTTTAGAGGAGACATTCAAACCATAGCAATGTTATACCTACATTACCATTTCAAGAGTAACTCGTGGAAGTGTCTGTCCTTTTCATCTGTCATTTTACAAGCAAGAAAACTTCAATTTCTCAAATGAACAGACACTGACAGACTATCCTGGGCTGGCCCTGTGCTCAATTTCTCTCAGTCCCAAAACAGACCAAAAATCTGGGGGTGGTAAATAGTTGCCCAAGGTCAGGTGCAAACCAACACTAAAGTGAATGTCTCCCTAAATCCTGGATATTGCCATGTTTGGCTCTGAGCTCATTATACACAATTTTATATTCAAGATCCTAAAAATTTAGATGCTTACTCTTCATAACCCCATTGTGCCTAACAAGGTACTGGGCCCTAGAGCGTGTAGAACATGTGGCAAATCCTCTATCATGGTGATGCAGAAGGCAGAGACCACTTCAGACACAGGCAGAACCAATTCTGGGGTGCTGGCAGTCTCCAGAGCACCAATCCATTGCTGCCTACGTGACCATATCTAACTGGAGAGAAGGAACCAGCATTTCCTGAACCCTAAACTGAGTGCCTATATTTACCCATTCAAATGTGAAAGGTCTTTTAAGAAGGATTACCATGCCCATTTCATACTCAAGGAGACAAGAGCTCTGGAATGCAGCTGAGTGTGGTCTAAGCTGTGACTGGTAGTGACCCCCAATATTCCTCTCCATCTTCTATGCTTATATGCCCTTTAGTTGGGCCCATGGCCATATAGTGTAAAGAATATATTTTTCAGTCTCCTTTTGTATCTTGGACCGGCCACACATGAGTTTTCTATAATCTGCTAGGTACATACATAGGACTGAGTTTTAGCCATTGTAATACAAGCAGAAATTATATGTGAAATTACTGGTATGCATGCTTTAAAGGGAAGGTGGGTGGTATGCCCTTCTGCCAATCCTTTTCCCTTTCTTCTGGTTGGAATATGGAGCTCCAGCAGGTATCTTGGACCATGAGGTGACCTTGAGGTTGGAAGACCGTCACAATGAAGCAATGAGATAGAAGAATCCTGAACCCCAGAGAGCCAAGGCAGCCCTGGACTGATTATCCCCAGATTACTTAAAGGTGAGAGAGAAACAAACTACTTTGTTTTAAATTGTTATGTTGCCATTGTTATTTTGCTTTTTTCTGTTATGTGCATCCAAACTAATCCTGGGATACAACTTGCAACCTAACCACTGGATTTAAGATATTTATTTGCCACAACATTTATCAGTAATAACATGTCCATGTGGTCATGGACAAATTATATAACTTCTCTAAGCCTCCATTTCCTCATGCATAAAATAGTTGTATCTAACTAATAGGGCAGCTATTAAAATTGCATGACATACAGGACATAAAGAGGTTAGCATAGTGCCTGGCATATAGTGAGGGTTCAATGAATGCTATCTATTGTGCTTTTTCTTGTCAGTGTCCTTCAACATAGCTGAGTCTATTGTGTCCGATTCCAAAGCCAGCGATCTTCCATCTCACTGTGCTATCCAGGGACTGTCTCTCAGGGTCCAGCCCAGAGCTGCAGAGCCCTGCCTGTGTCAGTGAACTCCCTAGTAGAGCTGTCCCTTCCTTTGGGTGTAATTCTCTCTCTTTGATCCACCTACATAATCTCAGTACAGTCAGGAATATTTTAAGCCTCATAGTTGTTACAGAACTTACAGTAAAGTGTTAGTGTTTATGACACAGTGGTTCTGAGACTATTTGCTTCAATATAGCTAAATGAGAGAATCTGACTCATTCTCCATTTGTGCTAAAAGTAAATAAGGAATTCAGGTATAGTGGGGGCATTTTTATTTAATTATTTTATCTTTTTACTTTCTATTATGAAAATTTTCAAAAATATACAAAAGTAGATAAAATTAGATAATAGACCCCTTTGTATCCATCACTCAGCATTAACAATTACCAAGACATGGCCAATCTTGTTTCATATGTGTATAGATCCATACCTACTGTTAAGCAATCCCCAGAATCATTTCATCTTTAAGTATCTCAGTATGTGTCACTTTAATTTGGGGGGAATAACTATCAGATATCATCTGTACTAGAAGCAGAGAGCAAGGTGCCATTCTACCTACTTGCTGAGAAGCTAAAGCTATCCACTAGTTCCTTTTCAGTAGACTGTCAGAGGAACCTACATACCTTCCCATTTCCTTAATTTCCAGTGGAAATGACACATCATCCACCTGTCCCCACCTTACTCCCAGCCCCACCCACCTCATCCCCACAAAACTCACCTCTTCAAGCACTAGTGGTAATCTCAGGCCTTACTGCCCAAGAGGTCTGGAAATTAGAATGGAATTAAGCTTTGCTAGAATAGGAGAAATTTATGGAATGATAAAGTTGGAAGGAGCTATAAAGGGTAAATTATCCTTTTCAATTTACAGATAAGAAAATCGAGACAGAGAAGTGAGGAAATTGATTCACATTTGAGCTTTCTAAAATGCAGATCCAATTATGTGACTTAGTTGTTTAAAACTATTCAAGTGTTTCCTATCACCCTCAGTCTAAAATATTTAATATGACGGACACTTCACATTCTAGGTCCAGCTACTTCCCCATCAAGACTGAGCCCTCGGCCCTCATCACTTCTTCTTTCCCCAATAACCTCTCTCTAAGTCCAGACATAGAGCTTCTTTGTGATTCCCCACCTGGCCAATTCCAGTCTGCCCTTCAGACGGCTGCACGGAGAGCACTTCTCCCAGGAAACCATCAAGTTTCTTAAAACCAGGTTTGATATAATTCCATGAGGTCCCACAGAACACTGTATATCTTCTAACACAGCACTTATAACACTGAATTACTTGTTCACATGTATGACTTCCCACACCTGACTGTATGCACCACCGTGGCAGGGCCATGTTTGGTACCTAACTCCATGCCTGACACAGTGCAGACACCTAACAAAGACGTGTTAAATGAATGAATGACTACTGCCACTGGGAAGAGTCGGCGCATGACCTGTGGGAAGGTGATCTGTATGCGGTTTAGCACCCAGTGAAGGTTAGACTTTGCACTTGCTACTGATTAAGGTCATAGAGCTACTATCTACATACACAGGACAGTCAGGGCTGTCATCATATTGCCTAACATGAATTCAGCCAATAAACTTGTCACTTACTGCTACTTTCAATTTATATTAAATCAAAGTAGACAAACGTAGATTTATAGCCTTTTGAAATTATTTTAGTTTAAAATTTTGATTTTATTTTTGACCTGAGTAGGAGATTTACACACTCCAGACCATTTTTCTGAGAGATTTATGGATCATCATTTTTAAAGAAGATTTCCTTTTGGCCCCAGGTTATTTATGAATAACAGAAGATGACTCTTTCATCTTTGCCTCTGAAATCACTATGCCCATGTGGTATAGAGCTTCAGTCCCCAATCCCCTGGCCTTGGACCAGTACTAGTCTGTGACCTATTAGGAACGTGGACACACAGCAGGTGGTGAGCAGTAGGTGGAGTGAAGCTTCTTCTGTATTTATAGCCACTCCCCATCACTTGCATCACAGCCTGAGCTCCACCTCCTATCAGCTCAGTGGCGACATTAGAATCTCATAGGAGCTCGAACCCTACTGTAAATTGCGCATGCAAGGGATCTAGGTTGCAGGCTCCTTATGAGAATTTGTCTGAAACCATCCACCCCACCCCGTCCCAGTCTGTGGAAAAATTGTTTTCCATGAAACCAGTCCCTGGTGCCAAAAATGTTGGGGACCACTGGATTATAGGGACCCATGTGTCAACAAAAAATAACAAGTTTTCAAAAGAAGGCAGAAGATTGCAAATTACAAGAATGAAATGCCCAAGTAATGGCAAATATGCTTTAAGCTTATTAGTACAAAGATAACAATGGCAGAGCTTTTCTATCATCTTTAAAAATTTAGCTGCAAGATTAGAGAGCACAGTGGTGTTGGTTTTCAATTCCAAAAGGATGTGCTGAGTGTTACCATGGGGCCAGTTCCCTTATCCTCAATCCCATCATAAATTTCAACGGAAAGCTATCAGGTAAGGGGAAAAAATAGCAAAGAGCTAATTCAGGAAAACATAAGTCAACAAAAACCCAATTTACTAGAACTCTCTCAGTGTGGTGGTTAAGAACACGGGCTTTGAAGACAGACGGACCTGGGATTCCAGCCTGGATGTCTGAACTTGGGCAAAATATATAACTTCTTTGACCCTTAGTTTCCTCATTTCTTGAGCTATTACCCTGCTTATTGGCTGTACAAATTAAGTTAGCTAGAGTAGGTGTAGTATATATTTATTCTTTTATCAGCCAAGAGCAGCACTCTTTTTTTCTGGGAAATTCTTCTCTGTGGCTGGAGTTAGTGCTGCCATAGCCCAGGTGTGGGTACCTGAAACCAAGCTAGGTCAACCATGGCCTTTCATGGGACTTTTCAACTTAGAACCAAAAAGAGTAAGTTGCAAGGATGACACATAGGGGTGGTAGGTGTAGCCACGCTTTTCTGACATGTGGAGATAAGTGATCTAAGAGAACAGTGTTGCCAGAGAGGGAGAAGTAAATTTGAGAAAGGAAGAAAGGGAGAAAAGAAAGACAGTGTTAACATCCTAGGAATTCCGGAGGCCCCAAATGGACCCCTACCCTTTCCACAGTTACAAAATTCCCCTTTTACAATTCACTTAATTCAAATTGCATAGCTTCACTTATAATCAAAGGAATCCTATCTAATACAGTACTTAGCCCAATGCCTGCATCATTGTAGCTCAGTACACTGAAGTTATTATTATTTGCTCACATAATTGGATTATCACTCCCACCCTATTTCCCTATTACACATAAAAATTAAGATGCCTACATTAGAAATTTAGTAAAAATAATAAGCTTTGTGCTATCACTTAGAATCCCTAGTCAATTAAACCTTCTACACTTTTTCTAGCTATAACTTTTATGCTGTACTCTATGATTTACATAGCATTTCTATGAAGCATAACATTGTCCAGTAGCAATATAATACAAACCACGAATATGAGCCATATATGTAATTTTTAAATTTCTAGTAGCCAAAATAAATAAAAAGAAATAAGTATGTTAAAAGAAATAAAAAAAGGTGAATTAGTTTGAATAATATATTTTCTTTAACTCAATGGGTAACATACATTGCCATTTCAACACATAATCAATACGGCATTTTTTATTTTTTTCATACTAAG